>CM060903.1:1179739609-1180940609 GCA_030737815.1 Allium fistulosum
ATGAGTCAACCGAAAATTATCGATTGTTGGTTCGGAAAAACCACGATCGGATATGTTATTCAAAAACCACTTCAAACCAACGTGTGCTGTTGAATGGTAGAAATCTTGAAGATTTCGAAGATGAAGTTCTTTGAAGTGTAAGAGCTACTTGCTACTAATCCTAATGGTGATTCCAAAATGGATGTGGTAGAGGTAGTGCTTCGGTTTCGTTCAGTCCTAGAATGAACTTGTATGGATGAATGCTAGCATTGCATTTCGGCCTGGAGGGCGGTGTTTTCGTTCCAAGTGGGAATTGCTAAAGGAAGGTAATTCATTACCTCATGAGCCTCATACCCCGGAAATGGCTAAAATAGGGTAGATGCAGCAGGGCTATGTGGGTCGCTTCCATAAGGGTGTGTCATCACCTTTCTAGATTATCATATTATGGATTTGGTTGTGCATTAGAGCTCCTTATATAGGTTGGGAACAATTGGGTTATGACATATTTGGTGCTATCCAGTCAAGGGTAGGCCGGTCTTGTGTTGGTAGGGTTGCAAAGGTAACGACGACCCATACTACATTTTTTCTAGAGGTATACTCTTTTTTGGAAGGTAGTCCCTTACCTTGATATTTGTTGGAATCCATTCTCCAATAAGCGCCTTTGGTTTTTGATTATATACCTATTATTATTGTGATGTACACACATCACAACTGCTTGATTATTGGTATTTTAAACCTTAGACATTATTATAATATCATTAGATTTTATAACAAAATTGGTTTAGTTATCTAAGGTAAAAACCCTTCTGCAGTTTATATGCAGCGTAGTCTTACAAGATATCTTTTATTTTGAAAAGGTTTTCAAATGTAAAAATCCATATGTTTTGATTCAAGTTTTACTCACGCTAGTTTACTAGACTGGCCCAGGTGTTATTTTTTATAATGCTCTGGTCAGCACGAGCATATTTTCCAGATTTAGCTGGATCCTTTGGAGCTTTCAGGTGACGAGCTAGATTCTCCAAGACAAATCCATATATCTTATATTCTTCCGTTGTTTTCTATTTTGTTCCAGTCAGTATTTATTAGCAATGGTAAGGACAGGCTGTTATAATTGTCCAGGCTGATAATATATTAGTTGTTTGCGCCAAATTTGGTCACAAACACCTATTTGTATGTAAAAGCACCAATCCAATATTTAGATCCAAACAAAGAAATATATATTCGTAGATCATAGAATAGATAGTAGAAAAGTAAATGAACATGCAAGTCTTATAGTGGTTCGGCAAACTCCGGCCTACGTCCACTCCAATAATCTTTTATTTATACTGTAAAATTGCAAGTACTGTTGTTTTTGCCTTAGAAAAAGAATAGAGGAAGAGATAAGAAGTGATGAAGGAGAGCTAGTCCAAAAGTCTTTTGCAATGAGCCAAGTCTGCTATATTTATAGGTAAAGACGTGCATGGATCGGGCTGAAATTTCGCCAAAAATACCTCCAGATCCATATGACCCGGTCCACCAATTTTCGAATCAATCACACACCATTGAACGATCAGGGCTGGTCATTCTTATAAGCTCCAATGGAGTTGTGATTGATCATGGGGGGTGCTCTATGATGTAAGCTACTTGCTCTCCAAATTTCATGCAATTCCGACGTACGGTTTTTGAGATATCGCATTTTCCTTGGAGTCGAGTTGAGTGACAGTAAATCAAGTGATATCATTCCATGCTTCATTCAATTGAGCTGCGACCAATCACGTAGGTTCCCCATGATGTAAGCTACTTTCTCTCCAAATTTCGTGCAATTCCAATATACCTTTTGTGCGATATTGCATTTTTCGTGAAACCATGGATCATTCTTACGGAAAATGATATGATTGTTCAAGAATGACTGGTAAATTTTTCTAATATTTGTGAATTTTGAGTTGCGATCGAACATGTAGGTTCCCCATGCTCTCCAAATTTCGTGCAATTCTGACGTACCATTTGTGAGATATCGCATTTTCCGTGAAACTATGAATCGTTCTGGCTGATTTTGTACGATCGTTATGGAACGATCTGTATGTTTTTTTGATATTTGTGAGTTTTGACATGCGATTGATTTTAGGGACTCCTTTCTTCAATATATTGATGTTCCTAAAGTTTCATGTGTAATAGAGTTGTAGATCTTGAGTTATTGATCAATCATAGTTGATTTATGTTGTATTATGGATCGTTCCCGATCGATCCATATAAATTATTCCTTTGTCCATAACTTGAAATGTACTTCACAGGGGCCTTCCTTGTCACTTCTTTCCGATTGCACTTTGATAGGGACAAAAATTGGGGACCCGATCTGAATCCGCTTGACCATCGTCCATAGTCTTGTTTATAGCCAATCTCCGAGCTTGATAACCATCTCTCCGAGCTTCCTGCTTTGATGATCACATAAGCCATTTAGCCAAATTTTATGATACGCTACCTGGTCAAAAGGCGGTATAACATTCACTCCCCAAAACATGCCTTGCGGTAGGAAGGCGAGTTTTGGATTGCCTTAAGTCCAATGTTCGAAACCCGTTGATAACCTATGAACTAATCTGTGATCTTGCCTGATCATTAGTTACGGCCGTTCGGGACCGTTAATCAAATTCGTAGCCATTCTAGGAATATGATGATCGTACAAGATCGAGTGTTTGTTCGAAGCATAATGAGATCGTTCGAGATCGAATGCCTATTTGAGCGAAATGCGATAGTTCGAGATCAAGTGCCTGTTCGAGGTGTAATGGGGTCGTTCGAGATCGAGTGCCTGTTCGAGACGTAATGTGATCGTTCGAGATCGAGTGCCTGTTTGGGGGGAAATGTGATCGTTCGAGATCGAGATTCGTTCGGGGCAATATGTGATCGTTTGAGATCGAGTGATATTCAAGGCGAAATGTGATCGTTCGAGATCGTGTGTCGTTCGAGGTGAAATGTGATCGTCCGAATGGGACTTAGAATTATTAATGTCAGATTTCACGTTCGAGTGAGTTTTGAAATCAAAATATTCAACTAATAAAATTAAGTCCAAGTACTAAAATATAAAAAAAAACTAAACACAACAATGCATGCCTCTCCGGGCGTGACGGTTCATCGCCATCTCAGAGCATGCCTAGGGACCATTCTCGATCCCGTATATGTGTAAGTGACTTAGCCGTTTTATTGTGGAGTTAATGACTTATTCCTTGTCAACCCGATCGATTGATGACAAGTTGACGCCTTGATCCAAGCCAGTTCCCGTTCGATGTGGATGGTGGCTGCTACTGTTCCACCATAGCTGCCCGAGTGCTTACTTATTATGACAGCCTACCGTTTCGGACATGTTCCTCAATGTCATCCTTTAAGTGCCTGTAGTCGTTTGTACTATGCCCGTCCAGCTCATGGAATAGATAGTATTTTTCTGATTCCTTTTAGTGTTTGTAGGCTCCCTCCTCATTGGCATTCGATAGGGGATATGCCCCGAGTATCCAGATATACCCGCTCCAATGTTTCAGTCAATTCCGTATAAAAGGTGAATCTCGGTTCCTTTCGTGGTCACTTCGATCCATCAGAGCCATCCTCTATTTTCCATTTTCCTTTATCCTTGTTTGAACCTTCCCCGGGCGGGCCTCCGCCTTTAACCGCATAAACTTCTACTTCTTTTCTTCCCACTCTATCAGCTTTTGCATCATCCTATCGCAGAGACCTTTCTGCTTCACGGTTCAATTCCTCGAGATCCACTGGTGGATCCCGTTCCAACGATATCTTGAAATCTGAGTTATTCGCAATCATTGATACTCCTGCCATCAAAACCATTGACAGATCCAGTCAATCCACAGAAGCTACTGCTGCATTGAACCTGGTTAAGAAATCCCTGAGCGATTCTCCTTTCCACTGCTTCATCGATGTTAAAGTCATCACACTCTTGGGTCTCGTAATGTGGACCCGAAATTGCCTCATAAACCTTTCGATCAATTCTATCCATGTGCTAATAGAGCCCCTTTCCAAATGTTTGAACCATAGTGCGGCTATATCCATTATGTACAAGGGGAAGCACCATGCCATGACTTCCTCCGGTGTCCGTGGTACTTTCATGTGTCTCGTGTATCTCGTCAGATGAACAACGGGATTTGGTTTTCCATCATATGTCTCAAGCGTTGGTAGTTTGAACTTCGGTAGATTCCTAGATTTCCTGATATTAGGAGCAAATGGACTCCATAATACTCTCAGTGTTCACTAAAGTTTGCGCCAAATTTGATCACAAACACCCTGTTGTATGTGAAAGTACCAATATCCAACATTTAGAACCAAACAGAGAAATATAGATTTGTCGGTCATAGAATAGATTGTAGAAAAGTAAATGAACATGCAAGTTTTATAATGGTTCGACAAACACCGGCCTACGTCCACTCCAATAATCTTTTATTTATACTGTAAGATAACAAGTACAATTGTTTTTGCCTTAGAAAAAGAATGGAGGAAGAAATAAGATGATGAAGGAGATACTTTTGTTTCACTGGTGGAAAGGATAGGTTCACATTCAGTGCATGACATACGAGTTTAGGTTAAATCTCACATATCAGAATGTTTCCAAGCAAACACGTCCTTGTTTATTCGGAGAAACCTTACCGATTTATCCTTCATCCTTGCACTGAGTTGTGATCCAACTTTAATAATCTTTGATGAGTCATCTACATCCACTTGAACCTTAACAATCATCTCCACTGTTTCTGCTCTTAACTCTTGATTCTATTCGTGGGTCCATAGCTTTGTAGTAATCGCTAGTGGACTGGAGCTATAACGCCTCACCCCAAGGCCATACTAACAAAGGATATTACAGAGTAATATCGTCTGCCAGTGTGGAGAATAGAGTTGTTTAGGATTGACCATCTGTGAATTTTACTTTAAGCAAGCATTGATATGTCAATTAATATGCTATATATATTTTTTTCCTATCACAAGTGAAATTGACGTATCCGATCCAGGCTTAAAACAAAACTACGGTGGCTAAAATAATAATCCAGAACAATGTATGATAAATACAAATTACAGAATCATAGATAACAGAATATACATAGTGGAATACAAATAGAAACATGATGATCAAATCGAATAGGTATATAAAGTCGACTTACAAAATTGTGGTCATTACGAACCGTAGAACATAAAGTACTACATCCCATAGGCACAATTAGGTACAATAAATGAGTCTAAACTCAATATAAGATACAACATTACACGAATGTACACATATATAAGATGAAAGTAAGTGAAAGATAACTAGATAACTAAAGTGAAATCCCCTCTAGAACTATCAAACTGGAGCACCTAAAATATCTCGGTCTGACCCGAGTAATATAAAATAATAAAAAAGTCAGTCTAGACTATAATGAATGAGTTAAGCAAGATAAATAATGGAAGTAAGGAAATAGATCTCAAATATAAACACAAATCCAAATATTGGCAAACATCAAGAATGCTTCAATAAACTCCAAGAGTGAAATCACCAAATATCAAATCCTAAGAGAGCTTCTAAAAGCAAAACTCCCAAAACTATTTAGTGATAACACAAATAACATATAATCTGGAAATCATCAATAGAAATCAAGAAATCACATAAAAAGGGGGAACAACGCAAAACTCCAAGATTGGTAAATAAATTCACCTACACGCGTGTAATTCCAAGGTAGACATAAGCGTCTATAAAACTTCAAGATGAGTATAATTCCCATAGTAATTTCAAGATAGGCGTGAACCTACAGAACTCAAGATAGGTGCGAGACCTATAAACTCAAGTAAGAAACAAGTCCTATAAAGTCCATGATAGGTACAAGACCTATAAAAACTCCAAGATAGGTGCAAGACCTATAGAACTCCAAGGGTGAGTCGTAAACTCATCGATAAGTGTCATGTACTCTCAAATAGCAACCGAATAAGTAACAACCGTGTGTCCCATACCATATGGGTTTACCTAAATGTTTATTATAAGCTAGTAAACTCCACTCGTGTGTGTAAATGGCTCAATAGAACAAGTCCGAGAATTAACTAGTAAAACAAACGCGAGCGTTCCATACCACTTTTTTTATTAAACCATTTAAATCACCTTCTCATTTAATTAGTAACGTGCAATTTCATAAAATATTTTACTTTAAAACCATTCTTTTAAAATATAGTTTTATAGGCTAGAATATATATATATATATATATATATATACTGGAAAGCCATTGGTTATATATATATATGTATGTATGTATATATATATATGTATGTGTATATATGTATATAAGTACAATTTCAAACTCTTGTTCCAAATCAACTTTAAAACCATTGATATTATAATTAAATATAAATATATATATATATATATATTCCAAATATCCTTTATAGAAAATATATTCATACTTGAAAAGATTTAGGAAAATGGTTTGGATTAGAAATCGATCCATTGAAAACTCTAGTTGAAATTATGCGATAAAACTTGTGTGCAATAATACGGATCCATTGAGCATTTCCATGGCATAATAACCCAAAATGAAATCACAAATTCATAATCAAAACTCTAAAAATTGGATTGAAATCAACATGAATTAGAGCATCAAAATCAATCAAACAACAAAAAGGAGCCAAACGGATGAACGAACGGGCGAACGGGCGAACACAGGGCGTAAACTTTGGCTCAACCCAGGTCATGACCGGTGCATCAGTCTATTGGGACCGGTGGACCAGTGGCAGCATTTGTGCTGAACTCCAGGCAATCCCAACGATTCCCCATTCATCTGTTGGTGCTTGTTTCTCAGACGTTGACCTCCTCGACTTTTGAAGCAAAGATTTAACTAACATGCAACCATATAAACGTCAACAATTGGATGTAATTCATGATCATAAGAAGTGGGTTTCAGCAAACTAAAAATAGTGTATCAAGAGTTGTAAACAACACAAGAGATTAAAATCAATTCAATACTAAATTTATCCAATTCAACAAACAACCACATGCATTCAATAATAGTCTAGAAGTGCGAGATTAACTCACCAATTTGAACTCAAATAGATGCTAAAATCCTAGATTTACCTAGGCTATCCCCTCTCAGCAACAAAACCTAGGTTTATCCCAGAAATTGGAGAAGAAAAATTACAACCCTAAACCAAAACTGAGGTTAATCAACACAATAGATGATGAAGGAGATTACCAGAATTCGATTTGTACAATTATCGATCAAATGCCCTTTGTTTTGTTTAAGATTTGGGGAAGATTGCATTATAGGGTTTTGAATAGAAGAGGGTTTTGTTTTTCATGTTTTTGTTTTAGGTTGAAATGAGAAATAGAGGAGAGAAGTATTCGTACTTGTTTCTCTCCATATTACCAATATATTACTACATGAGTCTAACATTTTCTATGGACCCAATAAGAGAAAATGCAATGATCCTTTTCTTTTTCTTACTTATACAACATTAATTTTCATTAAATAATGATGTACAAAACTATGAATTGATTTCTCAAATTTCAATCAAATCTAATATGGAATTCTAGTCCAAAGACAAAGCCTAATCATTGCCTGAATACCCCAGAAGAACCCCAGGCCAAACCATCCTCAATTTGGCTTTGTTTGATCAAAAAAATGATCAAAATGTGCCCCACTGGTGCACCTGTGGCGACCACCGGTGCACCTATGGTTGCCGGCTGAAACAGATAGCCTTTGTACAAATATTTCATATTTTTTTGCTTGTTTCTCACTCATTTTTAATCGGATTCTCAATTTGTTTTCTTCTAAATTTAGATATGCCTCTCTACTTTCATTTTATCAAAAAATTTAAATAGAAATAGTTTCAAAATTGTTGGGCATATCAGTGTTTTCAAGCTAGTTTCCAAAAAAATAGAAATATAGCCTTTTCACATATAGATCTTCAAAAGAGCAAATTAGTCTAAAGGAAGAAGTTAAATAAATTTTAATTTCCACGGATAGTAAAAATTAACTTCCGTCTAAAGGACAAGCGCACGTATAATTCAAATTTTCACAATCGTTTCTGCTTTTTCACTCTCTTTTACTCTGAAAAAAAAATTCATCAGTCTGTCCTTTATCAAACAATGGCAACCGAAAGAAAAAACACTTTTCTTCGCCAAACTAATTTACAAACACAATCTACTTCAGAAGCTAAATCAATCAACTTAAATCCACAAATTTCAACAAATCCTGAAGCAGAAATGAACGAACCTAGGGATTCCAAAACTAGGGTTGATTCGAATGTTATTC
Organism: Allium fistulosum; assembly: GCA_030737815.1. Classification (NCBI taxonomy): domain Eukaryota; kingdom Viridiplantae; phylum Streptophyta; class Magnoliopsida; order Asparagales; family Amaryllidaceae; genus Allium; species Allium fistulosum. The sequence goes on from CM060903.1 coordinate 1,179,747,830, forward strand.
CTGAAAAAAAGATAAGGCAATAAACTAGGACAGTGGCGACTGTTGATTCGAATGATATTCCTGAAAAAACAAAGATCACGAGAAAATCTAGGGCAGCAAACACTACAAATGAAGGCGAAATGAAGAAACAAAAGCTTTGTGATGAAATCGTCAGTAGGAAAAGAAAGATAACGGTATAACATCTGTTTTTTTTAAATAAAAGATAATTTTAGAATGATAGTTGAATATATCATTTTATTTATTGCATGTGTTATATTGGAATGATAGACGAAAATAGCATTCCAGTTTTTGATAAATGTTAGATGATAGTTAGATTGGTAATTGCGGAATGATAGTTGAATATATCATTTTATTCGTTACATGCATTATGTTGGAATGATAGATGAAAATAACATTCCAGTTTTTGATAAATGTTAGATGATAGTTAGATTGATAATTATAGAATGATAGTTGAATGTATCATTTTATTCATTACATGCATTATGTTGGAATGATAGATGAAAATAGCATTCCAGTTTTTGATAAATGTTAGATGATAGTTAGATTGATAATTGCAGAATGATAGTTGGATATATCATTTTATTTATTGCATGTGTTATGTTGGAATGATAGACGAAAATAGCATTACAGTTTTTGATAAATGTTAGATGATAGTTAGATTGATAATTACATAATGATAGTTGAATGTATCATTTTATTTGTTACATGCATTATGTTGGAATGATGAATGGAAATAGCATTCCAGTTTTTGATAAATATTAGATGATAGTTAGATTGATAATTGCAGAATGATAGTTGAATGTATCATTTTATTAATTGCATGTGTTATGTTGGAATGATAGACGAAAATAGCATTCCAGTTTTTGATGAATGTTAGATGATAGTTAAATTGATAACTACAGAATGATAGTTAAATGAAGAATGATTGATTGATACAGTATTTCAACCTTTAAACTGTTAAAGCATGGATTGAAATAGAGTAATGATAGACAAATATAGCATTTTTAAAAAATGATAGATGAAAATAGCATTATAGTTTATTAAATATAAAATTATTCATTGATGGTTCTTTGTACAGGAATCCAAAGCTAAAAAATAAACAAAGCAAAAACTAAAGAAGGAGTAATAAAATCAAGGAATGAATCTCAAAACAAAATTCAGTACAGATGTAGTTTGATTCCAATGATAAAAAATTTCAAGAAAATAAAAGAAAGAGGAGGTTATCTCATTGATCAACTGAATTATCTAAAAGAAACCCCCTTCGAAAAATTCATGATTGTATTTTTCAAAGAAATTTTATCAATATTGGCTTTTACAAAATCATCAAATACATTAGATGATATAATATAGACATTTTCTATTGACGAAGAAGCTTTTAAGGTGGGAAATATTTTTTTTAAATCAAACCTGAAGATATTTCAGTTCTCTTTAGCTTACCTTTGTTTGGAGTTAATATTTTTCCATTACCTAAAATGAGTTTACAAAGCATTCCAAACAATTATTAAGATTTTGTTCTTAGAACATATCACAAAGGATCTTACAATTTCAAAGACTAACAATGTACTGCAAACACAGCAATTTCATCATGAAAACGATTTTCCAAAATTGATTATTATTCTTGCAATGATAACCTTCTTCTTTTCGGACAATCAAAGATATTTTCCATGGGGATATAATCCTTATATCCTTGATTTAAAAAATTGAACTCAGTATCTTGGCCGATTTCAATTCATCATTCATTGATCAGAGCTTTGACGGCTTTCAAAACAAAGCCGAGAAACATGCCGGGTTGTTCCGTGCTCCCAATAGTAAGTACAACATTCTAACTTTATGTTTATGTATCTATCTCTATAAGTTAAATTATATACATTATATGTTTTAACAAGTAATATTTTATTTGTAGTTTTTCCTATGTGGGCACGTAAATTTGATATCTCTGTTTGCAACATACTGTACTACCTTACCTACATTTGGGAGGTGGAATATCGAAAGCTTGAAAAAGGTGATTTCAAGAGAAGCTCTTATGAACATGGACAGTAGAAAGGTATCATTTCTCACACAAGTACAAGCAATATATAATGATAGATAAATATATCATAACATAGTGTATATTACCAGTTTTTATGTAGTTATTATATGGCCATAAGTTGAATAATAGTTACATATATCATTTCTGCAGAAATACAGTTTTTTGTTGTTGTTGCTAAAGAATGATAGTTTGATATTGCATCATATGAAAAATGACGGTTATATATAGCATTAGTTCATTCATTGTATATTGCTAATTCATTACTATTTTATGTTATTATATAGATTTTCATTGAAATAAGAAACCTGACTGAAAATGAAAAGGCACTTCTTCAACAAACAAACCAACAAAAATTTGTTCAGCAGGATACCAATGAGAACATTAGGATAGAAAAAAAAAGAAAACTTGGAATCAACATCAAAAGAGCAAGTCGACTCGCTACAGCAGTACATTGTAGATGTAGAAAAAAATTGAAGAAGAGTGAAGAGGAATTAGAAAAGGAGAGACAAAAAAGAATAGAAGCAAAAGGCATTATAATAGAGTTGAAAAAAGAGATCAAGATGTGGAAATCAAAAGCAACAGAAGAAGTAAAACCACCATCATTTGATCTTAATATAACTTAGGAAATTAAGAAGATGCATCAGGAAAAAAACAACTGGAACAAAACAAACCTTCAGAGGCAACAAAAAATCCCCAACAGTGCATGAAAAAGCATAGAAAAAATCAAAGGAATATAAGAAGAAGATCGAAACAAATAAGAGCGATATACCTGGAACTGGAAAGTGTTTGATGAAGATCGACAGCACAATGAAGATCGCCAAAGAATCGAGAAGATCGAATACAAAAATATAGAAACACACGTCCTTGAATCGAGAAGATTGCACTAAGATCAGCAATATCAGAATAAGATCAAGAAGAAATTAGGAAGAAAGAAGATCGATGGTAATGAAGCACAAGTTTAAATTTTACAAAAAGTATGTCCTTTGAACAAAAAAATAAAGCCCGCGTCCTTGAGACGAAGAAAACAAACCCATGTCCGTAGGTCCAAAAAGAGAAGTAAAAAGTTCCTCCAGCCTATTTTCCTGTCTTCAAAATACCTATAAATATCATTATAAATTCAACATAAAATCATAGTAAGACCTGATATATTAAATTGAAATTTATAAATATTTTTATATAATTTTTATACATTTATTTCGATATAATTCATTACATAGCTCAAAACATTGTTTATTTTCTATTTCTCACTAAATAAATCATCTCTCTTAGAATATATATCTATAATTCCATAATTAGATTTATAAATTCATATATGTATATGTCTTAACTTAAAAAATTATTTTTATACTATTTTGATGTGATTTATATCCTAAACCATTTTTACACAAAATCAGGCCGATTCTTATATATTATGAAATCGCACCTTTATAAATTCAAATAAATTAAATAAAATTCCATAAAAATACTTTTTACACCTGGTACCATCATATAAAACTTCAAAAAATAATTTTGTATCCATTTGACATGATTAAATGTCCCTAATAGTTAAATATGATTTCATGCCTGTTTTCACATATTACGAAATATATGTATATAAATTCATATAAATTATATAAAAATGCACAAAAATTATATTTAGGTCTATTAATTTTATATTTCATCTTAGAAATTTATTCACATAAATTTCTAACCATTTTACTATAAATTTCCCAATTGTATTTATCTCACTTGGAAAACGCATTTTATAATTTTCTTATTTATTTAATTCCAAATTTATTTCAAATTGGAAACAAAACCAAATAAAATTTCCCAATTTCATCTTAAAACTGGTTTAGATAAATTAAATCATATTCTATGTTTAATTTTAGGTAATCTTGAGCAGGGTTGTTATAGGAGACGAGGCACAGGTAGTAATTTCTATGCATGACAGTGAGGCTTTCCTGCATCATTTCCTATTTCCTTCGTTGTGCCTCTCCAACCTCTGTGATATAGCAACCTCGACCCATGCTGGTTTCCTTGGATTTCCCCCACCTCATTATCAGTGGGAAATTTCATTATTAAGAACCATGGAGCATGTCCAATCCCAAAATCTGTTAGGGCTGGTTGGCCCAAGAATATGTTGTAAGCGGAAAATGCGTCCACCATTACAAAGTTTTGAACCCGTATTGTCTTATGGAGATCATCTCCAAGTTGAACAAGCAATTTTATGCACCCAATCAAAGTCGTTGCCTCTTCAATAAAACCCTAAATTTGGGATTTACAAGGTAGCAAACCGATCTGTAATGGTTCTAGATTAACTAACTCAAGTAATTAACTTAAACTAATCCGATTAACTCACTTATTTACAATGAATAATTAATTCCTTAATTACTTCCATTAAGTAATCATACTTACACAATTTCATAAATGATTATCATTAATTAATTTAATCCAATTGATTGTTACAATTAATCACATTAATTTTATTAACCTTAAGTTAATCACATAATTAATTAACCTTAATTATTTACCTTAATTATCATTTAAATCTCATTTAGATGAAATGTAAGTAATTAATTTATTCAAAACACTTAAGATCTTTTATTAATTAAAGTTAAATTACCCTTATCATAATCATTTACCCAATTTCATCCCTTCATTTTGAAAGCAAATATAGACTAATTCTTCAAATCAAAACCAACTAAATTTCAAACCACAAAACTTTATGTTTATATTGAAATTGATAAATACTTTTATCTTGAACTTGTTTAACTTTACTTTGGAACTTAGCACATTTATTTTGAAACTTATTTCATTTGGATAAAATTTATATCAAATCATGTTTCAAAAAGAATCATGGTTATAAGATTTTGAATACCCTGAACCATATTTCTTCTCAAATTTAAAACCTGGTACAAACTCCTTCTAGAACCAGAAACACAACTAACCAGAACCCATCCCCAGGCATCTCGACCAAACGCTCGTGTCACTCGCCCGAACACTCATATACTTCGAGCAAACCCACACAAAAACTCGAGAACAACCCGAGTCCTCCTCTTCTTCCCCCAGCCTTCAAAACCCACAGCACACATGAACACACAAACGTGCACGTGCACAGATGCCAATACTCTCTCCGACTATCACCGCTAGTCCCCGCAGGTCGACGATGACCTCGTTATTCAACTTGACAACTCAGTTCCACGATTTCAACATCGAATCAAAATCAAGCCTCTTGTTCAAAAATCTGTAGCCAAACGTGATCGGAAATCCATCAATCGCCGATGATCTCGTCCACGACCATCCACGCCTTCACCACCCAAGCTTCACCTCGGTCTCCAGCTTGGATTTCTCCACTTGCGGTGAAGTCCGATCCTCTCTCGACGTCACACGAACTCGAGAATTGACGTCGACCAAAACAGCTATCAAAACCCTAAATCAACATTGTTACGCCACTCCGATGATCTACAACCCTGTGAAGACCCAAATTATTGAGATAAAAATAATTTTAAAATGAGAATATTTAAGAAAAGAAAATATAGTCTGACAATAATAATATTAGGAGTAAGTGAAATGAATAAATAAGAGGATAGAGATTTTTCAATAAAATGGGAAGAAAATGATCAAATATGAGTGAGATTTTATATACAGATATCTCCTGTATATATATATACACATATAAAAATATATATGTATTAGATGTGAGTAACCAAAGAAGTATAAAATGATAAAATCCTTTTGATAACTAAATTGCATGAAAACCAGTTTAGTACTATTGTGCATAAATACCTTCTTAAAAAAATAAATCAGGAAATAAATGGTTTGAAATAATATAAGAGAACCATTCAGGCCTAACAAGGTATACAATGTATCTGAGTCATACAAAGATGATGTGTAGATGGATCATGCAAATAGCATGTGCACAGAAAAGCAGAGAAGTAACTGCTTTTACTAGAAATAGAAATCAAGAGAAAATGGCACATTTAGCCATAACAATACACACATAATTCTCTGAGTAATTGTGAGGATAAAATGGGTTTTTCCTTTAGTAAAACCCTAGCAAAATGATTTAAATCAAGAGGGAAGCAGAGGTTTTCTCTGAGGGAAAACAGAAACACATTGAAAAAAAAATAGAAAGGAGAGCTCACCCTGTTTTCAAGCTTAGGCATTCTCGGGGAAGAGAGGAGGAAGGTGAGTGATTAATCACTTATGATCTGTAAGGCATTAAGACCCATGTTAAGGGCAGCCAAGTTATTTTATATAAACATTACATTATGTTTTTCCTATTTGATTTTATTTTCTGGATGAAAATATGTTGATCATGGATGGTATTCTGGTTGAGTTTTTGGATGAGGTTTTAATCTGTTTTGACTTGTTGTGATGGTTTCAGTTTTTGTTTTAAAATATAGATAATCAAACAAATACACTAATCACAGAAATAGATTTTATATATGCTAGTTTTGATATGAAAAATGAATCAAATGTTTTACTGTGGAATAGGGTATCAATGAAAGAAAAGAAGTAGGCAGTGTGAATATTGAGATTCATGCTTATGTCTAGTCTATATTAAAAATGATATGAACAATGCAATATTACAAATATGTGCTGATTTGTTCAGATCATAAACCAATAAGTTTTTATGGGTTTTTCTCAAAAAACCATTCCCTATGTTCACAGTAAAAGAATAAATATAGTTTTGCATATGACTTCTTCATATTTGTATAAGCAATGGAAAATTTCTAGAAATAAAAATATAAGCAGGTTTTGGAAAAATGTGATTAAAGCAAAAATGACTTTGAAATAAGGTGTGCAATTTTACATGAATGCTTTGTATGTCTGGATATGATCTTTGGGTGATTTTAAGAATTCTTGACCTATATAAGGAAGGAAAGAATACGAGCATCTCTGGAATCAAAAGAAAAATTCCCCAGAAAGAAATAAATAAGCATGGTCTCTAAATTATAAAATAATTTAGGAGTAGTGCCTTGATCTACTCATCAGCAGGTGGTTGATGGGTATGTGCATGACTTGTTTAAGTCCTGTAGGCCTCTGTGTAAAGGGTTAACAGAACTGAGCCCCTTTGCAATGCACACATGGTGTTCAATGGCAAGAGTTCAGACCAAACAAAATGAAAAGATGAGAAAGAGTAATGATGCTATGGAATTTAAGGAGTTAATCCATAGGAGTTTTGTACTTGTACAACTGAATGAAGTGAATGGATGAATGCTTGGGTGTATGTTTATAGATAAACCTAAATATACACATTCTCAGATTTTAATTGGGATTTGAATTGCATTTTATAGAAAAGTTCTCTGTACAGCCTTGAGAATTTACGAGATATTTTGCATACTTGATTTCACTCACACCAGAATTTATTTCTGACCCTATTTGTTGCCTTTGCAATACTTGGGGTGTCTCATTTTATTGGGGCAGTTCAAAGTTTTGCTGCAGGGAATGATGCATGAATTGCTTGCTTGCTTGCATGGATATTTGGAGATCTGGAGGAGTTTAAAGTGTTTAAGAGAAGTAGCAGTGTCTTTGTAATAATTAAGTTAGGCAAACTCTAATATGTTCTAAGTATTTTCATGAGTGTCTTTTGCTTTGATATCTGGAAAACAGTATGTAAGAAGAAAAAGAAACTTAAATGTTATATGTGTTTGCGAGCTGTGGACTTAAATAACAAGTTCTGAAATAGTTTTAGTAAATAATGCTGAGGGAGAAGATGCCATTTAATCTGATATGTGAACATATTTTTCTAGACAGTCTTGAGGCACTTCAGTTATGAAATAAAACTGATACTAAGTAGGAGAAATCTGATACTATAAAACTGATACTAAGTAGGAGAAATCTGATACTATAAAACTAATACTAGGTAGGAAGTTTCTGATACTATAACTACTGATCTAGCACTAGGTTGGGAAAATCTGATACTATAGCTTCAAAACTGATACTAAGTGGTAAGACACCAGATTCAACACTTTTCTAGCTCCAGATATAAGAAGTTGTGTGATTTATAAAGTAGATCACAACACCATCACTCATGTGATGACTATTTGCTCAGTTAACCAGGAAATATGCATTTTGTCTGTCATGATTGGTTTGTGCTTGTTGTGTCTAAACCTTGATCACATGTGTTGTTTTTCTCTGCTTAGATTTCAACCTAGTTTATCACCTCAGTATTCATATGATAAGTACCAAACCACAAAAGAATTCCGGAATTTAAAAAGTATGGCTTGTAAACCAAGAAACCAATTAATTTGAGAAGTAAGCAAGAAAATTATAAGTGACAATATTCGAATTTAATATTAATCAAGCTTGAGATCAAAAAGGGGAATGTAAAAATAGAAATGGCTATGTGACACCAATTCTCTGAAAAATGAGAAATAATGTGTGATTGAATTTTCCTTGTTAATTTTTAATACTCTGATAAGCAAGGAAACATTTATATATCTTCATATATATAAATGACTTGAATTGACTTATATACTAATATTTTTATATTGGTAAGAATTTGGATCTTGGGGGAAATGAAATTAAAGAAGTGATCACTTGGTGAAAAAAAAATCTCAACAGTAAATCACTGAAAAATAACAATCAAAAAGAAGTGGGTCACTTCAGTTGGTATCAGAGCTATGTTATTAAAACATAGCATAAATATATTATCCAATTTTCTTGTAAGGATAAAATTCTTAAAAAAAAATATAGTAATGATAGAAATAAACATCCACAGTAGAAATAAATTTCAGCAAAATAATTAAATTAGAAATAGGACTGACTAGCTATGCAATTGAATAGTGAATCATGGTAGGAAGACCACCAAGTCATGGAGCAGGACCCTCCAATACAACACCAATGGTTAACTTGCAAGATTTGGTGAGGGCATTTAGAGAAGGAGCAGTGCAGAGGGAAGAGAATCCTCATGAGGAATTAGCTAAGTTATTGAAGACATTTTCAAATTTGGGAGGCAAGGATTTTGAAGGCACTGAGGGAGTTATGGGAGTGCAGACATGGTTGAGAACTTTGGAAAGGATATTTGCAGATATGCAAATTAATGACCAAAGAAAGTGGCAGATAGCTTCAAGGAGACTCAAAGGAACAGCCTTAGATTGGTGGGAGGTGATCATCACAGGAAGGCCAGAAAATGAGATAACATGGGATCAATTCAAGGAAATGCTTGAAGCAAGGTTTGTTCCAGCAACAGCTAAGGCAACATTGCTTGAAGAATTCATAAGGCTGAGGCAAGGACCAATGAGTGTGACTGAATACACTCAAAAATTTGAGAGTTTGTCCAAGTATGGAACTATGCTCATAGGAGATGAAGAATCAAAGAATTCAAGATTTATCCAAGGATTAAATGCAGGTCTGAGTAGAGCAATGTTACCATACAAGGATAAAACATTTGACCAAGTCATAGACCTTGCTCTTTCCTTTGAACAACATGACAATGCAAGGGAAAAATTTAGGAGCATGAGGGCTACCAATCAAAAGAAGGGGAAAAATAGAGCACATCCCTATGACAAAAAGAATATGGATAAGAAAATGGAGGGAGCAGCCACTGGGGAAGCTAAGAAGAAGGTTACTTGTTTTAATTATGGCAAAGAAGGACACATGAGTAATAGGTGTCAAGCAGCCAAGAAGGCATTGTTTAGCTGCTATAATTGTGGGAAGGAAGGCCATATTAAAAGAAACTGCCCAGAGTTCAAAAAGGGAGCAAAGGTAGGAGCACTTGAGGGAAAAGCAAAAGCAACTGCAGTGGGAAGTTCTGGACAATTGGAAGGTATACTTCTAATTAGAGATCACCCCATCTCAGTTATATATGACACTGGAGCAACACATTCACTAATATCCCAAGACATAGTGAATAAATTAACTCTCACATGCTATTTAGTTGATAATCCCTTGTTTATTCAGAGCCCACTAGGTAATTCTTGCATGCTAGGGATTAAATGTTTGGGAGTAGAGTTAAACATAGGTGGAAATATGTTTAGTTCTGATTTGTTTGTGCTAAAATATCCTGGAATAGGAATTATTCTAGGAGTAGATTGGCTAAGAAAATACAAAGCAATTTTAAACTTAGAAAATCTTACTATTTCTCTGAAAACAGAAAATGGTAAAAATATTATAGTTATGAGTGAAATTGCTAAAATCAATTACTGTAACCACATATGTAGCATGACTGAGAAAGAATTAACACTGGAGGACATAAAAATTATAAATGAATACCCAGATGTCTTTGGTGAAGTCATAGGTGTTCCAGAAAATAGGCAAGTAGAATTTCAAATAAGGCTAATCCCAGGAGCCAGCCCAATCATCAAGAAGCCAACTAGAATGGGTCCTAAAGAACTTGTGGAATTGAAACATCAGTTGGAAGAACTGGAGCAGAAAGGCTTCATAAGGCCTAGTAGTTCAAACTGGGGTTCTCCAATTGTATTTGTGAAGAAGCAGGATGGTACTTTGAGAATGTGCATTGATTATAGGGAATTAAACAAAGTCACCATTAAAAACAAATATCCACTTCCTAGAATTGATGATCTATTCGATCAATTAAATGGAGCAAGGGTCTTTTCAAGGCTAGATTTAGCCTCTGGGTTTCATCAGATGAAGGTGGAGGAAGAGAGTATTAAGTATACTGCCTTCAACACAAGGTATGGGTTATATGAATTTTTGGTGATGCCTTTTGGATTGACAAATGCACCATCATATTTTGTAGATTTAATGAATAGAACATTTAGAGATTTTCTAGACAAATTTGTGGTTGTCTTTATTGATGACATAATAGTATATTCAAAATCAGAAGAAGATCATGCAAAGCACTTGCATCTGGTTTTGTCTAGATTGAGGGCACATGATTTAAAAGCCAAATTCTCTAAATGTACATTTTGGCAGAAGGAAGTAAAATTTTTGGGGCACATTGTATCACAACAAGGGGTTAGTGTAGACCCAAATAAGGTGATGGCAGTGCAATCTTGGAATAGACCCAAATCAGTAACTGAGGTGAGGTCATTTTTGGGAATGGCAGGCTATTATAGGAGATTTATAAAAGATTTTGCAAGGATAGCTATCCCATTGACCAAGTTAACTAAAAAGGAGCAACCATATGTGTGGACAGAGAAGTGTGAACAAGCTTTCATATCACTAAAGAAGGCACTGGTAGAAGCTCCAGTTTTACAAGTGCCAGAGGGTAATGAAGAATTAGTAGTTTACACAGATGCTAGTGGATCTGGATTGGGGGCAGTGCTTATGCAACATGGTAGAGTCATAGCTTATGCATCAAGGCAACTCAAGCCAAATGAAACTAGGTATGCTACACATGACTTAGAACTAGCTGCTGTGGTGTATGCATTGAAACTATGGAGACATTATTTATTGGGTGCTAAGTTTGAATTGTTTACTGATCATAAGTCACTTAAATATTTGTTCTCCCAAAAAGACTTGAACATGAGGCAACATAGGTGGGTAGAATTTCTAGCTGCCTATGATCTTGATATATTGTATACCCCTGGAAAAGCTAATAAAGTAGCAGATGCATTAAGTAGACATCAAGCTAAATTGGCAAGCTTAATGATGGCAGAATTTAAGGATTTGATAATTCTTAGTGAGGTGGAAGTGAAAGAAGAAGCTAGTGTATCAGATAAGACACACAGTAAGATGATTGAATATGGTAGATTAAGCCTCTTATCCTTAAGATCAACACTGGTTGATAAAATAGGAAAAATGCAAAGTCAAGATATAAGTTTGAAGGAGAAAAAGGACATGATATCCCTAGGCATGACAGTGGAAAACTATGAGGTAGATGGTAAAGGATACTTAAGGAAAAAGGGGAAACTCTGCATACCAAATGTAGGGGAACTAAAGCAAGAAGTTATGGATGAGCATCACAAAACAAAGTATACTATCCATCCAGGTGGAACAAAAATGTACCATGATCTCAAGAGAAATTATTGGTGGCTAGGAATGAAAGGATCAGTAGCAAAATATGTGGCAAATTGCTTGACATGCCAACAAGTAAAGGCAGACTATCAAAGGCCCTCAGGCCTATTACAACCTTTGGAAGTGCCTACTTGGAAATGGGAGAGTATATCAATGGATTTTGTGGATGGTTTGCCAAGAACAAGGAAGGGAAGTGATAGTATTTGGGTAGTGGTTGATAGACTCACAAAAACAGCACACTTTATCCCAATAAGTTCAAACAGAAATGCTCACAAGCTAGCTCAATTATTTGTGAAGGAAATAGTGAGGTTGCATGGCATACCCAAGACTATCATTAGTGATAGAGATACTTTGTTTACTTCAAGGTTTTGGAGTAGCTTTCAAGAAGCTATGGGGATAGAACTAAGCCTAAGCACAGCCTACCACCCACAAACAGATGGGCAAACTGAGATTGTTAATAAAGTTTTAGAGGATTTGCTGAGAGCATGCATACTTGATTTTGGAGGCAACTGGGAGGATCATATTTATTTAGCTGAGTTTGCTTATAATAATAGCTACCAATCCACTATAGGAATGGCTCCATTTGAGGCTTTGTATGGGAAGCCTTGTCTATCTCCTGCATGTTGGATGGAGGCTGGTGAAAGGGTGTTGCTTGGACCAGACCATGTAAAAGAAACTTCTGCAAGAATTGAATTAGTGAGGCAAAGAATGAGAGTAGCTCAAGAGAGACAGAAAGCTTATGCAGATAAAAAGAGAAGGCCAGTAGAATTTGAGGAGGGAGACTATGTGTTTCTCAAAGTTTCACCAATGAGGAAAATATTGAGATTTGGAAAAGCAGGGAAACTGTCACCAAGGTATGTAGGACCATATGAAATTGTTCAAAGAATAGGGACTTTAGCTTATAGGTTGAAGTTACCAGAGGAATTGAGCAAAATACATGATGTATTTCATGTATCCCAATTGAGAAAATGGGTGCATGATAAAGAGTCCATTCTTGAATCTCCTACACATGTTGAAATTCAAGAAAATCTGGTTTATAAAAAGGAACCAGTGGGCATTGTGGCTAGAGAAGAAAAGAAACTGAGAAATAAAATAATTAGACTAGTTAAAATCCAATGGAGTTTGGATGGGAATGATTGCACTTGGGAGGCTGAAGAGAGGATAAAGGATAAATATCCTAATCTGTTTTCTACTTAAAGGTATGTTTAAAATTATGATGAGACCTTAAAATTATTTATTTATGTTTGATTAATTGATTTGGAATGAATGAGTTTCTGAAATTTCATTCAATTGAAACTATGCTTTGTATACATTTGGATGGAAATGTAAGAGAGAATAATTGTGGGACACAATTCCTTTTAGGAGGAGAGTATGTGAAGACCCAAATTATTGAGATAAAAATAATTTTAAAATGAGAATATTTAAGAAAAGAAAATATAGTCTGACAATAATAATATTAGGAGTAAGTGAAATGAATAAATAAGAGGATAGAGATTTTTCAATAAAATGGGAAGAAAATGATCAAATATGAGTGAGATTTTATATACAGATATCTCCTGTGTATATATATATACACATATAAAAATATATATGTATTAGATGTGAGTAGCCAAAGAAGTATAAAATGATAAAATCCTTTTGATAACTAAATTGCATGAAAACCAGTTTAGTACTATTGTGCATAAATACCTTCTTAAAAAAATAAATCAGGAAATAAATGGTTTGAAATAATATAAGAGAACCATTCAGGCCTAACAAGGTATACAATGTATCTGAGTCATACAAAGATGATGTGTAGATGGATCATGCAAATAGCATGTGCACAGAAAAGCAGAGAAGCAACTGCTTTTACTAGAAATAGAAATCAAGAGAAAATGGCACATTTAGCCATAATAATACACACATAATTCTCTGAGTAATTGTGAGGATAAAATGGGTTTTTCCTTTAGTAAAACCCTAGCAAAATGATTTAAATCAAGAGGGAAGCAGAGGTTTTCTCTGAGGGAAAACAGAAACACATTGAAAAAAAAATAGAAAGGAGAGCTCACCCTGTTTTCAAGCTTAGGCATTCTCGGGGAAGAGAGGAGGAAGGTGAGTGATTAATCACTTATGATCTGTAAGGCATTAAGACCCATGTTAAGGGCAGCCAAGTTATTTTATATAAACATTACATTATGTTTTTCCTATTTGATTTTATTTTCTGGATGAAAATATGTTGATCATGGATGGTATTCTGGTTGAGTTTTTGGATGAGGTTTTAATCTGTTTTGACTTGTTGTGATGGTTTCAGTTTTTGTTTTAAAATATAGATAATCAAACAAATACACTAATCACAGAAATAGATTTTATATATGCTAGTTTTGATATGAAAAATGAACCAAATGTTTTACTGTGGAATAGGGTATCAATGAAAGAAAAGAAGTAGGCAGTGTGAATATTGAGATTCATGCTTATGTCTAGTCTATATTAAAAATGATATGAACAATGCAATATTACAAATATGTGCTGATTTGTTCAGATCATAAACCAATAAGTTTTTATGGGTTTTTCTCAAAAAACCATTCCCTATGTTCACAGTAAAAGAATAAATATAGTTTTGCATATGACTTCTTCATATTTGTATAAGCAATGGAAAATTTCTAGAAATAAAAATATAAGCAGGTTTTGGAAAAATGTGATTAAAGCAAAAATGACTTTGAAATAAGGTGTGCAATTTTACATGAATGCTTTGTATGTCTGGATATGATCTTTGGATGATTTTAAGAATTCTTGACCTATATAAGGAAGGAAAGAATACGAGCATCTCTGGAATCAAAAGAAAAATTCCCCAGAAAGAAATAAATAAGCATGGTCTCTAAATTATAAAATAATTTAGGAGTAGTGCCTTGATCTACTCATCAGCAGGTGGTTGATGGGTATGTGCATGACTTGTTTAAGTCCTGTAGGCCTCTGTGTAAAGGGTTAACAGAACTGAGCCCCTTTGCAATGCACACATGGTGTTCAATGGCAAGAGTTCAGACCAAACAAAATGAAAAGATGAGAAAGAGTAATGATGCTATGGAATTTAAGGAGTTAATCCATAGGAGTTTTGTACTTGTACAACTGAATGAAGTGAATGGATGAATGCTTGGGTGTATGTTTATAGATAAACCTAAATATACACATTCTCAGATTTTAATTGGGATTTGAATTGCATTTTATAGAAAAGTTCTCTGTACAGCCTTGAGAATTTACGAGATATTTTGCATACTTGATTTCACTCACACCAGAATTTATTTCTAACCCTATTTGTTGCCTTTGCAATACTTGGGGTGTCTCATTTTATTGGGGCAGTTCAAAGTTTTGCTGCAGGGAATGATGCATGAATTGCTTGCTTGCTTGCATGGATATTTGGAGATCTTGAGGAATTTAAAGTGTTTAAGAGACGTAGCAGTGTCTTTGTAATAATTAAGTTAGGCAAACTCTAATATGTTCTAAGTATTTTCATGAGTGTCTTTTGCTTTGATATCTGGAAAACAGTATGTAAGAAGAAAAAGAAACTTAAATGTTATATGTGTTTGCGAGCTGTGGACTTAAATAACAAGTTCTGAAATAGTTTTAGTAAATAATGCTGAGGGAGAAGATGCCATTTAATCTGATATGTGAACATATTTTTCTAGACAGTCTTGAGGCACTTCAGTTATGAAATAAAACTGATACTAAGTAGGAGAAATCTGATACTATAAAACTGATACTAAGTAGGAGAAATCTGATACTATAAAACTGATACTAGGTAGGAAGTTTCTGATACTATAACTACTGATCTAGCACTAGGTTGGGAAAATCTGATACTATAGCTTCAAAACTGATACTAAGTGGTAAGACACCAGATTCAACACTTTTCTAGCTCCAGATATAAGAAGTTGTGTGATTTATAAAGTAGATCACAACACCATCACTCATGTGATGACTATTTGCTCAGTTAACCAGGAAATATGCATTTTGTCTGTCATGATTGGTTTGTGCTTGTTGTGTCTAAACCTTGATCACATGTGTTGTTTTTCTCTGCTTAGATTTCAACCTAGTTTATCACCTCAGTATTCATATGATAAGTACCAAACCACAAAAGAATTCCGGAATTTAAAAAGTATGGCTTGTAAACCAAGAAACCAATTAATTTGAGAAGTAAGCAAGAAAATTATAAGTTACAATATTCGAATTTAATATTAATCAAGCTTGAGATCAAAAAGGGGAATGTAAAAATAGAAATGGCTATGTGACACCAATTCTCTGAAAAATGAGAAATAATGTGTGATTGAATTTTCCTTGTTAATTTTTAATACTCTGATAAGCAAGGAAACATTTATATATCTTCATATATATAAATGACTTGAATTGACTTATATACTAATATTTTTATATTGGTAAGAATTTGGATCTTGGGGGAAATGAAATTAAAGAAGTGATCACTTGGTGAAAAAAAAAATCTCAACAGTAAATCACTGAAAATAACAATCAAAAAGAAGTGGGTCACTTCAAACCCCAACCACCAATTTTCCTTTAATCTCCATCACGTCATCTCCCTTCAGACCCAAGCTCGATGTCTATCCCTTCACTGATCGGCGGAAAATGATGAATTTATCGATTTTGTTCATCTCGTAAATTCGCATCCAATAACAAACTAAAAATCTTGATTTTCTAACTAAAATTCATCATTTTAGATTACGATTCTAATCATATAATCACATCATGAAATTAAGATGATAAATTTTTAACTTGAAAATGGTCTCTACTGATATTTCTTAATTCCTGCAACCTTACCTGTTAATTATTTTCAATAATATTTTCTAAAATAAAATTTAGTTATCACTAATAGGTTTCATTTAAGGATTATAACATAAATCTGTATATATATTGAGATATGAATTTTTTAAATCTTACTTTTAGAACCTGTAAACTAAGAACAGAGCTTATTTTCCTATATACATACATATACACTCAGATATTTGCATATATACAGACATGCAAGCAAATCTACACATCATTCAAACACATTTCATATCACACTTTAAAGATAATCAAAATGTAACAAGGTCAAGTGGTTTGCTCACCTGTATTTTTGGAAGAAGAACAGGGGTTCCACTTGAACAGGCTTGAGTATCTTGCCTTCTTTTGATCCTCTGATTCAAATTGAATTGCTTGATTTGTTTTGTCGTTTGATGTTTTCAGTTGAATTTTTTTGTTAAAGTTTGAATGATATTAACTTTAGTTTATTCTCAGCTTTGATGGACGAACTGATGAATTGAAGAAGTTGATATATAGAAAGGAAGAGTAATGGTGATAAAATTTGTACAGGGTAACATTATTTTGTTTGTACAAATTAAGACAGTGATTTTTTCTTTGCTTGTTCTTTTGACCAGCTGAGATGAAAGCATTGTGAGCTGCATTAATTAAGTTGTCCTTTGTTCAAAGATATTTAGATTTTTTTCTTGCTTTGACTATGCTAAATTTGATTTCGGTCGTACAAAGATATATGTGATAGTTTGAGGTGGCTTTCTTTGCAAGTTTTATATACATGTATTTTTGTTTCATTTATTTTTCATTTGCAGGTGTACATGAATATCTATTTTGTTTGCTTCCTTTCTTTTCTTTTCTTTTGCTTTGTCTTAATAATACTACTTTAAAATATAAATAAACTTCTATTTTAATTTATCTTTTATATTCTAATATGTTTCTTTATATTTTATTAATTTATCTTTTTATAATTTATCATTTATAATTTGTCTTTATACACATCTATTTCTATTTTTATTTTTAAACCACTTATTTATGATTTAAATTCAAATCAAATATATATATAAACATATAATTTCAAATTTACTCATATATGCCCAAATATATATACATCCACATATATATATATATACAATATTTTTAAATTTAAATGATTTAATATATTTTTATTTGGATTCGGGGAAACTCGAATCAGTTTATCAGTTAATTCCACAATTTTTATTCAAAAATTAATTTAATTATCAATTTAAATATATATAAAATCCGGGGTTGTTACAACCTTCCCTCCTTAAGAAATTTCATCCCCGAAATTTGCCAAGGAGACACAAAGATAGATGAAAAATGTTTCATCAAATCAACTGAACATCTATTCTGCATTTGGCTTACCAAATCAGAATATCAACAATAGTTACAAGAACGAATCTTTTGAATTTTTCCACAAGATACTCGGGTTATCCAGATCTACGAAATATACAGTGACATTGGTTAGTTCAAAGGGATAACTAACTATTCGTAGAATATACTCGGACTCAAAGAATAGATAGATATATAGATACAATTTCAAAACTTTTAGTTTAGAAACTAAATTATACCTATCAACCATAGCAACCAAAGCAACCAATACATCCAAACAAATAATTCTGACCTATTTGGAGTTTATGTCCCATATTAGTATATCGAATTCCCTTTCTGGATCGACCAGAAACCATCAAAGAATTGAGAAAAGATGACGAACAAAAGAGATTGATAGAGAAAAGATTGTTTCCTTGTTGTTACAGGGTATTGACCATTTATAGTCGTATTCCTCTGTCCCCTATCTCATCCTCTTCTTGCACTCATACTTACTATCGGTGAATAGCAAGAGAATTTACTAAGGCATTCGGACGGATATCTTAGAGATACTCATTCTAGGGTATACTTCACCTGATCTCTAATGAGTTACTTAATGTGTTATACTCCTGAGCTAAAGTTCAACCTTAGCTATGATACCAAATGTAGCGATCCCGGACTCCGCCTTCGAAAATCGGCACCCGTACTTCACTTGTACTCGAAATGCCGCAGATTCAAACGCCGAATCTGGGTCACCGGAGCTTATAACACAGTAAGTATAACAACACAGCGGAAGAAAGAAATAGATGATATCATATACAACTCCAATGAATACAATATCTAGAATGATATACAACAATGATATCAATATGATACAAGAATATCAGAGATAAATAATGATACAGCGGAAAACAAAAGTGATAACTTCAAATGATCCGACAAAAGAGAATGAGTCCAACAACTCCAACATCAGCTCGAACCACCATCACGTTGCGCCAAGATAAGCAACGTCAGTCGCCAACTCCAAAACTGAACTAGCTCCAGATAATCTAATAAACCTGACTATCTGAGAAACCCAATTCTAGACTGCCCGTGTGGAAAATTGTGGGCATCCAGAGTTTAGGAAGGGAACAATAAACTCCGAGTCAGTCATGGGACTGGTGTGAGTAACAAAAACAGTTTATCTTTAAACAAACAACAAAGAATTTTAAACATTGAAATCCGCAATACTTTTGGAAAATGAAACTACCATAAGAACTCCCGCCACACACACAATGCAAACGCAGAATTGGAGGAGATTTCTCCTTATGATAGTCAAATATGCTTACTACGCAAAATCATTGGATATTATTATTAGTGCATAGTGGAAAACATTTTGAAAGTACAATATTAATCTTAGCCAACATACAACCATTATTGAATGCCTACTATAGCTACCATCTAAACAGTGGTGACCACCATAAGTAAATGGCAGGTTCTACAAATAAAACCGTACAAGGTTCGTATTGGAAATTGGATTTCCAACAAATGGTCAGGCTAAGGAACTTCCTACTGTCAATGGGTACGCCTTTGGATGGATGCCCCGAGAACTAACTAGCTCTCTGCCAACATAAGGCCGGGTTACCCCTTACACTAGGTAACTACTACACGAATATGCCACCCCCGGTCGTTTGGGAACTTTATCCGAGGCCTCGATTACACAGCAACAATCACACAAGTAAATGAGATTGGAGCAACCACATAGGTTAAATATCAGGGCTCCATACCTGATACCACCCTTTTCCAGAATGAAATGACATACCCTAAAGGGAGCAACCCTCATAACCTTGCCGCATCTTTCCTGTTTCGACCCAATTCTGGGTTGTGAGGTTTGATGAGGTCTCGTCCACAAAGCTACGCTTTTTCACAAAGTCATGCTTTGATCAACAAATGATCAGCAAATGACCATCAACACACAGCAACACTCAGCATGCCACACTACCAAATTGGGAGTATATCACTGATAACTTCAACTACATAACCTTTGAGCTCGTACGTCTCAGAGAAGGGTGTTAAGCTAAGAGAATAAATTCTTTGCCACCAAACAGAAATGTATTTGAAAGAAATCAGCTTTATATCTCAAAGTGTAATGTCAGACATACAACCATACAAGTCTGTTCCGGGTTCGAACATAACCGAAGGCACTTCCAAAGAATCTCTTACAATCCGGTTATTCACAATCCCGATTGAACTTCCCAACACTTAGGGAATCTCTATACCGGGCGCTACCCAATGCAGAGACAATCGATAGGTTATCCTATCGTTTTCACAAATACCCGGTCTTCAACATCGGTCTTCAATTGATATCCATATACGACGTATCACTTATTCAGAATGGGTTATATGACACAGAGTCCTCTCCCGGCTAAACCGAATAGTGAGCGTAATATTTAAAAACATATGGATAATGGGATTTCAATTAAGTCACAACTTATTACCCAAAACTCTTCTTTCAAATGGTTTAAACAAATCACCATTTTAAATCTGTTACAAAAAGATTCATCTCACAAAGTTCACCCAGTTTCACAAAGATCTATTCATAGATTTCAAATCGATTTCCATTTCAATTGGATTAACACATTAAATCTTTAAATCAAGATTTAATTCATAGCTTTCAAAAAGAATTTACTCATAACTTGGAAAACCATTTTTCAATTCAAACTTGAAATTATTTTAACTTTAATTGGAATTTTATTTCTTATATGAAAGCTTTTATCATTTGAAACAATTAGTTTCCATTCTGGAAAACTAATTACAATTTACATAAGTTAAAACCATTCGAGTATAAAACTTGGATTAAATTTCTTAAATTTCCAAAACCATACTTTTAAATGGTTAAAAATCCCTATAAAACACATTTATAACTGGTATGGTCTTTTTAGACTATATTTTCAAATCATTGAATTCAATTCCAAATATTGAATTCAAATTTAAATAAAATCATTTAGATTTCAAATTTTATTAAATTATTTGAACACATTTTCAAAAGCTTTCAATTCCAATTTCCAAAACTATTTTGGATTCAAGAATTCAATCTTTACGATTGTCAAAAATCTATGACTTAACCGATTACCTCGTGAAATCCATATTTGTGTGTGTATGGTGTAGTCCAGGGGTTTTACACAGTAGTGCAACATCATTCAATCATCATAGATCAGAATACAGAAATATAGTTGATAAGCGGTATAACTATAATGCTTATCGTACAGATCACAGATATATACATTACAGATAATTAATTACATTCATCCCAGATAAATGAACTACAGTACAGATCACACCCAAATCAGAATATATCACACAGCATCATAGATCAGAATATCAAACAATTCAATCATCTAGTCAAGTCCAAACATTCACAAGTAAATTTTATTAATCAACTGATTCATTTAAATCAGATGTGTCAATTATTAATCCGGGTTAATTATCATAAGTTAATTACAAATTATTTGAAATAAATTCCCTTTCAAATTTATTAGTTAATCTTTAATTAACCTTTATTTATTTAAATAAATCTTAATAAATCACCATTCTTAATTGATCCTTAGTTAACAAATTTAATTTACCCCTTGGATAACAACAATAATTATACTCAAATTACCGATTATCATTCAATTAATTACATCCAGTAATCATCTATTAATTACTTCTCTAAGTAATTATATTTTTCCAATTTATTAAATGATGGTTCTAGATTAACTAACTCAAGTAATTAACTTAAACTAATCCGATTAACTCACTTATTTACAATGAATAATTAATTCCTTAATTACTTCCATTAAGTAATCATACTTACACAATTTCATAAATGATTATCATTAATTAATTTAATCCAATTGGTTGTTACAATTAATCACATTAATTTTATTAACCTTAAGTTAATCACATAATTAATTAACCTTAATTATTTACCTTAATTATCATTTAAATCTCATTTAGATGAAATGTAGGTAATTAATTTATTCAAAACACTTAAGATCTTTTATTAATTAAAGTAAAATTACCCTCATCCTAATCATTTACCCAATTTCATCCCTTCATTTTGAAAGCAAATATAGACTAATTCTTCAAATCAAAACCAACTAAATTTCAAACCACATAACTTTATGTTTATATTGAAATTGATAAATACTTTTATCTTGAACTTGTTTAACTTTACTTTGGAACTTAGCACATTTATTTTGAAACTTATTTCATTTGGATAAACTTTATATCAAATCATGTTTCAAAAAGAATCATGGTTATAAGATTTTGAATACCCTGAACCATATTTCTTCTCAAATTTAAAACCTGGTACAAACTCCTTCTAGAACCAGAAACACAACTAACCCGACCCCATCCCCAGGCATCTCGACCAAACGCTCGTGTCACTCGCGCGAACACTCATCTACTTCGAGCAAACCCGCACAAAAACTCGAGAACAACCCAAGTCCTCCTATTCTTCCCCCAGCCTTCAAAACCCACAACACACATGAACACACAAACGTGCATGTGCACGTGCACAGATGGCCAGAGTCTCTCCGACTATCACCGCTAGTCCCCGCAGGTCGACGATGACCTTATCATTCAACTTGACAACTCAGTTCCACGATTTCAACATCGAATCAAAATCAAGCCTCTTGTTCAAAAATCTATAGCCAAACGTGATCGGAAATCCATCAATCGCCGATGATCTCGTCCACGACCATCCACGCCTTCACCACCCATGCTTCACCTCGGTCTCCATCTTCGATTTCTCCACTTGCGGTGAAGTCCGATCCTCTCTCAACGTCACACGAACTCGAGAATTGACGTCGACCAAAATAGCTATCAAAACCCTAAATCAACATTGTTACGCCACTTCGATGATCTACAAACCCAACCACCAATTTTCCTTTAATCTCCATCACGTCATCTCCCTTCAGACCCAAGCTCGATGTCTACCCCTTCACTGATCGACGGAAAATGATGAATTTATCGATTTTGTTCATCTCGTAAATTCGCATCCAATAACAAACTAAAAATCTTGATTTTATAACTAAAATTCATCATTTTCGATTACGATTCTAATCATATAATCACATCATGAAATTTAGTTATCACTAACAGATTTCATTTAAGGATTATAACATAAATCTGTATATTACCTTACCTGTTAATTATTTTTAATAATATTTTCTAAAATCAAATTTAGTTATCACTAACAGATTTCATTTAAGGATTATAACATAAACCTGTAAATATATTGAGATATGAATTTTTTAAATCTTACTTTTAGAACCTGTAAACTAAGAACAGAGCTTATTTTCCTATATACATACATATACACTCAGATATTTTCATATATACAGACATGCAAGCAAATCTACACATCATTCAAACACATTTCATATCACACTTCAAAGATCATCAAAATGTAACAAGGTCAAGTGGTTTGCTCACCTGTATTTTTGGAAGAAGAATAGGGCTTCCACTTGAACAGGCTTGAGTATCTTGCCTTCTTTTGATCCTCTGATTCATATTGAATTGCTTGATTTGTTTTGTTGTTTGATGTTTTCAGTTGAATTTTTTTGTTAAAGTTTGAATGATATTAACTTTAGTTTATTCTCAGCTTTGATGGACGAACTGATGAATTGAAGAAGTTGATATATAGAAAGGAAGAGTACTGGTGATAAAATTTGTACATGGTAACATTATTTTGTTTGTACAAATTAAGACAGTGATTTTTTCTTTGCTTGTTCTTTTGACCAGCTGAGATGAAAGCATTGTGAGCTGCATTAATTAAGTTGTCCTTTGTTCATAGATATTTAGATTTTTTTCTTGCTTTGACTATGCTAAATTTGATTTCGGTTGTACAAATATATATGTGATAGTTTGAGGTGGCTTTCTTTGCAAGCTTTATATACATGTATTTTTGTTTCATTTATTTTTCATTTGCAAGTGTACATGAATATATATTTTGTTTGCTTCCTTTCTTTTCTTTTCTTTTGCTTTGTCTTAATAATACTTCTTTAAAATATAAATAAACTTCTATTTTAATTTATCTTATATATTCTAATATGTTTCTTTATATTTTATTAGTTTATCTTTTTATAATTTATCTTTTATAATTTGTCTTTATACACATCTATTTCTATTTTTATTTTTAAACCATTTATTTACGATTTAAATTCAAATCAAATATATATATATACATATAATTTCAAATTTACTCATATATGCCCAAATATATATACATTCACATATATATACAATATTTTTAAATTAAAATGATTTAATATTTTTTTATTTGGATTCGGTGAAACTCGAATCAGTTTATCAGTTAATTCCACAATTTTTATTCAAAAATTAATTTAATTATCAATTTAAATATATATAAAATCCGGGGTCGTTACAACCTTCCCTCCTTAAGAAATTTCGTCCCCGAAATTTGCCAAGGAGACACAAAGATAGATGAAAAATGTTTCATCAAATCAACTGAACATCTATTCTGCATTTAGCTTACCAAATTAGAATATCAACAATAGATACAAGAATGAATCTTTTGAACTTTTCCACAAGATACTGAGGTTATCCAGATCTACGAAATATACAGTGACATTGGTTAGTTTAAAGGGATAACTAACCATTCGTAGAATATATTGGGACTCAAAGAATAGATAGATATATAGATACAATTTCAAAACTTTTAGTTTAGAAACTAAATTATACCTATCAACCATAGCAACCGAAGCAACCAATACATCCAAACAAATAATTCTGACCTATTTGGAGTTTATGTCCCATATTAGTATATCGAATTCCCTTTCTAGATCGACCAGAAACCATCAAAGAATTGAGAAAAGATGACGAATAAAAGAGATTGATAGAGAAAAGATTGTTTCCTTGTTGTTACAGGGTATTGACCATTTATAATCGTATTCCCCTATCCCCTATCTCATCCTCTTCTTGCACTCATACTTATTATCAGTGAATAGCAAGAGAATTTACTGAGGCATTCGGACGGATATCTTAGAGATACTCATTCTAGGGTATACTTCACCCGATCTCTAATGAGTTACTTAATGTGTTATACTCCTGAGCTAAAGTTCAACCTTAGCTCTGATACCAAATGTAGCGATCCCGGACTCGGCCTTCGAAAATCGGCACCCGTACTTCCCTTGTACTCGAAATGCCGCCGATTCAAACGCCGAATCTGGGTCACCGGAGCTTATAACACAGTAAGTATAACAACACAGCGGAAGAAAGAAATAGATGATATCATATACAACTCCAATGAATACAATATCCAGAATGATATACAACAATGATATCAATATGATACAAGAATATCAGAGATAAATAATGATACAGCGGAAAACAGAAGTGATAACTCCAAATGATTCGACAAAAGAGAATGAGTCCAACAACTCCAACATCAGCTCGAACCACCATCACGTTGCACCAAGATAAGCAACGTCAGTCGCCAACTCCAAAACTGAACTAGCTCCAGATAATCTACTAAACCTGACTATCTGAGAAACCCAACTCTAGACTGCCCGTGTTGAAAATTGTGGGCACCCAGAGATTAGGAAGGGAACAATAAACTCCGAGTCAGTCATAGGACTGGTGTGAGTAACAAAAACAGTTTATCTTTAAACAAACAACAAAGAATTTTAAACATTGAAATCTGCAATGCTTTTGGAAAATGAAACTACCATAAGACCTCCCGCCACACACACAATGCAAACGCAGAATTGGAGGAGATTTCTTCTTATGATAGTCAAATATGCTTACTACGCAAAATCATTGGATATTATTATTAGTGCATAGTGGAAAACATTTTGAAAGTATAATATTAATCTTAGCCAACATACAACCATTATTGTATGCCTACTATAGCTACCATCTAAACAGTGGTGACGACCATAAGTAAATGGCAGGTTCTACAACTAAAACCGTACAGGGTTTGTATTGGAAATTGGATTTCTAACAAATGGTTAGGCTAAGGAACTTCCTACTCTCAATGGGTACGCCTCTGGATGGACGCCCCGAGAACTAACTATCTCTCTGCCAACACAAGGCTGGGTTGCTGTGACGCCCCACCTCTATGCTCATAATAACAAAGAGTATTAAAGGAAATACTGTCTATTATTACGAAGAATAAGGCTGGATAGGAGCGACCATCCGTAATTGGCCTT
The DNA here is from genome assembly GCA_030737815.1 of Allium fistulosum. Taxonomy (NCBI): domain Eukaryota; kingdom Viridiplantae; phylum Streptophyta; class Magnoliopsida; order Asparagales; family Amaryllidaceae; genus Allium; species Allium fistulosum. The sequence continues at coordinate 1,179,774,065 of CM060903.1, forward strand.
ACACTAATATTGGTTATCTCGGTAGGAGTGGTATATACTTTTTATTTTTCACCTATCATTTATTTACTCCCATCGACATATCCAATTATCAGTATAAAACAAACTACGATAGTTCATAATAGTTTAGGACATTAGATATAACAATAACACAGATAATATAAATGCGGAACACAGATAAAAACAAAAGTCTCATATATATATAACTGATGTCAGTTGATACATAATTGACACAATACATATGATACAACTACAACTGTCGACTCTAGAAGTTATATATACAAGTACATTATCAACTAATATACATGAATACATATCGTTCTATATAATGACACGACTACTACAGAAGATGTGAAAAGTCTTCATATCCTGAACAGCAACTCAAAGAAGAAAATCTACAACCTGAAATAACTCGGGTCTGACCCGAGTATTACATTCAAAAGAAAATAATACCCAGGTCAGTCTAATTCAAACCAGTTTATTAGTGCATATAGACAGTAATAATTTAAATAGACGACAATCACAATAATTCCCGTCTATCCGATTCTTTAAACAAAGAAACCGGATAACGGTCAATATAACACTTAACAGTGTTTAACAAAAATCAGCAGATTTAAATCATCAACAGAGATAAATAAACAATTTATCAAATCGACTAAATCAATTTAAAGCTGTCAAATCTGATAGGGCTACAGTACACGCACGCGTGTACTGCCTCGCCACTATCGCAAGAGATACACAAAAGCTCAGTGAAAGTCAAAAGTGATCACAAGGTCAAACCCCGAAATCGGGTTCAACTCAAGTGAATTCAAGAACAAATCCCGACAAGGGGAAAAACTGCAAAGCACATGCAACTGCAGACATAAGCGAATACGAAGCAACCAGCACGATGAAGCTATAGTAGCAACCAGTTGCAAGGACAAGGGCAGAATGCAACTACAAATGTACATGGTCTAACAACAGTTCAAATAGGAAGCAATGCCAAAGTCGAGCATGCTACAGGTATGAAAGATCACAAGACAAAGTCCCAAGCTAGAAGCCAGAACTAATATCGAAGTGGAACAATATGCAACTGTCTCAAAGAATTGATATCAGATTCAATGTAAACTACTAGTGATCACCAGACCAACAACTCAATACAATTGGAACCAAAATGAATGCAACCCAAAACTGGTATCTCATGGAAACAGTAAATGGTGAAGTACTAGATTTCAAGTGCAGCAATGGACAGGAACAATAATTGCCAAGCAATAACAATACGACAGAAACCAAATCATGACAGTGACGATAAGGCACTGAAATTACAAGGCAGTGACTATATGCAAGTGATCAGGTTGAACAAATATATGAAGGCAGTTCACAAGTCAAATGAATCAGACTTTCAATACACAAGTCAGACCAAATGCCAGAACAAAGTGCAACATCTACGATAGCAATACATGCAACAGAGATCAGGACTCAAGACCACATTAGTGGACAATGCGAACAGTGGACAATGCAAATACGTCAACAGTAAACATCACATTGAAGCAACTCGAGAAGAATCAAGTGCAGACTTGAGTAAACAGGTGAAAGTGCAAACAATATTCAGACCATCCAACCCATTGTAAATGAATACGACAAAGCAACCTATGGATAACCAGACTACATGAAGCAGTCCATTATCCAAACACTAACAAGTACGACATGCAGGGGAGACTCAATATCATGTACCAGAACGAAAACAACATGTACACATGCACAAGTAATGAAAAAGCCAATATGGCAACAGGATTATCGAACTAAACTACAATACTCAAAACTGCAAACTGGTCAATGCAACTAAAACATGAATGACTGGTCTCGACCAAGAATATACAGATGCCAACAAACTCGAGCACAAATGTAGCATGCTCAAAGTAAGCACATATAGGCAACTCGACTAACAGACTGAACCAGATAAGCAAATGAATCAATGTACAAGCAAAGACAGAGGCCGAGACAGTAGCAACCAAGTGACATGAAGCAACTACACCAACAGATGACCAAAACAACACTACGGCAACTACTAAGTGCAACATACAGTGACGAAGTAAGTATGAAGCCAGAGCCAAGGTGGTCAAGAAAGTTCGAACAATAACAGAGAATACGAAGTCAACTAAAAATCAACATCTTTAGTTAAAGCCGAGTATTTTAAATCCAGTTAACTAAATGGAACTGGAAATGCAACCAATCGATACTTTACGTGTACGACAGATAAATGAAGTTGCAGTGAATCATATACAAGGTTATAGACAGAGGCAACCACAATATAAACCAACAAACCAAGTGGACAATTTAACAAGTCGAACACAGAGATCATCAACAGATATTGGATTAGATGTGAGTGGCAAACCACTCACTGGTTCAACAAACACATAACAAGTGCCAACCACAATATCAGTTTTGAACCAAGATAATTGCCGTGCAAATTTGACTACATATGTATACACACATATAACTGTATATATATGTACCCATATGGAGTCTCACAAAATACTCAGACAAAGAATTGCTAAACTTAAACATAGGTGATATGAATAAAATCAATATAGTCCAGGCAGCAAATCACCAATGCACAAAACGTCTCAGAGGAAATAACCAAACAGCATCATAGTATACAATTCAAAAACAAGAACAATGCCGCAAGTATCAAAAAGTAAAACCAAATCAGAAGTTATCAACCACAAGACCACAATTCGAACTGCCGAGATAAACAAGGGACGAGAAGTCGAACCACAGCGAAATCAAGATCAAAAATCATCATCGATGAAGCCAAATCAAACTCAAGGCACAGAACTAAGTCAAATTAGATGTGAGTAGGTATTACTCACCTCTTATTCAAGAATCGATCAGAGAAAAACCCTAAGCACTCGTTCGAAGTGAAGGCGAAGTCGTCCCAAGCAGGAGGAGTCGCGAGCGATCCAGTTGATCGTGAAAGGATTCGAAGCATTTTAGCAGCGCCTTCACTTTCCCACAAGCTCCAGATTTGAAAAGAGGATGAACGAGAATTTTGAGCCGCCATTCTTTTTCCCCTCGTACGATTTCTCTAGGGTTGTAGAACGAATAATGAATTGAGGATCAAGGGGACGGTTTTCTTTAGTTAGATATCACGGCAGAAACAAGTATGGGCCACAATATTCTTTTTCTTTCAAGCCCACTACAATCTTTACAAAATTTATAAAAGGAATTTCAAATCGATTTAAACTGCAATAGCAATTAACCAACGATTTTAATCGTCATTTGACGATGATCAGATAATTGCGAAATCTCGGGTTGTTACAGACTCCCCTCCTTAAAGAAATTGCGTCCACGCAATCATAGGGAATAAATGGATAAAAGGTAACAACCAAAAGAGCATGGCAATGACGAGTGCATAAACAAAGCAATTGTCAGCAGGGGAAGTATTAGAAATGAAATCATAAGGTCCGACTGATTCAAATCAAAAGAATCAACCTCGTGGAAATCAGGGATCAAACTCAAACGACTAACAAAAGCAAGAACAATCGAGTTCCAGCAACTAAAAGAGAAGGAAAAACAGAGCGGAAATCCCATACAGAGCACGAATTGAATGTGAGTAATCAAAATTACTCACTTGAATCGCCAGAAAAAAAAATGAAGCTCAAATCTCAAAAGTCGCAAATATTTACTTATCTCAAACGATAGTCAGAAGACAAATATTCAATTATCCAAAACGATAATCAAATTTCTCAAATCAACAAATATTCGATTATCACAAGCGATAATCAAATTTCTCAAATCAACAAATATTTAATTATCTAAAGCGATAAATAAATCTCAAAACAGAAAATATTTAATTACCTCAGCCGATAATTAAATTTTAAATCAACAGCTATTTAATTATCTCAGACGATAATTAAATCTCAATCAATAAATATTTAATTATCTCAAGCGATAATTAAATCTCAAATCAGCAAATATTTAATTATCTAACAGCGATAATTAAATTTAAAATCAACAAATATTTAATTATCAAAGACGATAATTAAATCTCAAATCAGCAAATATTTAATTATCAAAAGCGATAATTAAATTTAAAATCAACAAATATTTAATTATCAAAGACGATAATTAAATCTCAAATCAGCAAATATTTAATTATCAAAGGCGATAATTAAATCTCGAATCAGCAAATATTTAATTATCTAACAGCGATAATTAAATTTAAAATCAACAAATATTTAATTATCAAAGACGATAATTAAATCTCAAATCAGCAAATATTTAATTATCAAAAGCGATAATTAAATCTCATATCAACAAATATTTAATTATCTAAAGCGATAATTAAATCTCAAAGCACAAATATTTAATTATCTAAAGCGATAATTAAATCAACAAATCAACAATTATTTAATTATCTCAGGCGATAATTAAATCTAAATTCGACAAATATTTAATTATCTAAAGCGATAATTAAATTCGAAATCAGCAAATATTGAATTATCTAAAGTGATAATTCGAAACAACAATTATCTGATTATCAAAAACGATAATCAGAACTCATATCAACAAATATCTAATTATCACAAGCGATAATTAGAAACAACAAATATCTGATTATCAAAAACGATAATCAGAACTCATATCAACAAATATCCAATTATCAAAAGCGATAATTAGAAACAACAAATATCTGATTATTAAAAACGATAATCAGAACTCATATCAACAAATATCCAATTATCAAAAGCGATAATTAGAAACAACAAATATCTGATTATTAAAAACGATAATCAGAACTCATATCAACAAATATCCAATTATCAAAAGCGATAATTAGAAACAACAAATATCTGATTATCAAAAACGATAATCAGAACTCATATCAACAAATATCCAATTACCTGCAGATAATTGGAAGCAACAAATATCTAGAAATCAATTAAGAAGACTAGAAAATCAACATAAAAGCTTGGATCGATCCCATCAGATGGCGAGTTTTTAATTCGCCGCACGTGCAACAACATATGGCCGAAGCCTACCAAGTACTCAACATAATTTTTGGCGACCATCAGATTGACCCGAAGGTCCGCAGAGTGACCCGAAGGTCTAGTACTGGTATTTGACCCGAAGGTCCATCATATGACCCGAAGGTCCATCATATGACCCGAAGGTCCATCATAGTGGCTCGAAAGCACACGAAAGCATCAAATATTTCAATTAACGAGTCCGGAATTAACCGAAATAGCAAACGCACATGTCCCATACCACGTGTTTTACTAAATCGTTTGATTCTCTTCATCGTTTCCTTGAAAGTGTAAAATTCATCAAAATCATCAAAACAATAGATATTCAATTAACGAGTCCGGAATTAACCGAAATAGTAAAAGTGTGGTTCCATACTCCGCACTTTTGCTAAATCGTTTAAATCTCTTCATCGTTTCCTTGAAAGTGCAAAATTGTGTATTTTGTAAAAATACATTTCACATTCTCAAACGGACAAGTCCGGAATTAAGCGAATCAGTAAAAGAAAGGGGTCATAGTCCTCGATTTTGCTGAAACGTTTAAATCGCTTCCTCATTCTTTTGAAATCGCAAACTGTAAAATTTTTGAAAACAATTTTATTTATTTTGTAAAAATAACAATTCGCATTCTCAACTGGACAAGTCCGGAGTTAAGCGAATTAGTAAAAGAAAGGGGTCATAATCCTCGATTTTGCTGAATCGTTTAAGTCGCTTTCTCATTCTTTTGAAAACGCAAATCGTTAAAATTTATAAAACAATTTTCATTTTAAAACGATTTTCCAATCACGTGATTAAAACAGCAAATCAATAACAATTTCGATAAGGAAATTGTACTTCTCAAAATACCGTAAAAACGGTTACACATCAGTATTGCGGAATAACCGCTTGAAAATCCACTTTTAAAAATTTGGCTGTTACTGAAGTCAAAGCGACAGAAATTTTAAAACGTCAAATATCTCATCAAAAGAATTCACATCAAAATGTGACATCAGTGAATTTTCATTCATTAAAATTGTCAACAAAACACCGTGCCTCAAAAATTCAGCATTGGTGTAAAAAGTCCGTTATAAAAATAACGGCAACAAAATACATATCATAACCAAGCATCGGTTCAACGTAAAATAAATGCAATAACGTGCAATTCAAATTTTTGCACGTACTACAAAATGAACAAAGAAATCATTCAAATGTATCTTCAATGAAGATAATTCAAAACAGCAAAAATCTAATCACTAGATGATTAGTACAAAAGAAAGCCAGCGGAAATTTCAACAAAATCACATATCTGCAATTTCTTCGAATCCTAAATTCGGATTCGAAATTCTCAAAGAAACAAAATAATTACAGGTATGTAAACAACAATGAAATTCATATCAATTTCGTATTTTGATTCTTAAATCAAAAAAAAGATTACCAGTTGTACTCAGCGAAGACAGTTTCCGCTGCGCACTCTGATAAACAGAACACAATTCAATCAAATCAACAAAACACAGTTTCACTTTTATTTTTAAATAAAGTTATTAAAAAAAATTTCATCCAAATTTCAAAACTTTAGTTTTGACTCAAAGTACAAATAAAACATCGACCAATAGTTGTAACATATGTTCCATCCAAGTTATGTTTTATATTATGTCCATAAACCCCAAGCTCTGATACCAACTGTGACGCCCCACCTCTATGCTCATAATAACAAAGAGTATTAAAGGAAATACTGTCTATTATTACGAAGAATAAGGCTGGATAGGAGCGACCATCCGTAATTGGCCTTACACTAATATTGGTTATCTCGGTAGGAGTGGTATATACTTTTTATTTTTCACCTATCATTTATTTACTCCCATCGACATATCCAATTATCAGTATAAAACAAACTACGATAGTTCATAATAGTTTAGGATATTAGATATAACAATAACACAGATAATATAAATGCGGAACACAGATAAAAACAAAAGTCTCATATATATATAACTGATGTCAGTTGATACATAATTGACACAATACATATGATACAACTACAACTGTCGACTCTAGAAGTTATATATACAAGTACATTATCAACTAATATACATGAATACATATCGTTCTATATAATGACACGACTACTACAGAAGATGTGAAAAGTCTTCATATCCTGAACAGCAACTCAAAGAAGAAAATCTACAACCTGAAATAACTCGGGTCTGACCCGAGTATTACATTCAAAAGAAAATAATACCCAGGTCAGTCTAATTCAAACCAGTTTATTAGTGCATATAGACAGTAATAATTTAAATAGACGACAATCACAATAATTCCCGTCTATCCGATTCTTTAAACAAAGAAACCGGATAACGGTCAATATAACACTTAACAGTGTTTAACAAAAATCAGCAGATTTAAATCATCAACAGAGATAAATAAACAATTTATCAAATCGACTAAATCAATTTAAAGCTGTCAAATCTGATAGGGCTGCAGTACACGCACGCGTGTACTGCCTCGCCACTATCGCAAGAGATACACAAAAGCTCAGTGAAAGTCAAAAGTGATCACAAGGTCAAACCCCGAAATTGGGTTCAACTCAAGTGAATTCAAGAACAAATCCCGACAAGGGGAAAAACTGCAAAGCACATGCAACTGCAGACATAAGCGAATACGAAGCAACCAGCACGATGAAGCTATAGTAGCAACCAGTTGCAAGGACAAGGGCAGAATGCAACTACAAATGTACATGGTCTAACAACAGTTCAAATAGGAAGCAATGCCAAAGTCGAGCATGCTACAGGTATGAAAGATCACAAGACAAAGTCCCAAGCTAGAAGCCAGAACTAATATCGAAGTGGAACAATATGCAACTGTCTCAAAGAATTGATATCAGATTCAATGTAAACTACTAGTGATCACCAGACCAACAACTCAATACAATTGGAACCAAAATGAATGCAACCCAAAACTGGTATCTCATGGAAACAGTAAATGGTGAAGTACTAGATTTCAAGTGCAGCAATGGACAGGAACAATAATTGCCAAGCAATAACAATACGACAGAAACCAAATCATGACAGTGACGATAAGGCACTGAAATTACAAGGCAGTGACTATATGCAAGTGATCAGGTTGAACAAATATATGAAGGCAGTTCACAAGTCAAATGAATCAGACTTTCAATACACAAGTCAGACCAAATGCCAGAACAAAGTGCAACATCTACGATAGCAATACATGCAACAGAGATCAGGACTCAAGACCACATTAGTGGACAATGCGAACAGTGGACAATGCAAATACGTCAACAGTAAACATCACATTGAAGCAACTCGAGAAGAATCAAGTGCAGACTTGAGTAAACAGGTGAAAGTGCAAACAATATTCAGACCATCCAACCCATTGTAAATGAATACGACAAAGCAACCTATGGATAACCAGACTACATGAAGCAGTCCATTATCCAAACACTAACAAGTACGACATGCAGGGGAGACTCAATATCATGTACCAGAACGAAAACAACATGTACACATGCACAAGTAATGAACAAGCCAATATGGCAACAGGATTATCGAACTAAACTACAATACTCAAAACTGCAAACTGGTCAATGCAACTAAAACATGAATGACTGGTCTCGACCAAGAATATACAGATGCCAACAAACTCGAGCACAAATGTAGCATGCTCAAAGTAAGCACATATAGGCAACTCGACTAACAGACTGAACCAGATAAGCAAATGAATCAATGTACAAGCAAAGACAGAGGCCGAGACAGTAGCAACCAAGTGACATGAAGCAACTACACCAACAGATGACCAAAACAACACTACGGCAACTACTAAGTGCAACATACAGTGACGAAGTAAGTATGAAGCCAGAGCCAAGGTGGTCAAGAAAGTTCGAACAATAACAGAGAATACGAAGTCAACTAAAAATCAACATCTTTAGTTAAAGCCGAGTATTTTAAATCCAGTTAACTAAATGGAACTGGAAATGCAACCAATCGATACTTTACCTGTACGACAGGTAAATGAAGTTGCAGTGAATCATATACAAGGCTATAGACAGAGGCAACCACAATATAAACCAATAAACCAAGTGGACAATTTAACAAGTCGAACACAGAGATCATCAACAGATATTGGATTAGATGTGAGTGGCAAACCACTCACTGGTTCAACAAACACATAACAAGTGCCAACCACAATATCAGTTTTGAACCAAGATAATTGCCGTGCAAATTTGACTACATATGTATACACACATATAACTGTATATATATGTACCCATATGGAGTCTCACAAAATACTCAGACAAAGAATTGCTAAACTTAAACAAAGGTGATATGAATAAAATCAATATAGTCCAGGCAGCAAATCACCAATGCACAAAACGTCTCAGAGGAAATAACCAAACAGCATCATAGTATACAATTCAAAAACAAGAACAATGCCGCAAGTATCAAAAAGTAAAACCAAATCAGAAGTTATCAACCACAAGACCACAATTCGAACTGCCGAGATAAACAAGGGACGAGAAGTCGAACCACAGCGAAATCAAGATAAAAAATCATCATCGATGAAGCCAAATCAAACTCAAGGCACAGAACTAAGTCAAATTAGATGTGAGTAGGTATTACTCACCTCTTATTCAAGAATCGATCAGAGAAAAACCCTAAGCACTCGTTCGAAGTGAAGGCGAAGTCGTCCCAAGCAGGAGGAGTCGCGAGCGATCCAGTTGATCGTGAAAGGATTCGAAGCATTTTAGCAGCGCCTTCACTTTCCCACAAGCTCCAGATTTGAAAAGAGGACGAACGAGAATTTTGAGCCGCCATTCTTTTTCCCCTCGTACGATTTCTCTAGGGTTTAGAACGAATAATGAATTGAGGATCAAGGGGACGGTTTTCTTTAGTTAGATATCACGGCAGAAACAAGTATGGGCCACAATATTCTTTTTCTTTCAAGCCCACTACAATCTTTACAAAATTTATAAAAGGAATTTCAAATCGATTTAAACTGCAATAGCAATTAACCAACGATTTTAATCGTCATTTGACGATGATCAGATAATTGCGAAATCTCGGGTTGTTACAGTTGCCCCGTACACTAGGTAACTACTATACAAATATGCCACCTCCTGGTCCTTTGGGACCTTTATCCGAGACCTCGATCACACAGCAACAATCACACAGGTAAATGAGATTGGAGCAACCACATAGGTTAAATATCAGGGCTTCATACCTAATACCACCCTTTTCCAAAAGGAAATGACATACCCTAAAGGGAGCGACCCTCATAACCTTGCCGCATCTTTCTTGTTTCGACCCATTTCCGGGTTGTGAGGTTCGATGAGGTCTCGTCCACAAAGCTACGCTTTTTCACAAAGCCATGCTTTGATCAAGAAATGATCAGCAAATGACCATCAACACACAACAACACTCAGCATGCCACACTACCAAATTGGGAGTATATCACTTATAACTTCAACTACATAACTCTGAGCTCGTACGTCTCAGAGAAGGGTGTTAAGATAAGAGAATAAATTCTCCGCCACCAAACAGAAATGTATTTGAAAGAAATCAGCTTTATATCTCAAAGTGTAATGTCAGACATACAACCATACAAGCCTGTTCCGGGTTCGAACAGAACCGAAGGCACTTCCAAAGAATCTCTTGCAATCCGGGTATTCACAATCCCGATCGAACTTCCCATCACTTAGGGAATCTCTATACCGGGCGCTACCGAGTGCATAGACAATCGATAGGTTATCCTATCGTTGTCACAAATACCCGGTCTTCAACACCGGTCTTCAATTGCTATCCATATACGACGTATCACTTATTCAGAATGGGTTATATGACAAAGAGTCCTCTCCCGGCTAAACCGAATAGCGAGCGTAATATTTAAAAACATATGGATAATGGGATTTCAATTAAGTCACAACTTATTACCCAAAACTCTTCGTTCAAATGGTTTAAACAAATCACCATTTTAAATCTGTTACAAAAAAAGATTCATCTCACAAAGTTCACCCAGTTTCCCAAAGATCTATTCATAGATTTCAAATTGATTTCCATTTCAATTGGATTAACACATTAAATCTTTAAATCAAGATTTAATTCATAGCTTTCAAAAAGAATTCACTCATAACTTGGAAAACCATTTTTTAATTCAAACTTGAAATTCTTTTAACTTAAATTGGAATTTTATTTCTTATATGAAAGCTTTTATCATTTGAAACAATTAGTTTCCATTCTGGAAAACTAATTACAATTTACATAAGTTAAAACCATTCGAGTATAAAACTTGGATTAAATTTCTTAAATTTCCAAAACCATACTTCTAAATGGTTAAAAATCCCTATAAAACACATTTATAACTGGTATGGTCTTTTTAGACCATATTTTCAAATCATTAAATTCAATTCCAAATATTGAATTCAAATTTAAATAAAATCATTTAGATTTCAAATTTTATTAAATCATTTGAACTCATTTTCAAAAGCTTTCAATTCCAATTTCCAAAACTATTTCGGATTTAAGAATTCAATCTTTACAATTGTCAAAAATCTGTGACTTAACCGATTTCCTCGTGAAATCTATATTTGTGTGTTTATGGTGTAGTCCAGGGGTTTTACACAATAGTGCAACATCATTCAATCATCACAGATCAGAATACAGAAATATAGTTGATAAGCGGTATAACTATAACGCTTATCATACAGATCACAGATATATACATTATAGATAATTAATTACATTCATCCCAGATAAATGAACTACAGTACAGATCACACACAAATCAGAATATATCACACAGCATCACAGATCAAAATATCAAACAATTCAATCATCTAGTCAAGTCCAAACATTCACAAGTAAATTTTATTAATCAACTGATTCATTTAAATCAGATGTGTCAATTATTAATCCGGGTTAATTATCATAAGTTAATTACAAATTATTTGAAATAAATTCCCTTTCAAATTTATTAGTTAATCTTTAATTAACCTTTAATTATTTAAATAAATCTTAATAAATCACCATTCTTAATTGATCCTTAGTTAACAAATTTAATTTACCGCTTGGATAACAACAATAATTATACTCAAATTACCGATTATCATTCAATTAATTGCATCTAGTAATCATCTATTAATTACTTCTCTAAGTAATTATATTTTTCCAATTTATTAAATGATGGTTCTAGATTAACTAACTCAAGTAATTAACTTAAACTAATCCGATTAACTCACTTATTTACAATGAATAATTAATTCCTTAATTACTTCCATTAAGTAATCATACTTACACAATTTCATAAATGATTATCATTAATTAATTTAATCCAATTGGTTGTTACAATTAATCACATTAATTTTATTAACCTTAAGTTAATCACATAATTAATTAACCTTAATTATTTACCTTAATTATCATTTAAATCTCATTTAGATGAAATGTAGGTAATTAATTTATTCAAAACACTTAAGATCTTTTATTAATTAAAGTAAAATTACCCTCATCCTAATCATTTACCCAATTTCATCCCTTCATTTTGAAAGCAAATATAGACTAATTCTTCAAATCAAAACCAACTAAATTTCAAACCACATAACTTTATGTTTATATTGAAATTGATAAATACTTTTATCTTGAACTTGTTTAACTTTACTTTGGAACTTAGCACATTTATTTTGAAACTTATTTCATTTGGATAAACTTTATATCAAATCATGTTTCAAAAAGAATCATGGTTATAAGATTTTGAATACCCTGAACCATATTTCTTCTCAAATTTAAAACCTGGTACAAACTCCTTCTAGAACCAGAAACACAACTAACACAAGCCCATCCCCAGGCATCTCGACCAAACGCTCGTGTCACTCGCGCGAACACTCATCTACTTCGAGCAAACCCGTACAAAAACTAGAGAACAACCCGATTCCTCCTCTTCTTCCCCCAGCCTTCAAAACCCACAGCACACATGAACACACAAACGTACACGTGCATAGATGGCTAGAGTCTCTCCAACTATCACCGCTAGTCCCCGCAGGTCGACGATGACCTCGTCATTCAACTTGACAACTCAGTTCCACGATTTCAACATCGAATCAAAATCAAGCCTCTTGTTCAAAAATCTGTAGCTAAACGTGATCGGAAATCCATCAATCGCCGATGATCTCATCCACGACCATCTACGCCTTCACCACCCAAGCTTCACCTCGGTCTCCAGCTTCGATTTCTCCACTTGCGGTGAAGTCCGGTCCTCTCTCGTTGTCACACGAACTCGAGAATTGACGTCGACCAAAACAGCTATCAAAACCCTAAATCAACATTGTTACGCCACTCCGATGATCTACAAACCCAACCACCAATTTTCCTTTAATCTCCATCACGTCATCTCCCTTCAGACCCAAGCTCGATGTCTATCCCTTTACTGATCGACGGAAAATGATGAATTTATCGATTTTGTTCACCTCGTAAATTCGCATCCAATAACAAACTAAAAATCTTGATTTTATAACTAAAATTCATCATTTTCGATTACGATTCTAATCATATAATCACATCATGAAATTAAGATGATAAATTTTTAACTTGAAAATGATCTCTACTGATATTTCTTAATTCCTGCAACCTTACCTGTTAATTATTTTCAATAATATTTTCTAAAATCAAATTTAGTTATCACTAACAGATTTCATTTAAGGATTATAACATAAATCTGTATATATATTGAGATATGAATTTTTTAAATCTTACTTTTAGAACCTGTAAACTAAGAACAGAGCTTATTTTCCTATATACATACATATACACTCAGATATTTGCATATATACAGACATGCAAGCAAATCTACACATCATTCAAACACATTTCATATCACACTTCAAAGATCATCAAAATGTAACAAGGTCAAGTGGTTTGCTCACCTGTATTTTTGGAAGAAGAACAGGGCTTCCACTTGAACAGGCTTGAGTATCTTGCCTTCTTTTGATCCTCTGATTCATATTGAATTGCTTGATTTGTTTTGTTGTTTGATGTTTTCAGTTGAATTTTTTTGTTAAAGTTTGAATGATATTAACTTTAGTTTATTCTCAGCTTTGATGGACGAACTGATGAATTGAAGAAGTTGATATATAGAAAGGAAGAGTACTGGTGATAAAATTTGTACATGGTAACATTATTTTGTTTGTACAAATTAAGACAGTGATTTTTTCTTTGCTTGTTCTTTTGACCAGCTGAGATGAAAGCATTGTGAGCTGCATTAATTAAGTTGTCCTTTGTTCATAAATATTTAGATTTTTTTCTTGCTTTGACTATGCTAAATTTGATTTCGGCTGTACAAATATATATGTGATAGTTTGAGGTGCCTTTCTTTGCAAGCTTTATATACATGTATTTTTGTTTCATTTATTTTTCATTTGCAAGTGCACATGAATATATTTTTTGTTTGCTTCCTTTCTTTTCTTTTCTTTTCTTTTGCTTTGTCTTAATAATACTACTTTAGAATATAAATAAACTTCTATTTTAATTTATCTTATATATTCTAATATGTTTCTTTATATTTTATTAGTTTATCTTTTTATAATTTATCTTTTATAATTTGTCTTTATACACATCTGTTTCTATTTTTATTTTTAAACCATTTATTTACGATTTAAATTCAAATCAAATATATATATATATATACACATGTAATTTCAAATTTACTCATATATGCCCAAATATATATATATATACATTCACATATATATACAATATTTTTAAATTTAAATGATTTAATATATTTTTATTTGGGTTCGGGGAAACTCGAATCAGTTTATCAGTTAATTCCATAATTTTTATTCAAAAATTAATTTAATTATCAATTTAAATATATATAAAATCCGGGGTCGTTACATCCTCATACAGCGAAAATATAACCAAATACGAAAATACGTCTGAACTCCTCCAACTCGCCTCCTGAGCCCTACAGCATTTAAACATGAATATGCAATACTCGGTTTGACCCAAGCATTATAATAAAATAACACCCGAGTCAGTTTGGAAAACCAACGTGAGAAAACACACTTAATTTGAATTGTTAACTTTACAAAATCCTTTGAAAACAAAGGTATCTCGTAAGACCACGTCACAATTAAACCGACGAGTTTTTACCTTACGATAACCAAAACTATTTTTATCAAAATCATCTGATATTATAATAGTGTCTATAGAAAGTAAATAAAAAGTAGCTAAAATGCTTGCATCTCACATTTCAGCATAGTTGGGCACAATCAAAATCGTACGGCGCTTATTGGAGAATGGATTTCATCGAATGACTGGGCCACTGGGGTACCGCCCATCATAGTACACCTCTAGAACAATGTACCGAGGACCACGCCGGGATCCCCTGCTACACAAAACCGGCCTACCCTTGACCTGGATAGACCGAATATGTTATCACCCCTGGTGTTCCCACCCTTACCATCGAGCGCTTCTTCTTCCATATGTACCAATATCTAAGATAAGTAGGGTTTCCGAGGACATCTAGAAAGGTGATAACATACCCTACTTGGGTGCGACCCACTTAGGCTTGCTGCATCTCCCCTGTTTTAGTAATTCCCGGTTGATGCGGTTCGAATCTAAGCGTTGCCTTTCAAGAAAATTTTTACTTAGAATGCTCATCGTTCTCCAATGACGATGTTCTGATAGCATTCATCCATACAAGTTGTCCTGGGTCTGGACAAACCAAATCACCGTCTTCGTCATCTTTACGGTATTCATTCGTAACGTTCAAACCGGATTGAAGTGGTTTTCGGATAATTAAATCTGATCCCGGTCTCTTCGAAACGATCAGTGAATTGGCCAATTCTGATAATCGGTTATTTAACTATAAAATAAAATCCATAAACAACCATCAAGCCTTAAATAAATTTTCCAAAATATTTATTCCCAAATATCTTTATAAGATATTAGCCCAGTATTTCATCTTTTGAAAACAATTCCAAATCTTTATATTTTCAACGGAATATTTCCAACCATTCCGATATTTAGAATATTTTCCTTCCACTCAATTTTTTTTTGTTCACCACTTAAGAAGTATTCCATTTATTACCTATTTCCTCAATATCATTTACAATCTACCTGTGAATTCCTTACTCGTTTATAACGAATTCTATATGTTCCAGAATTCCTTAATTAATTCCCTTAGTATTCCCCAAGTCAAATATACTTGCTTATACTTCCAATTTCACTTCTACTACTTCTGTGAATTCTAATTCACCTTTCGAAGTTCACCTATCTTATACTTTTGAAATTTCCTTAAGTCCCCATATCATCACTATAAGCTCTTCTTCTAAAATCATATCAATTTAATAACTTCGTTTCCAATCTCGAGAGGATTTTATAAATAAATTTAAATCTTTTAAAATTATATATATGAAATAAGAAAAATGGTTTATTTTTGAAATATGTTTAAGTAAATATAAAATATCAAAACATTTTAAATAACATCGATAACTCATACCCAAATACTTTTTAAATAACTAATTAATTCACAAGCTAATAAATAAATTTAAAATTTATTCAATAAGTAATAAATATTATAATAACTAACTTTTGAAATATTCTAAAACTAAATAATAGTTTAAGTTATATAGCATAGTAAATAAAAATCCCATTTAAACAATTTTAATTTTCCTCGACAACATCTATTTTAAAAATCCAATATCCACCAATTTTTATTTATAAATCCCTCTTGATTCGTATCACATCGTCTATATCTCAATTTTATCACCACTCTCACATTAAAAATGGATTCCATTATTTCTTTCACAAAAACGATTCCCATAACTCGATATAAGTTCACACTATAAATTTTATATTCCAACTTATCCACTGATATTATTTTCCTTATTTATAAACCGTGTTTCTAAATTTATAAACTCCTTTGAGTTTCACTTCATTATAAAACCAACTCTATTTATAAAATCTCATTTTATAATTTCCTTCTCTTAAATAAAATCCAATTTTATTGCAAATCTATTTTTCATATCGATTCCAATTCTTTTCCATAATTTCAAAATATCTTTTCCAGTCCTTTTATATAATTTATTTAAAATATCTATCTAAATCCATTTACGAATAGCAAAGTATAACCCAAGTTAATTTATATATTTTCATACACTTAATTTCTTTTTAAAATAAATCCTATTTTCGATATAAATATTTTATATTCAAAATGTCCTTTTAATTCCTTCAAATTAATTATTTATGGTATTTAAAAATACCAAATTTAAGGCCAGTGCTATTGTAGCATTTAATAATTCAATCCACACAACAATCCATAGCAATTAATTCCATCATATCATATATCAATATATAGATGAAAACAATAACTATTTTTGAGGAATCCAGTTGGATCCCTCCAACTTGTTTTTCCTGCATCCACAGATGTTAGTCAACAATAAAAATAGCAATCCCACTTCGAGGGAGATATCGCGGTATATAGGATCATCCGCTATTATGCGGGATGCATAGGGTCTCATCCACTATAATGTGTGGGAATATCACTCCAATAATAATATATATACTACTATATATATATATAGTCATCCAATAGATAAATTATAAATTTATCAATCAATCAAGCATCCAATAATTTAAATTTAAACATTTAAATTTAAATTATTGTAATCCAAATGAGTGAGAAATTCTCACATTGATTTTGTTTGCAATCCGTTCCATTTTTTTTCATTTCAAAGAATTTCTGTATTGAGTCCAGCGTGACTTGCTATGTTAACTTTAGACCTCGTAGGAATAAATTTTTATGAATTTATATCACTAACTATTTGCATTTGTAATTAATAAAACTAATTACAACCTTTAATTTTAAATTTTCACATTACCTTTATTAGTAGAAACATCACTTCTTCTCCCTCAATTCACACCGAGCAGCAGCAGCGACCATGTCGCGATCAACAAACCCAATCCACGAGCTCTTGTACAAGCATCCACCATGTCGCCACTTTACTGACCGCCCCCAACGCTACCTAGTACGCGTGCGACCCCCCTTTGCCTACCGAAACCCCCTCCAAAACCTTAAATTGCGAATCCCCTCCTCCAACGTTCACGACTCGATTGCCAGCATATCATCGCCTGCGCTCGAGTTCTGCCTTTGGCCGTGCCCTCGAAGCCACCCTCTCATGCTCACGCAAGCACGTCTGCGACCACCAAAAACCCACGAGAACTAACCCAATCACGAACCCACATCCATATCCACCTCGTCCATCCCCCTTGTGAGCATCCACTCGAGCCCCCCCTCGAACGATTCGATTTCGAATCGAAGAGGATTAAAAAAAAATTCCTCTTTTTTTTTCTCGATTCGAACTGGAGAGGAGGAAGAGGAAAAAAATGCATGGATTCTGAAATGAGGGGGGAGAGGATTCAATCATTCGTATATATTCTTTTTTTCTATCGGTTTGAAAAGGGGAATGATAATGTCTGCAATTTGAAGTGAGAGCTGAAAAAGGGACGTGATTTTGAATTGAAAGGTGGCGTGTGTGAGAAGGTTAGCTACAGTGATTTGAAGAGAGGTGAGAAAGTTCTGATGTGAATTAGCTTGACCAATCAACATATAAAAATATATATTTAAATTATTTAAATTTAAAATAACTCGTTTTAGCAACTTAAAATTTTGACCTCCTATCGAGGCGTGCCGCTAAGCATTCATAATGCTATACCCCTATTCCGAACGCAATTGAAAAGGTTTCGAGTCCTAATTCGATCGTATGGAGAATATAGCTTTTTGGACCTAATTATTATACTAAATTTCGATATTAATTTTTCGTTTATATCTCGTACGATCAAACGATAACTCCAAACACTACGAAATTTAAAATTCGATAATAATTCAATATTATGGATCCAATGGAACTAGTTTCGTCGAATTCTAAGACTATGCCCCATAAAGCTCTTTTTAAACGTCAATTTAAACAAGCTATTTTTAAAATTGAACAGATCACTTTTAAATTCAATTTTAAAACTTTTATTATCTTCATTATTATTAATATAAATTTTACAAGCCTTTAAATAATCTTTATCGAACTTAAAAGTCAAGATACAATAATTTAACCAATATTCAATTATAAAATTCAATAATTAAATTATCTAAGAAATCGCTAAATTTAAATTTTGAATTTATTTTATAAACAAAAACCCAAATTTTCCATATTCAAAATCAATCTATAATTCAAATTCAATATTTAAAACCATTTGAATATTCCAAATTAAACCCCGAAAAATCCGGGTCGTTATAGAAAAGAAAGAAGAGTTAATCTCTGAAGGATTATGGGAGATCGTAAAAAATGTTTATGAATGGCCGAATGATTTTGTGAGCATGTCGCAAATAGACATGAATGCTTATGCGAAATTACAATAGAGTGATCATCGTGCTCGTATTGTGATGAGTGAGAACACCGATGAAGTAGCATATAATCGTATGCTTGGAGAATGTTCTACAAAAGAGCCTTGGAATTTATTGAAAGAAGTATATGAAAATAGTGATAAAAAATAATAGAAGAAGAGAATTTGATTGATGAGAAAGAGAAAAAGAAGGATAGCGAGAAAGAAAAGGAGGCGGAAAAAATTGCTGAAATTTAAGGAGTTAGAGAAGGATAAATTGGAAGAAGGAAAACGTATAGAGGATGAAAAAGAAGAAGATGAAGAAAATAAAGTAAGCGAAGATGACGTCAATACTAAAGAGTACAAAAGCAAACGTGATGAAAACAAAGAAGACATAAATCGAGGAGATGAAATTCAAGAGTTTGGAAGAGATTTGAAATATGAGCAAATACCTGAAGAAATGGAAATTGAGAATTTTAAAGAAATATAAATAGAAATGGTCAAAGAGGAAGCCAAAGTGGCAAACGATGAATTTCATGATCACGAAAACAAAGAGATGACCAAAGCTTATATGATTTTGAACAAACCTATTTTCAAGTAATGTTTTCTGAAATGACATGTAAAAGTGAAATTTGGAAAACACACATAGAAATTGTATTGATCAAAAGCTGCAAGAGCGTAGTTATGAAAGAATGCAAAGATAAAATATATAGTTCATTCAAAATTTATGGCACTGAAACCAGGCAAACGTTAGAACGCTTAATTTATGGAAAATTCTATTATGATGAAGAAGGAAGAAAAAAAGAAGAAGAAAAAGAATCTGTGAACTTGCATTGAAGATCTCGACGTTTGGCAAGAAGATCAAGGCAATGAAGAAAGTTTGGATAATATCTCTATTCTTACCGAAGCACGTGAAATTCAAAGATTTCAAGCATTACTTGGAGTCACAAATCAAGTTTAAAGGAGTGTTGAAATATTAAACTTGATTTGTTATGGTTAATTTCTAGAAGCTTCTTGTTATTATAGTTTCTAGAATCTTCTTGCATTTACTATAGTTGTTGATGGCCCTTGAATTTTCTAGTAGAAATAACACTACAAGAAAAACAGCATTTTCCGACGGCTGAAAACCGTCGGCGGCCGTCGGAAGCCGTCGGAAAATAAGGCGTCGGGGCGTAGTGTTTTCGACGGCTTCCGACACAGGGCACCGAACATTTTTTCGACGACCTCCGACGGCTTCCGACGGATTTCGACACCTGTCGGAAGCAGTCAGAAGCCGTCGGAAAAAATGGTCTATATGCTGTCGAAAGCCGTCGGAAAACTGTTACCTGAAAGCCGTCGGAAGCCGTCGGAAATCTGCTGTATTTTTTTTTAATCCTCCTGCAATATAGCCTTCCATCCACATTTCACATCCAAACTCTATTAAACCAATACTGTAGAATCCAGTATACAATATTCCAACCAAATAACAAAACCCAAACTACACAAAATTCATCAAACACACAAATACATCAAATTACATCAAAATAAAATACATAATATACATAACCATTCCAACATTCACAACAACCCCAACAACAAGTGTTCTACCATGTCATACATACACAACATAACACAAAATCATCAACATTCACATCATCATACAACCACATAACCAAGTGTATCAAACATAATCATACAAAAATCAACAACTACCTCCACCGTCTACCAAATCATATAAAACTAAAAAAACATACCTGAAAAAGCAAGCAATCAATCACTCTCCTCCAGATCCAGAGCCAGCAGAGGAAGGGAAGCGGCCACCATACTGCTGCATGTACTCGGCGATACGCTGGTCTAGCAACTGTATGGTCTGTATAACCTGTCGGCGGTTCTGCTCCTCCAACAGGGCCACTCTAGCCCGCAAATCTTCAATCTCTGCTAGATCGATCTGAGCTCTAGTCTGCCAACCCCGTCTCTGACTGCTGGCCTGCAATAAATATTTAATTTAGCTGTGTGATCTCTGTAAGTGTATTTGCAGGTATGCGAATTTTAACTGTAATTCTAAACACACAATCATATGGCCTATTGATGGGCCATAGTAACATTATGGGAATAACTGTCCTAATGAAAGTCAAATGACTTAAAACTGGTAAATTAAACATTTATTGGGAGAGGTGTAGGGTTTTGGGTACAAGATGCTTGTATAAATCCCTACGATTTAATTAATTATGACTTAAATATCAAATTAGTAGTAAAATAAATTATTTACCACTTGATTGCCAAATCCGTATCGTCTGCCATGCTCTAATGGATCCATAACGGACTCAAAAATAGCGTCCTCCTCATCAGTCGTCAACTGATCTCGACCCGTATCAGCAAGGAGTTTCTGGCGCTGCTCCATAAACTTTTCCTACATTAACAAATTAGTAACATCATATCTTATTTCATTATAGTTTAACAAGCAGAACAATTACTAATACTGCATAAAATGAAATATTCTTACATGGCTCCTGCTGGATTTATCGTCGTGCCATGTATACAAAACAGTCTCGTTCGGATTTACATGCTCGACAGCATGCGTACGAGTGAACACGTCCATATAGCCCACGGGACCATGTGCCTCAGCTTCTTGAAGTTGATTTTTACATACAATTATTATACATTTAAAATTATATAGCATAAACTATTTACAATTATCATTCAGTAAATTTACCAACTCCTGTCGATACTGCTGAAATGACTTCGACCCTCCGCAATGAGCGACAGGATTTTTATTTCTGTTTGCAGAGTTTCTATCCGACTCTGCCTGTACATTCAAAATTTGGTACATTATTTTTCGATCACGTCAAATTAATAGTTCAAAAAAATTTAATATACTTGCCTTCGCCTCGTCAGTTTCCCAGTATGCCAACCATGCTTGCCATACGCTCTCCCCCATCCACCGTGGTTTCTTACCAGATTTCATAATTTCAGATATCGAGTCCCTATAGTTCTTGCACATCTTCTTCATCCAGTATCCTCATGCCAACAGCATATCGTCTATCTAGATGTCTATCTCAGCCTGTGTTTCACGATAAAAAGCAAAAAAAAGATTAAACTGTGAACGATAAACAGTAGAAAAACGAAAAAAAAAGAATTAAAAATGGAAAACAGAAAAATATACATACTAGGACATCCTGCCATATACACTCTATGATATGGGGAGGGATGTTATCCCACTTCGGCCAGCAAGCACTCATCCTACTGCGATAAGAAGCTCTAGAGACATCCAGCACAACCTTCGAGAGAAATAGGTCGAACCCTCTGTTTTTAAATACGATACAGATAAGTACGTACGTATATCATAAAAAAATTAAGATGCTGAATAAAATTTAATTCTTACCCCTCTGCTCTAGGGACTAACGAAACTACTGGATGTTGTGGATCTTGCGATGGGCCACTGCCATCACCTCCTAATGATCGAGAAGAGCTCCTACCTCTATATGACATTATGATAAACCTATAACATATATACACATCATTATATAAGAGAATAATAACATGATAATGAAATATATTTCATATGTAAATGACATCAACGGCATAAATTGCTAAAGTAATGACTGAAATGGAAATAGAAATGGAAGTGTGTTATACCTGATTCATAATGGGTCTACTGTTCCGACGATAAGCAGATTTCATTGCATTTTTAATAAAAATTGCTAAATAAATGACAAATGGAAATGACATAAAACATGTAAACAATGGTAAACAGATTTGGTTTCATAGTCACATCAATTTCATAATACATCAAGAATTCAACATAGTTACATCAATTGCAAAAAAATCAGATTCAGATTTATATCAGTCATCATCGTCTTCTGATTTAGATTCGGTCTCATTTTCTACGATATTTTCCTCTGCACTGTCAAATGCTTCTACCAAAACATTTGATTCATTGATCAAAGGACCAAAATCTGTATGATCGTCTGTAATTATTATTTCGTTATTTTGCACAAGGTCTACCTGATAAGCTTGTTCCTCCGGAATATTCTTCCCATCAAATGTGAATCTGGCCTTTGTTTTAAAAACTGCAGACCAATCTGCTTTATCTCTTTTAGAGACGGATAATGAGCGTAATAAACTTGCAATGCTTGTTTGGCTAGTACAAAAGGATCATACTTGTGATAGTGCGATGTATGCTTTATTTCGATAAGATTATAATCCTTGTGCACATTAATTCCAGAACCTGAAACATTGCTAAACCAATTGCATCTAAATAGAAACACCTCCTCCGCGGGTCATGAGAAATATGTCAGTTGCAAAATTTGTGTTAGAACGCCATAAAAATCATTTAAGTGATTTTCTGGATCGTCACTACCTTTAACAAATACACTAGTATTATTTGTTAATTTTTCTGCACCGTATTCTTTGGTGTTAAATTTATATCCATTGATGAAATATATTAGATATGTCTTGACCACTCTTTTTGGTCCCATCGCAAGGTGTTTCAACCCTTCGTCAACAACACAATTTCTCTTCTCATAAACGTAATTTGAAAACCAACCGAAAAATTCTTTACTGAGATCTCCGTTTGGATGTTCACGTTCATAAACACTGTATATATAAACAAATTATTACATTAGGTTATACACGCGCATGCATTATAGAAAAGAATAAAGCACAAATTATTATTTCAGATTACCTAACAAACGGTGCAACCTCGGCACAATTTAGAAGAATATAAGTGTGTGCTACATGAAGATCTCTATTGTTTAGCCATATTTCTACACATTTTCCAAAAGGCCGACCATGTTGTCTAAAAATAGATAACATTGCTTGAGAGGACTCTTGTTCATCGCCTTCATCATTACGAGGAACACTTTCAAATAAAATATTCACATGGTCACTGAAATAGTGAGAGAAAAGAACAAAGCTTCTTCTTCGATGTAAGATTTACATATCGAACCTTCAACTCGTGCTTTTTGCCTCACTTTTTTCTTCAGATGATTCAAATATCTATGCAAAATTAATTTATATTAACTTCATCTTTCAAATGCAATTAAATTACGTGATAACATATTACATACCTCTCAAATGGATACATCCATCCATATTGGACAGGACCTCGAAGTCGTGCTTCAGATGGGAGATGAACAGGTAAATGTTCCATTATATTAAAAAAACCTGGCGGAAATATTTTCTCTAATTTGCAAAGCAATATAGGAATATCCACTTCAAGTTTACGTAAACGTTGCACTTTTAAAGTAGTCGAACAAAGCTCTTTGTAAAACATACTTAGCTCCGTTACTACCTTCCAAACTTTTAACGGAGTAGTTCTTTGAACATAACGGGAAATAAATTTTCCATCATTATGTGACAATCGTGACTTTTCATTCCGCTCAATCTACCATTTTTAAAGTCAACACATCTACGAAGATTTGATGATATCCCATCAGGAAATCTTAACCCTTCCACCCATTTTAACACAGCTTTAACTTGATTATTATCTAATTCGTAACATGCTTTGGGTTTTTTACTGTCATTTGGTTTCATATGAAGCTCAGGACTTTTGCATAATTCTTCTATATCACGTCTTGATTTCAAATCATCCTTCGTCTTCCCTTTCACATTCAAAATTGTGTTAAAAACATTATCAAATACATTTTTCTCATTGTACATCACATCTATATTATGACAAAGCAAAAGATGCTTCCAATATGGCAACTCCCAAAAAATATTTTTTTTGCACCAGTTATGAACAACTGATTTGTCTTCAATTTCTGTTTGCTCTCTAGTTTCATATATCTTTGGATAGTCCCTAACAAGTTCATATATGTCTTCGCTTAACCATATCGTCGGTGGTTGTTTGGTTTCTACTCTATTAGCTAAAAAGTTTTTCTTGTCTCCTCTAAAGGGATGATTTACATGGAGAATATCGATGACAGTTAAACCATGAAATTTTCTTACCATGAGGTAAAGAAAACGCTCATGTTTCATCCATGCAATATGGACATGCTGGACGACCGGCAATACTCCATCCTGAAAGCATTGCATAGGCAGGAAAATCACTTATAGTCCATAAAAAAGAAGCAAACATACGAAAATTTTTCTTCTTGGACACATCATATGTTTCTACTCCTTTGTTCCACAGTATTTTTAACTCCTCAATCAACGGTTGTAAATATACATCGATTCCTTATGTCGGATCGTCGGGGCCAAGAACGACAACAGTAAGAAACATATATTGCGTTTTCATACACATCCATGGAGGTAAATTATACGGTGTGACGATAATGGGCCAGGATGAATATTTAGAACCAAATTGAGAAAATGGAGAAAAACCGTCCGTACATAATCCTAATCTAACATTTCGACTCTCCGCTGCAAAATTTGGATACGTTTTATCGAAATGCTTCCATGCTTCTCCATCGGCTGGATGTGTCAATGTACCCTCTTCCTCCGTTCTCACACTATGCCATCTCATATTAGATGCAGTTACAGAAGATGCATATAATCTTTGAAGCCTTGGAGTTATGGGTAAGTAATGCATACGCTTGTACGAAACTTCCTTCCTCTTCTTTTTTCTTGGTTTGTATCTCTCCTGATTACAAATTTTACAATTTCTAAGGTTTGCGTCTTCTTTCCAAAACAACATGCAGCCTTTTAAACATGTATCTATTTTTTGATAAGGTAAATCAAAAGCCGACATAAGTTTTTTAACTTCATAGTAATTTTCACAAATTAGATTATCGGGCAGCATATGTCTTTTTGCAGCTTCAACAACAGCCGTAAACCCAGCTTCAGTGATGTTGTATTTTGACTTCATCGCAATGTATTCTGCGATTACTAACAGCTGAGTGCCTCTTTTACAACTATCTCAAATAGGTTTCTTAGCAGCATCTAGTAAATCATAAATTTTTTTGCTTCAATATTTGGTTCTTCAACATTTCCACCATCATTGTCAACTTCAACGATAGGAAACATTGATCGTGCTGCATCTTCGACCATATTTTCTATCCGGGTCGTCATAACTATTTCGTTAACGACACTTTCAGACTCTACAGAAGTATTTGCTACAACTTTTCCATGCTGATCCCAAACATAATACTCGGGTACGAAACCGTTTTGGCACAAATGAACTTTCACAATATCTAGTAACAAATACTTCAAATGTCTACACCTACTACACGAACAACGAATTTCTAGATCGTTTCCGTTATTACCTAAAGCGAATTCAACAAATACGTTTATACCATTATAAAAATCTTCTTTTATTGAGCCCCTCAGTCCTTTTCTTTGGTACATCCATCTCCTCCGATCAACAAAATAATCAATCATTTTTCCTATTTGAGAACATGAGAAGTTCAAAATTTAATATTTATTTTCAAGAATAAAAATTCGAAAAAGATTATTTTCATGGTTGTATAATATATTTTGAATTTAAAGAACTACTTCACAAATTTAAAAATATTTTCAAATAGGGCACATTTTATATTTTAATGTATCGATACAAAAAATTGTACAAAAATATTTTTTTTCCATGGTCAGGCATCCTACTTCCCATTACAAACACAGTAAGCATTTACATTTCGTATATTACTTCGTCTCAAATGATTCAACAAAATTTCGGCAGCATTTCCCTTTTGTTTCATGCATTGTACACGATACGTGTACGCAGGAAACAACAAAGAAAAGTTAGGCCGAAATTTTATGAACCGTTTGAGACGAAGTAGTATACAAAATGTAAATGCTTACTGTGTTCATAACTTGTCCAATACAGGAACAAATCCAACAAACATTGTACCAGATGAATATAAATGGTCGTTTTTAAAAAAACGACTATTTATACAACGATCATGTACAACACTCGTCGGACGGGGCCAAAAATTCTCAAAGGGACATTTGTCAATTAGATGTGCGCATTTTACGAAAAAATACAGTTTTACTAAATGTTCACATTTACAAAAATATATTTTAATTTAACACATTTATTCGACGTATTACATCAACTTAAGGCTCGTTCGACGCATTTTTTGTTGTTGCATAAGTCAATACATGCACAATATAATATTCCTAGCTCGTGCATTCATTTTATCTTATTCCAACTAACACAATACAATGATAGCAGCGTTACACACATATACAATCGTAGAATCAGCATACACAACGGTTTACATATACACGAACAACCACAAATTATAAATGTTTTTCACAATTTCACGATAAAAGATGAAATGGGAATACCATGGAATGCTAGAAACTATTGTAACACTATTGGAAATAATTTCAATCACCAATTAACTCTAATTTAACAACTTATGCAAATCTAGATTTATGGTAAAAATTAGATTTTTGGTGAAAATAAGAGATTATACCTGAGCTAGAGAGCAATAGACGTTGATTACGCAGCCGGGGAGAATCCGAAAGCTCGAAATTGATGATTGAAAGCTTGGGGAAGAGATTTGGGGATTTTGGGTTAAAATTTTTTGTATGAAAATGAGGAAGAAGGAGGCTCGGCTGGGGGCTGTAAATCGCGATTTTTCGACGGCTTCCGACGGCCGCCGATGGCCCGTCGGAAGCCGTCAGAAATTGGCCGTCGGAAGCCGTCGCCCCCCTCCCCCCCGGTCGCTATTTAGCCATTTTCTAGTAGTGTAAGAATTATGCATGGAGTCATGTTTCTAGAATTGTTTAGAAAGTCGTGTTTCTAGAATTGTCTATGGAGTCCTATAAATAGAAGAGCTCTCTCATCATTTTGTACCAAACAATCAAGCAAGAAATCTACCATCAATAAAAGAAAAGTTTTCAACAATAAAAAAGTCTCTTTCTTATATTCTCTCTCACTTCCTTGTAAAAAATATTCAACAACTGAATAGCAAATACAAATTGGACAATATAATACCAAAATAAATGTAGTTCATTAATAGTGTTCATAATTCATACATAAAATAATGTAAACTATCTTTAATTGATGCAGCGCATACCTTAATTTGCCTCCACCCTAGATCGCTCCTTCCAGTTCGTAATCGCGAAGTCAAAATCCTAGGACGCGGTCGCTAGCCCCTCCGCCTTGTGTCGCTCCAACAGTCGCGAGTCGCTCCAGAAAGTCGCAAACAACCTAACTCTATATCGCCTCCAGAAACCCTAAGTCGTGGGTCGCTCACCTCCATAAGTCGCGAACGACATAAGCAAGTCGCTAAAGTGCATCGCGAATCTTTATGTCGCAAGCTCCAGATTTCTAATGTCGCATCCACCTTAGGTCGCGTGGCCTTATGTGTCTCCAGTAGGTCGTTATAGCATAGATCGCAAACACAGTTAGGTTGCGAAGCTGAAGGTCGCGCAGCTTCGTTAGGTCGCTGCCGAAGATATCTAGGTCCTTGCCGAGGTTCGTTAGGTCGCTAACTTCGTTAAGTCGTGAATTGCCTTATGTCGCTGAATCCAGTTAGGTCGCAAGAAGATCTCTAGGTCGTGAATTCTCTGTAGGTCGCTGATGAAGATTTTTAGGTCGCGAAATGTTTAGTTCGTTCCTAATGATAAGTCGCGTGTTTTCTTAAGTCGTATAATATTTAGGTCGTAAGTCGTTCGTTGATTTTAGGTCGCGTGAGTTGTATTTTAGGGCATTGTGTTGTAATTTTTCTTAAGTGTGTGTTTTGTTGTAACCCTATAAATAGGGATGTTGGTCATTTGTAAATGTTTTGTTGAATTTGAATAAAATTTCTTTTGTGTGATCTTGTGCCACCATTAAAATTGGTAGTTGAGTGTTATCTCCTATCTCCACCTTCGGATATTCGAGTGCGCTCGAATCAACGATTGTTGAAGCTAATTCACGGAATCAAGTGCGCTTGATCAACGTCGAAGAATTGTAGATCTTCTCTCACGGCATCGTGCGATCAACGTGTCGAAGATAGCTAAAGTCCGGTATCTTCGTGATCAACGTATTTGGGCGTTTGGTATCATTAATTCATCGATTCATATTGCTTCATCTAATCGTTTCATCGATTAGTTTGACACGAATTCTTCAATTCATCGTCAAGTGTTATATCCGCTGCGTCATTTGGTATCAGAGCTAGATCGCAAGGAGTTTGCATAGATTTTTGGAGTTTGTGCGAGATTTACATCATTTGGAGAAGTGGGTTATCGAGATCTTGAAGAGATTTGTTCGTTTGGTGAATTTTTGAAGATTTCAACAAGTGGGTAGTTTTGATTTGAAGATTTTTAGATCAAAGTGAAGTTTTTGTTGGAATTTGTTGAAAAGTGATCATGCCTCCGAGAAGAGCGAACCGTTATCGCAACATTGATGCTTTGTATGGGAGAGAAGAAGCCGATGAGATGGAGCAAAGAATTAACAAAAACTTTAATGAGAAGCTTAATGAAGGGATTGGACGATTAGAGAGAATGGTGTTGGAGATGAGTCAAAATCAGAGAAGGGTTTCACCTGAATCTAACCATGGAGGAAGTAGAGTTTCACCACATTCAAATCGGGAGAGAAGTGTCGAAAGTGATCATAGAAGTGTAGATCGAGATTATGATAGAAATGTTGATGATCGAAATAGTGATAGAAATGTGAATGATCGTAATCGGAGGAATGTAGATCGAAGGGATATTGGTGGAAGAAATAGTGGTAGTAGAGATGTTAGTGGTCAGGATCGACATCGATATACATCAGATTTTGAAGTTTGATGGTGGTAGTGTTCATGGACGAGGACGAAGACAAGGAAGACATCATTCAGAGTATGATCACAAATGGGAGTCCGGGATGAAAACTGAAATACCGAAATTCAAGGGAGGTATGCAGGCCGAGGAATTTCTTGATTGGCTAGCTTATGTTGAGGAAATTTTTGACTTCAAGGAGGTTCTGGAAGATCGTAAAGTGAAGTTGATTGCTACTAGGTTGAGGGGGAGAGCTATGGCGTGGTGGCAGCAAACCAAACTTACTAGAGAGCGGATGGGGAAGTCAAAGATTGTTGTTTGGGAGAAGATGAAGAAATTGATGAAGGCTACTTTCTTACCCTACAATTACCAATCACTAATGTATCAGAGATTGCAGAACCTAAGGCAAGGGACGAAGACTGTTGTTGATTATGATGATGAGTTCTACCAGTTGATTGCTCGAAATGACATTATGGAGACAGAAGAACAATTAACCGCTAGGTTTGTTGGGGGACTTAGAACACAGATCCAGAATATGGTGAACATGTTCGACCCTAGATCTGTGGCAGAAGCACATCAAAAAGCGTTGGCTTGGGAGAAACAAGGTAGACGTGGGGGAGGTGTGTTTCCAAGTTTTACGGGGCAGAACAAAGGAGCGGGTAGTAGTTCTAATGTTCCTAAAGCATCGAGTAAGCCGGTTGTTCATGAAGTGGCTAAACCAAAAGTCAATACAAATTTCAAATGCTATAATTGTCAGGAAGTGGGTCACAAGAGCAACGAATGTTCGAAACCGAAGAAGAGAACTATGATTGCTGAAGTGGAGGATGAGGATGTAGAAGAAGATCTCAATTCACACCATGATAAGGAGGAAGAAGAGGTGTCAGGAGACGAGGGATGTAATTTGATGCTACGGAGATCTTGTTTAACCCCGAAGCAAGAAGAGGAGTCGAGTTGGTTGAGGAGTAACATTTTTCAGTCAACGTGCACTATTTTGGGGAAGGTTTGTAAGTTTGTTATTGATGCGGGCAGCTGTGATAACATCATTTCTACCGAGGCTGTGAAGAAGTTGAAGTTGAAAACGGAGAAACATCCTAGTCCTTATAAACTTGCTTGGTTGAGGAAAGGAGGAGAAGTGAAGGTAGAGAGGCGAGCTCATGTTCCATTTTCTATTGGGAAGAAATACAAAGATGAGATTTGGTGTGACGTGGTTGACATGGATGTTTGCCATTTGCTGTTGGGAAGGCCGTGGCAGTACGATCGGGAGGTATAGCATAATGGTCGAACAAATAGCTACAGTTTCTTGTTCGAGGGCATGAAAATCACTTTAGTTCCGAAGAAGCGACAGTAGAATGAGAACAAGCTGGAGGAGATTGAGGAATTGAAGACTTTGTTGTCCTTGAAGGAGTTCGTGGAAGAGGTAGATGAGAGCCCTGAAGTTTTTATGTTGATTGGGCATGAAAGCAGTGAAGTTACTGAAGTTCCAGAAGAAGTGAAGCCAGTTTTGGAGGAATTCAAAGATGTGTTTCCAGAGGAGTTGCCAAAGGAGTTACCACCGCTTAAAGACATACAGCATCAGATTGACTTGGTGCCAGGTGCTGCATTGCCTCATAGACTGCACTATCGGATGAGTCCAAAAGAACACGAGGAGTTGAGAAGACAGGTAGAGGAGTTACAGGAACAAGGGCGTGTTCAAGAGAGTTTGAGTCCTTGTGCAGTGCCAGCTTTGTTGGTGCCGAAGAAGGATGGAACGTGGAGAATGTGCACAAATAGTAGAGCATTGAATAAGATTACGGTGAGATATCGATTTCCTATTCCGAGACTGGATGATCTGTTGGATCAGTTGAGCGGTGCTGTTGTGTTTTCGAAGATTGACTTGAAAAGTGGATACCATCAGATTCGTATTAGACCGGGTGATGAGTGGAAGACTGCTTTTAAAACGTGGGAGGGTCTGTACGAATGGTTGGTGATGCCGTTTGGCTTGTCAAATGCTCCGAGTACATTCATGAGAGTCATGAACCAGATTTTTCGACCATTTGTCGGGAAGTTCGTAGTGGTATATTTCGATGACATCTTGGTCTATAGTGGAAGCACTGAAGAACATCTACAGCATTTGCGGGAAGTGTTGTTGGTTTTACGACGTGAGGAATTTTATGCTGCAACGAAGAAGTGTACCTTCATGACTACAAGTATTCTATTCTTGGGCTATATTGTGTCGAAGGATGGTATTCAAGTTGATCAGAGTAAAGTTGAAGCTATTCGAAATTGGCCACACCCTAAGACAATAACAGAAGTGAGGAGTTTTCATGGTTTAGCATCATTCTACCGAAGATTCATTCCACATTTCAGTAGCATGATGGAACCAGTTACGGAATGTATGAAAGGAAAGAAGTTTGTTTGGACTAAAGAGGCTGATTCTGCTTTTCAGAGAATCAAGACACTCTTGACCACAACGCCCATTCTTAGATACTCGGATTTTCAGTTACTCAGCTAAATACTAATGCGTCCAAAGTTGGAATTGGGGGAACATTGAGTCAAAGGGGTCATCCTATTGCCTACTTTAGTGAGAAACTAACGAGAGCTAAAACGAGATACAGTACTTATGACTTGGAATTCTATGTTATAGTTCAAGCCATAAAGCATTGGAGACACTATCTATTTCATAAATAATTTGTGCTATACACTGACCATGAAGCTTTGAAACATTTGCAGGGGCAAGATAAAATTTTAGCAAGGCATGCTTTGTGGGTTTCTTATTTACAACAGTTTACTTTCGTTGTGAAGCACAAATCAGGAGTTACTAACCGAGTTGCCAATGCATTGAGCCCTAGAAATCATTTGCTGACAACTATGCGAGTGGAAGTAGTGGGATTTGATTTGTTGCCAGAGTTGCTTATTTTAGATTCTTATTTTGCGAAAGTGCTGGATCATGCGCAGGAAGGGAGTTTTGATGATTTTGTGATGAAAGATGGATTCTTGTTCAGAGGAAATCGATTGTGTATTCCGGATTGTAGCTTGAGGTTGAAGATTGTGAAAGAATTGCATGAAGAGGGTCATGTGGGAAGAGATCGTACATTGCAGTTGATTTCGCAATCATATTTTTGGCCTTCAATGAGAAAAGAAATTGAAAGATTTGTGGAGAGATGTCATATTTGTCAAGTTTCCAAAGGGACAGCGATGAATGCGGGATTGTATATGCCATTACCCGTGCCTACTAGACCATGGGTTGATATCAGCATGGATTATGTTTTGGGATTGCCCAGAACTCAGCGAGGAAATGATTCAATATATGTTGTAGTGGATAGGTTTTCGAAAATGGCACATTTTATAGCCTGTAAAAAGACCACTGATGCAGTCCGTGTTGCTCAATTGTTCTTTAAAGAAGTGTATCGACTACATGGGCTACCTGAATCCATTGTTTCTGACCGAGATACGTGATTTCTAAGTCATTTTTGGTTGAGTCTGTGGAAGATGGTTGGAACAAAACTGAATTTTAGTAGCGCCTATCTTCCTCAAAGAGATGGGCAAACAGAAGTGGTGAATAGATTGTTGGGAAACTTGTTGTGATGTCTTGTGCAGGATAATTTGAAAAGTTGGGATATGAAGTTGTGTCAAGCAGAGTTTGCTCATAACCATGCTGTTAACCGAAGCACTGTGTAACAACCCTAGATTTTGGCCTATATTTTAAATTTTGACTTTATTTTATTTTAAATTATTTTAAACTTGTTCTATTTCAAACATTTCATTTTAAATATAAATGTTGGCTATTAAGTAATTTATAGTTCAAACTAGTATAAATTGGATATTTCACTGAAAAGTGAATTTCTATTGAAACTGGTCAAACTTTGACTTTTGAACTTTAAATTTAAATATTTCAAATTCTTAAATTTTATCTTTTATTATGAAAATAGATTTAATTCCATGGATACAGCTTTTCGTTTCGTTGGAAACGGAGTTAAATTGTGAAAGTTATGTATATTTCAATATTGTGTGTAAACTGATGTATTTAGCAATATTGTCTATTTTAAATTATATTTTATTTGTCATATTTTGTTCTAATATGTGTTAGTATTTTATTTTATGTATAATTTTGTCTTTTAAATAATTTAAAGTGATTTTATAATTTTTCCAAAGCGTATTGAATTTACTTTCTATTTTTAAAGGCTAGTTTCTATTTTTCTGCTATTTTCTTCAATTAAATTATATTTAATTAAAATTTATTTATTCATTTTGTGAATGCATTTTTATTTTATGTTATTATCTTTGTTTATAAATGTTTTACAAGTCCATAAACTTTTTCCAAAGTTCATTGCATTTATTTTTCATATTTTCAAGACTAGTTGCAATTTTTGCTGTTTTACTTAATTAAATTTTATATAATTAATAATTAATTAATTTATTTTTGTTTATTTACTAAATTTTCGTATTTTATCTGAGTTTATATATATATTTCAGTTATATAAAACTTAAAAAGAAATTAGAGGAAATATGAAAAGTTTTAAACTATTGAAATTCCTATGGCTTTTCACCTCCCGACCTTTCACTTTCTCAACTCCTCTCTTCAATGTTTTTGGCCATGCATACCCTATTCTTTTCAGCGGACTTATTTTCATTTTTTTCACGCAAACACTTCTCTTTCTCCTCCAAAAAAATCACGGCCATGGCTTCAAAATTTTGGGTAAAAATTCCTTCTTTCTTCCTTGTTTTCTATGTTTTTTCTATTGAAACTGCATATGCTCTCTACCTTCATAGTTTGGTTCCTCCTCCTCCAGGCTTTGGCCGACCACCACGACCCCCTTCCTCTGACCATCACCCA
Organism: Allium fistulosum; assembly: GCA_030737815.1. Classification (NCBI taxonomy): domain Eukaryota; kingdom Viridiplantae; phylum Streptophyta; class Magnoliopsida; order Asparagales; family Amaryllidaceae; genus Allium; species Allium fistulosum. The sequence continues at coordinate 1,179,808,852 of CM060903.1, forward strand.
TCCTAGCAACCCTCCTCCTCAGGCCTAACCAATCCAAGTCCAAGATCTACACAAAATCCACCAAAAACCATCACAAACTATCACTTATGACCTAGAATTGTCATCTCCTCCTTCTACCACCTTTTGCCACCACTACCTCCACCACCACCACCTCTGACCTGACCTTCCACCACCTCTGGCCCACACTCCAGCCACCACCTGACCACCACATACCATGGCCAAGCCACATCAGCAAGGGGCCGAACCCTATGGTGCAACAAAAGCCACACTTTGCCTTGAAACCCTTTGGTATTCCATTGCCTTCAACACCTTGTAACTTCCACTCACCTTCATCACCTTGTAGCCGCACCTTTTCCAGACCATACCTGATCCAAACCATGCCTTTAGCCGTGCCATTTCAGATCTGGAGCTGAAGCATAGGTGGTAGGAAGCAAGTGCAAACACTTTGACTTTGTTTATGCATCCATTTCTAGCATTGTTTATTGAATTTTTGGGTTGAAATCTTATGTTGTTTGTAATTGTTTGGTTTGAATGTGACAAGGCAATTAGCTTTGGCTCTCCCACACTCAAATAATTATCGTGCTCTCGTGCCTCTGGAAATCTTTGTTGTGCGTTTGTGGTTGTCATCTCCAGCTTGAACAAGTGAGTAATTCTCACCAGACAATGTGTACTTATATAACTAGTAAACTGACACCATTTGAATCTGTTAAATTATATCATCCTGTTGTAACTGTTATATTATGATCATATAATGTTTACCCCTGTTATTACATATGTTATATCATCTATTACTGTTATCTCATGCTATTCTGTTTATTTATATCAGTTTATCACACTGCAAGTTCCCTGTAGATTAGAATCACTATGGGTTGAAATGATACATACCCGAACGGACTTTAGAATAAGGAAAAATCGTTATGGACTGAAATGATACGCCTGAACGGTTTTTATTTATTTATTTATATTACTTGGGATTGCGGGTTTGAAATGATAAAACCCGGTTTTTCTTTGTAAACTGCGGATTGAAATGATACATATCCGTATCACTTGACCTAGGCTAGAAAATTATATACAGACCCATGGTTTATATATTTTTCTGAAATTTTTAAAATACTTTTTTTAATGTAAATATTATGGTATTTTGATTTAAATTTCATTAAAATGATTTCTATAAAGTATTTGTGATTTTCTACAAATTAAATAAGTGAATTAAGTAAATGGTGAAGTAGAATTTGAAATATAAGTTAATTTTGGAATTTATGATTTTGTTTATAAATGGAATTTTTGTAAAGTAAGAAAATATGAAAATTTTGATTTAAAGATGAATTTAATGATTTTTATTAAGTAATAATAATGTTTTAAAGGTGTTAATGATTTTGTATAAATTAAAATATGGAATAAATGAACATTTAAGCTGAATTTGGAAATATAACTTAAATTGAATTTTGTGAAATTTGTTTAAAAGTGAAATTTTAATTAAGTAAAATAAATGGAAATAAGCTATATTTTTGGAAAATTAAACTTAGTTGTTAAGTTAATAATTTAATTAAAGAAATGAAAATTTAATTGTTATTAAATTTGATTTTTATATGGAAATTTAACTTTATAAAATCATAGAAATAAAGGTATTTAAATGATTGTGTTAAATGTGAAATATATGATTTTATAAGTTAAAATGATTTATATTAAAAGTTAATTATTTGTGGAATTGTAAATAAAACTCTGAATATGATTTAACAGCATTTTGAAATGTAATGTAAAGGATATTATAGCATTTTGTAAATGTTGTAGTGTTTTAAATGAACTAAAAGGTTAATTTGAAATAAAGGCTATTATAGCACTTTGTAAGTGCTATAGTGGTTAAACTTAACATGTAAGTTAATTGAAACTTAAAAGAAATCTATTACAGCATTTAACGCTGTCTTTTGTTAATTAACTGTTTTAAACTATAACTTTACGTAGCATTTTATAAGTGCTACGGAAACTATATTTTGTTGTTTTAAATTAATTTTAATGAAAAATAATCTCTGGAAAATGATATAATTTTGGGAAATTAAATGTTAAATTTCTAAAGATAATGAAGAGATATTTAAGTGGAAGAATTTGATTTCTAATGTGAGTTTAAAATGGTATTTAAATTTAATAAAATGAATGGATTTAAATGGTATTTAAATGAATAAAAATGAATGGTGTTTTGAATAATATTTTGATATTGTGAAATGAGTTTGAAATGATACTTGATTTCTGACTTATTTAATTTATTTGATAAATGAATATTTGAAGTATATATTAATTGAGTTTATTTAAATGATATTGGATTTATGAAATGTGGGAGATTTAAAGTTTTGAAATATACTAAAGATTGAATATTGTATTTTATGGATTTAATCTATATTGGGAATTGATAAGATTTGAAACGGTTTGTTGGTAAACTGTAATTGAATTGAAATTTGATGGTTTGAATTTAATAAGTTTGTAAATGTATAGAATTAAAAGATGATTTTAAATATATGATTTCGAAATGCTGTGATTTTCAAAGTATAATGATTTCAAATGTTTTGTTTCAAAAGAGTTATAACTTTGAAAGTATAGACTATTTGAAAGGTGAATATATGTTTGAAATGGAAATGATGTTGTTTTGAAATGAACATAGTTTTGAAATAAAATGATTTTGGTTTCGAAGTATAACTATCAAAGGTATGATATTTTGATATATAAAAATGATTTGAAATAAAGTTTGAAAAGATATAATATTTTGATGTATTAAAATGATTTGAAAAGAAGTTTGAAAGGATACGATATTTTAGAATATTGAAATGATTTGGAAATGATAAATCTTTATTTTGATAAAGACATGATTTTGAAATGATATCTTATTTTGAAGTAAAGTATTGTTTTTAAAAGTTATAACCACGGGTTATAATAACGATTGGTTGGCAAAGAGACCGGGATCGGATATGGACATACTCTCTGTCGATACCGAAAACCACTTTGACAACCGTGTACGCGGTGGAGATTCCAGAATGAAGTAGGATGGTGGCGACGTTCTTAAGGTATGTTACGTGGACCCAACTCCCATGAGTTGGCATAAGGTGGCTAAAACAGGAGCGATTGACGGACCAAGGAGGTAGCACCTCTTATCGGACACACTTCTTCGATACCATTCTATTACTTGTGATTGATTTGGTGGCCACCCTTGATTGGGAGTGTTGTTCGAGGTGGGCGGTAGTGGCTGCTATGCGTCACCACTAGTCCGGATGCGTAATTGGTATATCTACCCTGGCATTGCCTAGTTGTGCCGTGTCACCTACCATATCGAGCTTTACTACGATTATGATTTTAAGATCCGACCGCGTTAAGGTTCTCCATCCCCTTAACGCTATTTTCTATATGATTATACTTTACTGATTAGACATTATTATAATAGCGAATATTACTACATAGTAGATAGTTTAACGGATCCTTAAAGAATGGGCGGTCCCAAGCATTCTTTAAGTTACTTGTACCTTATTACAGTTCACTTGAGTTGGTTTATATTATATAAGTATATATTGTCCTGACTCGAGAGTTTGTGTTTTGCTTTACACTCGGGTCAGCCTGAGTATTCATAGATTTGGATTTCCACCTTCTGGAGATTTGAATCGCTGGAGATTATCTGCTAGTCTTGTTCTATCGACTTCAGTTATGTTGCTCTGTTCAGCTTGTACTTGGTTATCTTATTTATACTTCCGTTGTACTCTATTTCTTCTATTGTATCTTATGTACTCTGATATATTTATATACTAGCTTCATGAACTGCTATTTCTTTTACTTCCGCTACATTATTTTACTCTGTGTCTGTGATCTGTGATTATATTTATTTACTGTATATTCTGAGATTTGCCAAATTTTAATTACAACGCGGTATTTTGAGCAATTCAACTCCGGCATGAGTGTCTACCTATACACTTATAATGGATGCGAATGGTTGAAAATATCGGGTCGTTACAGTTGGTATCAGGGCTTTGGCTTTGAGGCAAAACTCAGCATATAGAGTAGATTTATTTACAGAATCACTTTCGTTCGAGTTTGAATCTTTTCCTCTTGATTCGAATTTCCTTTTAATTTTTGGAACGTTCCCTGCGGTTCCAAAATTCATTCTTGTCCCTCACTATTCATCTTCTTTTGATTCTGGAGTATCCCATAACTCCGCTTCGAATGAGCTTTATAGTGAATTGGTGGTCTCACCAATATTCTAATGACTTGTAAAAGGGGGAAAACTCCTTTACAAATTTGCATCGATTCACTAGAGATTTATATTTATCCTTGGTTTAGATGCTAATATCTTTTGTTATTCCAAACTCTATCTCTTGAGATCGGATGTAGATTTACACCGGGAAAATCCACATTTGCTCTTATTCATTAAGTCACGGTTGACCCGGTTAAGGTTGCCCGTGATTTATCTAAGCTTATCCATCTTCATATTTTCTTAATTAATCATCTTGTCTTTGTTTCTAAACTATCTCCAACATTTTGAATTGTACTTTTAAATCTATATTTTATTATATATTGTGTTGTTTGAGTTGTTGATGTCGATTTGGGTTTCCGATCGATTCGTCTGATCAACGCTATCGATAGGATTTCTAAAACACTTTGACAGAACAAACCGATACAATATTATTTTAAAATTTGGTTAATTAAATAAATTTTAATATATAAGTAAATTTATGGAACTTAATAAATTGGTTTAAATTGATTATTTAAAATGATAATACTTGATTTATCATTTATTGTTCTACAAAGGAATTTATAAATAGTTGTTTATAAATTTATTTGGGAACTGAAATGAATTTAAAACAAGATATTTAAAGAGTTTAATTTCCGATGGATTTCAAACCTTGTGTTTAAAATTTTTAAAAGGATATTATTTAAAGTATTTTTGAATAAATTTTTTTTTGTCTCTAAAGGATTTTAAAGTCTAAAAATTAAGTGCTCTTCTCTTTGTCGCTGGAAAATAATTTTGGTGATGACTGCAGCATCATCGACGTTCATTTTCGAGTTTCGAAGTGAAGAAACCATTCTGTAGTCTTGCTACAGCTTTGTTTTGGGAAACTTGATTGATATAAATTTCTAAAATATGATTGATTTATAAAATATAAAGATATATGATTTAAATTTGATTTGACAAATTATGTACATACATTTATCTATCTCTAAATGGTTTGAAAGGAATCAGAGATTTTATTCTTAAATTCTATCTTAAATAATAACTTCAAGTATAAAAAGAAAATCAAATTTTTTGAATAGATGATTCAAGCTTGAAATGATTGAATTAGGATGTTTATAGTGTATATTAATTTTAGAAAGTTTTATTTGTATAATTCTCAATTGCATTCCAATATAACTTAGCTTAATTTTTAGAAGTTAACAATGTAATTGGATAATATACAATATAAAAAGATTTTTATAAATAAAATTTGAGTGGTTATAATAAATATTATACACTTAAATTTTAGTTATAAAAAGATTAACACAGGTAAATAGACTAAAAGGTTAATTGAATAATTTACAATACAAATGATGTTAAGGGAATTAGGAATAAATTAAAACAGTTATAATAAGTGTAAGCATATTTAACATATGTGATAAAATATTTGAGAGGGATAAATTTAATTATAATTAGGAATAAAGAAGAATTAAATTTATTGAATGTTATACACTTAATTTTAATCAAATCATGATTTTAGAGATTGTTTGTTTAAGAATTTGATGATAAGATAATGAAATTAGAGATAGTTAAGATTTATTTAACTTGTTTAAAATTAATTATCAGTTAAGCTGAAACCATGGAAATTTCAAACCTATTATCTTATTTTGTTTTTCAAACTTATTACCTAATTTTGTTTTTCAAACTGTCTGTTAGTTGTCCTTATTTTTCCTTATCTTGCTACAGACTGGTATAGGCATCTATCTATAATCTTTTTGCTTAGAAATCTTTCTATAATCTTTATAATCTTTGGTACTCATTTTAAATATGAGCACTGCTTTCCACCCACAGACTGTCAGTCAAGAGGAAAGAGTGAATCAGATTCTAGAGGATCTTTTCGTACTTGTGTTCCTGATTCTGGAGAATCTTGGGAAGGCCATCTCCACCTTGTTAAACTTACCTATAACCACAGTTATCAAATTTCAAACTTTTTTTATCTTGTCTTAATCTCATTTCAATTTTATCTTTCCTGTGTTTTCCCGTACTTCATTCCTTTTCGGGGACGAAAGTTTTGAGTGGGGGAGAGTGTAACAACCCTAGATTTTGGCCTATATTTTAAATTTTGACTTTATTTTATTTTAAATTATTTTAAACTTGTTCTATTTCAAACATTTCATTTTAAATATAAATGTTGACTATTAAGTGATTTATAGTTCAAACTAGTATAAATTGGATATTTCACTGAAAAGTGAATTTCTATTGAAACTGGTCAAACTTTGACTTTTGAACTTTAAATTTAAATATTTCAAATTCTTAAATTTTATCTTTTATTATGAAAATAGATTTAATTCCATGGATACAGCTTTTCGTTTCGTTGGAAACGGAGTTAAATTGTGAAAGTTATGTATATTTCAATATTGTGTGTAAACTGATGTATTTAGCAATATTGTCTATTTTAAATTATATTTTATTTGTCATATTTTGTTCTAATATGTGTTAGTATTTTATTTTATGTATAATTTTGTCTTTTAAATAATTTAAAGTGATTTTATAATTTTTCCAAAGCGTATTGAATTTATTTTCTATTTTTAAAGGCTAGTTTCTATTTTTCTGCTATTTTCTTCAATTAAATTATATTTAATTAAAATTTATTTATTCATTTTGTGAATGCATTTTTATTTTATGTTATTATCTTTGTTTATAAATGTTTTACAAGTCCATAAACTTTTTCCAAAGTTCATTGCATTTATTTTTCATATTTTCAAGACTAGTTGCAATTTTTGCTGTTTTACTTAATTAAATTTTATATAATTAATAATTAATTAATTTATTTTTGTTTATTTACTAAATTTTCGTATTTTATCTGAGTTTATATATATATTTCAGTTATATAAAACTTAAAAAGAAATTAGAGGAAATATGAAAAGTTGTAAACTATTGAAATTCCTATGGCTTTTCACCTCCCGACCTTTCACTTTCTCAACTCCTCTCTTCAATGTTTTTGGCCATGCATACCCTATTCTTTTCAGCGGACTTCTTTTCATTTTTTTCACGCAAATACTTCTCTTTCTCCTCCAAAAATATCACGGCCATGGCTTCAAAATTTTGGGTAAAAATTCCTTCTTTCTTCCTTGTTTTCTATGTTTTTTCTTTTGAAACTGCATATGCTCTCTACCTTCATAGTTTGGTTCCTCCTCCTCCAGGCTATAGCCAACCACCACGACCCCCTTCCTCTGACCATCACCCATCCTAGCAACCCTCCTCCTCAGGCCTAACCAATCCAAGTCCAAGATCTACACAAAATCCACCAAAAACCATCACAAACTATCACTTATGACCTAGAATTGTCATCTCCTCCTTCTACCACCTTTTGCCACCACTACCTCCACCACCACCACCTCTGACCTGACCTTCCACCACCTTTGGCCCACACTCCAGCCACCACCTGACCACCACATACCATGGCCAAGCCACATCAGCAAGGGGCCGAACCCTATGGTGCAACAAAAGCCACACTTTGCCTTGAAACCCTTTGGTATTCCATTGCCTTCAACACCTTGTAACTTCCACTCACCTTCATCACCTTGTAGCCGCACCTTTTCCAGACCATACCTGATCCAAACCATGCCTTTAGCCGTGCCATTTCAGATCTGGAGCTGAAGCATAGGTGGTAGGAAGCAAGTGCAAACACTTTGACTTTGTTTATGCATCCATTTCTAGCATTGTTTATTGAATTTTTGGGTTGAAATCTTATGTTGTTTGTAATTGTTTGGTTTGAATGTGACAAGGCAATTAGCTTTGGCTCTCCCACACTCAAATAATTATCGTGCTCTCGTGCCTCTGGAAATCTTTGTTGTGCGTTTGTGGTTGTCATCTCCAACTTGAACAAGTGAGTAATTCTCACCAGACAATGTGTACTTATATAACTAGTAAACTGACACCATTTGAATCTGTTAAATTATATCATCATGTTGTAACTGTTATATTATGATCATATAATGTTTACCCCTGTTATTACATATGTTATATCATCTATTACTGTTATCTCATGCTATTCTGTTTATTTATATTAGTTTATCACACTGCAAGTTCCCTGTAGATTAGAATCATTATGGGTTGAAATGATACATACCCGAACGGACTTTAGAATAAGGAAAAATCGTTATGGGCTGAAATGATAGGCCTGAATGGTTTTTATTTATTTATTTATATTACTTGGGATTGCGGGTTTGAAATGATAAAACCCGGTTTTTCTTTGTAAACTGCGGATTGAAATGATACATATCCGTATCACTTGACCTAGGCTAGAAAATTATATACAGACCCATGGTTTATATATTTTTCTGAAATTTTTAAAATACTTTTTTTAATGTAAATATTATGGTATTTTGATTTAAATTTCATTAAAATGATTTCTATAAAGTATTTGTGATTTTCTACAAATTAAATAAGTGAATTAAGTAAATGGTGAAGTAGAATTTGAAATATAAGTTAATTTTGGAATTTATGATTTTGTTTATAAATGGAATTTTTGTAAAGTAAGAAAATATGAAAATTTTGATTTAAAGATGAATTTAATGATTTTTATTAAGTAATAATAATGTTTTAAAGGTGTTAATGATTTTGTATAAATTAAAATATGGAATAAATGAACATTTAAGCTGAATTTGGAAATATAACTTAAATTGAATTTTGTGAAATTTGTTTAAAAGTGAAATTTTAATTAAGTAAAATAAATGGAAATAAGCTATATTTTTGGAAATTTAAACTTAGTTGTTAAGTTAATAATTTAATTAAAGAAATGAAAATTTAATTGTTATTAAATTTGATTTTTGTATGGAAATTTGACTTTATAAAATCATAGAAATAAAGGTATTTAAATGATTGTGTTAAATGTGAAATATATGATTTTATAAGTTAAAATGATTTATATTAAAAGTTAATTATTTGTGGAATTGTAAATAAAACTCTGAATATGATTTAACAGCATTTTGAAATGTAATGTAAAGGATATTACAGCATTTTGTAAATGTTGTAGTGTTTTAAATGAACTAAAAGGTTAATTTGAAATAAAGGCTATTATAGAACTTTGTAAGTGCTATAGTGGTTAAACTTAACATGTAAGTTAACTGAAACTTAAAAGAAATCTATTACAGCATTTAACGCTGTCTTTTGTTAATTAACTGTTTTAAACTATAACTTTACGTAGCATTTTATAAGTGCTACAGAAACTATATTTTGTTGTTTTAAACTAATTTTAATGAAAAATAATCTCTGGAAAATGATATAATTTTGGGAAATTAAATGTTATATTTCTAAAGATAATGAAGAGATATTTAAGTGGAAGAATTTGATTTCTAATGTGAGTTTAAAATGGTATTTAAATTTAATAAAATGAATGGATTTAAATGGTATTTAAATGAATAAAAATAAATGGTGTTTTGAATAATATTTTGATATTGTGAAATGAGTTTGAAATGATACTTGATTTCTGACTTATTTAATTTATTTGATAAATGAATATTTGAAGTATATATTAATTGAGTTTATTTAAATGATATTGGATTTATGAAATGTGGGAGATTTAAAGTTTTGAAATATACTAAAGATTGAATATTGTATTTTGTGGATTTAATCTATATTGGGAATTGATAAGATTTGAAACGGTTTGTTGGTAAACTGTAGTTGAATTGAAATTTGATGGTTTGAATTTAATAAGTTTGTAAATGTATAGAATTAAAAGATGATTTTAAATATATGATTTCGAAATGCTGTGATTTTCAAAGTATAATGATTTCAAATGTTTTGTTTCAAAAGAGTTATAACTTTGAAAGTATAGACTATTTGAAAGGTGAATATATGTTTGAAATGGAAATGATGTTGTTTTGAAATGAACATAGTTTTGAAATAAAATGATTTTGGTTTCGAAGTATAACTATCAAAGGTATGATATTTTGATATATAAAAATGATTTGAAATAAAGTTTGAAAAGATATAATATTTTGATGTATTAAAATGATTTGAAAAGAAGTTTGAAAGGATACGATATTTTAGAATATTGAAATGATTTGGAAATGATAAATCTTTATTTTGATAAAGACATGATTTTGAAATGATATCTTATTTTGAAGTAAAGTATTGTTTTTAAAAGTTATAACCACGGGTTATAATAACGATTGGTTGGCAAAGAGACCGGGATCGGATATGGACATACTCTCTGTCGATACCGAAAACCACTTTGACAACCGTGTACGCGGTGGAGATTCCAGAATGAAGTAGGATGGTGGCGACGTTCTTAAGGTATGTTACGTGGACCCAACTCCCGTGAGTTGGCATAAGGTGGCTAAAACAGGAGCGATTGACGGACCAAGGAGGTAGCACCTCTTATCGGACACACTTCTTCGATACCATTCTATTACTTGTGATTGATTTGGTGGCCACCCTTGATTGGGAGTGTTGTTCGAGGTGGGCGGTAGTGGCTGCTATGCGTCACCACTAGTCCGGATGCGTAATTGGTATATCTACCCTGGCATTGCCTAGTTGTGCCGTGTCACCTACCATATCGAGCTTTACTACGATTATGATTTTAAGATCCGACCGCTTTAAGGTTCTCCATCCCCTTAATGCTATTTTCTATATGATTATACTTTACTGATTAGACATTATTATAATAGCGAATATTACTACATAGTAGATAGTTTAACGGATCCTTAAAGAATGGGCGGTCCCAAGCATTCTTTAAGTTACTTGTACCTTATTACAGTTCACTTGAGTTGGTTTATATTATATAAGTATATATTGTCCTGACTTGAGTGTTTGTGTTTTGCTTTACACTCGGGTCAGCCTGAGTATTCACAGATTTGGATTTCCACCTTCTGGAGATTTGAATCGCTGGAGATTATCTGCTAGTCTTGTTCTATCGACTTCAGTTATGTTGCTCTGTTCAGCTTGTACCTGGTTAACTTATTTATACTTCCGTTGTACTCTATTTCTTCTATTGTATCTTATGTACTCTGATATATTTATATACTAGCTTCATGAACTACTATTTCTTTTACTTCCGCTGCATTATTTTACTCTGTGTCTGTGATCTGTGATTATATTTATTTACTGTATATTCTGAGATTTGCCAAATTTTAATTACAACGCGGTATTTTGAGCAATTCAACTCCGGCATGAGTGTCTACCTATACACTTATAATGGATGCGAATGGTTGAAAATATCGGGTCGTTACACACTGGTTACAGTCCATTTCAGATTGTATATTCAAGCTTGCCAAAAGGACCGTTGGATTTAACGATATTGCCACAACCGAAAGGAGTAATTAAGCGGGCGTCAGATTTCGTTGGTGAGTTGAAAGATTGTCATAGAATCGTTCAGGAACGTTTGGAGAAGACGAATGAGAAGTATAAACGAGCTGCAGATAAGAAACGAAGAAGTGTAGACTTCAAGAAAGGTGATTTTGTTTACGCAGTATTAACAAAAGATCGTTTTCCAGTTGGAGCTTACAACAAGCTGAAAGCTCGAAAGATTGGTCCTGTAAAGATTGTGAAACGAATCAATGAAAATGCTTATAGGTTGAAGCTGCCGGAGGATGTGTATACTTCTGACGTGTTTAATGTTAAACATCTTATACCTTATTATGGAGATGAACAACCCAATGGGGAAGAACTTTTAAATTCGAGGACGAATTTTTCTCAACCAGGGGAGGATGATGCAGTGCATACCTTAATTTGCCTCCACCCTAGATCGCTCCTTCCAGTTCGCAATCACGAAGTCAAAATCCTAGGTCGCGGTCGCGAGCCCCTCCGCCTTGTGTCGCTCCATCAGTCGCGAGTCGCTCCAGAAGGTCGCGAACAACCTAACTCTATATCGCCTCCAGAAACCCTAAGTCGTGGGTCGCTCACCTCCACAAGTCGCGAACGACATAAGCAAGTCGCTGAAGTGCATCGCAAACCTTTATGTCGCAAGCTCCAGATTTCCAATGTCGCATCCACCTTCGGTCGCGTGGCCTTATGTGTCTCCAGTAGGTCGTTCCAGCATAGATCGCAAACACAGTTAGGTCGCGAAGCTGAAGGTCGCGCAGCTTCGTTAGGTCGCTGCCGAAGATATCTTGGTCGTTGCCGAGCTTCGTTAGGTCGCTAACTTCGTTAAGTCGTGAATTGCCTTATGTCGCTGAATCCAGTTAGGTCGCAAGAAGATCTCTAGGTCGCGAATTCTCTGTAGGTCGCTGATGAAGATTTTTAGGTCGCGAAATGTTTAGTTCGTTCCTAATGATAAGTCGCGTGTTTTCTTAAGTCGTATAATATTTAGGTCGTAAGTCGTTCGTTGATTTTAGGTCGCGTGAGTTGTATTTTAGGGCGTTGTGTTGTAATTTTTCTTAAGTGTGTGTTTTGTTGTAACTCTATAAATAGGGATATTGGTCATTTGTAAATGTTTTGTTGAATTTGAATAAAATATCTTTTGTGTGCTCTTGTGCCACCATTAAAATTGGTAGTTGAGTGTTATCTCCTATCTCCACCTTCGGATATTCGAGTGCGCTCGAATCAACGATTGTTGAAGCCAATTCACGGAATCAAGTGCGCTTGATCAACGTCGAAGAATTGTAGATCTTCTCTCACGGCATCGTGCGCGATCAACGTGTCGAAGATAGCTAAAGTCCGGTATCTTCGTGATCGACGGATTTGGGCGTTTGGTATCATTAATTCATCGATTCATATTGCTTCATCTAATCGTTTCATCGATTAGTTTGACACGAATTCTTCAATTCGTCGTCAAGTGTTATATCCGCTGCGTCATTAATTTGACGCAAACACAAAGGTAAACTATTCTTGCAAAAACAATTTTGAACATCATTTGATTACATAAATGTTCATTGCTGAAGATAGCCCCAGGTAGGAAATTAACTTATTTTGGCACTTGCACGTGAACTTTTATTGTTCAAAGAGCTGGAAATTCTACTAAGATCTTTATGAAAACAGCAACCAGCCAAATGTTTTGCAAGCACAGAGCAGATTTCCAAGTTTGAGATATAAACCAAACATGATTATGAACAATGTTGAATTAGATATGCGAGATAATAAAACAATAAGAAACCTTGTTTCAATTTATGTTATATTGTAAAAAGGCTGATATCAGTATGATTAATACATAATATGTTACAGGTTATAAAATTAACAAGCTGTTAGCTTATAGGGTGTTACAGGTTATAAAATTAATAAGCATTTCTATTTTATTTGCTTATCTGTAAAAAATGTATAAAGTTTATTGATATACTTTCTAGATTCACAAGGCAAGATGCTTGGGTGTAAAGCCCTTTTATGTTGAGGCACACATTTCACAGTGATTATTCAAACAACGCTAGAATAATTTACTATTATTATCTGAAAGTTATTGCAAAAAATATATTATAAGAGAACACAAAGACATAACTTATTATAAGAGACTGAACTTGAAGCACTAGCAAGTTGTAAAGAATTAGATTCATCTAGATGCTCAAGATTTTCAACAATAGATTATGCAATGTTCAAATTACATGTAGAGCCATGCATAACAAAGAAAAGAGCTTTATCAATTAAAGATGCTAGAAGAGAATGTGTGTAGGGGCCTGGGTACACAACAGAGCAGCGAAAGAAGCATGTGGAGTATAGGCATGGGCACCACGGACATGCAAAGAAGGTGCATGTATCAATGCACAAAACTGATTACTAACAGTAGCAAAAGATTGGGGTGCAGAAGAATTCTGATCATTATAAGGTAGGGTTTCACTTATCAACAAAGGGCGAGATCAGGCCTGCATTAGTGGCACAACAGTCCCAACTGTCGTTCCAGGTGAAATAGTACTTAAAATAGTACAAAGGCAATTATATGTGACGGTCAAATTAGTTCTCTTGGAATTGGCAAAAAGGTTTTATTTTTTTCATTTTTTTAATAATATGAATAGGGAAGTGCTTTTATTGAAGCAAAGATAGTTACTTTTAGTTGTGTTGCCGTAGGCTAACTTGATTATTATGTATCCTTTTCATGGAATATATGCTTCAATTACATGACAGGTATAAATTACACTGTCTTATTTTAGATTAATGAAGGATGAAATGTGTATAATTTGTTGGCTAAAATATGCAGCATATCTAATATAGTGTACTGCATGCAACATGAAAATATTGAATCTATGGTGTACAATGATCAATGGATTATGAAAGATATAAAGGTAATGCATGGTTAGCATCAACTTAAGTATAACAATATTTAAATATGAGGATTAACAATCAGATATTATTGAATTTTATACGATATTAGGTATATTCAAGGGAAACGAAGATGTTCATGTTACTTCGCATGCGGGAGAAAAACTAGAGCATAAAATTCTTCAGCAACCATTCAACGATGACTTGAACAAACAGGATACATAAGTATATAGAGGATTTTAATTTTACTTCAATTTGTTTCTAACAATTTCCAAATATTATGCCCATTCAAAATTTATCCGAAATCAATAAGAAAAAACTTCTTATACCGGAGGAAAAGAATTAATGTAATATGCAGTATTTCTAAAAGGACAATTTTTGGTTTTAGGCTTTAGCAAATAACATATTGATTTTAAGCTTCAGAAAAAACTAATTGTTAAAATAGACCTCGTTTTGGTTTTAACTAGCGCAAATATGAATTGCGCAAGTGTTAAATTTTTTTAACTATAACTTGCGCATTCCATAAATGCGCAAGCTATATTTAATGCTTGCGCACTTATGGAGTGTGCAAGTTCATTTTTGAGCATCAAATAGACAGAGAGCACAGATCTGAGTTCGTTTATCAATATTTCTACTTTCTTTCTCAAACCCTTCCCATTTTTCAACTCAAACTCATTTTTCTTCCATATCCAAATCCACAATTACCTTATTAACCAAATAGTTGCTAAACTATATATGGAGTCATCTTCTTCATCGTTACAAAACAAAGGTAATAATTCATGTTTTTGAAAATTAAAATATAATTTTGCTATTGTTGATGTTGTTGAAAATGAAGAGTTATTGGTAGTGGTGGTGTTAATTATTAAACAATGGTGTTGTTGTTGAATTAGTTTTTAGTGTTTGATGAACTAGGAAACCCTATTTTAGTAGTAGTAAATTAGAAACCCTAATTTACACCTTAATTGTTTATTGTTTATTATAACAGTAGATATTAATGATTGAGAGATAGACGACAAAACATTGATGAAACATTTTGATGAGGTTGAAGATAAAATCGGAGTTGCAAGTTCAAGTCATATTGACTTTGATGTCGATCATGTTCTGGAAACACAGTTCGAACCAGTACCGCGTAAATTTCATTCAGGATCATCAACCTTACACGCTCATTGTATTGCTACTCTACCTCGGGCCAAGCGGGTCATCCAGCTGTAGTTTCACCACCGGGATATTGTGAAGCCTCCCCCTCTGCATGTGCCTCCTCCCATTGGGCTTGTCCACCCGCTACTATGGTATGTTTCTCCTCTGTACAACGTGGTGGCTCTTCTACAATGCGCAGCGGCTTGGCCGGCTTTCTTAGCTTATTCCGACCCAAAATTATGTCAAATATTCGTCGTAGGTCAATGCACTTGCTTTTGACCTTGTCCGGCTCCATATGACTTTCTTCTATTTCGCCCACCACATCCAAAGCGTTGTATATTCCGCTTACCTAAATCATAAATCATAACAATGCATCAATATGACATAAAAATTGAACTATACAAAATTTAAAATTACAACACTTACGACATCACGTTCTAGAGGAACACGGGGAGTGTACGCAACCAACTTCCTTGCCGACTTTTTAAGAATATAACGACGAGTAATTCGCCAATACCAATACTCGTACTCGCTCAAAGGTGTCGGAGGCTCGCATGCTCGTTCGGCACGATCAATTCTTGATTCGCAAATAGCAATACTTTCCTTCAAAAATGTCATCCAACTAGTGGGTTCTGGGTCCAAGGGGACGACAGGATCAGGAATGTGCTGATAATCAAAGGAAAACTGTCTCATAACCGGATCAGGTGCATATAACTCAAAGTCTAAAAATAGAATCAGTCGGCTCTTAGCAATCCAACCGGTGAACGAATACTCAATTTCCGGATGTCCAAATTTATACACTAATGAATATGGTTCTCATATAACCACATCATCCACCAACAAATCCAACTCATTACGGTAAAACTGTACATATCTTGGCGTCTCACGCCAACTTCTAGCACAGTTCCACCTAGCCCCGAAAGGAAGATACAGATCTAAGTCGGTAGGAATTCTAATAGACGGTCGTCCAATGTCAATATGCGACCATGACCATAGTTGCAACAACGTTGCAGAACCCCCTAAAACTATTCGATGTTGCACGGCAACATTCGATAACTCACTATACAAATAGCAGAGAATAGCACTACCCCAAGAATGATAATTCCACAGTCAGCCAAATCATCCAAAAAAGGTAAAAATTTCAAACTTAATCTCCCTTTCGAATGATCGGGAAATAATCGGCAACTCAAAAAATACAATATCACGGCACGAGTGCGGCGAAGTATATCTAAATCGGTCGCTCCTTCGGGTAGTGGTTCAGAAAATTCACTTTTAAACCAAGTCATTGATAATTCACTTTTAGACTTAACCGCCTCTCTAGGCGGAAAAATACCAAACAAGTCATGAGCCAATTCGATATAATCGATATCTACAAACATACCGGGCGACCGTCTGCTTTAAGATCGAAAAGAAAATGCACATCCGCTAGAGTCACTGTCATCTCCCCGACTCTCATATGAAACGTATTTGTTTCCGGCCTCCATCTATCGCATAAAGCGGTAAGAAGGTGATGATCGAGCCGAATGTAGTCGATTTGCATAGCTTTCCAAAATTTAGAGATTCGTAGATTCGGCTCCAATCTTGGATCTTTATAATCGATCTCCTTGAGCTTGCTCGAATGATCGCATATCTTCACTGTTTCAACACCCTGCAATGTATAAACAAATTAAAATTAGGACTTCATATTTGCATTCCCCGGTTTACCAATATCGAACATTTACCTCCATTAATGTGTCGTTTTGGCTCCTATGGTGTTCTTGAAGATAGAGAACACTTCTATCTTCGGGCCTAGGAGACAATTCTACAAACAACAACAACCATTTATCAATACAAAAACTATGTACAAAGTTAGGGTTTTTGCTATATGAATACTTCAAATCCTTTTGCATTTTCAACAAAGAAACTAACAATGTGAGTACATTCACATCGACATCATCAACACTACCTCTTCCGCTAACAACAACAATCATTTCTACAGTAGTAATCAAATTATAATTACCTTTAATCAACGTAGGTGAAGAGCTTGCTTCCATTTTATGCGCAATCGAGTGGTTGTTTGAAGGAATGGATGAGGAAAAATGTTTTTGAGTTAATATATTTGGATTTGGAATGAGTTTGAAGTTGGAAATGGAAAGGGTTTTGGGAAGAAAAGAGATAGGGGATGTAATGAGCTCAGATTCAGCTCTCTCTATTTGATGTCCGAAAATGAGCTTGCGCATTTCAAAAGTGCGCAAGCTTTAAATTAAAGCTTGCGCACTTATGGAATGCGCAAGCTCTACATTAAAAAAAATTATGACTTGCGCATTCCAAAAATGCGCAAGTTATAAACTAAACGAGGCATATTTCGACAATTAGTTTTTACTGAGGCCTAGTTCTATATTTGTTTTTTTGCGGTGCCTTGATCGAAAAATTGTCCTTTCTAAAATTCTAAATTAGTAGAGATGTCTCTTGTAGGTAATAATTCATTATCCTCCATGCAAAACTATATAGAAACAGAAGAAGAATACTGGATGAAAGAAAGAGACATGAATAAACTCACCATACTGTAGCACATACGAAGACCACATCCAGTTATGCATGGTATAACTAGATAAATTATCTCTAACCTCATCCATCTCCTGTTGGCTATAAAAACCAACTTGTGCAAAGTACTGCAATTGATAATTTTTTTTTTCAAAAACATTAATCAGGTATAATTACTTAATATAAAATATGAAGGAAAAAAAACTAAAACGGTAGCTCGTGTAAATTGATACTTTATCGGTGATTTTTTACTATATCATACATATATCTCATCACATAATACGCACAATTCGTTGATCCAGATTGTTGAGGGCACTATAGTAATATTACAAGATAATCTAACTAAAATGAATTTATATCCTAAATGACATACAAGTTTTTTTCTTTGTTTGTTAGAAAACAAATCACCTTGACAGTCTTCCATTTCAAGGTAGTTGCTCGAGACTTGCCGCTATAAACCTTATAAGTTTTAAAGGTCCTACATATGCAAAAAAATGTTAAATAATAACTTTGAGACTTTAAATTCTGAAGAAGATGAAAATAATTAACAAATCTCATTGATACTTTGAGATGTATGGAAGAAATCAGGGCAATTTAGTGTAAGGTCATAAAAGATAAATATGCATATAAGCCTACATAGTGACATTTTACTTTGTTACAAGTCTACCGTTTTTTATGAAGCAAATGAATGATAATTTGTATTAAGCAGCACCATGATCAATTCGAAGGTAGAAATATAATATTGTGGCGGCTTAAGGGACAAAAAACAGACAGTAAGTACACTGACAACATTTGTAGGGAAAGTTAGAGTTTCATGTGTTCTTTTTTGCCAAGTCAAGCCGATTTTTATAGCTATTGAAAAACTGGTGTGAGGCTGCAGTGTCTCAACAACTACAAAATTACACTCATACAACGACATAAAAATATTCCACTTGCCCATATACTAGCATCAACAAGATGCATACATAACATAGGAAAAAACAAGAACACAAAAGCAAGATCGTAACAATGATCAAACCAAATAAAACAAGTTGCTGCACAAGGCAGTCGCCAAATACATCATCAGCTTTGCAAAACCCTAATGGGCATAACACATCATCAACCAAGAACCCAACAAAATGAACAACAAACAATGACAAACCAACACACACATCCACTGCAGGCAGTCACCATGTTGCAAGTTGCGGTGATTGAAAAGGTAGGCAGACTTCAGATATTTCCTAACCAACACTCACATTCACTGTTTTTTTTAGTATTCTCAGAACACACACCAAACAGACAGTATAGACGAATAAAACATGAAGAGTTCAAGGGCACATTCTAACAAGGAATGGCTGCTAAGTCTCCAGAATTGAAAGATGATGGAAGAAATGTCCCTCCCAATAAAGTTGTGAAAATTTGGTCCCTATTTTTAATTTTTGGTTAATTTAAGCTACTTTTGCCCTTGATTTCAATGCTGAGTCGATTTTCTGGAAGGTAACAGTTTGGTAAAAAATAACAAAATAGGGACTTAATTTACATGGATTTATGAGCAGAGATTTTTTGCTTATAAGCTTTGAGAATAGGGACCTTTGGTCCAAAACCCCCTCATTCTAATCTAACCTTCCTTATATATATATATATAGTGATTACACTAACGACAGGCATTAAGTACACAAGTAATTTTATAAACATGAATAATGTTTACATTATTCATGTGATTACCCTGACAACAGACAGTGTTACTTGTATATGATTACACCGACAACAGATAGTGTTACTTGTTTAATATTTTAGAACTCCAATCCTGCTATTATTTCACATAAGTTCCTTGCTATTAGAATTGGTGCATCTATTATTAGTTCCAATTTTATATTTGTCTGTGGTGGTTTAGTGTTACTTGCATAAGCTGTATAAAGTGTAGCATCAGATGCAATTGATGTGTCCAAAGTTGCCACTACACTCAAAAAGAGTTTATATGTCCAAAAAGCAATGCTAAAAGCAATGCCAATACATCGTTCTAATATTTATCTAACCTTATCTATCATGTTCTACATAGTGTTTATACTTTATATTTACATGCATGATATGGGCATATGATATCTGATAGCAGACCTGGTTAATTAACTTAGTCAGTCTCATATATTGTTCAAATCTTGTTGCTTTCAAATTGTTCACACGCTTTGATTGAGTACACCAGTTAACCAAACCATCTGGATTGTCTAAACATATATCCAATGGTTCAAAGTGTACTTTTGATACTATTTTATAAACTAATAGAGGTCATATCAGTGTAGTGTTGCCTTTACCTTCTAATGTTTACTTCTTTTATTTCATATCTTCGTTTTGTATCAGTTAAAGTAATAAAATAGAAGTAAACTAATAAAATAAAAGATAGCTTTGTAGAATGAATTGCATAGATCAATTAGGGGTTCTTTTGATTGCAGTGTATAATGCACTGCAACGTGAACCAAATCATATAAATTATTTTGTTTTTATCTTAATTTCACTACACAATATATTAAAAACCATTTAATTCAATGAAACCCAAATATGCACATGAACTGAAAGTAAATATGATATTTTTGGACATATGTTTTAGTGTTCCATCATACACTGTCAATTGCTGCATTTTAAACATAATTTGAATTGCTTTGTTCACTAAAGATAAATATGAAGAGGTGAGCAATTTTAGTTTTTCAGGAGCTAAAACCTATTAACCCTTCCCTATTTCAAAAAGCAACATAAAGTGTACTCATTGTATACTTAATTTTAACTTTAAATACCACACATTTCTGCAGTTTTAGAACTAATGAGTTTCAATCCATGATTTAAAACAGCTCCACTCTTCTCTTGCCTTTTTGGCTATTTAAAGACGACTAAACAAATTTGAAATACGCATGTTATGGGTTTCACTGGGTTTTCTTTTCTGAAAACACAACTACACAAAGGTTTTAGTTTTTTGAAAATAAGAAATTGTAGCTTGTAAAGAAAAGAAAAAACCCTAGAGAGAAATAGCAAATTAGCAAATATAAATGAATTTATAATACCTTAACATCTTCTCAGATCGTGTCCTTAAGTCCTTGACTAACGCCGTCTCAATTCTTAATATCGATATCAATTTTGGATCTAGTTGTATCAATTGCCTACATATGCCTTATATGATTTGGCCCACTTTCTAATGGATTTGTTATTATTGCTCCACTCAACGTATTTTGACTCTTGTGTTCTATATTTCTTTCCCGTTGTTGGTTCTTTTCGCCTCTTCTTAGAGGATGACTACAAAGTAGAAGAGTTCTACTCTTCATTATGTCTATATTGTTCTATTTCCATCATTCGTGCATAAGAAGTGATTTTAATATTTGCCCGTGGACACGTAGAAAATTTAAAATTATTTCTATTACTCTGTTGTTATTTTTCAATTTTAAATTAAGAAAAAAGGAAGTAATTTTCCCAAGTTGAAATAAAAGAAAGAGAAAGTGATTTTTCCCCAAATAAAATTAGATAAAGAGCCTTTGTTTGAAATTATTTTAAAATAAAATTGGATAATATCTAACCTTTCGGTGAAAATGTCATTAATCTTCCAAAAATGGTAATGACAGCTATTTTGAGATGGCCTTATATTAACAAAAATGAAAGATAAAAGCACGTCATACCGAATATTTACTACAAAGAAATAAGATAAACACTCAAAAGATATATGATATGATAATCATTAATTTATCAGAAGCAACAATTACAAAGCATTTAGCAAACTGGAATATAAGAAAGACATAATTTCAAGGTTAAATTACTAAACTGGAATATAAGAAAGACATAATTTCAAGGTTAAATGTAATTTAAGAGGATCAGATGTAATTTAAGAGAAGCACGCTTAAATGTAACAACCTAATGAGATTATTGAAGCTAACCCTGAAGAACACTATAGTATTCTTTTTTTTTTTGAAAATGGGTAAATGGGCCAAGCCCAGATTGTTACAAATAAAAAAGAGAATAAGGAAACGGGTAACAACTAAGAAACCCGAAACCAATATAACAACACAAAAACAATTAGAGCAAACCCTAGACCTCAGAATACAAACACGAGGCTGCGCCTCCAAAACCACACGAGCTCAGCAATGGCGGAGCAAAATCAAAAGAGGGCAAAAAAAATACAGCTAAAAAGCTCGAAATATATCGCTCGCAAGAGCTTAAGGGGGTCTCCACTCCTTGATTTCTTTATCTCGAAGCCTGGAGATAACAGGATCTAGGCTAAAATTGCTTTGTCGAGTAGTTTTAGTCTTAGTATCCTTGTAGTTGTTCTCCTTGCTATTATGGTTGCTACCGAACTTCAGTTTGTCAGAAGCCTCTTTAAGCTTAGTCCTTGGAAGATCTGAGCAGTAATCAGCGCAATAGACGCTGCTCTCTCCATTTTCCCAAACAGATAAGTGGTAGATTTTATTATTGAGCTTGCTGATGTAGTAAGAGTCTCCTAATCTTTGCTCGTTATCAGGAAGGGAAAAGTTGTTAGCCTCATCTATCCAGCGAGTCCTCATGCTATAATCAGGTAAAGAAATGTTTTGATTAGTACAAATACCTATATTAGTCCTAATATAATTAGAATTAAGAGACTTGTTACTTCCCTGACAGGTTGCAGTCTGATTGCTTTTGTTTCTATCCTGATAAGTTGCAAACTGATTGCTAGGAAAGTTGTCGACAGTGTCCTTGCTAGCGGCATTGGAAAGAACCTTATAAGATGAGTGCTTGTAGTTATTGAAGTCCTTGTTTCTATGAACAACAGCATTGGATATGATGATGTTGTTTTGCATTTGACAGTCATAAGGAAGCAGAGGCTCAGAGTTGAATGGACGGCTCCCCCTATGCATATTAGGTAAAGAGTAATTCAAATTATTGTTTAGAAAGCTTTTGAAATTCGAATTGTTAAAATTTGGATAACTTCCCTTGCAGGAATTATTCCTGGTATGCAAAGCGGAGTAGCAACCTTCAACAGAGGGACTGCGATTAATGGAACTTGATGGCTTATTCACTATATTATCATCAAAAGCAGGGAATTGAGAACTTTTATTAAAGTTCTCCTTCTGTAAGTATTCTTCGACAATGTTCTCATAGTTGTCTTCAATAGAAATATTATGAGGACTGTTGTTATTTCTGCTGAATTTGTGAAGAATGATGTTGGATTCAATTTCGATAGTTTTCCAAAGCTGAATACTGTCAGTTTCAACTTTGTTATGAAATATGTTATTTCTTTCTTTCCAAATGAAGTAGATGACAGTAGTAAGCATTACTGTAGCTTTGTTGAAATCTGCTTTCTTTCCTTTGTAAGCTTTCTGAAAGTAATGAATGCTGTCTCTAATGTTTTGGAGAGCCAAATTTTGATTTATGTTGAGCTTATTTTTGGCAATGAACCAAACATGTCTAGAGTAAGTACAATCAAAGAATAGATGATCAATGTTTTCAATTTCGGTTTTGCAAAATAGGCAATTGATATTTCCAGAGTTTTTGTTCCATTTACCACACCTTTCTCTAGTTGGAAGACGATTTAATAATGCAAAGTAGGTGCAAAAAGCCATTTTTGGACAGTTAGCAGAGTTCCAAACTGAGTTGTGCCAATCAACTTCCATTTCCCTACCTTTTAAAAAATCCCAAGTGTTTTTAAAGGAAAATATGCCCTTAGTAGATAATTTCCAGCACCAAGTATCTTCCAATGTGTTAGTGTCTATAACAATTTTATTAATTGCAGAATTAAAGATGTTAGTTGCAGGAAATGCTTGTGAATTCCAAGTAGAGTTTTGTATAATAGTGTCAACTGAAGCCCCTACTTTTCCATAGTAGTATAAGTTGTTCCAGCCTAGAAGGTTGATAAGTGAGTTGCCATTGATCCAAGGGTCAAACCATAGGCTTGTGCATTTTCCATCTTTAAATTTGCGCTCAATAAGCTTGGCACCAATTTCTCTGCAACTAAGAATATTTTTCCAGACATAAGAATAATGACTTTTGATGGGCATAGACCAGAAATTTTTCCTTTTGACATACTTGGCCCTCATCCATTCAGCCCATAATGATTTGCCTTCAATGAATTTCCAAAAAAGTTTAAATTTGCAAGCTTCATGGATATCTGAAAAGTTTCTGATTCCCAGTCCCCCAGCTTCCTTGGTTTTAGTAATGGTGTTCCACGAAATTTTATGAGATTTTCCATTCCATATGAAGTTGGAACATAGTTTTTCAATTTTTTTCAAGGTTTTTGCTGGAATGTTTTGAGATTGCACCCAGTACATAATGACAGCAGTGACTACAGTATGAATAAGTTCAACTCTACCTGCTATAGATAGCATTCTGCTAGACCAGTTAATAATTTTGTTTTGAATGGTTTGATAGAGTTTGACACAGTCTCTTTCCTTAATCTGATTATTACTGAGGGGTAAACCAAGATATCTGACAGGGAGATCACTCAGTTGGAATTTTAAAATGTTGAGAATATCAGACTTGTTCTTGCAATCTTTGCTGAAAATTTTTTTGCTTTTATTTCCATTAATGAGAAGACCTGCTTGATTTTAAAACTGTCGGAAAACTCATTGAAACTACAAAAGTTAGAAAACCAGACTATAAAGCAAGCGAATATAAACATATATAATCAGAAAATGCAACATTAGAATATTAGTATTACCCTTAGTATTCATCACGGTGTATGAGACTCCTCTCAATATGTTCAGTAATTTATCAAATATTCAAAATACAATGATTTTCTTGGGAGTTCAAACTTGTTGTCAAGAACAGTATTAAGAAGAACAAAACTGGAAGCAAATAAGCATTTCACAATATTGTGAATGTATCATATATACAAAGAAGAAAATATAAGCATACGAATTTCAAGTGCAGTTGTTTAGCTATTAAGAAAACCTATCTACAATTATACTGATATCGCCTACGCATCAAGCCAAATAAGGAACTATACTCATAGTCATGGTTTTAAATCTCCTATATATCGCCCGAGATCTCCTCCGAGATCTCGTTTTCACACTTAAACGAGACGAGACATCAAATCTCCTCCATATCTCCCTCGACGCTCATCTCGTCCGAGATATTTAAATCTCACCCGAAATATGGATCAAAATCTTAATCCGAGATCTCACCCGAAATTATACATTTATCTTATTTTGCATAATATTTTTTATTTTCATATTGATTCAAAAGAAACTACTCAATCCAATTATAATTTACCAACTTCTTGAACATATTCTTTATTTTTTATCTTAATGAGTCATAGCGAGGTTTCACTTCTTTATTATGTTCAAATAAAAGGATATTATTCAATCATTATCAAATCAATTAAGCTAATCAAGCTACTACTCTTCTAAAAATATTCATTTTTCCATGTAAATCAAGTATGTTACCATTTTTATTTTTACTAAGAAAGTTATAATCGTTAAATAAATTTTTGACACATCAATTTTAGACACATAAGTACATCCGAGATATTCCCGAGATGCATTATAAGGCCCGAGATGTCAATCCGAGATGTACACCCGATATGTACTCATCTCGTCTGAGATCTCCCCCGATACGAGATAACTTGTGTAAAAATTCCGAGACGAAACGTGACCGAAATCCGATATTTAAAACCTTGCTCATAGTACATACACATTAGACATTACCTGTGATTGATATTCACATTACACTCATGTGTAGCATAAAAATATAAATATGTATACTGATAATAAGTAATAAAAAAACCCTGCTATCTGTCCTTGCAAAGTAATCCTAGACCCAAAAACAGTAAGGAAACTAAAACATCATCTCCTACTCGGTTAATATTGTTGGAATTCCTAAGAACAAAGTGTAAATGAAATACACTTGTCCCACATCGCCAAATATACAAACAAAGCCAAGTATATTAATAGCTTCTTAATGAAGAGGTTGGGGCCTTGGGGCATCCAAATGTTTATTTCGTTCTGAAGAGGGAGATCATGCATCACCAGCACACGCGCTGCCGCCGTCCGGGCCGGGTTTGGGTCTAATATGATCCTAATTAAACTGAGCCGGGTTTTTTAACATTTGCAGGCTATACGAACAGACGCGACTGTTCATAAGCAAACGCGGATTAACTGAGGAGGTGCGGCTTCTTCAATCGGTTGGATTTATATATTTATTTTCGTTTTCTGCATTGTGCTATTTCTGTAAATAGTATTACGTTTGATCTATCGCTATAGTTGTTAGTTTGTTGTTGTAGTTTAATTACGACATAATTATTGCTTAAATTAGCTAATACAGACTTCCAGAGTAGTGGAAATCTGATTAATAAACTTGTGAGACGAGTTTATAATTGATTATTCTCTGTTTTGGTATACTGGACGTATAACAAATATATCCATAACATAAAATGTTTTATAGCACAAATTCGGTATCTATAAATGGAACAAAATTATAAAAAGGAAGAACATGGAATGCATATTTACCAAATTCGGTCTTTTACAGCACAAAGTCATCTAGCATGAAACATACTAACTACGTACAAATATCAAAACATTTTAACAGTATCAGCACCAAAAAGTATCTAAAAACAGCACTATCATGATGTAATTACTAATAGGTATTGGACAAGTGTGATTGTTGCATAATTATTCTTCATAAGTAATTACAAGATATCTTCATAATATTATATTGGTTTTAATGCAGAGTATGAGATGAATGCCAATTAAAATAAATTTCTTGAGTGATAAAAGAATAATATAGCAACATAAATAATGTACACAACTCATAGTTTCAATTTAGTATTATCATAATTTAGGATTTATTTACATATGAATAAACAAAAGAGAGTTATTGAATTGGGGTTTTTGAGTCGACGACAATAGAATAAGCATACAAAGTATGTGGGTACTTGACATTATTATCATATGACAATTCCATATATTCAAAGTTTCAACACACCTATAAAATGACCGAGCAGCCGCAGCTTTCTTGAACTTGTAATCAACCAAGTATCACTGTAAAGGTAACATAGTAGTTATTCCCAAAAAACTAGAAGTATCACGGAAAAGTTAAGATTTTCGCATGTAAGATTTCAAATGGAAAGTAAATCATGATGAGCATGGAAAAAAATACCCCACTATCCAAACCCCTTCATGGTGATCGGAACGTGCATAATTTGCATTTAAATCAACTTCTTATGGTAGACTTATGCTGACGGAGAAAGGTGGGTTCTCATCAATTTGATTATATTCTTCTTCATCTACCACATCATCAATCCCAACCATGCGTCTTTTGCTGGAAAGAACAATAGACCGCTTATTATCAGTTGGATCAGTCATGTAAAAAAACTATTTTGCTTGAGATGCCAAGATGAGTGGATCATTATCATGACTCGTTCGATCAAAGTCAACAAGTGTAAATGTTCATCCACTCGTATGATGAAGTTTTGATTGAATTGAATGAAAAAAGATTTTATTGAATGAATATTGATTGAGTATTTTACAGAGAAGCAAGGAAAAAATGAATTGATACATTGACAATACACAATGCTGAATATATACAGAGTTTATGCCTTTTTGGGTTGAGTACTCTCAAGGCCTGGTCTGCTATCTCTTTGATAATTAAGTTGATTTGTTTCAGTCGTTCAGATTTGTGTAGAAGGCTGTGATTGCTCTTGAGTGATGTGGCAATATATGATTGCTTCGCTACTTTATATCTCACGTTTATTTCACTTCTCTTAACTCTCCCCCTCAAACCGATGTAGGGTTATGGAGAAAACTGTGATATCTTCAAATCTTCCAAAATTAGCAAGGAAATCCTCAGATCTGAGTAATCTTGTTAGAGTAAATGCTCTTGAGTACGCAAAATCCATAGGTTTGGTATTGGTTCTTCAGATCTGTCGATTTCAGATCTTACTATCAGATCTGAGGTTAGTTTGAGATCTGTGGTTGATTTTATCACAAAAGAGCCTCCGATCTTCATTATTTCCCTGAGAGTGGAGACTTGAGAGGGTTCCATGATGAGCTTGAGTACTGCGATAGTGAACGATCGATACATGAGAAAGATGATGCTTTGAATACATGGCAGCAGAAGCAACGCTGACAAGAGTCTGGAGGCATGTCAGCTGGAATTCAAGTTGTTCCCTTTTCTCTCTTGAATCTTCAGATCTGGCCTCAGTCTGGTAAAGTTTTTACTTGATAAGGCTTTAGTTAAGATGTCTACACACTGGTAGGCTGAAGGTACATGGTTTATTTGTAACCTTTCCTTTAATACTTGCTCACGTACAAAGTATAAGTCGATTTCTATATGCTTGGTTCTCGCGTGTAGTATAGGATTTGCAGTGAGTGATACAGTACTTAGATTGTCACACCATATGATCGGTTTGATATTTGTGTCGACTTTTAGTTCACTCAGTAGGGACTGTATCCACATAATTTCTGCGGTTGCGGATGCAACGCTTCTATATTCAGCCTCTATGCTGGATCTAGACACTATGGGTTGTTTCTTTGAACACCATGATATTATATTATTTCCCATGTAAATACAGAAACCAGTTGTTGATCTCTATCATATGGATCACTTGCCCAGTCTGCATCTGCATAGGTTGTTATGTTGAGAGTAGTGCATGCTTTTAATGTTAAACCATAATTTACTGTCCCTTTGAGGTATCTCAGAATTCTCTTGACTGCCTTCCAGTGCTCATCAAGGGGATTCTGCATAAATTGACACACTTTATTAACGCTAAAAGAAATATCTGGTCTTGTTATAGTTATATATTGCAGTGCACCAACAATGCTTCTATACTATTTATCATTCAGTATAGGTTCTCCTCTGTTTTTGGAGAAATGTTTATTGGTAATCATAGGTGTAGGTAGATGGTTAGCATCATTCATCTTTGCTTTAACTAGAAGATCTGTAATGTATTTCCTTTGACTCAGAAAAATTTCTGAGTCTGATCTTGTTACTTCAATGCCTAGGAAATAATTCAGATATCCTAGGTCTTTGACTGAAAATTGTTTATCCAGATATTGGATAACGTTGCTAACCTCTGCTTCATCATTGCCTGTAATAATTAGATCATCAACATAAACTAGAATGTAAACGTGATATCAGTACTTCTTTTAACAAAAAGAGAATTATCTGATCTGGTAGGTTGAAAATTTAATTTAGACAATGTGATTTTCAACTTGTCAGACCATACTCTGGGTGCCTGCTTTAGACCATATATGGCCATGTTTAACCTGCAGACATAGTTTTTATCTTGCTCATATCCTAGTGGTTGCTCCATGTAAACTTCTTCACTTAGATCACCATTTAAAAAGGCATTATTAACATCAAGTTGTCTTATTCTCCAGTGTTTATGTGGAGCCAGTGTAAGTACGATCCTAATTGTGGTTGGCTTTACTACTGGAGAAAATGTTTCATTAAAGTCAAAACCTTGTTGTTGAGTATAGCCTTTTGCTACCAGTCTGGTCTTGTATTTTGAGATGGATCCATCTGGATTCCTTGTAAGTCTATAGGTCCATTTGCAACCCACTATGTTTTTATTTTTTGGTGGTGGAACAAGGCTCCATGTCTTGTTTCTCATTAGTGCA
The DNA here is from genome assembly GCA_030737815.1 of Allium fistulosum. Taxonomy (NCBI): domain Eukaryota; kingdom Viridiplantae; phylum Streptophyta; class Magnoliopsida; order Asparagales; family Amaryllidaceae; genus Allium; species Allium fistulosum. The sequence continues at coordinate 1,179,838,429 of CM060903.1, forward strand.
CTATATTCATTATCCATGGCAGCTTTCTAGTTTTTGTCTTTAATTGCTTGATTGAACATAACTGGTTCTTCTGATGCTGTAGACATAGTAGTGACAGTGTATGCTTTAGGTTTGAATATTCCACTATTTGCCCTGGTAATCATATGATGTCCACCTTTGATCTGTGGTTCACTATGAGGTGGCTCAGTACTTCTGTCTACAATATTATCTGATTCTTGTTGCTGATCGATATTTTGCATTTGACTTGATGCAGTATTGGGAGACTGAGCTGCTGATTCAGAGAACTCTGCCTAACCTGGTTCAGTGAACAAAGTGTGTTGTGGAGCAGAGTTATCTGAATTTTCTTAAGTTCCTTCATGACTCCTGTCACTTGAGCATAAAGGTATTGGAGGTAGTGATACTCTGGGATCATAAACTTTCTTAGTTGTCTTTATACTTGCATCAGAATGAGGAAACACACATTCATTAAAAACAACATGCCTGCTAATGTATATTTTTCCATTACTGTCAAGACACTTATATCCCTTTTGTTTTGTGGCATATCCTAAGAAGGTACAAGGTGTAGACCTGAAATTTAGTTTATGAGAGTTGTATGGTCTAGTATAGGGAAAGCATAGACACCCAAATGCCTTTAAATTTTAATAGTCTGGCTTTGTATTAAATAATACTTCTATTGGTGCTTTACCCTTCAATACTTCAGTTGGTAATCTATTAATTAGATACACTGTAGTATTGAAGGAGTCTGGCCAAAATTTTAGTGGCAAAGATGCCTGAGCTAGAAGAGTTAATCCAGACTCAACAATATGTCTATGCTTTCTTTCTATTAGACCATTTTGCTCAGAAGTATAAGGGCAAGTCATTCTATGAATTATTCCTTTTTTGCTAAAGTAACTGGTGAGGGGTTTAAATTCACCACCTCCATCAGTCTGAATAATTTTAACTTGATAATTGACTTGCTTTTCTATTTGTGTAATAAAATTTATTACTGCATTATGAGCTTCAGATTTTGACCTTAGGAAATATATCCAAGTATATCTAGAATAAGCATCTATAAAAGAGATATAATAACTATAACCATAGTCAGAATTGATAGGTGCTGGCTCCCAAAGATCAGTAGCTATCAGTTCTAGTGGTTTTGTATATTCAGTCAATGAGTTAGAGAAAGGAAGTTTGTGACTTTTACCCATTTGGCAGTATGTACAAATATATGGTAAATTGATTTTTTTCAACAGAGATTTTATTTTCTACCAAGATTTTCTTTACAACATTAACATTGGGATGCCCTAACTTGTAATGCCATACATCAAATTTGCTCAATCCATCATTAGATGGAACTGTTTCAGAAAAATTGCAATATTTTTCAGAATCTCTTGAGTCTACAGAATTAAATCTGTATAAACCTCTGACTGCTTCACCCTGCAAAAGAATTTCTCTAGTCAGTGTGTCTCTAACTAAACAATATGTAGTATAAAATTCAAAGTAAACATTGTTATCACTTGCAAATTGTGATACACTTATGAGATTCTTTTTAATTTGTGGAACTCTTAATAAGTTATTGAGGTAAAGTTTTCTTCTACCTTTGATGCAAGCAATACCAGTGTGTGATATCTTTATAGACTCACCATTTCCTATATGAATGGAACTTTTACCTTTGTACTCTTTATTGCCCAAGTTTAGATTATTCAAATTATTAGTGATATGATTGGTTGCACCTGAGTCTGGATATCTGTTAGTGTCATTTTGATTGCTTGCTCTGTTACTGCTTGTTTGATTAATAGTATCTTGTTGTATGTGGGCCATGTTTGCACTGTAGTTTCCATTTCTTTGATTGCTTGAGTTTTGACCTGGAGTATAGTTCATATTGAGTCTGAAGTAACACTTTGGAGCAGTGTGACCAATTTTCTCACATATCTGACATTTTGGTCTGTTGTTGTTGTTATATCTTCCTCTGCCTCTGCCTCTACCAGGTGGGTTACCTTTGTTATTGTTTCTATATTGATTCTTGCCTTTGTGACTAGCTGCATAATTGACTGTCATATCAGTATAAGAGGGTTTCTTGAATTCAAGTCTTCCTTCATGGGCAAGAAGTATAGCATGAACATCCTCTAGAGTTGGTGTTGTTCTTTGAGACGATATAACAGCCACAACAGATTCATAATCATCACTTATGCCACTTAATATGATTAATACTTGTTCATATGCTGGTACTTTATGACCTGCTGCTTCAAGGAGGTCACATGTAGTTTTGATTTTTGCAAGATATTCACCCATTGTGATGTTTTATTTTCTAATACTGTGAAGTTGTCTTTTATGATGCATCACTTTAGCGGCAGACTGTGAATTAAAGATCCTTTCAACTGTCGTCCAAACACCATTTGCAGTTTTACTGCCAATTACCTGTGGTAGCAATTTCACGCTTATAGATGAAAGTAGCCAAGAACAGATTAGACTATCTTGTCTCTGATACTTTACAAATTCTGGGTTACTAACTGTTGTGTTTTCTGAACTAGTTATGAATCTTGGTGGAATTCTGATGGTGCCATTAAGGAAATCTTCAAGCTCATATCCTCTGACGGCTGTCTCAACCTGGATTTTCCACAGAAGATAATTATCTTCTTCTAGATGAACTGTGACTAATTGACTCTGTGGGCTAACTATGGTTTTGATGAGATTCTTTGTGGCGGTTTGATCAAGTTCAGATGTTGCTGTTGTTGCTGAGTTGTTGGCCATGATGCAACATTAAAAGGTTGTAACTGATGAGGTAATGCAATCTTGATTCAAGAACTGCTACTTGTGGGTTAACAGAATAGAAAAGAAAAGAAGAAGTACACAAGAACTGATCTGAAAATCTTCAAAAACTCAGGTAAGTACAACCACTAACCCAGATGATTGATTTCAATGATGGGTTTTTCTGGTATGGTACAATTCCTTGATATTTTGATGAATTTTGTGATGATTTTCTTGTGAAGAACTCAAAGCTTTTTCCCTGTTTCTTTTTTAAAGAATGAGGCAACCAGTATCTCTGCTAGGCACGGCACTTTCTTTCTTCTTGAACTAGAGCTTTGAGTTCTTTTAATCTCAGAAGATGAAAATGTTTCTGATGAGATTCTGAAATTTTGAAAAACACCAAATGATGAGTTTCTGATGGTATGATACTGCAATCTTGCCGTTAGGCTTTACAATGCTCCGATACCATGATGAAGTTCTGATTGAATTGAATGAAAAAATATTTTATTGAATGAATATTGATTGAGTATTTTACAAAGAAGCAAGGAAAAAATGAATTGATACATTGACAATACACAATGCTGAATATATACAGAGTTTATGCCTTTTTGGGCTGAGTACTCTCAAGGCCTGGTCTGCTATCTCTTTGATAATTAAGTTGATTTGTTTCAGCCATTCAGATTTGTGTAGAAGGCTATGATTGCTCTTGAGTGATGTGGCAATATATGCTTGCTTCGCTACTTTATATCTCACGTTTATTTCACTTCTCTTAATTTCGTACAACACAATGGTTGTTAACCCATCTACATCGAAATGGTAGGATCGTGAAGTTCTTAAACTCAAGCATCCAAATTTCCTCAGTTACCCTATAATATGGCATTATCGCATTTATTGGTCTTTTATCTTTAGCAGTGGCAAATTCCCTTGAAGATGTCTGTAACGACCCGAGAATTTAACGGTTTTATATAACGAAATTAACTAATTTTCTTGAAATTTAAACAATAAAATTTTGAAATAGAAATTTGATATTTGAAATGCGTCTAGTTAAATATAGCAATGGATAAATTTTTATTTTAAAATTCGAAAGTTAGTTTATTTGTGAAATTTCAAAATTTAACTTTAATCAGTTAAATGGTTGAAAATTTAATATTTTTCAAATCTGAATATTTTTATATAATAAAAATGCAAATCATTTTATGAGTGAGGCGTCGAAATTCGTTTTGTCAAATTTGGACCGCTATAGCTTCGTTGATCTTATTTTCGACATTTTAGCAGCATTTTCATCGGCAAAAAATCTAGTTTTATAACTTGGTCATACCGCTGATATCTGTATAGCATTCTGTTCGTCTCGTCGTGCTGATCTCCAGAGTATATTCAATTCTACAATTCGGTGTCCGGACGCGACGGAAACGACAAATCAGTTGATCGTATCGGTACTGTATTTGTCTCTATTTCTTTTCCTGTGCCTTTCCAAATTTCCAATCGAGTAAAAACCATCATTCATTGCTTTATTAAATTATGAAACAACGTTTAACCCTTCACATTTCATTGATTTTTATTTATATCCTCGTGCCTTTTCATTTTACTCTTCCCTGTTCATTTTAACAAGATAACAAAAGTGGTAAGCTTTTGTCCTCTTCTTCTCCAAATTATTCCCGTGCCATTCCCAAATCAAACCAGAGTTTTACATTTTTTTTCCTTTTCTTCCTCAAACTCGAAGCTTCTATCCACCAGACCAAGTGTCAACCCCAAGCCAACCTTCCCCATGAACCAAACGCCGCCACCCCATGATCCAATGCCCAATACACCAAGCGCACCCGCGTTTCCTCATCCCAGACTCGAAAAAAAAATCCAACACAAACCCATCACTGCTCCTCTATTTCTCCCCATGCCGATATCCTCCTGCTTGGCCCGAGTACGGCCTGCGCCCCTCCGCCTTCATGACCGAAGCAGTTCTTTCCCCCCTCATTTTGCCGTGCCTCACCATATTTTTCACGACCCAAACCCGCCACCATCCTCCTCCCAAACCCGAAGCCCATAACTCCATGAACCCGAAACACCACGTCAAACGACCCCAAGCGAACCCAGCCGCCTCCCCTAGTAATTGCCTCGACTCTGACCTGAGCTGCCGCCTGCTTTGACCCGAAGTGACCTCCCCTCTCACCTCAAGCACACCCGAAGTCCCTACCCCTCTAACACAAAGTCCAACCCGCATCTTTGCCTTGAAACCCGAAGCCGTTCATGTGTATTCTGTTTGGAGTGCTCTGCACTTGTTCATGTCCTTTTGATTTTTTTTCTAACTTGGCTGAAATGATATATATGCAATGTAATATATATGTATATATATCACATATTTATTATGTGATTGCTTCCTGACCTTGTTATTGCCGTACAAATATGCTGTGCTCAGTATAATATCTACACTTATATGCCTTGCATATATATATAATTGTTCCTACTGTGAAAAATGGGCATATATATATCGCAATATATATATGTGTGGTCAGAGGCTTCATATATTTTCCATGCTTTTGCAAACTGCTCTGTGAAATAATATATGTTATTCTTTGCTTTTGTTCCAGTTCACAAAACTTTTACTTGCTCGAACCTCTCTCCTTTTGTCAATCTGAAATATATGTATATATGCAGTTATTTCGCATATATATATATATTTGTGTGTGTGTGTACTTTTTGTAAGTTTGTTGATTCTGTTCTAGCCAAAAATATATAGGACAGCTCATTTCAGGTTGTTGTCACATATGTACTAGTGACAGAAGCATGTACATATATATTTTGTTTGATATATACGTGTGTTGAAGGAAGTAACCCCACACACATATGTTGTAGGCTTATTTATGTTATGTATACTGCACGCATATGTTTATAATTGTCGACATAAAATAATATGTGCTGCATATATACATAGACTGATTTATTCCTTCGAATACTATAAAACAAATGTATATATATTGCATATGTATATATATTTGTTTTGGTCAAATTATCGTGCGAAATTTGTTTTACTTGTCGCAGCTATTTGAAGTGTCATGTCGTGTTCGTATCCGTATCTATGTCTGTTGCTTTTCAAATTTCATCGTTCTCTAGCCACGAAAGGTGAGTAGTCACTTATGATTAATGTTCTAATGCTTAGTAAATTAATTTCGTATGAAATGACAATTTAAAAATGCTGTTAAACCGGAATTGTTAGTTATTAACTATTAAATATGATATTATATTTAAAAAATTTATTAATCATATATGCTAGAATTCGTTATGTAATGTTGTATTATTTTATTGTTCTCACTCTACAAGTTCCCTTAGTTTTATAAATCACTATGGGTTGAAATGATAAATACCCAAAAGGACTTTAGATTAGGGGAAAATTGTTATGGGTTGAAATGATAAACCCAAGCGATTTTCATTGATTTTGAAATTATGGGATTGTGGGTTTAATAATATAAACCCGTAAATTTAAATTATTGCGGATTGAAATGATAAATATCCTTATCACTTAACCATAAGATAGAAAATTATATACGAACACCGTTGGTCTACTTTGAAAAAAATGATTTCCAAGGTTTTGGAAAGAAATATATGATTTTGATTTTGAAATATAATAAATATTTTATTTTAAGATATGTAAATTTAGAATATAAAATTTATATGTTTTGGAAATTTTAAAATTATAAGTTTAATCTAAATGTAATTTATAAAATCCTAGTTATAATTTTATTATTTTTAAATATGAAAATTTAGATATGGAATAGAAAAAAAAAGTTTAATTTAATTTAATTTAATAAGATTTATTTTTAATTAATATATAATATTTTTAAAATGTTTATTTAAAATTTATATTAATATTTAAAATAGGTTTTAATAACTTTAATAAATTAAGGTTGGAAAGGTAAATTGGAATTTATTTGTAACTTAAATAAGTTAATAATTGAATTTAAATAAGGATTTATTTGGAACTTAATGATTTTGGAAATTTAAGGTATGATTTATAGCTTGATTTAATTAAAGGTGATTAAAAGAATATTTTTAAATTTAAATAAAACTAAAATTGAATATTTAATTTTGAGTTAAATTTATAATATGATATTTTATTTGAATATGTATAAAGTGATTTTATAAAATGACCATGGTGTGAAATAAGCATTTGGTTGTTAAAGAGACCGGGATCGGATACTGTCATACTCTCTGCCAATACCGAAAACCACTTTAACAACTGTGTACGTGGTGGATATCCCAGAACGAAGTAGAATGGTTTGGTGAACGATTCTGTATGAGGTATTTACGTAGTCCTAACTCCTTCGAGTCAGCTTGATGTGGCTAAAACATGAGCTAAACCGGGCCAAGTGGGGTCGCACACCCTATCGGACATATTTCTTTGAAACCATATCTATTTCTTTTGTGATTCGATTTGGTGTGCACACCTTTGATTGGGAGTGTGTCTCGAGATGGACGGTAGTAGCTGCTATACGTTACCACCAGTCCGGGAGTGCAAACGGTAGAATCCTACTCTGCCATTGCCTCACGTGCCTTGTCACATGCTTTATTGCGCCTTCTACGAGTTTGGTTTGTGTCGTACCTATGGAGTGCTCCCTGATAGTCCACCTGCACGGTGGAGTTTACAGTACTGTATAGACTACGACATTATATAAAATGTGTTAGGGGAGATATGGGTAACGCCTTAATGCTATTTTGATATTTTACTTTACTGTAGACATTATATATGTAGCGTATTGTACTATGTATGTAGATAGTTTATCGGATCCTTAAAGGATGGAATCCCAACATCCTTTGAGTTATATTGCATTTCACTTGACATTTTACTTGAGTTTGATTTACTTGCATAAGAATGTTAATCCTGACTCAAGTATTTTGTATTTTGCTTTATGCTCGGGTCAGCTTGAGTGACCCAGCTTTTGAGACTCATCTTTTGGAGCTTGGAGTCGCTTGGAGATCTATCTTATCTATTTTAGCTTTTAGTTTATTTTTGTTATTTAAGTTGTATGTTTCAGACTTGTCATTTGTTTTGTGTTAGAGACTTCTATGTATTGGGATTTCTGATGTATTCTGTTTTGGACTATGTTATTTCTATGGTAGCTTCATGAACTACTACTTATCTTTCCGCTGCTTATTGTTGTAAAACTCTGTGTCTCTAATTCTATGATTGATTTATTTACTGCGTATGCTAAGTTTTGTCAATTATAAATTAACAATATGTTATTTTAAGCTATTCAAGTCTAACATGTGTAGATTATTGTCGATTTGAATGGTTCAAAATAGCGGTTCGTTACAGTTGGTATCAAAGCGAGGTTTAGGCAAACTTAGCATATGGAGTAAAACTCATTTGGGATAGGGTAGCGATACCTTAGAATAAGTTGAATTGATTACTGAGTCATATTCGTTCGTGCTTGAAATTCTGAGTTAGAATTCTCTTTAATTAGGATTTCTTTTGAAATTTTGAAACTGTATCCTTGTTCTAAAATCAAATCCTTGACTTTTCTAGATGAGTAACCGAGGGAATGTCCGTGGTAGAGGTCGTGGCAATGCTCCTGCACCACCAGTTGCCCCTGTACCACTCGTTGCTCCTGTTCCACTTGTTCAGCATGTTAGTTTCACTCAGCTTTGTAAGGAGTACACTCAGTTTGGGGGTGCTAAGTTCACTGGAGCCGAGAGTATTATCGAGGCTCAACAATGAGAACGCAGCCCAACCGCCACCTTCCCCTCCCCTTATGCCTTTAGATCCACCCCCTCTTATGCCCACAAACGATGAAAGTAGTAATGGCTTTACAACTATGGTTTTCAAGTGAATATGAAAACTGCCAAAGCATAAAAAGCTTCGGTAGATGTAGCAGCCAAACTCGAGAACGCAACCAAGGAAATTGAAATCTACATTAAACCATATGGCAACAATGAGACTGGACTCCCTTCAATTTCTCCCTCTTCAAACAAGCTAATCCTCACATTAAATGCCGCCATCTACACATTTAGAGAACCCGCCTCAGGCGGACTAGGTGTAGGCCCCTAACCTTCTAGTAGAACTTGGAAAGCAATTATTGTACATGAGTAAATCCTAATTTCCATGCCACTTCATTTCTATGCTCCTGTGGATTTCAGTCAAAGGAGATGTGCGAGTATGATGAATTTAGCAATTAATTCAGCTAAACAATATTGGTAACATTCGATTGTAATTTATATGGTAGGTTCTCGTCCTTATTACCACTGTTTTAGAGCATATATCGAATTGGAAGCCAATCGATGACTTTGAAATTTATACAAAAGACAATGAATTCTATGTGATTAAATTTGACAAGAAAGAGGACTATGGTAGAATCCTGGAAGGAGACCCCTACTTTTATGATAGAAGGCTCATGAAGATGAAATGATGGGTTCTAGGACTAAAGAAAGGAATTTCTTCACATAATTCCAGTATGGGTGAGGTTTCCAAGATTGAAGCTGGAGTTTGGTTGGAGGAAAGCATAAAAAGGATAACGTCTGCTTTAGAAATTCTTATAAGAATGGACGACTTCATAATTTCTTTCGCTAAGGTCCTAATTAAAAAACTAACAATGACTTTAATTACCCAAACAAGGTGGCAGTTGTAACCGAGAATAATGAGATATACTAAAAACCAGTGGAATATGAGTGGAAACCTACTGTGTGCCAAAATTGCAATTGTTTTAGACATCCAATAAAATACTTCTCATTTAAGAAGGTTTGGATGCCCAAAACAAGAGCAGCAAAGGAATGCACCTCTAGTGGAATGGACATAGAAACAAATAAAGGAATTACGCTCAAAACAAAACATATCAAGTGAAAATTATAACATTATTATTGAGATAAATGGACGGTCCAGTAAAAGTAGTATGCCTAGTAATAATTGTAATGCCTAGTAATAATCGTAACATAGAAATAGAAATAAATTAGACAAACTATGGGACGATGAATGCAAATGATAATATAAACACAGAAAAAATTGCTGTAGAGCCTCAAAGTTTAGATTAGGTACATAACTTAGAAACTCATCCCCGACAGCAAGCATAAATAATACAAATGATCAGAACAGTCCCGATTTAGAATCCAAGTGAGTGTCTAGAGTAAACAAAAATACAAACCCTTCGGATATAAATGTAAACAATGAACCAAATGAGGAGATAAATAGAAATACATATCAAGACAAATATGTAGAACCCTAATTCCTCAGTTTGCAGCAATCCAGTCTCTTAACATGCAACCATACAGTATGCAACCATACAAGCAGGAAGCTCAAGGTAATGGAAACATTGACACTCGCATCGAATTGAAACAAAGTAGAAAACAAATGATAGGTGAAACTATGTCCGAGTATAAAGCACAACAAAACCCAAATGTGGTGGCCAACCCTACATCGTAGAATACCATAAGTGAACTTAAAGCAAAAGGAGGGAAAATGAAAAGAACAAAGACTAATGTGAGTGATCCTTTCACATATCAAGCCTAATCAATCAGCAAAGATGATGTTAACACTAATGAACATTTACATAGGGAAGCCATTCATTACTTTTCAAATTTATTTAATGCTTCTACTCTAAATACTTCTTTCTCACATATTGTGTGCAAAAAAACTTGCAAATAATGCTAGACTTACAATGATTAGATCTTTTGAATTGAAAGAACTTAAAATGCTATTTCCAAATAGATGACAACAGTTTACTGGGGCTAGATGGTTTCAACTCAAATTTTTATAAGTTACATTAGGACCTAATCAAAGACTGCTTGTTTCAACCAATGTTGTGCATTCAACAGTCTGGAAATATTATAAAGGAAATTAACAATATTTTTGTTTGCTTAATCCCAAAAATGGTTGGCCTACAAACTTTATCAGACTTTAGACTAATCTCACTTTGTAATGTTTTATACAAAATTGTTGAGAATCTCATTTCCAACAAAATAAGGCAATAGTTAGATAACTAATTTCGATAAATCAAAATGCTTTCATTCCTGGTAGATTAATCATAGAAAATTTGTTACTTGCATATGAAATGGTAAGAGGTCCCAACAGAAAGTCTGCAAATAATCTATGCATCAAAGTGCACTACCAAAATTGTTAGCATTTGAGGCACTAGTTTACAGGCAAAAGAAACATACCGCCTCTGTTACCTTATAAGTAAGGGCTAAAAAGCATTTTGCCCCTATATACCGTTACTTAAAACAAAAGCATACGCCTTTAATGTAATTTTTTCATTTTCTTGTGCGGGCCACGTCTCAAAATCCAATACAATAGAAATTCTTCAAATCGGTTCATCCTCCTCCTTGCAGCTAGTCAAAAAAAACCCAATCTAGCTTTTGTCCTAATATTACCGAATTGCAGCCAATGGCTTGAAATCTATTATCATCCTTCGATCTGCAATTTAAAACCCTATTCCATTTCTTGATGTAGATAAATGAGATTTGGTGATCAGGTGTCGTACTTTCAATCCATTTGAAATCTGACTAATTTGACTTGTATGGTTCCAGATTCGAAGTATTTGAAGGTACCGAATTGTTTGTATGTTTTATATTTCTATTGCAAGCTCATATTATTGAATCGAGTGACTGAAATTGAAATGTTGGGATAATGAAATAAATAATTCAGGTTTGGAATCTTATTTACTTGTTTATAGTTTGTTGAAAAGTGAAAGATTGAGTATAATAGGTTTTAAAATAATGTTTGTAGACTTCAAAAACGAAAGGTTGGAATGATCTGTACTTATAAAACAACATCTCTCTCAAAATCCTTTTTGTTTTCTCTTAATTGGGGAATCAAATTGTTTTTCTCCCAAATCAAGCTTATGCTTGATGCAAGCTTATATGGAAACCATGTGTGTGGTTGGATTTTTGACCATTTTCATTTGATTGCATTTTGGTCAAGTTACATGCGTATGCTAATTTTTTATATTTTGGTAATTCAAATAATGAACTAAGGAAGCTTACCTTTTACGTGTATGAATAAAGGTTAATAACTTACCCTATTTTGTGGATTTTTTTATAGCATATCTTGGTAATTCAAAATTTATGCAAATTAAATTTCAATTGTTTGATTACAAAATGGCAAATGTGGAAAGAATCAATTATACGAATATTAACAAATTGCATGATGTTACTTTTATTTAGGGAGAATGCTTTGGTTCTCCAAGCATCAATATCGCCTTATTGAATTAATAAATGTTGTGATTATGTTTTGCTTACTAATTTTTAAATTTAGTTGATGACATTTGAAGTAGTATATTAGTTTCTAGTAGATTAGTCGTGTTCATCCTAAAGCCTGCTTCGCATACTTCTACAACAACAACTAAGTCATTATTTCCAAGCAAGTTAGGGTTGGCTAGAGATGGAAACCAGAACTAAATGACAAAGCCAATTTAAAAATAATAATAACAATATTAGATTTATATATGTGTGTGTATTTAAGGTGAAAATAGAAATAAAGATTAAAATAAAATAATTAAACAAATAATAATAATAATAAATAAAATAAAAATAAAAATATATAAAGAAATTAAAAAAACCAAGATAGTAATAATAATACTAATAGTAATAGGGACCAAAGACCAAATACTACATCTTTGGCTCCTATTCACTAGTCCTATAATCTAAAACTTATAACGCTTCCCCTAAGCCAACCATAAGTAAAAATCTCCTAGCTCATGGTTCTGGTACGTGGATTGCTAATTTTCACGTACTTCTGTCTGACACCGGCTCTTCGGATATATTTCAATCCCTCGGGTCTTTTTTACTACTTCCTTCCATGTCAACCTTGATCGATCTCTACCTCTCTTTGAGCATTCGTTGCGGCCTATAATTCTAACACGCACAGATGCCTAGAAAGGCCTCCGTTGGAGATGTCCAAACCATCTTAAGCGGTGTTAGACTAGCTTCTCTTCAATTGATGCTACTCCAAGTTTGTCACGTATATCATCATTCCTAATTTGGTCTCGTCCCACAGCTCCATCACAACATACGCAACACTACTACACTTATCTTCTAGACGTGTTGTCTTTTGGTAGGCTAACATTCTACACCATAGAACATCGCAGCTCTAATTGCCGTTCTGTAGAATTTTCATTTAAGCTTTTATGGAACTTTCGTGTCACAGAGAATGTCATACGCTAGTCGCCATTTCACCCATCCCGCTCGAATTCTAAAACTAACATCTTCATCAATCTTACCATTATACTGCAACATTGACCCTAAATATGGAAAAGATTCATTCTTGGGCACTACCTGTTCGACCAGAATGAAATCTCCATCCTTCGATCTGACACCGTTGAACTCGCACTTCATATACTCCGTTTTAGTTCTGCTAAGTCTAAAACCCTTTGATTCTAAAGTTTGCCTTCATAGCTTCAGTTGTCTATCACAAACATTCTCCTTTATCCTGCCTTGGGACATGCTGCATAGAAAACTACATATGCGGAGTTTATGGTAGTACGTATATTGAAGAACAATTTTATGTAAGGAAGTTCATGAAGATTTTTAGTAGTAGATATATGCAAGCGTTGTGTTTACGATCCTTTTTTTATTTGTATATGATAACATCATCTATAATGAAAGAATTGGATATAGTTGCATTTGTGTATGATTAGCCGATACCCTTAGTGTCATCGCATAGCTTTATTTGTTAATGTGCTATTGCAAGAGAAATGGCAATTCCACGTTCAGACAATTATTCAAAAGGATCATATTTTGGGTGACTATATCTTTATATTGAGGTTGCATTTGGTATTATACTAGTATTTTTTGTATTGTTCAACATTGTAATTGAACCATTCCACTACATTGTCATTTATCAACAAAAATATTGTCATATCAAATAGTATTTGTATAAATTGTTTTGTGTTCCATCCAGCATAAAATGATTTTATTTTATTCCATTTTTAGTTTATCTTTATTAGTCTCCTAATTTTTTTTGTCATTTTACCTTCTCAAAAACGCACACTTTTCACTATTTATCAGAAATGAATTCACCAACTTCACTGATTCTTCATCTTGTAGTAGGGTATTGATCTACTTGTCATCATGCTTAAATGAGTGCCTCCAACCAATGCAGGTTCTTCGCTCTGGATCAGTCCATGTTTTTATGGTTTTTTTTCCTTTTCATCCTCTTATTGTTCATCTCGATTTGTTGTTGATTTGTATACAAAAATTTTCTGATTCTTCAGCTTCGAATGGGGTATTGATCTACCTGTCATCATGGTTGAAGAGTGTCTCCAGTCAACGCGTAGTTGTTCCTCCCTTTCGAGGTAAAATTCTATGTTTTAATAGTTTTTTTTTACCTTTTAATCCTCTCATTGTTCATCTCGATTTTGTCATGATTTGTATACAAAAATGAATTTTGGTTCATAAATTTTTAGCCATTTTTTAGTTCATCAAAAAGGCCACTAATTTGTTTGAATTCTAAAGCTATGTGGTTGTTATAATCGTACCCTCTCTAGCAATTTCTTTCATGCCTACAATGAGGCCGAAGTTTCCTTGATTCACTGAGTACCCAAGTGCATCAACAAGAGCTATAAGATCTATGTTTTGGATTGTTTTTCCTCTCTTATATTTTGATCCAATATATGGGATTTGATAACATGTATATGTAATTTTTAAAATAATCAAATTATGATATGGAGATCTTATAGAATTGCAGTAATGCATCAATTGGACGTTTTGTCTAGCTTCAAGTTCATTATCTTTAGAAAATACGATGCATCAACTACCAGGACTTGTAGTAAAGGTGATTCACATATTTAAGAGGTCGAGTTACTTTGTAGGTCATGTGACATTTTTGGAAATTGCTACTTTTTTTTAAAATGGCAAACTAAAACTTCTGATGGCATTTTCTAGGAGTTTTGAAGTAATTACAATAATTAATATTGAAATATTATGTTTTATTCTCTACCATTGAATAGTTAAAATAGATTTTATTGTGATCTTGCTTGATAAATATTTAGACAAGTTAGACTATGATTATCAGTTCTTCATTTTATAGAAGTTTAATATGTATGGATCGTTCTTTGCAAGTAAACTTTCCTAATTCACAACTATAGTTTTCTTTATGATTATATATATATATATATGTGTGTGTGTGGGGGGGGGGCAATATATGTAGTTTAGTCGATGCTATTTATTCATTTTGTTATTTGTTCTCTTACAGCTTAGAACTTTCCGAATAATTTCTAAGTTTTCTCCAATTACTCTAAGGAGGTAAAGTGTTTTTTATGTTTTTATTATTAAATTTTGTCTTTAAAGGATTATTTTCTAAAATTTGTTGTATTGTTTGTAGAAATCTATTATGTAAAGACATTGTTGATGTGGATACGAAGACTCCTGATACTCAAGTTGTTTTAAAGGTACTTATTTATGACTATTCTATCTTTTAAGTATTTATCAGAATTATGTTTTCTATCCTACAACATGAATAAACACTCGTTTATATAAATTATCAACATCTAAAATTATTAATTTTGTAGCATAATGATTATCAGTATGTTTTAAATGCTAATATGGTTAAGTTGGTATACAAATTAGAAAGGATATCAAATGGAAATGGATGTGCCTCTTTTGTCAAAAAGGATTTATCAAGTACATGGGTGTGCCAGTTTGTCATATAGGAGTGCGAAGTAAGTGGTTTTTCAAAGATTGTTGCTTTCATAAACCTTATGATTAGTGGTTTGCATATTATAGAATTACTTGGTGATACCAGCCATTATGATATGGATTTCCAATCAATTTTCGTGTTGTTTTAAATTTAGCAATCAATGCTTTTCTTGTTAAAGTAACACTTATACTCAATTTCTCAAATTTGTAAGTATAATATATGCATTATTGACAACATTTCTACGACAGTTCACACTTTCTATTGTGATTAACACATATTTTGGTTATTCTTAACTTTTCAGATATGCTTGAGTCAGGTGAAAATTATTTATCAATGTTATAATTTGTAGGTACCCAATAAATAAAGTTACAAACTTCTTATTAAGTTGATAGTCTTAAAAAAAATTAGACTAATACATGATCAATATATCTTGGAATCATTAAACTTAAATAGAGAAAATCAGTGTATATTCCCATAGTCGTTTATGTTTTTACATAGCTCTTTATACTCAAAGTGGTATTCATTAAAAAAGTACATAAAAATATAATTTAACTTCCATAGTTGTTGTTATTATTATTATTAGTATTATATTGTGTACATGATATAACTTTTCAATTCAGGAGCATCAACCTACAAATCTTGGATATGAAAGTTTTTAGCTTCACACTTACAAACTTGTTGCATTACAAATTTATCCAATGGCTTTATAGGTACAGACTTAAAATAGTATATTCACAGTGTCCCATTTGTGTATATTGATTCTTAGTAATTTTTCTTACATTTGGGATTTGGAAATGAAGTGATATGCTTGACATTCTGACATTTCTCAACTTGCTGCAACAAATGTGCACACTTTTCATTTGAAAAATTCCACAAACATTTATCATCTTTAACTGAAGGATACATTTTGGTTTGTTAGGAAATCATAATGTATCATAAGTTTTATTCATGTATTTTACATCCAGGAAACCATAATGTTTCGGGCATTAGTAACAAATATTTATCATGTAACTTGCACTTTTGATGTTAAGTTTACTCATTCTATCAGTGGTTTACCATTTTGCAAATCTGACATGAAATAAAAATTTCCTATACAACTTTAAGATTTCAACACATTTATCTTATCATTATAACATCTCTTGTTCTCTAGGTTTATGTTTTGAAGGAATGGTTGCAAAATAATTTGATGTTAAAATAGGAGTCTACAGTTGAGATTTCAGTGATGCCATTCTCACAAGTTATCAAGCTCAATTTCCTTCTAATATGTTCTGCACTTCTGTTTAAAATTTAGATGTATCTAAACAAGATGTATGTGGTAACTGCAATGTAATTAAGTGAAGATTTTCACAGAAATGTTTGAGTTTGTAAAATTTGTTGTTGCTGTTTATTTATTTTTTGTAAAATTTGTAACAGATGTTCATTTATTACGATTTATCTACTGCTAGTGTTATTTAGATCTTTATCTCGTCAGGTTATTAAAATGAAGGTAATCTCTATTGTTGGAATGCATTTTTGGTTCTTTATCTGTTGATTATATTTCAGATTTGAACATGCTAAAGGGAATCGTAGCTCATCAGGTATGGATTGCTTAATAAATATATTTAATAGTAGAGGCATTTATTAGTGTCTTTATTAGTTTCTTAATTTATCCATCCTATGTGGCATGTGGAGTAATTGAGGCAAATTATGCGTACAATTTGCCTCTAGTTATCATTAGGGACTCCATTTTTAGGGGCGGTTACTAATCTGCCTCTCCTTCATATAGGGGCTGATTAATGTAATTTTGTGCCCCTAGTTTGATTAGTTGAGGCAATTTTTTTTGCCTTCAATATTTTGAAACTTGGTAGTGTGGATTTACAAAAAACATATGATAAAATTAGTAAAGAATTCATATACCATATGCTCCTTTATATGGGTTTTTTCTAGAAAGTTTGCGAATATGTGCATCTCCACTATTACATTCTCTGTGCTAGTAGGTAGAAGTCCTACTGACTATTTTTGTAGCAATAGGGGTTTTAGGCAAGAGGATCTTTTGTCCTCATATCTGTTTTCTATTGCAATGGAAGACTTCACAATATCGCTAGAATTAGAATATTATGATGGAAACATTGCACCTATCCTTTATACTGAACTAGTTCTTACCCATTTATTATATGTCGATGACAATTTAGTTTTTACAAAAGCTAACATTGAAAGTATTGCTAAAGTTTTGAATAAAATTAAAGAGTCCGTGGGTGTAGAAATAAATAAATAGAAAATTACATTGTTCTTTAGCAAAGAAGCAGAAAACCAAGATTAAATCAACAGCATTTTGAAAGCCAACATAGGGAATCACATATTTGTAAATTCCCTTATCTCATAACAAATTAAGGGCAAGAGCCTTTGGTTTACTGTAGCATAAAATTCATAAAAAAATCAAAAACCAGGAAAATAAGACACTCAACACTGCTTGAATTGAATTAATCAAAACAAAGATTTATCCGATAATCATGTTTTGGATGCAATTCAGTTAGTCACTAGCAACCATCATTACAAGAATAAACTCCATATGTTTTAATTTTGTTTGAAATTTATTTGACTAACCGAGAGATCTTCATCATTTTGATTATTCATCCTAGAGGTATCCTTTAGGGTTTTCGACCTCAATTTTCATTCCTTTTCAATCAAATTTAATACTCTTTCTTTCTCTACAAAACCGCTCTATATCTTTCTATTTATTTCTCTTTTGCATATCTACATATGGAATCAGGTAGTTAGGCTACGATGGAGGTGGATCAGGAGGCGGAGGGCTGAGAAAAGGTAGTAAACCAAAAAAACAAGGGAAAGACAGTGATGGAAAATGGCGAGCCAAGCACCTAGGAAGAGCAACTGTTTGGGTCCTGTTAACAAGGACCTAAGAAGGAATCATGTGATCAAGGAAATCATGTGATCAAGGAAAAAGGAAACGAGAAACATTAGATTAGTTGAGGAATTAAAAGATAAGAGTGAAGAGCAAACATATATTATTGGGGACGAACTAGACAAAGGGCTAACAAAGTCGAGCTTGGAGGTAAAGAAGCATAGGTCCTCTGTCTTGGAGGAAGAGGGGGTAATATTAAGTCCAACTACTCAATACGCTATGTCCAACATAGATATTGAGCATGATGCCAAAGTGTCACCAACATCGCCCTTCCTATCATCACCGAACACTGCGATAAACTATGTTCCCCAAAACAATATTCCTTTTAACTTGCCTGTTAATTCATGTAATGAACTAATTGATAATGTTTTATAAGAAAATATCAAATACTCAAAATCTAAATTAAAGGAAGGTGCTAATGTTTTGCATGAAAGGATCGATGCTGAACCACATATCTCTATAATAGATAAGCCCAAGAGCCCTGCTAGGAAGTAAAATAAATGGGACTTTTTTAAGAAATAGGTTTTAGTCAAAATAAATCCAGAGTGGGAAAGCCAAAATGACGAACAAGAGGATGGTAAAGGCACCATACATCAAGGCTGAGAAATGAGAAGTAGAAACAAGGTATCAAAATGACGTCTTTTAGTTGGAATGTTAGGGGTTTACATAAACCCGGTACAAATGTACAGATCACAAAAATTTGATGTCATTTAGCATGCATGACGTAGGTTGTATAGGTATATTAGAGAAAAAATTGATGTTCTAGGAGATTGATGTAACATCCTCCTACTTGGAGGCCCAAAACTAACGGCTACATATGCTACAGTCATCCATGGATATTAATCCTCGGCGATCAAATACGGCGACATTAGATATATTGATACACAGAAACACAAGAATATGGAAAAAAAATAAACAGCAAACAAATTCCTCATTCCATTTCAAAATATTCTAAATTGATTACATAATCCCAATTCGCAGACCACGTTTAGATAACATATAATTATTACAAAATACGCCAAGAACGACATATGAAGATGCCCTCTTGGTATATTAGAGTAAATAGATAGGCAAGAATACAATTTTCCTTTACAAACAAAACACATAGCAGAAATAAAAGAACTCTAATAACAAGCTTGCCTTCTGCACGTCCTAGGAAGCTTTATTTGTCTAAAAGAACACCTGGAAACCTTAACTCTCAACCTACTCAAAATCAATTGAGTACCCGAGAGTTTAGGAGGGAAACAAAAACTTTGAGTCAGACATAAAACCTGGTATGAATAATAATTTACCATCTCAATGCATTTAGATATCTAGTTAGACCACGCCGCTTAGCGGAACGGGTTTCCCCCCACTAGTATCCTAAATTTTTTATAAAACCATATACTGTGCTCCCACATCCACAATGGTTAAAACATAGTATTTCAAAAACTTTATGATGATATGCAAAACAAGTAAATCAAATCTGGATTACCCATCCATATTTACTCT
Source organism: Allium fistulosum (assembly GCA_030737815.1). Lineage (NCBI taxonomy): Eukaryota > Viridiplantae > Streptophyta > Magnoliopsida > Asparagales > Amaryllidaceae > Allium > Allium fistulosum. The sequence continues at coordinate 1,179,858,159 of CM060903.1, forward strand.
GACTATCTGTCTCAATTATAGATGCTAGGGTTACTATTCATCTGTTGAATGTTTATAGACTACCTGTCCAATTTCATAGTTTTCAAGGGGTCACTAAGAACCTATTGGTAACTCCAATATCTTATCTTTTGTCTTAGTTTTCATGGGCTAACTAGGAACCTATTTACTAACTGTCAATATTTTAATCTGGATATAGTTTTCATGGGCTAACTACAAACCTACTGGCCAAATCTACTTTTCATGGGCTGACTATGGACCTATTGGCCCCTGCCAATATCATACAGTTTTCATGGGCTTACTATAAACCTATTGGCTCCTGCCAATATCTTTAATTAATATTTTTAACATCTGTTAAGTTATATTCACTACTGGATCAACCTAACTGGTTATTTCGCCTTTCCCCAAAATACAATTATGGGTTAATAACAATGCGAATAATATTTTCAAAATCTTTATTTTTGCCATGGTTTATCCTTTAAAAATGAGAATGGGTTATTTGATTTGAAACTCTAAAACATCACTTTCGAAACCACTGGTTGACCTCCTTCGAAAGCGTAGAAAATCTCGTTTCAAAACTCTAAGTTTATAGCTTTCGAAACCACACTACGCCATAGATGACCTTCTGCAACATTTTTGCAAGGTGTTCCCAACTAAAATGTTGCGACAGCTATAAAATTTTGGTCCTACTGCAACGTTGTATTTTTGGTGTTACCTTAGCCATAAAATTGTGTTGCTCTAGCTAAACAAGTGTAACAGGATGCAACATTTTTATATAGTGTTACTATAGATGTATTCAAATTAAAAAATTAATAAAATTAGCAATCCGCGTGAATACGATCCAACGGTCTACATTTAATCTGATTGTTAAAATGGATCACCACTACAATTTGTCCCAAAATTTCGTTTTCCCGCTTTACTTTTCATAACATTTCGTTCTCACCCCCAATTTCCAAATCCCTAATTTCCAAATCATATTTTCGTTCCTCACCCCCAGCTACCCCCTGACCCATCGCCCCCAGCTACCCCCTAACCCATCGCCACCAAATTGTCACCCTCACCCCCAGCTACCCCCTGACCCATCGCGACCATCTAGCTCCAACCAGAGCCCCGTCACGACACCAAAACCCGAAGCCAAACAAAGTTTTCCGTTCAAACCCCTTTTGCCACCGTTGTCGTCGCCATCAGCTCTTCTTTCTCGTTCCTCTCTATGTGAAAATTAGGGCACGTGATTTTTCTTTCTCGTTCCTCTCTGTGAAAACTAGGGCATGCGATTCCATTTGCTTTGATGCTCTAATTGATCGAATCTAGTGTGAGAAACTTTCCTGGTAGCTTGCTCCTTCGTTCTCCTTGATTGATTGCTCGAATTGCTTTGACTTCGTCGTCGGCTGCGATGTGATATTATTTGGTATGTTTTTTGCCTTCTGGTTTACTTGATTATTCTCGATTTTGGTTACACTCGCACGCTTTTGCCGATGATGAATTGGGATTTATTTATAGGCTTTATTTCCTATAATCTCGAGTTTAATCTTTCTGTTGGACTTTGAGAAATCTGGTATGTTGGATTGCGATGATGTATTGGTATGTTGGATTTTGGTTCACTGGCTTGATTTTGCTTTGCCGATGATGAATTGCGATGTGATATTATTTGGTATGTTGGATTTTGGTTCACTGGCTTGTTTTTTATTTCTGGTCTAAGCTTGTTAGCTCCTTTCTGCTGCATTTGTTAAACCAGAACTTGAACCTTTGTTAAACTTGTTCACATACCTTTGTACCTTGCTGCATTTGTTAAACCAGACCTTGAAGTATTTGTATTCTGTTGTCCTCTTGAAAACTGCTTCACTTGAAAACTTCTGCATTTTTGAAAATCAGAACTTGTATATCATTTTTGAAAATCAAAACATGAACTGATGCTCCAAGTCCTCTGTATATCATATTACTACCTATGTTTCTCTTGTACATGCCTGATGCATTCACTGTTTTTGCATGATGGGCTGCCTATGTGTACTGTTGTGTTTCTTGCACTGGCTTGTCTACATTTTGCTGAACCTGGTTCTTGTTTGTTTTGTTGGTTGTTTGGCCCTGAGATGAATCCAGTCGATGACTCGGGTTTGACCTTGTGCCGTGTGTATCACAGGTTGTCCGTGCAAATATTTGGTCCCTGCCAGAAAAAAATATGAAAAGAAACAACCCAAATACCTGAGGAAAATAATATAACAAAAATATTTTCATTTTCTGTTCGAGTTAAATATTATTTTCCAGATTACTGCTTTTGAATTATATGTGACAGGTATTGAAGACTGGACAGCTGGATACAAGCTAGAAGACAGAGTCAAATCAAATGTGCATGAGTGCATGAGTGCATGAGCTTGAAGACAGGTTTCAAAGAAGGCTCGATCTTCCAAAATCGGATGAATCGGGCGGTGCCCACTTGTTCGACCTAACCGGTTAGGTCGATCCCCGCTGGGACTGCGGTGCCCCGGACCCCCATCGGCGCTGCGCCCGGACCCGCTACTCGGCTCGCCTTCGGCTCGGCACTCGGCTCGCCTTCGGCTCGTCATATATTTGTCAGTGTCGGTGTCTGTATAAATTGAAACTGCATATGTAATGAGTGAACCGAGTGATGTAGTGAGGAATATCTGTATATGTGAATATCAGTGTTATATACCATTGAATTGTAAAATAGTGGAGTCAGGAATTTGTACTATTTCAAATGTTGAAATAAAATATTTATTTAAATAAATTACTGTTTAAATATCAAATTCTGTGCAATAGCATTTTATTAAATAAATATTTATTTTTATTAAAAAATCAAATATGCTCTACATTGTGGGCCCCACAAATTCAGAAAGTTAATATCTATAGCAACATTTTGGAATGTTGCTACAGATACCTATGGGTGTTGCCATAGACCCAAATAGGATTCTATTGCAACAATATTACTTATATTGCCTTAGATAGTCAAAATGTTGCCTTTGAGGTCTAAGGCAACGGCAAAAATTGCATCACCCTAAAAGTGTTGCCATAGACCTATGGCAACATTTTTCGGGCCTAAGCCAACATTTTTTTTGTGTTGCAGAAGGTCATCTATGGAGTAGTGCCAACGGTACCTTTCGATGATATCAAGAAAACATTCTTTAAAACATAGCTTCGAAACTAATAAAGTCCCCTTTCGAAAGAATTGAGATTACTATTTAAAAATATCTTTTGGTCAAAATGGTTATACATGAAAGTATCTCTTTCGAAACCAACTAAAATTAATTTAGAGAAAAGTTGATGGTGTCGGAACCATCTAGTCTAAAGCAAAAAGCTTTAAAAATTAGTACTTCGAAGGACATAGTCGAAACCCCCTTTCGACTCCATCACCTTTGAAACACTCAACCCCTTTCGGAAGCAATTAGGAAGCGGCTTAACCTAGGTAAAAGCAAAGATAACCTTTCGAAGGTATTGTTGACTTCAATACTTCGGAAGGAAAACAGCAGTTAGATTTCGACTATGTCGGAACCAACCCTTTCGAAAGCTCCTATATAAAGGAAAAAGGCACCCCTTCGAAAGCTGATACTTTAACATAATATGACAACCTTGTTCGATAGCTATTTATAAAACCCTTTTGAAAGCATATGTTTTGACTATGTCGAAGGCTTCAAGTAAAACAAGGCAAGACTTTTACTTTTGAAAACAAAGCAGGGTTTCGACCCTATCGGAAGCTTACCTTTCGACACCAAGGCTTCCGCCTTCCTTCCAATCCATTGTGTACCACTAGGTGATACCTTGTGTATTGGTTTCGACTATGATGGTTTCGACTAAGTAGGTTTCGACTAAGTAGGTTTAGACTATGATGAGGCAGAATTATTGGAGTCGAAAGGGCTACTAATTGAGGTGGAACATCTTTTTCTGAATTAAAGGCTGAAATGTTACTTCTTTTAGTAATTGCTTTATATTAACTTGCCTATTTGTAAACCATTGATTGGCTGCTATATAACTTTTTAAATAGTTTACATTAAAAACCACTACACTTATATCAGATTAAAGCATAAAAATGTAACATTTAAGCCCTTCCATATACCAAAACCAATTATTTTAGAAAAGAGCTTCTTTTAAACTAATTTACTTTCCATAGTAAATCAATCGGGAAAAATCCCAAAAATCACATAAATTCAATTTCATCATGTAACCAAACATATTAAAAATTTAGACTCAATTTCTTCCTGAAATATTCAAAATAAAATTTAAACCCAATTACATCATATTTATCATCAAAAATCCATAATAAAATTTTCATAAATTTGAAAATTCTGAAAATTAAAACCCATCTCCAAAATCATGTTTTACTTAACATAAATATTTTCCATAGCAATTTAAAATCAATAACCCATAGTTATTCCCCTAAAACCGTAAGAATTTCATGTACAAATAAATTATTTAAATCAAAAAATTCATAAATTAAGCATATCATCATCCTAAAATATCATAGAAACGAAATAAATACTTAAATCTGAAATCATAGGATTATAGAAACCAAAAGGAGATGGATGAATTATTATTCACCTTAGACTTGATAAGGAATTTGAGATTTTTTGTTGATTAATCCTTCCTAACTTTGATCCTTAGCTTTAGATTGAAATTTCTCCTTTTTCCTCCTTGTTAATGGTCGGCTCTATTTTTTTATTATTTGCGTTTTTGAAAAGACGAAAATGGAACGTGAATTGGCAGTTACAAAAGGTCATAGCCAAGTATAATAAAATGTCTAATTTACTAATATGCCCATGTGTAATTTGATTAACCTATAAACCAATTTAAGCCCATTAAATTTTATTATTAAGCACGACCCATCATTTAATTTTTTCAAATCTCAATCTCCTTATCATCATTATTCTATTTAATTTATCTAATTAAATCTTCTTAATATGTTATAAAAAATTAGGGATGTTACAGGCTCCCCCCTTATAGAATTTCCTCTTCGAAATTTAGTAAGGAATAAATACTAAACATAGCAATCATTTGTAACAACTCCTAACAACCATACTAGTCTAACTGACTAGCAACTATCTATATAAATCTAATATAGACATACCCTCAAAGCAGATCAGGATAAGTATCTCTAATCCTATCCTCTGTTTCTTAAGTACAGTCCTTCTTGTTGCCGCTCCACTGAACTTTCACTAACCCGACTATCTTATTCCTTGATCTTTTCTCATCTCTAGCTACTACCCGAATTGGTTGTCTAGCAAAAGTCAAATTAGGCTCTACTACTAAGTCTTCCAACCCTTTCGGAGGAATAGTAGTCTCTGAATCATGCACATACTTGCATAGATGAGACACATGAAATACGTTATGGACACCTGGCACACTACTCGGTAACTCTTCTCTATATGCGAGCTTTTCAATCCTCTCCATAATCTGGAATTGACCTACATATCTAGGGGCTAACTTCTCTGGCTTTCCAAATCGCACCTCACCCTTCATAGCTGATACCTTAATGAAAACCTTTTCCCCAACTGAGAATTATAGGTCTTTACACCTCTTATCTGCGTAACCCTTATGTTTGGACTGAGCTTTCTTCATTGTTCCTCGGATTAACTCAATCTTCTCTGATGCCACCATAACCAAATCTAGACCTAAGGCTAATCTGTCTCTAGTCTCCAACCAACATGCTGGTGAATTGCATGGTCTTCCATACAAAGCTTCAAACGACACCATTTCTATACTTGTCTGATAACTATTATTATAGGGAAACTCAACCAAATGGTGGTGATCCTCCCAAGATCCATCAAAGTCTAATACACAAGTTCTTAGTAGATCCTCGAGTAGTTTATTGACTCTCTTTGTCTTCCCATCTGTTTGAGGGTGATACGCAATACTCATATTACGATTGGTATGCATCACTTCCCGTAGACTCTTTCAGAATTCACTAGTGAACAAAGTATCTATGTCACTGACTATACTACTAGGAACTCTGTGCAGTCTAACTATGTTCTTCAGGAACAAATTAGCTAAAACAGGTGTCGTTATGGTTGACTTAACTGGAATGAAATAGGCACTCTTGGTCAATCTTTCCACTATAACCCATATACTTTCGTTACCTCTATTTGACCTTGGCAACCCGTCTATATAATCCATAGATATCCAATCCCATTTCCTAATTGGAATATCTAAAGGCTGAAGCAACCCACTGGGCTTTTGATGTTCAGCTTTCACTTGTTGACAGTTTGCACACTGCCTAACCACAAGCCAACATCCCTCTTCATTCCTTCCCAATAGAAGCTCCTCTTCATATCCCAATACATCTTGGTTCCTCCAAGATGGATCGTAAACTTGGATCGATGATATTCTCCAAGAACATCCTTCCTCACACTACAAGAAAAACCATTTATAGTTGCAAAAATTGGTGGCGTTTCTTTCTAAATGCAACCAAAAAGTATTTCCCTAAAAAATATAAATGCGGCTAAAAAGATTTCACATTCCCGCTTTGCACCCGCGTAAAGTAAAAAATATTTCACAAATTTTATTTATTTACTGTCACGTTTCCCTTCCTCTTCATTATTTAGAAACTTTTCTCCTCACGCTTACCTTTTCGCTCCAGCAAAATCTACCTCACCCTCCAACAAAATCCACCTTTCTTCGTTATCATTGTTGCGGTAGACGTCCTTCATTCTACTCCTCTCCACATCGTCGCGGTAGCCCTTCACAGATCTCTCCTCGCGGAACCCTAAATAGGTATATTTAGGTATGAAATTTTATAAATCGATTTTATGAGTCTACTGGATTTTATATGATTATGTATGGATACTCTATACGAATTTCTACGTAAACCCTAATTGGAATAGTCGATTTAACCCTAATTGGAATAAATCCTAACTGGAATAATTGATTTTATATGATTATGTTAGAGCTATTTTTTTATAAATTTTACTTATATTCTAATCATTTCCGATTATGTTAGTGCGATGTGCTTGCTTTAATTGTATCCAATTTATGTTATTTTTTATTTGCATTTACGGTCTATGTTCGAACTATAAACCAATTTTTTTTATTTGCATTTGTAAGTTTATATGTTCGTACTATAAACCAATTTTTTTTGTGGTTTGTTGTTGTGTTTGTTGCTGCTGTGCTAAGTTCCAGTGATGTATAAATCTTTTTATGATTTGTTAGTCAAACATGACAGTAGTATGTGTTGAGTTCCACTACTGTGCTAAGTTGTCAATTTTCAATGATGAGTAATGTATTGAAATTGAAGACTGTAGTTTCTACCATGTAGTGTCAGTTGTCTTCCTTTATGTTATGTGTTGTGATAACTGATTGTTTAAAATGTGTTTTGTATGGATTACTCATGTTTAATATGTTCTTTTTATATGCAATTTTAATTACCATTTGCTGAATAGCTTCACATTTTTGTGCGTTCACAATATAAATAATTTTCCGGCAGATTGTAGGTTAGTTGTCAGGTCGAGGATGCGTGGTTGTGATTGGGGAAGAGCAGGTGATGCAGTTCTTTGAGTCGTGGGATATGTTGTGGTGGCTGTTGATAGTGGATGGAACAGAGTTTTTGTGGCTGAAGTGTTGAATTTATATAACCAATTTTAACACATTCATCGTGTACTAATAAAGGTTACTGGAGCCTGGTACAACTTTGATAGAAAAGTATATCCCTAGTTGATGTAACAGAACCAGTTTTAACACCTTAAGTGTACTCACTACGTAGCCTGATAAGCTATCACATTATCAACAACATATTGTTCTAGCAATAATGCAATACTTTGGTAAATTAACTACCAGCTTGTATTCAACATCCACCAACACAGTGAAACTGCGTTGCCCTAACTATAGGTGCTATGAGCCAACAGGGTCGCGTTGCTCGCTACAACTAAGGCGAAAACACGTTCATTCTTTAACATATCTAAACCCCTAGTAGTTAGTTAAATATCATTCTACACTTAAGCATTGAATGGTCACAATCTGCCACATGATAAAGACATTTATTTTTGTCATAAGTTCATCTGCTAATGTGCAAGTCTAGTGCACTGACTTCACAAATATGATGTAAAAGTTGTTGGACGATTGCAATGTGCTCACATCAGTGGTTAATACGCAGAGGCATATTTGTTTGAAGTATTATAGTCTAAGGACTTCTATATTTGTCCATTTTTGATCTTTGATACCTTCACCTCACAAATATTTAGTAACATGATTATTATTGTTTACAGGTAGATAAATGTTTGTGAAGAATTCAAGCAGCAGCACTGGTTTTTGGTATGGTAGCAGCACATGTATGTAGTTAGGTTGATTAAAACCGTTATGAAACTATTATGAAACTAGTATGTATGGTAGCAGCACTACTTTAGCTGCATGTACTATTATGAAACTGTTTATGGTAGTTTGGTTGTGTAAACGTCCAAGAGAGTTTGTAGATGTCTTTGAACCAGTCACTGGACTACCCCTGAAAAGAGCTGTTGAATTTAGAATAGATCTTGTGCCATGAGCTGAACCCGTAAGTAGACCACCTAGCAGGATGACACCGACTGAGATGAAGGAATTGAAGGTGCAGCTAGTGGATCTAGAAGGAAGGAGTTTCATTAGACCAAGCAGTTTACCTTGGGGAGCGACTGCGGTGTTCGTAAAGAAACCGAATGGGTTGTTAAGGATGTGCATTGACTATCGCAAGTTAAACGAAAGGACAAATAAGAATAAATATCCTTTGCCAAGAATAAATGATCTGTTTTATCAGTTGATTGGAGCCAGAGTGTTTTCCCAGTTGAACTTGGCAACAGGTTTCCATCAATTAAGAGTGGCGGAGGACAGTATTCCTTTGACGACATTTTGAACTAGGTATGGTTCATATGAGTGGTTGGTGATGCCATTTGGATTAACGAATGCACCTGCTTTCTTTGTGGATTTGATGAACCGAGTTTTCCAAGAGTATTTGGATAGGTTTGTGTTGGTGTTTATAGATGACATTCTAGTTTACTCTAGGGATGAGAGAGAGCATGAAGTTCATCTTAGAGTGGTACTTGAGACACTGAGACAGAATCAGCTAAAGGCGAAGTTTACCAAGTGTCATTTCTAGAAGAAAGAGGTAAAATTTCTTGGTCACATGGTTTCAGAGAAAGGATTGTCAGTCGATCCAAATAAGATCGAAGTCGTGAATAATTGGAAGAGACCAAAAATGGTGATTGAGATCAGGAGTTTTCTTGGACTTGATGGTTACTACCGGAGATTCGTTAAGGATTTCTCGCGGATAGTAGCACCCTTAACTAAGCTAACCAAGAAGGAAGTGAAATTTAGTTGGTCCGACAAATGTGAGGAAGCATTCCTTAAATTAAAACATTTGTTGACCAATGCACCCGTGTTAGTAGTTCCAAGCGGAAACTAAGGATTGGTGGTGTATACTGATGCATGTGGAACTGGATTAGGAGCGGTGTTGATGTATAATGGTAAAGTCATTGCCTATGCATCTAGGCAGCTAAGACCGTATGAAGTTAGATATCCTACTCATGATTTGGAGTTGGCAGCGGTGATCCTCGCATTGAAGATTTGGAGACATTATCTTTGAGGGGAGAGGTTTGAGCTTTATATCGATCATAAGTCTTTACGGTATTTATTCTCTCAAAAGGTGTTGAATATGAGGCAGTAGAGATGGCTAGAGTTTTTGGCTGCATATGATTTTGGTATAGAGTATACACTGATGAAAGGTAATAAAGTGGCAGATCCTCTTAGCAGAAAACATCAGAATGTGGTGTTAGCTATGTTGGCAGAATGGAAAGATTTAGAAGCTTTAGTTAGTTGTGATGTACAACTAAGATTGACTGCTGGTTCTAGTTAGAGTTCCGCCAGGTTGTCTTGTTTAGAAGTTCGACCAGTATTAATTGAGAAAATTGCTTCTACGCGGAAAGAGGATTTAGTGTTGGCTGAGAAATTCAGAAAGCTTAAGGTTGGAACTGAGATCGATGACCTAAAGGATTTTAGTCTCGACCAGAGAAGATGGTTGATTAAGAAGGGACGGTTGTGTGTTCCGAATATGGAGGACTTGACACAACAAGAAATTTGATTTTTAGTGCCGCACAAAAAACGCTACAAAAAGTTTTGGTGGCGTTTTGATAAACGCCGCTAGAAAACATGCGACTAAAAATCCATGATTTTTTGTTGCATCTATTTTAACGCCACTATAAATGAATTTTTGGCAGCGTTTTATAAACGTTACTAAAGAACTTTTTTACAGCGTTTAAGAAACGCCATCGAAAAGGTGCCGTTTACTATCTTATTTTTTGTTGCACTTATTGCAGCGTTTTTTGAACGCCACGGAGATTATCTGAGTTACTATAATTACTGATTCTGTAGTGCTTTTTAAGCGCTACAAAAAAATATTTTTGGTGGCGTTTTTTCTCCGCCACCGTATATTTCGATTTTATTGCCTGCTGTTCCACGACTACATCTGATTTCGCCTCCAATTCAATTACTTCAAAACTTATACAATAACGTAATATATAAACACATACACATTCAAAAATAACACATTCAATGAACCACAATAACACAAACAAAAGCAATTACATAATCACCACTATATCATAACATTAGTGTCAAGACAAAAGGTTAACCATACCCGAACCTGACTTAAGTCATTTCCTACCTCCATAGCATTAAGCATAGCATTAACACTCCGGTCAGTATTCTCTACTGATAATATCACTCGGTTATGACTATCAGGATGTCTTAGTGATATTTCCCTATCTTGGAAAAATATTCTAACCTCATACCTACCCAACCAATCCATACCCAAAATGATCCTGAAATCTACGAAATCAATAACATACAAACTTCATGCAAATTTATGATCCAACAAATCAATTTTTAACTGATCACATCTTAATCCTAGAGTTGCATATCCTCCTATTAGATTCGCAACCCTCAAGGAAGTACTAGGTAGGTGGGTTCTAAGCGTAATCTATCAACTAAACACTGAGATATAAATGAAAGTGATGCACCGGTATCAAAATGTACTCTAACTGGAATACTCTTAATCAAAAGCGTACCTTCCATCACAGTCTTTCCTTTATCGGCTGCGGTAGGCCTAGCTGGTCCTATAGCAAAAACTTTTCATTTGTCTTCCCTAACTAGCTCTGGACACCGATCCTTGTAATGTCAAACTTGATTACAGTTGAAGCATTTCATATTCATCTTACTCGCAGCTTTCTTCCCATTTCCTGACCGGCATTCATTCGCAAAGTGACCCTTCTTGTCACACTTATAGCAAACTACCTCAGCCTTTGACTTCTTCGTAGTATCTCCCTTCTAGGCTCCTTTCTTTTTAAAGAACTTCCTCTTCTTTCCTTGAGAACCCTGAGTTTCCACTGACTTCTCGTTAGCTAAATCAGGAAGTAACTCTTCATGGCAAATGGCAATATCCACCACTATATTACAAGGATTATGGACATGTGTCATGATCATTCTAGCAAGCTTGGACTTTAATCCACAAATGAACTTCTCATTCCTTTTGATGTCAGTATCTATAACAACATATCTATATCGAGACAACTCTTCAAACTTAGTAGCATACTCGACTACTGACATCTCTCCATGCACTAAATCCATAAATTTCTTCATCATCTCAGACTTGGCAAACTCAGATACAAACTTCTGCTCAAATCTCATTTTAAAATCAGCCCAAGTTAACTACTCTTCTGGAACTCCAGCAGTGACACTATTCCACCAATGTAGTGCTGACCCCTGCAATTGTCTAGAGGCCAGCCTACACTTTTGCCAATCATTCAGGCCTAAATCAGTAAACATACGCTTACAATGTAACAGCCAATTCTGAACCTCTACAACACTCTCTATTCCCAAGAATGGCTTCCCACCCAAACTGGTGAAATCTCTACTCAGCAAAGCATAATTATTCCCAACTGGAGTCACATGATTAGCTCCTTTTGCATTTCCAGCAACACCAGTAGCAGCTCCAACTTGCATCAAACCAACAAAGAATTGATACATCTCCTCGATATCTACTGGTGGATTTCCAGCACTCACATTGGCATCAGCATTTTGATTACTAGCATTAGCTTGTCGACCCGGGTTCCTCCTGGTAATGGGTCGAGCATTTCCATTAGTTGTGGTGCTTCCTCCACCGAGATTTCCTCTTCCGTTTCATGCTTCTACATGTCCTTTCGTAAATCTACATACGAGCCTTAGTAAGATACAGAAGAATGACCTAAGAGAGTGGGGGATACGTACTTATATATATAACTAAATATGGAAAATACAAATACGTTATTATAGCATTAACCCAAACCCCAATATTATTATCTGATTCATTGGACTATGTTTGGAAAATCTGTTTGGTTTAAGTTTCTTTTAAAGTTTCATAAACCTATGCTCTGATACCAACTTGTAACATCCCCCTACTTGGAGGTCCAAAATTAACACCTACAGATGCTGCAGTCATCCATAGTTATTAATCCTTGACGACCAAATATGGCGACATTAGATACATTGATACACAGAAACACAAGAACATGGAAAAAAAATTTAAACAGCAAAAAAATTCCACATTTCATTTCAAAATATTCCAAATTGACTACATAATCCCAATTTCCATACCACTTTCAGATAACATATAATTGATAATTAATATGCCAAGAGCGAAATATGAAGATGCCCCATTTGTAGATCAGAGTATATAGATAAGTAAGAAAACAATTTGCCTTTACAAACAAAACACACAGCGGAAATAAAAGAACTCTAATAACAAGCTTGCTTCCTGCACGTCTTCAGAAGCTTTATTCGTTTAAATGAACACTTGGAAACCTTAACTCTCAACCTACTCAAAATCAATTGAGTACCCGAGAGTTTAGAGGGAAAACAAAAACTTCGAGTCAGACATAAATCCTAGTATGAATAATAATTTACCATCTCAAACCATTTAGATATCTAGTGAGACCATGTCGCTTAGTAGAATGGGTTTTCCCCTCACTAGTATCCTAAAACATTTATAAAACCATATACTGTGCTCCTGCATCCACAATGGTTAAAACATAGTTTTTCAAAAACTTTATGATTATAAGAAAAACAAGTAAATCAAATTTGGATTACCCATCCCCATTTACTCTGACTGTCTGTCTCAATTATACTTACTAGGGTAACTATTCATTTGTTGAATATTTATAGACTACCTATCCAATTTCATAGTTTTCATGGGATCACTAAGAACATATTGGTAACTCCAATATCTTGTCTTTTATCGTAGTTTTCATGGGCTAACTAGGAACCTATTAACTGACTGTCAATATCTTAATCCGAATATAGTTTTCATGGGCTAACTACAAACCTACTATCTCCTGCCAGTATCAAATCATAGTTTTCATGGGTTGACTATGAACCTATTAGCCCCTGCCAATATCACACAATTTTCATGGGAATACTGTAAACCTATTGGCTCCTTCCAATATCCTTAATTGAGATTTTTAACATCTGTTAAGTTATATTCACTACTGGATCAACCTAACTGGTTATTCTGCCCTTTCCCCAAAATACAATTATGGGTTAATAATAATATGAATAATATTTCCAAAATCTTTATTTATGCCATGGTTTTTCCTTTAAAAATGAGAATGGGTTATTCGATTTGAAACTCTAAAACATCACTTTCGAAACCGCTGGATGACCTCCTTCAAAAGCATATAAAAACTCTTTTCAAAAATCTAAGTTTATACCTTTCGAAACCAATAGTACCTTTCGATGATATCAAGAAAATATTCTTTAAAACATAGCTTCAAAACAAATAAAGTACCCTTTCGAAAGAATTGGGTTTACTCTTTAAAAACATCATTTGCTCAAAATGGTTATACACGAAAGTATCTCTTTCGAAACCAACTAAGATTAATTTAGAGAAAAGTTGATGGTTGGAACCATCAAGTCGAAAGCAAAGACGTTTAAAAACTAATACTTTAAAGAACAGAGTCGAAACTCCCTTTCGACTCCATCACCTTCGAAACCCTCAACCCCTTTCGAAAGCAATTAGGAAGCAGTTTAACCTAGGTAAAAGAAAAGATAACCTTTTGAAGGTATTGATGACTTCAATACTTCGGAAGGAAAATAGCGGTTAGGTCTCGACTAGGTTGGAACCAACCCTTTTGAAAGCTCCTATATAAAGGAAAAGGCACCATTTCGAAAGATGATACTTTAACATAATATGACAACCTTCTTCGATAGCTATTTATAAAACCCTTTTGAAAGCATATGTTTCGACTATGTCCACTACAAGAAAACATGTTATTAATAACGCCATTTAATAACGCATTATTCTAAAGCGTTATTGTTTACCTTTAATTATTTGTCCTTTCGTTTTGTACGGTACATGTGTAATGTTTTGGCCCCAAAATTTGCGTCTCCCTCCAAAACACTTGACCAATTTGGTCTCCTTCCCAAATAACACTTAACAATTTTCATCTCCCTCCCAAAACGAAATAACCCTAACCGACATTCTCTTCCAATCTCCATCTCTAGTTACCGAACTTCAGCCGTTCTACTCCATATCCTAAGCTCTGATTCACATTTAATTGCATGTTTTACGATCCCAAATCCCGAATCCCAAATCAACATGTGCTGCTTCTCTACCTTCATCGCGACTTGCTTCTCGGCAGTGGCTCAGCATATGTGCCACTTTTTCAACTTCGTCAACATCAAAACCTGGCGGCTAGCACTCTTCTTCTCACTTGTCTTCCCTACGGCGGCTCAACATCATGGCCAATTTAGTGAGGTATTCTCGTGAGTCGCGACTTTCATTACATCAAGTTTCTTCCTCGTTTTAGAGCGCACTACTGCCTTGGCCAGTAAAACATTCTCTTCGCCACCGCTGATGCCATGGGCAAGCTCGTTTTGTTTTTCGAATTTTGATTCGCTCGCAACCGTCTCTGATTGATTGTTAAAATTATAAATAGGTGCGTAAATTATAAAAGCATACCGTCTCTAATTGATTGTTAAACCCCCAAAAGGAACAAGTGAAAATTATAAATATTCTTGAATCTTAGTTATAATTGATTATTCGGCAACCAAATTAGTTCAATTTTGTTTGATTATTTGTTTTAATTTATTAGATTCGGTTTGATTTCTTACTCACTGCTCAACCATTCAAATCGATCAGCCTCCTAGTATCTGTTGTGTAGCTTCTTTAGTCGAAAAATAGTAATTGTTAATCATATCAGCTTGTTGTTCTATAACTCTTCTATTCACATGATAGGACTACTTGTTCTTGTTTATTATGTCTGAATTAGATCTAAATTAATGCCTTTATAATCTTGTTTTACAACTAAAATCTTTAAATCAAGCAGTTTTCTTGGTTATTTTGGTGAGTTAGCGATGTAGCTGATCAATCACATATGCCAGAAAAAGCACATAACTTGCAAAATATGATATGGTATTATAACATTTTATAACCTACATTAGCCAATATAGCAACTGTTAAGTAATGTTCCAAAAATTGATCAAAAATTAGAAGGTTACAAAATTCGTTAATCAAAATACAATACAATAATCAAGACACAGGTTCTATACAAATGTCATTTTATTGTTAAAGCAAATTCAAGGTAAATCCATCGGAATATAAAATCGTTGCTTTTGCTTACACCCTCCAAACTACTATGACATTTGTGTAGGAATTAATTATGAAATGTTTATGTCATTGTCGACAGATGAGAAGTTAATGATTGTAATTTCATTATCTATCCTGTCCAAGAAAAGGTAGCAATGATATAATGGGTATATAACTAGAATATGTCATCTGCTCTCGTTTCTACACTGCTTGGATTCTTCCTTCCTCTTTTAGCTTTAAAAATAATTTTTTTCCCTTCCTAAAGCGAACCAACAATCATTTGCATTTCACTAATGAATATGAATTAAAATAGTTTAAATTTTACAGCGAAAGAGATTAGGCAGGAGAAGGGAGCTGAGCAGGTAGACAACTGAACAGGTATTGTATTAAAGTTTAAATATATACTTATACGGTTGATATATTTTGTTTTAGACTTTTCTACTACCCTTCCGTCGTTCTTGCCGACCGCTAAATTTAGTAGAAAACTAAACTCATGACTTGACATCGATTATGCAGGACCCTCTAGTTGAAATGCCCAAGGAAACTATCATTGCAGCACTAAAAGTTTTACTTGGTACCAAAACTGACACAGAAGACAATCAATCTTTCTCTAACTATATACTAATCTAAATTATTCATTCTTATGTTAATCTTTATTTCTTTTCCACTTTAGATGTAAGGAATCACCCAGTTCTGATCCACTGCAAAAGAGGGATGGTAAAGGCCATTATAATTTGTTTCATATTGTCAAATTATCCATAGATTGTTGCTGCATTCAGCAATATGTTAATGGGTTTTGCACTACAGTATAAGAGTTACAATCTCATTCCTTTTGTACTGTGTAATAAGCACAACATCGCACTGGTTGCCATGTTGGTTGTCTAAGAAGGTTCAGAACTGGTGTCTTTCATCGATATTTGAAGAATACACAAGGTTTGCTGCAGAGAAAGTTCGACCTAGAGATCTTCGATTCATTGAAGGTTTCGATATCTTTGGAATGAATGAGTGCACACTTAGTATCATGTACCGATACCAAGCGTACAACGGTTTCATTCTAAGCGCATCCTGTATAAGAGTGATTTATGACAAAATGTTGTGAATTTGTCAGGGGATGCGACTTATACAGTTTGTACTGTTTGTATCAGAGGTTTTGATCAAGTTAGATTCTAAGGTAGGGTAACATTCATGTAAAAAGTTTTACTAATCTCGGTCGCTAAAACTAGGCCAATTTCTCCATGCTTTTGCCTTCAAATACTCTGGGAATTCATCAGGCTATCTGCTGGTTCAGGTGTAATGCTGCGGTAAGGTTTAACTCTATAATTTTAATTTGCATTGCAGTTTAAGTTGTTTTCCTCAAATGTCAATGAAAAGTAGGTATCCTCATCTCTAATTTGAATAAAACTTTGGTACAGAAAGATGTACCTCTTATTTATTTGATATGATGTATCAAAACATTTCTCTGTCATTTGCAATCTAAGCATTACATGAAAAAAAATTGATACAAATGTCTCTATAAAAATTCTGTTTTATTAACTAATATAAAAAGAAATGTGTTTTGTTTTTAGTACACTTTCATAATTTGGAAGGATTGCATCAAAACTTTGATACAAATATTTGTATCAAAGTATTGCTCGCGTTACTTTATGGACTTATCAAATTCACGGCATCAACAAAACATTTGTTTTTATTGGTTTATTGAGTGAGACTGAAAGGAAGAACAATAATTTAATTTTATATCACTCAATAAACACGATACTAAAATTTTGTTTCTCCTCACTAGTCTCCCAAACATAATCTGCCGAGTGGCTGTCATGGCAATAATTAGATGGGTGAATTGAAATTGGATTTGCAAAACTATAGAGATCAATATTTAAGAAATTAAGCTTCTTTTTTTTATTTGCATATGCAATTTAGAATTTTGGTATTATAGAATATTGATATTATTGAATGTCAATTTGAGAAATGTCGAACTTGCGCTTGTATTTTCAGTTCGAATGTAAAAGAATCATGTAATCATGTTTCTTCTATTATAAATATAAATTTTAGATACTGATATTCGAATGAGAACTATATCTAGACTTATATTTTGAATCTGCAGCGTAAATATAGACGGATGGGTGGAGATGGTTCCTTGCTCATTCATTGTAGGAACAGGGTATGTTCATACCAGTATCATTTATTTATCTATTTCTTTCTTGACTTAGACGAATCTATGAAGTATAACTAATTAGAGATTAAATGGATATCCTTAGGATTGTGTTGTAGTGTGCTTTTTTTATTTCAAACTAAAACCTGATTGAATGGAATTCTAACCTAGTTTAGAATATTTATGCAAAAGCCAAAGAAATTGGTATATGTTCTTCTTACGATATAGTGTATATGTGATTTTAACTAGATGATATAGTGTATATGTGATTGTATATTTATGCAGTTGCTAGATGATAGATTGTAAGGGGGAGTAGTGGTGATTGCTTGTGACTATGAAGTGGATGTTTGATTGAAGTGGAGTTGATGTGGGTAGATGATGTGTGAAGTTGATGGAACTGGATGATAGGCACTGTTGTTTGTTATCGAGGGAACGATGATATGTGTGATGTTGTGTTGGCAAGTGGATGGTCTGACTGGGTTTGAACAGGGTGGTCAGGAGCTGAATGATATGCGGGTGGCGATGTGTTTATTGAGATTGTGGAGGTTGAATTGTGGGTTATATGCAATTGTTGGTGTTACTGGTGGTAGGAGCACTAGGATGTAAGGCTTGTAGTGGGTTGTTGGTGATGTAGCAGTAGTCGTATTGAGAGGCAGATGGTGATGGAAGAGTTGATGTTGTGGGTATGTGAGTCACAGCAGGTTATGACAGCAATCAGGTAAGGTAGGAAAATTGATGGTGATTTTGACTATACTGGCTGTTGTTGGATGGTTTGTAAGGGAGAGTGGAAGTGAAATGAAATGAAAGTATGGTGGCAGTGGGATGTAAAATGGTCGCAGCAGTTAGAGATGATGGAGGATGGGAGTTTGTTGCAAGGTAGAACAGAGGGAGGATGTGCAATTTGAAGTTGATGAAGGGTGCACTGATATTCGATGTGCACTAGAAGTTGAAGTAGTGTTGGTAGAGGAAGTTTCAGGTGGTTTATAATTTCACTGTTAAAGGTAGGACAGTGGAAGGCAACAGAGCAATTTAGTTTGAAGGCAGGCTGCTGTTGTAGATTTGAAAATGGTAGATGAAGAAGATGACAATTATGTGAGTGGCAACAGCTGTATATGACAGAGATGAAGTTGCACAGTGAAAAGAGGATTAAAATGTATGTTCAAATGAAAATGTGAACGATAATGTAAAATATATCACATTTCTTTCTGAGCATGCTCTTGTGTTATATTTGTTGATTATAATCTTTATTAGTTTATGAAGATTTAGTTTGATTGCTATTATTAAAATGTAATATATAGGCATAGCTCTTGAAAAGTGTATCTACGATTTTTATAGCGGCATATATGAGCTGTAAAAGAATTTATCAATACTATAACATGTTGATTTAATAGCGTGAAATGACCGCTATTGAATAAATATTTTATAGCGGTAAAATGGTGTTATAAAGATTTCCAATTCCGTTGAGATTTAGCCGTATTATAGCGGCTATAATGAGCTATTGAATTAACGTACCATAGCGGCGAATTTGCGTTATAAAACTAAGCTCAACCATTGCGGCATATTTTGTGTTATAAATATTCAACAGTTTTTTATAACATGTCGATATACAACGCTTATCAAACCGCTATGGTTGTGATTAATAGCGGCTATATGCCGCTGTAAAAGACACTTTTTGTTGTAGTGGTCAAAGGCTTCAAATAAAACAAGGCAAGACTTTGACTTTCGAAAACAAAGCAGGGTTTCGACCTTATCGGAAGCTTACCTTTCGACACCAAGGCTTCTGCCTTCCTTCCAATTCACTGCGTACCACTAAGTGATACCTTGTGTATTGGTTTCGACTACGATGGTTTCGACTAAGCAGGTTTTGACTTAGATGAGGCAGAATCATTAGAGACGAAAGTGCTACTAATTGAGGCAGAACACCTTTTTCTGAATTAAAGGTCGAAATGTTGCTTCTTTTAATAATTACTTTATATTAACTTGCCTATTTGTAAATTATTGATTGGCTGCCATACAACTTTTCAAATACTTTACATTAAAAATTGCCGCACTTATATCAGATTAAAGAATAAGAATGTAATATTTAAGCCCTTCCATATACCAAAACCAATTATTCCAAAAAAGTCCTTTTAAAATAATTTACTTTCCTTAGTAAATCAATTGGAAGAAATCCTCAAAAATCACAGAAATTTGATTTCATCATGTAATCAAACATATTAAAAATTTAGACCAAATTTCTTCCTGAAATATTCAAAATAAATTTTTAAACCCAATTACATCATATTTATCATCAAAAATTCATAATAAAACTTTCATAGCTTGGAAAATTCTGAATATTAAAACCCATCTCCAAAATCATGTTTTACTTAACATAAAAAATTCCCATGGAAATTTAAAATCAATAACCCATAATTTTTCCCCTAAAACCGTACGAATTTCATGTACAAATAAATTTTTTAAATTAAACAATTCATAAATTAAGCATATCATCATCCTAAAATATCATAGAAATGAAATAAATACTTAAATCCGAAATCATAGGATTATAGAAACCAAAACGAGATGGAATGAATTATTATTCACCTTAGACTTGATAAGTAATTTGAGATTTTTTTTGTTGATTAATCCTTCTTAGCTTTGATCCTTAGCTTTAGATTGAAAATTCGAATTTTTCTTCCTTGTTAATGGCTGGCTCTATTTTGTTTTGATTTGCATTTATGAAAAGATGAAAATGGAACATGAATGGATAATTACAAAGGGTCATAGTCGTGTATAATAAATTGGCTAATATACTAATATGCCCATGTGTAATTTGATTAACCCATTAACCAATTTAAGCCCATTAAATTTTATTATTAAGCATGACCCATCATTTAATTTATTCAAATCTCAATACCCTTATAATAATTATTCTATTTAATTTATCTAATTATATCTTCTGAATAATGTTATCAAAAATTAGGGATGTTACAATTGAAGCCCTAAAAAGTAAATTTCAAGGTAAGTGGTATTGGATAAGCAATGTTGGATGTTAGTTTAAATGTATAATATTAATTATTATTAATAAAAACATCTACGATGTCCACCTTATCAGTATGAGCGACAAAAACATTACAGTGGAGCTAAGGAATATTGTAACGACTACACTGCGATGCCCATATTATTAAAGGACATTATAAATAATATTGTTTAATAATACGGATAATACGGCTTATTAAGGGCGACCGATTATGAATATATCTTTAAACTAACATTGACACATCATACTTACCATTATACTAAATCTCTGAGATGAAATTTGATGTGTACAATCTTAGACCAATGTGATAATCACAGTGGATTCTCAAAATCAGAACACATATCATATAAACAACAGTCACATATCACAACAGAATAATAAACATCATATACATATACAAAACTGAGAGTCTATCAAAATATAACAATAGACTCAGATAATATACATCCGATACAAATATCCAACAAATCTCTAAACTCATATATGCATCTTATAACCAAACACAAAATCCTGATGAGATAAACTAAAAGTCAAAAATGTTTATCTCCTTGTTAGCACAACCATCCGAAGGTTAACCTTTCCTGTAACCTGAAAAATCTCGGCATGGCTCGAGGATTAAAGTAACCTTTGGGTTAGACTATCTTTAAATATCCAAAAGGGTGAGAGCATGATATAACACAAGAATAAATGACATATAGGTAAATCCACATGTCCAAGATATAACAAGTCACAATATTAATTTAACTCAGAATTTATCTCAAGGTACAAAGTTATATATTAGGTCACAAACACAGATTGGTCATAAAACACAAAATTATAGAATAAAGCACAATATTCCTAACACAAAAAAACCAATTCCATATTGTGGCAAACAAACAATTGTGGTATCACTCATACCAATCTGATACCAAAGATCGGGAACATAGAATCTCGACACGATCATAAAGTCGGGGAACACAGAGTCTCGACATCGTCACAAGGATCAGGGAATAGGGAATCTCATATCTTGACCAATCACAAGGATCATGGAAAACCAAGTCTCGATCGATTACAAGGATCAAGAAAAAATCCATAAGTATACTTTTTAAGGATCTATCGGCCTCGCCGAACACCAAAAGAGAGTAACTCTAAAGTGCCAAATACTATCACTTTTAGTTATCACAAGAACTTAACCAAAACGTCCCATACCATTGGTGAAAACCTAAACTATATTCTCTTAAGGATCTATTAGTCCCACTTAACACCAAAAGAGAATACAACCCAAAAGTGTTAAATACTTCCTAAAAGCAATCACAAGAATTTAACTAATGCATCCCATACTACCTGGTGAAATTCAAGTATTCACTATGGGCTAGTAAGTTTCACTTAAACATTCTATTCAATTAGTTATACTATATTTAATGAAGCGTTATTTGAACGTATTAAACTAATCGATAATACTAAGTCGATTATTAGTACTCCCCACATTATAATAATAAGTTTCTCAAAACATTTTTCTTATAAGAGTTTATAATTTAGAAATCCAATATTACACTTTTCCATATAGAAATTAATTTCCAAATACTTTATTTATCATAAGATAAATGGAACCATATATTCCTTTTGATCTCAATTTACATATAGATGTAGTTGTCTCAAATTCCATAAAGATTATATTATTCACAAACCATATTCCAAAGGCCATATTTATATAGAAATCACATTTTTAGAGAATTTGAAAATTGTTTTGAAAATAATATATATATATATACATGTATATAAATTCCAACAAATTTTATTTAAAACTTTTAAACTATCACTTTCCTTTATAAAAACTTTCATCCTAAAATATACTTGTTTTTTAACCAAATTCAGAGTTACCACTAATCACATTATAAATTTAAATAATTTCCATTTCTTTGAAAGCACTTATATGCGTATATATATTTGAAACTTGATTTGATTTCATGAAGTTTATGAAAATCGATTACATTAAACTCAAAGCAATTCATTTCCTTTAAGGGCATATATATATGTGTGTGTGTATGTATATGTATGTATGTATGTATTAAAAGTCAACTTGAATTCATAAAAATTAGGAAAATTAATATTTTATTAACTTAAGGAAAATTCCAGAATCTCAGGTTAAAAGCACATCAAAGAGATCAAAACCATTACTAGAAAGTCACAACAAAAACCACATATCATCACAAGTCAAGACGAAGGATCTGGAGTGAATTAGCTCCAGATTATCACCTAAGAGTACACTTGTTACTACCACCAATCACCTAGTATCAGTCGACTGGTGGAGCTTTCCAGTCGGCTCTAGGAGTTGTCCTGAAGCAGTTTGCTCCAAGACTAACTTCCAGCGATCGACGAGACGAATTTCGACAACCTATACCGTTCCTATGTTATTTAATTTCACTCCTATCATGTGACGACCCGGAAATTTAGTAATATTTTTTTTTGATAAGAATTCAATTTAATTAATTAAAATATAAATTAATATGTTAATATATATATATATATATGTGTGTGTATGTTTCGGAAAATAACTATTGTGACGACCGCCCATGACCCCTGCACCGAATCTAAAGATAGAGCGCTGTAAAGTGTGCCAGGCGACCATGGACGATTGTCAAGGTAAGATTTAAAACAACAGAATCTATCGTATTACTCACAGCGCATGGACAAAATACAATAGAACATATATATAGTGAAGCTTTACAGAACAAAATGACATCATATAAAACTCCATAATAGTTGAGTACAAGCACCAAAATAGTCAATACATCAAGCCTCACTACATATCTCTCAGAGAATACAAAACAGCGGAATATCCAGTACATATAATAAGAAGATAATATGCAACCCTCCGGCTCGTCTTCGATATCAGCATCGTGAGAAGAGAACAGCACCTATCACCTGCTACCTAGTCTGCCCGTCCCAAAAATGGACGAACATCCCAAGGCAATAAGAATTAAAACATAAAGCCTTGAGTCAGACAACAGTCTTAGTGAGCAGTAAATTAACTAACAACATACCAAAAGAGCATAAAGGAAAAGGAACAGGAATACAACCCTCCCATTCCAACCTCATTCTACAGTGATAGTCCCCAGACACACACTAAGCAGAAGCAAACATAGCAGAGCATACAATTTAAAGTAAAGCTACTATCACTCGAGTCAAGGGCGATGTTTTCCAAGTACCAAGGCCTAAATCAGATAAGCACCCAGAAAATACCGCTCTTGAGTCCGAATGACGATACAACCAAACATCCATGACTCTGGCTATCACTGTTATCATTGCTTCGATATCACCGTTAATTGAATGACCGGCACATTCTTTCAGCCGTCCGTCAAGGGCTAATGAAAACCCCGGTTCTAGACATAACTCCCGCACGTCGTCGCAGCCCGTGCCTAGGACTATCGAATCTGCCCAGAGTACTCGACCATCAACAGTTGGCCGTTGGGACTATCGAATCTGCCCAAACGTACTCTTGCTTAGAGCATGCTAGAACCTTCAACAACGATGCTATCCAAGCCTCCTAGTCATCCTCCTCGACGACTATTCTCATATCCATTCATTATCCTCAACTCGAATCATATCACCGAGTTATCAACATGCTTGGAATGATCCCGTCTGGATTAGACCAAGTCTTCACCATATGATTGCCTCGCTTCATTACATCCTCGCAAAGCCTCATCTCATCATCACATCATCAAATCTATGCATAAGAGCTTCATCATCCCGCTACATATGCCACGAGCAGCTTTCCCAATTCAAGAGCCTTTCCCTTAGCTTTTGAATCGTCTTCGGTCTAAATCTAATCATCAATCATCTAGTTCATAACAATCAATCAAATCAAACATCAATCCAAACAATCAAGCATTCAAATATGATCTAAGTAGACAATTATAACAATAATGGCATTTTCGTAATTAAAGAGTTGAAAGTCCAATAAGCATGAAAACATGGATTATATCTCTACAAACTTGATGAATGAACTTGCATAGGTTAACATATGATAAAATGGATGTAACATCATCATGAACAATGGATCTATATGGATCTACACTTAGGATGAAGAAAATGCATGGGAATCACTATTTTAACACCAAATCGGGCCAACAATCCGATATACTCCTTTGGATCCGTGTGAGAGATAATCACCACTCACCAAATCACCTAATCAACCTCAAATCAATATGCTTCAGATCTGGACAGCGAAGGATCAAGCTTGATCTATCACGAATCCGCTTCAAACGATGAAATCTCTCTTGAAAAGATGAAGATCTTCAATCTAAGTTTTTGAATCTTCAATCTTGATCTTCGATTTGGATGGATGGAAGCACTAGATTAGAGTGGAGAAAAGAAGTGAAGAAGTGTAGAAGTCGAGCTCTCAAAATGGCAGCACTTCGTCGCTTCAAAATCCGGATCCCAAAAATGAAGGGAAGCTCTCCTATTTATAGCAGAAAATACCCTAAGTCGTAGCTCGGCTATCTTCTTAAGTCGCTGCCGACTTAACACTATGCCGACCTACGACCTAAAAACCCCCACGACTTAACAGAGCCTCCGACCTAAAATTCTCGACCAATCCAAACCTTACGACCTACGACCTAACTGATAAGCCCTCACGCGACTTAACGCACCAGGTCTCAACGAGATACAACTTAACTCCTAGGTCGCTCGCGACTTAACACACAGGCTACGACCTAACACCAAGCCAGAACCCAGCGACCTACGACTTAACAGGTTACGACCTAATTCCTTAAGCTTCCACGCGACCTAACAGAAGTTGCGAACAACTGGGATGCGACCTAACTCTACCCAGACTTACGACTTAAACTCCTTAAGTCGCTAACTACTACTTAGGTCGTTGCCGACCTAACTACACTAACTCGCTAACCCTCTTAAGTCGCTCAACCCTATAGGTCGCTAACTCCTATAGGTCGTCCCAACCGACCTAACAACTTAATTACTAAGTCGCTAACCCGGAACTACTAGGTCGCTAACTTTCCCAGCCGACCTAACACTTAACAAAAACTTAGGTCGCTCACAACATTTCCTTAGGTCATTGCCGACCTAACTCTACCCCAGAATACATAGGTCGCCTACTACTCTTCCTTAGGTCGCCTAAACCTCTTAAGTCGGCAACTCGACCCAGACTTATCCTTTAACTTGCCTATCCCCTTAGGTCGCAGATCTTCTCTAAGTCGCTCACGACTTATCTCCTAAGTCGCCAACAACATTTAGGTTGCGTACGACCTAGGACTTAGACAAATCTGCCTAAAAATCCGAAATGACATGAAAGTGCTAAAATTCCAGATTTTGACGAACATGTCGATCCGTAAAAATACGAGTCGTTACAACTATGGTT
The DNA here is from genome assembly GCA_030737815.1 of Allium fistulosum. Classification (NCBI taxonomy): domain Eukaryota; kingdom Viridiplantae; phylum Streptophyta; class Magnoliopsida; order Asparagales; family Amaryllidaceae; genus Allium; species Allium fistulosum. Next base: position 1,179,884,263 of record CM060903.1, read on the forward strand.
TGAATACATACCTTGATATTAAAATAATCAAAATAAAACTTAGCTTATTCACCTTAAATTAATATTAAGCTCTGCTATTTAACTTTTGTTCTATGTATATATTTATTGTAATGTTGGCAATAATATTTTAAAGGAAGACAAATATATCTTATGAATATTTAAAACGAATTATGGTTATAAAATAAATATACATATGTACACTCTAGAAACTATAAAATTATATAAGTATAATAAATAAATAATAAATAAGAAATTCAATGTTGATAGTTGAATTTTAACAAAGAAATAAAATAAGTATTGGTGTGAGCATAAATAGCTTAAAGGTTATAGTCCTCTAAACTATAAAATGAACATATAAATACATTCTAGAACACATATATGTTTGGAATACAAATAAGTAATAAAATGAACTAAGACAGAAGAATAAGATGAATCATGGTGTACAAAAAAAAATTCAAGTTGAACGTAATTTGGAAACAAGAAGATATGTATAAGATAGTAAAATAGGACAAATACCATTAATGCAGCACACAATTTATACTATTTTAGCCTCCTTAACAAAGAAAAATCTCTGGTCAAGTTGAAAATATATATATATACTTACCGGTATTACTTGTAGTATAAAATGAAATGGGGCACAAGACAAAGCTATATATGTATATGAGTGCACTCACAAAAATCAGGTTGTACATGAATAAGCTTCTAAAACAAGACAATGCTAATTAATGTAAGCACATACAAGCGTCATTTCAGCCTACAAAGCCACAAAAATAATCTCTGATTGAAAATTTAACAAAAAACTTCCAGTACAAATTTTGTACCTGTATACTTCAAACCTGTTCACACTTTCTATTTATATATATCACTTTCTAGATTTCATTCGTTCATCAACAAAACCTGAGCATCATAAAATATATATATATATATATATATATTGCAAACCTGAAACTAGATCAACAACAGTTAAAATCAAACAAGTAAGAAGATCAAAGATCAAGGATCTGGAAACAAAGCAGGACTGTGTTCTTGTTCAATCCAGAAGCTACTCTCTGCTCAATTACTTTCAAGTGAGTAAACTATCTTGAACCTGTTATTATATTGATGTTTGGATTAAGACTTGAAAGTATGATTGTGAAAATGGTTTGTATGGATATAAAATAAGATTGCATGCCTATATATATATATATATATGAAATTTTTGAGTATGCATGTTTGTATATATGTATGTACAGGCTTTGTTCTTAATCACAGGTTCAAATTTAATTAAATAAATCAATATTTCTTCCTTTCAGCAATTTCTGGCTAGGATACCTAAAGAAATTGTGTTCGAATTAACTAGTTCTTATTTTTAAAAATAACTATATGTGAAATTAGATAATGTTTAACTGGAAAATTAGAAATTTACAGTAAATATATATAAACTCAGAAAAATCGGGGGATTAAATTTTAAGTTTTGAATATATAATTGAATTCGAACTTGAAAACTATGAATTTTGTTATTAGTTTCAAGAATTTTAAGTTTGGGTTCGAAGGGAATTCGCGAGATGATCAATTTTTGGTTTTTTATCAACTTCTGGCGATCGGCGCAAAGATGATCGATGTGATCGTGGTTGAAGGAGGCTAGGGGTCTGGAGATCATCAGAAAATGCGGGTTGAGTTTCTCGAAAGCCGTGGTGGCCGTGCGACATCGAAGTAGGGTTTTTTCGAGTGAGTTTGGTCAGTGTTGATTTTTGAGCTCGTGCAACATCGAGAGAGGATTGGGTCCAATCGCAGGTGGGGGAATTGATTCGTGGAACGGCGACAAAGGTTTGGGTTGATCGGCGTGGGTTCCGGTGGAAGGGATAGTCGGAGCGAGGTGTTTTGGGTCGATCGTTTTGGGTTCCAGTTCGATCGAGAAGCTCAATTTCAATTGCCAGGGGAATCAATGGTATTGGGTGGTCGTGTCAGTCGACGATATGTCGCCGATGTGTTGTAGGTCGCGACGTTGATCGGAAGTCGTCAAGGCATCGGTGCACGTGCACGAGCGTTTGATTGTGTCAGTGGGTTTTGTTTTAAGGAAGAAGTAGATTGGGCTCGAAGATGAACTCGGGGAGATAGCGGGATTGGCTCAGGAATTTTTATGGTGTGGCTCGGGTTTTCATTTACAAGCTAATAAGTTTTAAAAAGAAACTGTGAACTAGGTTTAAAAAAAAGCAAAGGTAACTTTAATTAATCAAGTTTTCAAAATGTATTAACTAAGTTTTTAAGTAAAGTAAATGTTAAACAAAGTTTGTTTAAAGGTAATTATATTAGGTTAATTATGTAATTAATTCCTAAATGTTTTTCAAATGAAGTTAATAATGTAATTAATTAAAGTAATTCATTAAGGTTGGTTAATTAATGAAAGTAATAATTAATGGTTTGTGATTGATCAATATTAATTAAGTTAGGTTAAGTAATAAATTCCATAAGTAATTAATTTAATTATTAAATTAAATTAATTGTAATTAATGTGATTAATTAATGATTTATTTATTTAGGTAAATTAATCAAGATGATTAATTAAGGATTAATTACTTAAAGGATAATTAATTAATGTAATTTATTAATTAATGTGATTAATTTATTAATTAATTAATGGTCAATTAATATAAGAAATTAAAGGATAGTTAATTACTTAATGTCATAAATTAAGGTGATTAATTAATGGATAATTATTTAATGTGATTAATTGAAGGATAATTAATTAAAGGTTAATTAATTTTATGTGAATGGTTAAGGGATGGTTAATCAATTGGTTTGTAATTAATTAATGTAATTAAGTAGGATTCGAACGTGATTAAAGTAATTAATTTAATTTATTTGGAAATTAAATTGAATTAATTAGGAATTGAACAACTAATTAATCTTGCTTATGGATGGTTGGAGTATATTGAATGCTTGAATTGTTTGAATATCTCTGATATGTAATTTGTGATGCTCTGTGATATGAAATGGGTTGAACTGTGAAAATTTAAGTTATCGATCTACGATGAATTGTTGTGTGAATATGTTGTTTTGAAGTTTAATTAAATTAACTTCACTTAAACAACTTGGTTTAAAAAGATGGTATTGAATTCGAAGAGACCGGGATCGGATATCAGCGATATCCGGAACCACTTCGATTAGTAATCTATAATTCTTTATAGATTTGATTATGGAATCAAATGGGCTGGAATGGAATAAATTAAGTAACTGGACCATTGAAACTAAGAAACGGTACTTAGATATTATTTTGTGAAATAAGTGTTTGACTATAACAAGATAAGAACTCGTAGTGAGGTACGAGTCACCCTGGTTTAAAGGAAGCTTTATAACTTAGTATTTCAAGCAATATGGGTTTACTCACGCTGGTTTCCAGCCTGACTCGGGTGTTACTTTGATGTAATGCTCGGGTCAGACCGAGTATTATAGATTTTCAGGTAAAGACGTTCAGGAACTCAGGAGACGAGCTGGATGGCAGAAACGTATGGAGTGTATTCCGCTGTGATATATTGTAGTTGATTGGGACATGTTAGTTGTATCTGTCCAGTGATTTGTGTATATGTTGTAACTCTGATGTATTATAAATGTATTTGACTGATATAGTATTCTTTGTAAACTGATATTATTTGATATTATATTTTTATCCGCTGCGATTTGTGAGAATCAGTGCTGTGTTTCTGTTCCTTCTTCTTCTATCTCTTTCTTCTTTTCCTAACTATCCGGAATTTTCGGGATTGAAAATTCCGGGTTGTTACACTCTGTATCAGAGCGGAAGGTTAAGCGAGAACCTTGGCTCTGGTGGGTATACTCATAAGGATAGGGTCAATAGTACCCTAGAATGAGTTGAGTGTTTATATATATATATATATATGAGAGCATACTTGTTATTTTCATATATAAAGATTTTAAATGATTTTGTGTAAGAGTATATATTTTGATATATATAAATCAATATTTCTTACTAATAAATGTTAAAGTTATTGGTTGTTAAAAATTATAGGAATTAAATAAAATAATGAGAATTAAGTGGTAATAGTAATACAACCAAATTGAAATTGAATGAAGATAAATTTGAAATGCATCCAAACTGAAATTAAAATCCTGAATTTGTAGGAATGTTTTCAGAATAAAGACAATAATAATTTGGTTTCCAGATATGATAATCTTGGTTATTATCATAAATGGTTGTTGTGTTTAATAGTGGAATGTGTGTTGATGAGTAAGCAAAATAAAATGTGTTAAGGATATAAACTTAGATGAGTATAACTTGTAAATCAGAATGGATTTAAATTGTGAAGATTAAAACCTAAGTTTAGAAACATTTGAATTGTTTCAAAGTGTTAAGAGAAAAGAATAAATAATATTATTCAGAATATATTTGAATGTGATCTTATTTTAAAATAAGAAGTTGTTTGAAACCTTAAAAAGAGATCTATCTTAAATTAAAACCAAAGGTGGTTTAAATTTTAAAGTACAGCCTGGTGGACTAAGAAATGAATATGTATATATGAATGGATACAAAGATGATTTGAAATAAACTCTAAAGTGTTGAGTTTTGATTCTACATGAAGTGTGATGTAAAAACTTAAAGTGATATAATTTTTGAACTTATAAGATTATTAATGTGAAGTTTAAAATTTGAAGTGGGAATTCAAATTTGAGTAAGTTTGACGGGATTAAATTGAATTTAACTTAAAGGAAATTAAATAAGTTTGGAATAAACAACCTGAATTGGAAATTTCAAGATGAAACTGAGATTTAACTTAGGAAGTTAAATGGGTTGATTTGGTAGGGAATTATATGTGATCTCAAATAGGTTTGAGATCTGGAATGGGTAGTGGATGATGAATGTTTTAAATAAATTGGATGATAGATTGAGGTAATATCTATTCCATTATTGGAATTAAATGGAATTAAACTTTAATTTGAAATTACTTAAGTAATTTTGATTTTAAAGATAAAAATTAAACTTGAGAAAATGAGATCACTTTGAACATTAAGATTTGAATGTTTAAAATGAACATGTAAACTGAAATGGTTAAGGATTGGTTCCAAGATTGAATTCGGGTAATAAATTGAATTTCAAAGATTAAATTGTTTAAAAGGGGATTTGAATTATTATTTGAACCTAGAAATAAGTTTATGTAGAAGTAAAGGTAAATTAAAATGGAATTTTGAAATTTGAACTCAGAATTAAATGGTTAGGCTGTTAAATTAAAAGTAAAGGTTAATTTGATTTATGGGATTAAATCAGTATTTGAAATAATAACTCGAATTGGTATAATTCGAGATGGTTTAAAGTGAAATGAAATAGAAAGTTAATTGGAAATTGGCAATTGATTGGAAATGGAGATTGGGAAGTTGAACAGTTTGGCACTGGACTATTTTAAATAAATTATTTTGATATACCCTATTTTAAATCTATTTCTCTAACTATTTACTATGCAACTTTTATTTTTAAATTCCAAGACTATCTTATATTTATTTAGCAACTACTTTTGGAACTATTTAACAATTTTACAACTGATTTATAAACTGATTACTATTTTTCAACTATCTTACAATTACTTAACTGTTTATAGCTATTTTACAAACTAATAATTATTTTTCAACTACTTATCTATTTTTAAAATTTTCAAGCTATATTTCTAAATTTAAGCTGGTCGGAGTTCAAACTGTTATTGATTAAATGCCCAACTGAGATAAGAATTGAAGTGATAATCCAAAGGGGGATTAAGGCAAATGTGAATAAGTGAATAAAATCAAAGTGAGGATGAATAGAAAGGAAATTGATTTAACTGATAATCAATGAAGATAAATACGTAGGATGTACGTATATTATTTTATCCGCACAGCGATTTGATCCAGATTCGAGCTCAGAATTTCGAGATAGTATTATCGATCCGAGTTGGGATTTTTCGCTCGATTTTCGACGGCGAACTTGGATATGGATTTTTGATTGGTTCTGGATATTCTCTATCATAGTTGTGACTATGCAAGGAGAATGACGGTTTCTGATCAAGAAACCAGTTCTGAGTCCGCACTAGGAAGTCGGGTGAACAATACTAGTTCAGAAGTGAAATTGTGTGATCGAGTGAGCGATCAGATTGATATTTCGTACGAATGATATGGGGACATCGTATGAGTTTGAATAAAATTGATATTGAAATTTGTGGATAAAAACTGTAAATGATTTTTGAAATTGAAAGTATATTTTGTGAAATATATGATGAAATAAAGTGGAAATTGGATATTCCTATGGTAAAAATTTACTTTATGAAAGTAAGTAATTTGGTAAATGACTTTACAAAAAGAGTAATCAAATTTGAATATTGATTTGGACTAAACAAACATATATATCTTTGTTATATATGGAAAACTCCCCTTATTGAATCTATTGCCAAAAGAAAATGATTTTTGAAAGTATTTGAGGTATAAAAGTGAATTTATACAAGTATGAGGTGATTCAAAAAAATTTCCCATGGTTATTATATATATATGTATATATATAAAGGGATTTTGTGAAAATGATTTTGGAAAAAGGTTTTTGAAACCTATGGCATTTGGAAAGGCTTTTGATTTTTGGGTAAAATCAATATTGGAATTTGGAAAGCCTAGTTTGTGAACTATCGATTTTGTAAAGGAGCTTTATATGAAATTCATACTAGGTGTATGATTTGAAAAATAATATATGTGTATAGTATAAAGTGTTTTGAGATTGGCTCTGGGGAAAAAGGTGCTCCCTTGAAATGAACTTCTCAGGAGTGCTACAGGGTGGCACTGCCTTGAGCCTCAAAGGGGGAGGTTCTAAAGTTGATCCTGTGAGGAGTCCGAACAAAACTAGTTCCTGAGGATTATTGTGTAGCGAAAGTCAAGGGGCTGGTGCCTTCAGAGGCATTTGGGTTATGCTGTGACGACAGTGTAACTCGATGTCACTGCGATCTACTACAGACCATAGCGAAAGTCGTGTGTGCCACTGAGAGCCAACAGTCTACGTTTGATTTTATATCGGTAGACTACGACACTATGGTAACATAGCGAAAGTCATGTGTGCCGCTGAGAGCCAACAGTCTACATTTGATTTTATATCGGTAGACTGCGACCTATGTTAGAGTGGAGAAGTTTCATTTTGACAGCGAAAATCGTGTGTGCAGCTGAGAGCCAACATTTACATGGACTTTTTCTGCGACGGCAACGTAACCCTGGAATGTAACTGCGATCTGTTGTGGGTTCCATGGCATAAGCGAGGGGCGCGGAGACCTACAGTTACATGGACTTTTGCTGCGATGGCAACGTAACCCAGGATGTAACTGCGACCATGGATGGGGGTGATGATTTCCAGAGCATTTTCACCAAAGATATTTCCTCTATTTTCAAAACTATTTTCTATATTTTCAATAAAATTATTTTCCAAAGAATTTTCACTGGGTGTTGGAAACGAGTTTACCGAGTACTTATAGATTTTCAGTCCTACGCCTGATCAACGTATAACCGAATTTCTATGAGAACAAGGATGGACTTGTTGAAACATCGAGTTTAAAAGTATTTTTATAAAACTACTTTGGAATAATATTATATAGATAATAAAAAGTGTTTTAAAAATAATCAAAGAATATTTACCTGATTTTAAGCATTTTCATAAATTCTGGCTTCGTTCCTTTTCGAGGACGAAAAGTTTTAAAGGGGGGAGGAATGTGACGACCCGGAAATTTAGTAATATTTTTTTTTGATAAGAATTCAATTTAATTAATTAAAATATAACTTAATATGTTAATATATATATATATATGTGTGTGTGTATGTTTGGGAAAATAACTATGGTTTGAATACATACCTTGATATTAAAATATTCAAAATAAAACTTAGCTTATTCACCTTAAATTAATATTAAGCTCTGCTATTTAACTTTTGATCTATGTATATATTTGTTGTAATGTTGGCAATAATATTTTAAAGGAAGACAAATATATCTTATGAATATTTAAAACGAATTATGGTTATAAAATAAATATACATATATACACTCTAGAAACTATGAAATTATATAAGTATAATAAATAAATAATAAATAAGAAATTTAATGTTGATAGTTGAATTTTAACAAAGAAATAAAATAAGTATTGGCGTGAGCATAAATAGCTTAAAGGTTATAGTCCTGTAAACTATAAAATGAACATATAAATACATTCTAGAACACATATATGTTTGGAATACAAGTAAGTAATAAAATGAACTAAGACAGAAAAATAAGATGAATCATGGTGTACAAAAAAAAATCAAGTTGAACATAATTTGGAAACAAGAAGATATGTATAAGATAGTAAAATAGGACAAATACCATTAATGCAGCACACAATTTATACTATTTCAGCCTCCTTAACAAAGAAAAATCTCTGGTCAAGTTGAAAAATATATATATACTTACTGGTATTACTTGTAGTATAAAATGAAATGGGGCACAAGATAAAGCTATATATGTATATGAGTGTACTCACAAAAATCAGGTTGTACATGAATAAGCTTCTAAAACAAGACAATGCTAATTAATGTAAGCACATACAAGCGTCATTTCAGCCTACATAGCCACAAAAAAAATCTCTGATTGAAAATTTAACAAAATTCTTCCAGTACAAATTTTGTACCTGTATACTTCAAACCTGTTCACACTTTCTATTTATATATATCACTTTCTAGATTTCATTCGTTCATCAACAAAACCTGAGCATCATAAAATATATATATATAGCAAACCTGAAACTAGATCAACAACAGTTAAAATCAAACAAGTAAGAAGATCAAAGATCAAGGATCTAGAAACAAAGCAGGACTGTGTTCTTGTTCAATCCAGAAGCTACTCTCTGCTCAATTACTTTCAAGTGAGTAAACTATCTTGAACTTGTTATTATATTGATGTTTGGATTAAGACTTGAAAGTATGATTGTGAAAATGGTTTGTATGGATATAAAATAAGATTGCATGCCTATATATATATGAAATTTTTGAGTATGCATGTTTGAATATATATGTATAGGCTCTCTTCTTAATCACATGTTCAAATTTAATTAAATAAATCAATATCTCTTCATTTCAGCAATTTCTGGCTAGGATACCTAAAGAAATTGTGTTAGAATTAACTAGTTCTTATTTTTAAAAATAATTATATGTGAAATTAGATAATGTTTAACTGGAAAATTAGAATTTTATAGTAAATATATATAAACTCAGGAAAATCGAGGGATTAAATTTTAAGTTTTGAATATATAACTGAATTCGAACTTGAAAACTATGAATTTTGATATTAGTTTCAAGAATTCTAAGTTTGGGTTCGAAGGGAATTCGCGAGATGATCAATTTTGGGTTTTTTTATCAACTTCTGGCGATCGACGCAAAGATGATCGATGTGATCGTGGTTGAAGGAGGCTAGGGGTCTGGAGATCATTAGAAAATGCGAGTTGAGTTTCTCGAAAGCCGTGGTGGCCGTGCGACATCGAAATTCCGGGTTGTTACATATCAACCAAAGTTTCGTGCACAAAAGCCTGGGATGCCAGAAATCAAATAGGAAGCATCTCCTTTGTATTTCAATCAATTCAAACAATTCAAACACTTCAACAAATCACCAATTCAACCATATCTAAACTAAACAGCAATCAATTCTACACTTATAATACACTAAATCCTTTTAGAGATAGTAGGTGAGGATCACTCAGCATTACAACTTCCTATAGCTTGCTAGATGTTCATTTAAGCCTTGCAAAACCTTAGTTCACCAAAATTGCAAATAAACTTAAAAACAAAACCAAACCAGCAAGCAACATGATCAAAAACAAGATCAAATACACTAAGTTGAATAGCCTAAAGGATATAGAAATAATCGAGAAGCTTACTTGAATTTTGTTAGATTTTATTGGAATTTATTTCCAATTTAAATTGGTGATTTTTGCTCTCTTAGGTTTGAATTTTCTAACTTGAGGAACCTAGTTTTGCTATTCGGACTCTGCAAAAATGAATGTATAGTACATTTAGAGTTTACTAAGGATAGAAAATTCTCTCTTATTTGCACTAATGCGATGAAATTTACTTAGGCCCAAACCCATACTTTAATTAAATGAATTAAAATTCTTCTCCACCTCTTTTCTCACATTTAAACATCTTTTTTTGTACTTAGATCTGACATAGAAATTATTATAGAAAAACTCTAAATATTCTTCAATCTTTTAACTTCAAAATAAAAGAAATATAATTCAAATAATTATTTTGACCTTCTTTTTTATATTTTAAAAAGAGACAATCTCTTATTTTCATTAAATGAAAATATCCAAAGTTTACAACTTTTAAATCTACATAAATCCATTTTCTCAAATATAAAGTTTATCAAAAATTTTCAAACTCACAAAAGTTCAGATAAAATTAAAATCAAATTTCCCAAATTAACATTTCAAATTTAAATTGAAATCCTCTTTAAGAAATGAAACTCGTTTCTTAAATAAATAAAATCAATTATTCCCAAAAACTATATTTAATTAAATAATTAAATTTCATAAATCTCTGATAAAATTAATTAACCATAAATAAACTTAATTAATTAGGTAATTAACAACATGGTTGTTACAGACTCCCTCTTTAAGAAAATTGCATAATGAAAAAGAATCTATAATAAAAATTCTTCTGAACAAAAATTTCAATATTTCAGCATATTTCAAAATTTCCATGTAAGAGTTGTCTTATTTACTCATAACCTTTCCTTCCAAAAGTATATAAATTTCAAATTATAAACTTCACTTTTTCTGAAATTTTCCCAAATTTTACAACATAAAAGTTGTTTTATTTATTACTAATTTTCTTTAGCAAAATTTATCACATAAACAATCTCAAGGATCTTTAATCATAATTTTAGTAAACCAAAGTTTAAAATAAAAGAAAACCATTTTAAATCCAATTCTTTTAAAACTTTATCTTTTACTTATCCTTTATTCTTCTTTATCCCACACTTCGTATATGGTATTTCTAATATTTATTAACTCTAAATAATAATTTTCCACTATATAAAAGATGGTCTTTCATAATCTTAAAACTTTCATTCTAAAAGATTATCATACTTAACACAAGCTGTATTAATTTAAACTTTAGTAACTCAAGAAATTACTCTGAATCTAATTTCTTTATAAATAATTCTTCCATTAATTTCTTTTTATTCACAAAAGAACCAAAAGTTTTACCTCAAGTTTATCAAACACTCAAGCACAATTAAGATACACTATCTTTTTATTTTTCAAGGAACTCTTAAAATTTTCCAACCAATTCATAAATTATAAATTAAAATTACCTCATTGTTATTCAACCAAAGAATTTGAAAGTTAATCCATAAATGAAAGTAGATTTTTAATTATTCTCCTTTCAAATATATTCCAGTTAACTTCCATTTAAATTTAATATAAACCAATTCCAAAAATTAAAACATTTTCCTTAATTTATCTTACTATGTAAAATAATACCAAGCCATGAAATTTAGTGATTTATTTCATCACTTGGCTGCAAGGTCTATTACATATAATATCAACATTACATCATAATGCTATCCACTTCTCACAATTTATTTGATGGTTAAAATATCATTTTAACTTATTTTAAACTCAAAATATTATTTCATTTTCCCAAAAAAAATTTCTTCTCCATTCACTGAAATAATTATTTTTCATGTCAAAATGCCTCGTTCGATGTTTAAGAACCCCTATCGATAACATGGCATTCCGCATATCGATCAGAATCCTTAACCAATTTCCAAACAAGTCAACACAAATATAAATCACAAGTTTTCCTTAGTTATATTTATTTTATTATCACTTGCATCTATGCATTCAATATAATAAATACAACCAAGCAATTAATTCCTAACATCCAACCAATAAAAACTAAACAGTCGCTTTCAACAGAACAATTGTATTCCTAAAATTCCATTGCGGCACTCATTTTATTCCTAAATCATTTTAAAAAATTTAAAACTCATTTACTCAAATTTGCTAAATTCTTTATTAAAAGAAAATTGTTCATATAAATCAGTTCATTCCAATTTATCTTTTTAAAATTTGTAAACTTAATTTCCCAATAATCCAAAATATATTTCCAAACCCTTAACGATTTTGACACAAACCTTTCCAAAATTTTGAACGTCACAAATTCCAACTTATCTAATTAAAATTCTAACTCAAAATACGTCTTAAATGATTATCCTGATAATCAATTTATATTTCTATCCCTAAATAGATAATTAATATAACTATCTACCACACACTCCGAGGGATAGGACTCTAAGTGTCACTAGGTCTAAATCTATGATATATACACTATAATATTCTAAAATAGCTCTGATACCAAATTATAATGACCCCATCGCGATGCCTATATTATTAAAGAATATTGTAAATAATGTTGTATAATAATACAGAGAATACGGCTTGTTAAAGGCGATGGACTATGAATATATCTTTAAACTAACACATACACATCATACTTACCATTATATTAAATATCTAAAATAAAATTTGAAGTGTACAGTCTTAGTCCAAAGTAATAATCATAATGGTTTCTTAGAATTAGAACAGTATATCATATAAACAATAGTCACAGATGACAACGGAATAATAAACATCATATACACATACAAAACTTAGAGTCTATCAAAATATAACACTAGGCTCAAATAATATACATTTGGTACAAATCTCTAACAAATCTCAAAACTCAAATATACATCTCTTAAGCAAACACAAAATCCTAAATGAGATAAACTAAACGTCAAAAAATGTTTATCTCCTTGCTAGCATAACCATATGAAGCTCAACATATCCTGTAACCTGAAAAGTCTCGGCCTAACCCAAGCATCAAAATGACACCCGGGTCAGACTATCTCTAAATATCCAAAAGGAAGAGAACAAGATATAACATAAGAATAAATGACATACAAGTAAATCCAAACATCCAAGATAAAATAAGTCATGGAATTAATTTATCTCAAGGTACAGAGTTATCTATTTAGGTCATAAAAACAGATTAGTCACAAAACAAAGAATTAGAGAATAAAGCACAATATTCCTAAACAAAGAAACTAATTTCATACCGTGGCAAACAAATAATTGTGGTATCACTCATACCGATTTGATACCAAAGATCGGGAATACAAAATCTCGACATGATCACAAGGATCGGGGAAAACAAAATAAATCTCATATCTCGACCGATCACAAGGATCGTGGAAAACCAAGTCTCGACCGATTATAAAGATTGGGGAAAAATCCGTAAGTATACTTCTTAAGGATTTATTGGTTTCGTCGAACACCAAAAAAGAGTAACTTTAATGTGCGAAATACTATCACGTTTAGTAATCACAAGAACTTAACCAAAATGTCCCATATATCGTCCAGTGAAATCCAAGTATTTACTCTAAGCTAGTAAATATCATTCATTACGGATACCACTAGAAAACCTGAACTATATTCTCTTAAGAATCTATCAGTCCCATGGAACATCAAAAGAGAATACGACCCTAAAGTGTTAAATACTCCTAAAAGCAATCATAAGAATTTAATCAAGGCATCCCATATTACCCGATGAAATTCGAGTATTCACTATGGGCTAGTAAGTTCCACTCAAACATTCTATTTAATGAGTCATAATATATTCGATGAAGCATTATTCGAAAGCATTTAAACTAATCAATAACACTAAGTCGATTATTAGTAATCCCCGCATTATAGAACTAAGGTTCTCAAAACAATTTTCTTATAAGAGTATATGATTTAGAAATCCAATATTATAATTTTCCATATAGGAAATAATTTCCAAATACTTTATTTATCGTAAGATGAATTAAACCCTATATTTCATTTAATCTTAATATACAGACAAATTTAGTTATCTCAAATTCCATAAAGATTATATTATTCACAAACCATATTCCAAAGGCCATATTTATGTAGAAACCACATTTTTATAGAATTTGAAAATAGTTTTGAAAACAATATGTATATGTATGTTTGTATACACGCATACATATACATATATTCCAACAAGTTTTATTTTTAAACTATCACTTTCCTTTATAAAACCTTTAATCCCAAAATATGATTGTTTTTAAACCAAATTTAGAGTTATAACTAATCATATTATAGCTTTAAATTATTTCCTTTTCTTTGAAAGCATTTATATGTTTATATATAAATATATATATATATATATATGTATGTATTTGAAACTCGGTTTGATTTCATGTAGCTTATGAAAATCGATTACATCAAACTCTAACCAATTCATTTCCCTTGAAAGCATATATACGTACATATACACACACACACATATACATACATACATACATACATACATACATACATACATACATACATATATATATATATTAAAACACTACTTGAATTCATAAAACTTATGAAAAGGAAATATTTTATTTACTCAAGGAAAATTCCAAAATCTCATGTTGGAAGCATATCAAAGAGATCAAAACCATCACTAGAAGGTCACAACAAAAACCATAAATTATCACAAGTCAAAAAGATGGATCTGGAGCGATATAGCTCCAGAATATCACCTTGGAGTAGACATGTTACTACTACCAGTCATCCAGTACCAGTCGACTGGTGGAGCTTACCAATCGATCTTGGGAGTTGTTGTAATGACCCGGAATTTCACTGCTTTGACTTATAGATATTTAATTAATTTTAAGTATTCAAATAACAAATATTATAATAAAAATAAAAATCTTTAAATAATAAATAATGATGATGAAATCATTTTTAAATTTTATTTACAAAAATAATTAGTTCGAAGAAAGGTTGAAAACGTGATCGGAATTCGTTATCCGAATTTTGACTTTTCGTCGGCTAAATGTTAATGGAAATATTGTGAACCCTTTAGTATAAATATACAAATTCAATTTGAAAATAAGTTAGGATATTTTATGTATTCATGTATGTATGGATTGGATAAGTATATGTATATATATGTGTGTGTGTGTGTACTTAAGATAATATAATATAAAAATTTAGTAAAAGTAAGTATCACATCATAGGAAAACATGTCTAAACATGTGTTCTTTGACATGATGAGGGGGAACAAGGTGGTGGGTTGAAATGGCATATGTGGTGGAGGTTGTTGAGGTGACAAAATAGTGTGGAGGGTAGAAGTACAAGGGTAGGTAGGTAATTCTCTTTTTTCTCCTGTTTATAAACAGCCTTCCATTTCTTCATTTTTCCTCCTCTTCCTCCTATCATATCTTCCTCTTCTTCGATTCAAATGGAGAAATTATTTTTCTCAAACCATGTAAAATTCCAATGGCTACAGCTTTTAATTGTCTCACTTCTTCAAATTTTGAACCTTCTATTTCAAAAACGCATTTCTTTCAGACCTATTTTCGAACCCATATTTTCAAGCCCGAAAATACCACTTCTTCTTTTGACCATATCTCCCAAAAAAAAATTGAGCGATTCTTTTTCAAAATGATAGAGAAAAGAATTTTTAAGAACTTCTCTTTTGACAACTTCTTGAAATTCCGAGAGTAACATGGCCAAAAATCAAGGAGAAGATGACCCATTTTCGAGTTGATTTTGTGGTTTTCCAAGTTTTGCAAGTTCTAAAGCATTTTAAGTTTTCAAAGATTTTTGGTGACTAAACTTTTGGTTTTAAAAACAAAAGTTTAAACTTTGGTATGTTGCATAAATTTGTGGTATTATATGTGCTTGCTAATAATGTTGACTGTTGGGTTTAAATCATGTTGTGATGTTGCTTATGTATGTGAATTCTTATATGTATTAAGATTAGACTTGGATTTGGAATCTAATATTGTGAATGATAGTAAAGTTTAATTCTTGCTAGTGGTTATGATTGTGATTTGGCTATGGATGTGCAAAAATAGTTTTGTGTAGGTTTGCTAAGTAGGTTAGCACTTTCGTTTGGTTTATTGACGAAGAATTCTTATATGAAAATACAAGCTTTGGTTTAGAAATAAAATCAATTTAAAAGTTTGTAACTTTGTGTTTAGTTTTCAATTACTTACTGGGTTTTCAAAATGTTAGTAGCTTTCCAATTGGATGGGTTCAAAGAAAAAAGCAAGAGAAAAATTCTAAGAAAGCGGCATCCATAGCGATAGTCGTTATGGATGCAATTTCGATGAAAATTCGATTTTTGAAAAGTCTGAGTTTTCTACTTTAAAAGTTTTGTAAATGTTTTACAAACTTAACAAAAAAATATGTTTAGAAAGTTAATTAAGTTTTTAATTATTAATTATTAATTAATTAAGTTTAGTAGTTGATAATTAAATAAATATTAAACAAGGATTATTAAGTTTAATTAAATAAGGATTAATTACTAATTAATTATCTTTTAAGTTAAGATTAATTTTAGTTGATTATTAATTAATTTAATTAAATTTTAATTAATTATGGGTTAAGTATATAATTTATTTTAATTAATTATTAATTTAATAAAGAGTTAATTATTAATTAATTACTAATCGAGTTAAATTTAAGTTAAGGATTTAATAAAAGTTAATTATGATTTAATTATTTATAATAAAGGTTAAATTTATTATTTAAGTTTTAATCAAAGATTATTTAATTTTTAATTGAGACTAATGAATATTTAATTATTAACTAAGGTTTAAATTATTATTTAATAATTAATAAAGGATTAATTAGGGTTTAATTATTTATTAAAGGTTTAATTATTTCTTTATTAAGTTAAGAATTAATTAAGGTTGATTATGATTTAAATAAGGGTTTATCTTGTAAATAATTATTTTAAAAACATGTTTTAAGTTTTAAACTCTTTGTTTTCCAAGAATCAATTTTTTTTAAAGGTACTTCTTTTTCAAAGATGGTTTTGAACTCAAGGAATTCAAATGTTGTTACTATTAAGTAGGCAAATGACTGCGAATGAGTTATGATGTGATTGTTTATATTTTTGTGGATAACTATTAGCAAAATAAAACTCCGTTTTGTTATAAATTGATTGTTTGATTGTGTGGACATTTGATAACAAAATAAATCCCTATTCTACTATAAATTGATTGTTTGATTGTTTGGACATGTGTTAAGCAGAATAAATCTCTGTTATGCTATAAATTGATTGAATTATTTAGACACCTATCTAGCAAGACAAATCAACATCCTGCTATTATTATTTGGACATGTTTATGTTGGTTAGTTTATATTGACATTTTATTTCCTGATTTGGATATGAAGTATATTTACATATATGTTGACTTATGTAAACATATTGTTGAATGACTTGAAAGTGAAATTGAAATTAAATGGTAACTTTAACGGGAACCATTGGGATTGCTATGCCTCTTTTGAATTTATAAAATATGATTTTGAATTAACTTCAATCCATTAATAAATTTTGGGGTTTAAAGTTTATAAATGATTTTAAAGTTGTATAATTATGTAATAAAGGTATTTATAAATAATAATTTGTTTATAAAAGGGGCATTACTAAATAAAAGGGCTTATTTAGAGTGATTTCAAAAAAATGTTTTGGAGATGATGTTTGGAAAGGATTTTTCTTTAAGAAGGTTAATTTAAAAGTATTTTAAAAATAGGAACATGATTTACAAATGATTTTTAGATTGTAAAGGTATTTTTAATTATAAAGTGAACTTTTAAGAAAGAAAACTTTTTGTGATGGATAAGTGGGTTGGTTTTATAGGAAGAAATGTTTTTTAAACTGAATTTGTATGGCCATTTAATATGGAATATGAAGAGAGGAAATCTCTTATAAAGTTTGGTAATATACTTATATCATTGAATAACTATGTAATTGTATAAAAGGGATGTAAGGGTTTTTGGGAAGTGTGTTGTAAAAGATCTTTTGATCGAATGTTTATAAAGTGATTTTAATTAATGAAATATTAATTAATAAAGGCTTAGTGGATCCCATGTGGAATTAAATTAATGTTGAATGATTGTTTGTTTGATAATTAAATAACCGATTATCAAATCTAGACCAAAATGATAAATTTGGAAATATCTAGGAGAATCACGTGAGTTATATGGCATAGTCACTCCCAATGATGTTGAACTGTGCGTATAAGTCTCGTTTCATTCTTCTTGGGTAAATGATAAGGAAATCTATCAACAAACTATTAGGAGGTGAACTTCGCTCTATCTTTTATCTGTTTATTTCCTAAAGGACAAGGGTTGAGCTTATCAGAAATTATCAAAAGTTGTTTCGAAGAGTCCGGGATCGTATATGTCATCCAAAAACCACTTTGATCCAACTCAAGTGTTTTTAATAGAAGACATCTTGAAGAGTATGGAATCGAAGACGGAGTTTTGAAGTGCAAGGGCTATTTGCTACTAACCTTGAGAGTGATTCCAAAATGGGTATAGTAGAGGTAGTGCCTTCGGTTCCATTCAGTCCCAGAACGAACTTGTATGGATGAATGCTAGCATTGCATTGTTGCTTGAAGGGAAGTGTATCATTTCAAGCGGGATTGCTATTCGAAAAGGTAAAATGTAGCCTCAAGCCTCATCAATCGGGAATGACTAAAACATGGGAGATGCAGTAGGGCTAAGTGGGCCGCTTCCAATTAGGGTATGATCATCCCTATCTAGAGTCAATATTATCTTTCATTTGTATGCTTTGGGTCCCATTAATGGAGGGATGATCATATTCGGTACTACTAATCAAGTGATAGGCTTGTTTTGTGTTGGTAGGTGATCCCAGTGAGGTCCTCTATGTTATCTTATCTAGAAATGCACCGTGAAGGGCAGTACCCCAGTAGCCTAGTCATTATATGGAATCCATTCTCTATTACAAGCCTTTACGGTCTTAGTTGTATATTTATTATGCTGTAATTTAATTAATGTAACAATTTCGGCTATGATTAATAAGTGTTTGTATCTTGGACACTATTATAATATCAGAGAACATATGGAATGGTTTGGTTATCGTAAGGTAAAAAATCATCCGTGTTTATGTGTAGCGAGGTCTTACAAGATACCTTTGGTTTTAAAAGGGTTTTAAACATAATAATTCAGTTGTTTAAGTTTACTCACACCAGACCCGTGTCAGACCCAAAGTTTTATTTTCTTTTCCTAAAACTCTTGGGTGCTCAAATTTTTATGGGTAGCCAAGTAGTTCAGGTTTTCTTACGGATGCATCTTAGAGGAGCTTGGAGCATGAGGATTCATCAATAGCTAGTTATTATATTGTTTCTGCTGTATTATATTTATCTTATTTCAGTTAGGTAGGGACAGGCTGTTATAACCGTCCAAGGGTTGAACTGTATTGTATGACTCTGATGTGTCATTTTTGAAATGACTTTGTAAAGTATTATGTTGATTAATATATGTTATTCTGTTGCATTATGAGATTTCGTAATTGTTTTGTTTCTTCTATCCTCTATCTCCTTCCTTTCCCCTAACAATCTATCTTTATGACACTTAGTTGTTTGACCCGTGAAAACCATGGCATATTATTGTCGGCTTCTAGGGTTCTAAAAGGCAGGTTGTTACAGTTGTCCTGGAGCAGTTTTCTCCAATACAAACTTCCCACAGTCGATGGATGAATTCCGGCAACCTCATTCCTATGTTTTTGAATTTCACTCGTATCAACCAAAATTTCGGGCACAAAAGCTTGGGATGCCAGAAATCAAATAGGAAGCATCTCCTTTGTCAATTCAAACACTTCAACAAATCACCAATTAAAACATATCTAAACCAAGCAGCAATCAATTCAACAATTATAATACATGCAGTCCTATTTAGAGTAGCAAATGAGGATCACTCACCTTTACAACCTCCTATAGCTTTCTAGATCTTCATTTGAACCCTGTTAAACCTTAGCTTCACCATAACTGCATATAAACTCGTAAACAAAACCAAACTAGCAAGCAACATGATAAAAAACAAGATCAAATACACTAAATTGAATAGCCCAAAGGATGTAGAAGTAATTGAGAGGCTTACCCGAATTTTTGTAGATTTTATTGGAATTTAAATTCCAATTTAAATTAGTGATTTTTGCTCCCTTAGGGTTTGAGTAACCTAGTTTTGTTTTTCTAACTTTGCAAAAATGAATGTATAGTTCATTTAGAGAGCACCTAAGAGAGATAATTCTATTATTTGCACTAATGGGCTAAAATTTACTTAAGCCCAAACCCATATTATAATTAAATGAATTAAAATTCTTTTCCACCTCTTTCTCAATTTTAAACCTCTTATTTTTCTACTTAGATTTTATATAGAAATTTTTATAGTAAAACTCTAAATATACTTAAATCTTTTAACTTCAAAATAAAAGAAAGAAATATAATTCAAATAATTATTTTGATCTTCTTTTTAATATTTAAAAAATGGAAAATCTCTTATTTTCATTAAATGAAAATTTTCAGAGTTAACAACTTTTAAATGTAAATAAATCCATTTTTGAAATATAAGATTTATCAAAAATTTCCAAACTCACAAAACTCTAGATAAAATTCCTAATAAAATTTCCCAAATTAACATTTCAAATTTAAATTGAAATCTCTTTAAAAAATTAAACTTATTTCTTAAATAAATAAAATCAATTATTCTAAAAATTTAGATTTAGTTACACAATTAAATTTCACAAATCTCTGATAAAATTAATTAACCATAATTAAAGTTAATTAATTAGGTAATTAACAACAGCGTTGTTACAAATATAGGAGGTCTGATTTGTAGCATCATGTAACGACCTCCTATTTCGAACCATTCAAATCGACAATCATTCACACATGTCGGACTTGAATTGCTCCAAATAACAGATTGTTAATTTATAATTGGCAAAACTTAGCATATACAGTAAATAAATCAATCATAGAATCACAGACACAGATTTTACAACAATAAGCAGCGGAAAAGATAAATAGTAGTTCATGAAGCTACTACAGAAATAACATAGTCCAAAACAGAATACATCAGAAATCCCAATACATAGAAATCTCTAACACAAAAGTAACTGACAAGTCTGAAACATACAACTGAAATAAAAGGAATAAACTAAAAGCCGAAATAGATAAGATAGGTCTCCAAAGCAAACTCCAAGCTCCAAAAGACGAGTTTCAAAAGCTGTGACACTTAGGCTGACCCGAGCGTATAGCATAACAAAACACTCGAATCAGGATTAACATTCTTATGCCAGTAAATCAAACTCACGTGAATTGTCAAGTGAGATGCAATATAACTTAAAGGATGTTGGGATTCCATCCTTCAAGGATCCGATAAACTATCTACATACATAGTACAATACACTACACATATAATGTCTACGGTAAAGTAAAATATCAAAATAGCGTTAAGGCGTTACCCATATCCCCCTTAACACATTCTATATATTCCCATAGTCTATACAGTACCATAATTCCTCTGTAAACTGGAGGGCTATCAAAGGGCACTCCATAGGTATGGTACAAACCAAACTCGTAGAAGGCACGATAAGGCATGTGACAAGGCACGCGAGACAATGCCAAGGTAGGATTCTACCGTTTGCACTCCTAGACTGGTGGTAACGCATAACAGCTACTACCGCTCACCTCGAGACACACTCCCAAATCAAAGGTGTGCACACCAAATCGATTCACAAAAGCAATAAATATGGTTTCGAAGAAATGTGTCCGATAGGGGTGCGACCCCACTTGGCCCGGTATAGCTCCTGTTTTAGCCACATCAAGCTGACTCGAGGGAGTCAGGGCTACGTAAATACCTCGTATAGATCGTTCGCCAAACCATCCTACTTCATTCTGGATTCTCCACCACGTACATAGTTGTTAAAGTGGTTTTCGTTATTGGTAGAGAGTATGATAATATCCGATCCTGGTCTCTTTAACAACCAAATGCTTATTTCAAACCATGGTCATTTATAAAATTACTTTATAAATATTTAAATAAAATCTCAAATACAAAATTTTAATCAAAACGAATATTCAAATTTAATTCTATTTAAAATTTAAAGTATTCCTTTAATCACCCTTTGTTAAAACAAGTTATAAATCATTTCCAAAGTCATTAAGTTTCGAATGAATCTTTATTTAAATTCAATTAATAACCAGTTTAAGTTACCAGTAAAATTCCAATGTACCTTTCCAATCTTTTATTTATTAAAGTTATAAAAAAATCTATTTTAAATATAAATTAAATGAACCTTTTATTAATATCTATATATACATATATTAAATAAAAATTAGTTTTATACAATTTAAAAATAAATTAAACTTTTTATTTATCTATTTTAAAATCTCATTTTATATATTTTAGAAAATAAAACTATAAGTAAAATTTTACAAATTACTTTTAAATTAAACTCATAATTTTTCTATTTCCAAAATCAACATTTTAAGGTTATAAATTTTACAATAATAAAATAGAATACTTATTTCAAAAATCAAACTCATACATTTTTTTCAAATATTTGGAAATCGTTTTTCAAAAACAGACCAACGATGTCCGTATATAATTTTCTACCCTATGGTCAAATGATATGGATATTTGTTATTTCAATCTGTAATAGTTTAAATTTACGGGTTTATATTATTAAACTTGCAATCCCAAAATATCAATAATTACTGAAAATCGCTTGGGTTTATCATTTCAACCCATAACGAAGTTCACCTATTCTAAAGTTCGTTCGGGTATGTATCATTTCAACCCATAGTCATTTCTAAACTACAGGATCTTGCAGAGTGAGAACAATAATATAACATAGCTTTACATAACAATTTCTGAATATATAATCAATAAATTTTTTAAATATAATATCATATTTAACAGTTAATAACTAGCAATTCGATTTTAACAGTACATTTAAATTGCCATTTCCTATGAAATCAACTTAACGAGCATAAGAACATTAATCGTGAGAGATTGTTCATCTTTCGTGGCTAGAGAACGATGAAATTTGAAGAGCAACTGACACGGTTACGGACACAGACACGACACGACACTTCAAATAGCTGCGACAAGCAAACAGATTTGGCACGAAAATTAGACGAGAACAAATATGTGTGTGTGTGAGAGAGATATATATAAATTTGTTTTATGGATATTGGAAAGGACAATTTGTATATATACAACTATACAACACATATAATTTCCGTCTACAGGTACAATAGCGATATATATAAAACTTCGGTCGACCTTCTATATATATGTATTATATATACAACATGTACAAGTTCAGATTTAAAAGCACAATACAATGCCAGCTGCAATATATATATACGACATATACATCTATATATATACTCGCGTATATATATCAAATAACAACAGAGGAGAGGTTGAGCAAGTAATAAAAGCACAAAATAAAAACACAATAAATATTATTTCACAAAGCAGCAAGCAAAAGCCTGAAAAAGTATATAAATCCCCTGACCAAAATATGTATACATCGAGCGTATGTATATACATAAGTGAGAAGGGAAATTGTCAGGAAATGGGTTTGCTTGCGGGTGTGCTTCGGGTAGGAGAAGTTTTTGCACGGGGACGGCTCGAGTCAAGGAGAAAAACACAGGGCCGACTTCGGTTTTGGCATAGGGAAGGTCGAGGAAGGGGCAGCAACTGGGTTGCTTCGGTGGAGGGTTGTTTCGAGTCAGACTCGGGAGTGATAGGAGGTTGCTTCGGGTGGTGTTTGGTTAAGGGTGGTGGCACTTCGGGTTTGAAGAGGGAAAGCACCACAGGAGTGATGTGGGGGTGGTGGATGGGTTTACTTGGGTTTTGTGATAGGGAAACGTGAGGCAGGACTCGGGCAAAATGGGGCAAGGCACGAGCTGCTCTCTCAAGTCAGGGAGGGAGAAGGACGTAATAAAAAGAGGAATGAAAATAAAAACATACCCTTTTCTAAAATGAACAGATGATCCAAATGAAAACGCACTTCAATATATAAAAACACCGAGATATAAAGAGCCAACATTGCTTCCAGAATTTATTAAAGCAATGACTGATGGTTTTACTCGGTTGGAAATGAAAAGGCAGAGAAAAACCAGAAGACACAAATACGTACTGATACGACAACCTGTTACGTCGATTTTGCTGTGTGTCGGATGTCAAAATACTAGATTGAATACACCGAGGAGATCAGCATGATGAGACAAACAGACTGGTACACAAATATTAGCGTTACGACCGAGTTATAAAAACTCAATTTTTCACCGCTGAAAATGCTGCTAAAAAGCTGAAAATAAGATAAACGGGGTTATAGCAATCCAAATTTGATGAAACTAATTGTGTCGTCTCACTCAGAAAATGATTTACATTTTATTATATAAAATATTCAGATTTCGAAAATATTAAATTTTCAATAGATAACTAATAATTTTCATATTTTAAATTCAACAATAAATTAACTTCCATATTTTTCAATAAAACTCTACCATTGACTATATTTAAATAGACGCATTTCAAATACAAAATTTATTCTGAAATTTTATTGTTTAAAATTTCAAGTAAAATTAGTTAATTACTTTATGAAGTTCGTTAAAATTTCAGGTCTTTACACTCTCCCCCACTCAAAACTTTTCTTCTTCGAAAAAGAAGGAGATAGAAGAATAGAAACAAACCAGAAGATAGAATAAATTCAACAAATAGTACCTGAGTCAAATAATTCAGGATTTGAAGCACGCATAGATTCCTCGGTTTCCCAAATGCAATCCCGATCATCCGTACTCCACTGTACCTTGACTAGATTGACAAATTTCCTTCGAATCTGCTTCGTACCTCTATCGACAATACAAAGTGGCTTTCTCTCGATGGTGAGATTTGGCTCGACGTCCAAATTCTCTAATAACGCTGGCTAAACGATCAAGGATGGATCATGGAGATACTTGCGAAGGTGAGATACGTGAAACACGTTGTGCACACCTGTTAGTTTCTCCAGCAAATCAACTCTATAAGCCAAAGGACCAACTCTTTCCAAAATGCGGAAAGGACCAATGAACCTGGGAGCAAGCTTCCCTCTCCTGCCAAAACGAACCATATTCTTCAGTGGCGAGATCTTGAGAAAGACCTGATCACCTACTGAAAATTCCAAATCCCTTCTACGCCTGTCAGCATACTTCTTCTGCCTATCCCGAACAATCCTCATCTTCTTCCTAATCTCCTCGACCTTCGCAGATGCTTCCAAAATCATTTCAGGCCCAAGAACCAAGCGATCACCGGACTCAATCCAGCAAGATGGAGATTTGTAGGATTGTCCGTAAAGAGCGGCAATTGGAGACACCTCGATACTTGCCTGATTTCCAAAAGAATGGGATTAAAAGATTGATTAAGTTCAAGATGATTCAAATTCAAAGATATAGTTATAACTGATAAATGTTATTATAGGTGAATTCGACAAGATAGAGATGATCTTCCCAAGATCGTCCATCATCAAGAACACAAACACGAAGGAGGTCTTCCAGAATCCGATTCACCCTTTCCGTCTGACCATAAGTTTGGGGATGATAAGCCGTACTAAGGTTCAAACGAGTACCAAGAGCTTCCTCGAATTCCTTCCAGAACTTGTTGGTAAAGATAGGATAACGATCACAAATAATTCTAGAAGGAACACTATAGAGACAGACAATCTCCCTTATATAGATCTCAGCTAAGCTCAAGGTTGTGCGATTCTACTTGACCAGAATAAAATGGGTGAATTTGGTCAATCGATCGACAACTACCCAAATACTCTCATTACCCCTTCTAGTCATCGGTAAACCATTAATAAAATCCATAGAAAATTGATCCCACATCCAAATGGGAATCTCAAGGGGTTGCAGCGATCCAGCGGTCTTCTGGTGATCAGCCTTAACCTGTTGACAAGTGGCACATCAACTGACAAACATAGAGATGTCCCGCTTCATATTCCACCAATACAACTTCTTCATATCCTAAAACATCTTCGTGACTCCTAGATGGATGGAGAGTATGGACTAATGATTCTCCCTAAGAACTACTTGCCTCAAACCATCAACATTCGAAACACAAATCCGGCCATTAATCCTCAAAAACTCCATTCTGATCAATCTGCGCTCCTAACTCTATCTAATTTTCACCCTCTCTACTCCGAATATTCTCCTTCATAAGCCTAATCATCGCATCTTCATCCTGCTTAGCGGCAATACGATCCAAAAGAGATGGATAAGCTACAATCTGACACAATAAGACTTTCTTCCGACTCAAAGCATCAGCCACAACATTGTCTTTCCCAGGGGTATAGTTGATGTCGAGGTCATAAGATGCCAAGAACTCAAGCCATCGAACTTGCCTCTGGTTTAAATCCTTCTGGTTGAAGATGTGCTTAAGAGACTGGTGATCGGTGAAAAGCTCGAACTTGGTTCCCAAAAAGTGATGCCTCCACAACTTCAAAGCAAACACAACAGCAAGCAACTCTAAATCATGGGTGGCATAGTTAGCTTCGTGGGGCTTCAACTGACTACTAGCATAAGCTATGACCTTCCCATCTTGCATCGACACAGCACCCAAACCTTCTTTACTAGCATCGATATAAACTGAAAATCCCTCATCCCCATTCGGAAAGGTGAGAATAGGGGAAGAAGTAAGCTTTTGTTTCAACTCATTAAATGCGGCTTCACACTACTCATTCCAATTAAACTTGGCATTCTTACGAGTCAAAGCGGTGAGAGGTGCAGCCAAACGGGAAAAGTTCTCTATAAATCTCCGATAATAACCGGCAAGGCCCAGAAAGCTTCAAATATCAGTCAGAGTCATAGGTGTATCCCAATCCTGGAAATGGATAAGGGGATAAGTTCAAAGATAGATAAGATGAATGAATTCAAAAGAGAAGGGTGGATAGACTTACATTAATCGCGGCGACCTTAATCGGGTCAACCGAGATTCCATTTTTTGAAACAATGTGCCCAAGGAATCAGACTTCAGCTCTCCAAAAATGGCATTTAGAAAATTTGTCTTTCAACTGATGTTTCCCAAGAGTTTGGAGAATATATCTCAAATGAGATTCATGCTCCTTCTTTGACTTAGAAAAGACAAGAATATCATCAACAAAAACCAGAACAAACTTGTTGAGAACATCACGGAAAACGCGATTCATAAGATCGACAAAGAAGGCAGGAGCATTGGTTAATCCAAAAGGCATGACTAACCATTCATAGAAACCATTCTCTGTTCGGAAAGCAGTCTTGGGAATGCTATCCTCAGCAACACGAAGCTGGTGAAAACCGGTGGCAAGATCAAGCTGAGAGAATACCCTAGCTCCGTAGAGCTGATCAAACATATCATTGATGCGAGGCATCGGATATCGGTTCTTGAGAGTAAGCTTGTTCAGCTCTCTATAATCAACACACATCCTCAAAGAACCATCATATTTGGTGACAAAGACTACAGCTGCTCCCCATTCAGAAAAACTCTGCCTAATCAAACCCTTAGAGAACAAATCCTCAATCTGCTTCCTCAACTCAACTTTCTCTTTGGGTACCATCCGTCTAGAAGGGAGAACAACTGGTCGAGCACCAGGAATAAGATCAATGCGGAATTCAATTTCCCACTTAGGAGACAGAGAAGTGACTTCACCAAAAACATCAGGATAATCCCTGACTATCGGGGTGGAGTCCAGATCACTAGGCTGAGCATCAAGAGAAAAGATAAAGCTGCCTGCATAATCTTGAGGCATTCGACATTTAATCAAAATAGAATTGCCCAGGTCGTCTACTAGGGAAACGGTCCGGGCTTTACAAGAAATGACAGCATCATAATGCTTTAACTAATCATCTCCAAGTAAAATGTCAAATGCATCGAAGCCGAGGACATAGAAATCTCCGGTGAATCGGTGCAAATTGTAAAGGAATTTCACTCCTTTATAAACATAAAAAGATTGGCGGGACCGCCGATGGGATTAGTCACACGCAATGATGAAGTCACCAATTGAGGTTGTAAAATATGCTTGAATTTATTACAGAGATCAACAGATATGAAGTTATGAGATGCACTAGTGTCAAATAAAACTCGAACAGGAAAACCATGCAAAGTAAAGGAGCTCTGAAGTGTACCTTGGCTATCACTGGCAGGCGGAGGAGGAGTGGAAGAAGTCATGGCAAAGACTCCAGATGTCTAGCCTCTCTGGTGGAAGGGACAATCGTTCTTAGAATGGCCAGGCTGCAAACAAACATGGCAAGGTTGTTTCTGGTAGCCTGAGGTGGAGGGATAGCGACACCGGCAGGAGATGGACAGCTGTTGGCATAGTGACCTTTCTGGTCGCAGTTGAAACAAGTGATGGAAGAAAGATCAAGAGTTCTCTTCTGAGGAGCATATCCAATACCATGAGTATCTTGCCATTTCTTCTTCTGATGCTGAAAATTGGGCTTCCTCTTCTTAGGACCAGTGGAAGTACCCTGAGATGCTGAAACTGCCTGCTTACCCTTGGAAGTAGGTTCTCGAATCTGGTGGCCATATCCATCAGAGAAGTGAAGGTACCATGAACATGACTAATCAAGCGGTCATAAAACTCCGACGAGCACCATGAATAAACTTCTCGTTCTTCTTAAGTGGGGTATCAATCAAACTGGAACCAAACTTGGAAAGCTCATTGAACTTCCTCTCATACTCAGCAAAAGTCATGTCTCCCTGCTCAAGATCCATGAATGCCCTATACAACTAAGATTTCTCAGCTTCGGGCATCCATTTTACCACAAAAGCATCCCTGAAAAGAAGGGATCCAAGATAAGACAAAGATTAAGAAGATAAATTTCAAAGAAATAGATTCCACAGGAATAATCTAGGAAAGACAACTAAGAAACTCACCTGAACTACTGCCAAGTGATATTAGCCTCAACAGTCTGAGCGGTAACAGATTCCCACTAATCCTGGGCAGACTCCTGTAAGTGCCAACTAGCTAGATGACGCATCTAAGCATTAGTGATCTCAAGCCCAATGAAAATCCTCTCAAGACTTTTCAGCCATTGCTGAGCCTCGATAATACTCTTTGCTCCAGTGAACTTGGTACCTCCAAGCTGAGAATACTCCTTACAAAGCTGAGTGAACCTAACAGGCTGAACAGGTGCGACAACTGGAGCAACGGTTGGTACAGGGGCAACTGGTGGTGCATGAACATTTCCACGACCCCTACCATGGACATTCCTACGATTACACATCAGGAAAAGACAAGAATTTGATTTTAGAACAAGGATACAGTTTCAAAATTCAAAAGAAATCATAATTAAATAGAATTCTAACTTAAATTTTCAAGCATGAACGAATATGATTTGGTAATTAATTCAACTCATTCTAAGGTATTGCTACCTTATCTCTAATGAGTCTTTACCCTATATGCTAAGCTTTGCCTAAACCTGGCTCAGATACCAACTGTAACGACCTCCTATTTCGAACCATTCAAATCGACAATCATCCAAACATGTCGGACTTGAATTGCTCCAAATAACAGATTGTTAATTTATAATTGGCAAAACTTAGCATATACAGTAAATAAATCAAACACAGAATCACAGACACAGAGTTTACAACAATAAGCAGCGGAAATGATAAATAGTAGTTCATGAAGCTACTACAGAAATAACATAGTCCAAAACAGAATACATCAGAAATCCCAATACACAGAAGTCTCTAACACAAAAGTAACTGACAAGTCTGAAACACACAACTGAAATAAAGGGAATAAACTGAAAGCTGAAATATATAAGATAGGTCTCCCAAGCGAACTCCAAGCTCCAAAAGATGAGTTTCAAAAGCTGTGACACTCAGGCTGACCCGAGCGTAAAGCAAAGCAAAACACTCGAATCAGGATTAACATTCCTATGCCAGTAAATCAAACTCACGTGAATTGTCAAGTGAGATGCAATATAACTTAAAGGATGTTGGGATTCCATCCTTCAAGGATCCGATAAACTATCTACATACATAGTACAATACACTACACATATAATGTCTACAGTAAAGTAAAATATTAAAATAGCGTTAAGGCGTTACCCATATCCCCCTTAACATATTCTATATACTCCCGTAGTCTATACAGTACCGTAATTCCTCCGTAAACTGGAGGGCTATCAGAGGGCACTCCAAAGGTACGGTACAAACCAAACTCGTAGAAGGCGCAATAAGGCATGTGACAACGCACGCGAGGTAATGCCAGGGTAGGATTCTACCATTTGCACTCCTAGACTGGTGGTAACGCATATCAACTACTACCGCCCACCTCGAGACACACTCCCAAATCAAAGGTGTGCACACCAAATCGAATCACAAAAGTAATAGATATGGTTTTGAAGAAATGTGTCCGATAGAGGGTGCGACCCCACTTGGCCCAGTATAGCTCCTGTTTTAGCCACATCAAGCTGACTCGAGGGAGTCAGGGCTACTTAAATACCTCATATAGATCGTTTGCAAAACCATCCTACTTTATTTTGGAATCTCCACCACGTACGCAGTTGTTAAAGTGGTTTTCGGTATTGGCAGAGAGTATGAAAATATCCAATCCCGGTCTCTTTAACAACCAAACGCTTATTTCACACCGTGGTCATTTATAAAATTACTTTATAAATATTTAAATAAAATCTCAAATACAAAATTTTAATCAAAACGAATATTCAAATTTAATTCCATTTAAAATTTAAAGTATTCCTTTAATCACCCTTTGTTTAAACATGTTATAAATCATTTCCAAAATCATTAAGTTTCGAATGAATGTTTATTTAAATTCAATTAATAACCAATTTAAGTTACCAGTAAAATTCCAATGTACCTTTCCAACCTTTTATTTATTAAAGTTATAAAAAAATCTATTTTAAATATAAATTAAATGAACCTTTTTTATTATATATATATATATATATTAAATAAAAATTAATTTTATACAATTTAAAAATAAATTAAACTTTTTATTTATCTATTTTAAAATATCATTTTATATATTTCAGAAAATAAAACTATAAGTAAAATTTTACAAATTACTTTTAAATTAAACTAATAATTTTTCTATTTCCAAAATCAACATTTTAAGGTTATAAGTTTTACAATAATAAAATAGAATACTTATTACATTTCAGAAATCACACTCATGCATTTTCTTTCAAATATTTAGAAATCATTACAGACCAACGGTGTCCATATATAATTTTCTACCCTATGGTCAAGTGATACAGATATTTGTTATTTCAATCCGTAATAGTTTGAATTTACGGGTTTATATTATTAAACCCGCAATCCCAAAATTTCAATAATTACTGAAAATCACTTGGGTTTATCATTTCAACCCATAACGAACTTCTCCTATTCTAAAGTTCGTTCGGGTATGTATCATTTCAACTCATAGTGATTTCTAAACTACAGGAACTTGGAGAGTGAGAACAATAAAATAACACAGCTTTACATAACAATTTCTAACATATATGATCAATAAAATTTTTAAATATAATATCATATTTGACAGTTAATAACTAGCAATTCGATTTTAACAGTACATTTAAATTACCATTTCCTATGAAATCAACTTAACGAGCATAAGAACCTTAATCGTGAGCTATTGCTCACCTTTTGTGGCTAGGGAACGATGGAATTTGAAGAGCAACTGACACAGTTACGGACACAGACTCATCACATCACGACACTTCAAATAGCTGCAACAAGCAAACAGATTTAGCACAAAAATTAGAAGAGAACAAATATATATAGATTTGATATATATATATATATACATTTATTTTATGGATATTGGAAAGGATAATTTGTATATATACAACACATATAATTTCCATCGATAGGTACAACAGTGATATATGTAAAACTTTTATCGACCTTCTATATATATGTATTATATAAACAACATTTACAAGTTCAGCTTTAAAAGCACAATACAACGCCAGCTGTAATATATATACGACATATACATCTATATATATACACGCACATATATATCAAATAACAACAGAGGAGAGGTTGAGCAAGTAATAAAAGCACAAAATAAAAACACAATATATGTTATTTCATAAAGCAGCAAGAAAAAGCCTGAAAAAGTATATAAAGCCTGTGACCAATATATATACATCGTGCATATGTATATAAATAAGCGAGAAGGGAAATTGTCAGGAAATGGGTTTGCTTGTGGGTAAGCTTCGGGTAGGGGAAGTTTTTGCACAGGGACGGCTCGGGTCAAGGAAAAACCACGGGGCCGACTTTGGTTTTGGCGTAGGGAAGGTCGGGGAAGGGGCAGCAACTGGGTTGCTTCGGTGGAGGGTTGTTTCAAGTCAGACTCGGGTGCGGTAGGAGGTTGCTTCCAAAATGAACAGATGAGCCAAATGAAAAGGCACTCCAATATATAAAAACACTGAGATATAAAGGGCCAATGTTGCTTCCAAAATTTATTAAAGCAATGACCGAAGGTTTTACTCGACTGGAAATGAAAAGGCAGAGAAAAACCAGAAGACACAAATACGGTACCGATGGGACAACCCGTTACACCGATTTTGCTGTGTGTCGGATGTCAAAATACAAATAGATTGGTACATGGATATCAGTGATACGACTGAGTTATAAGAACTTGATTTTTCACCGCTGAAAATGCTGCTAAAAAGCTGAAAAAATAATAAACGGAGCTATAACAGTCCAAATTTAATGAAACGAATTGCGCCGTCTTGCTTAGAAAATGATTTATATTTTATTATATAAAATATTCAGATTTCGAAAATATTAAATTTTCAACAGATAACTGATAATATTCAGATTTGAAATTCCACAATAAATTAACTTCCATATTTTTCAATAAAACTCTACCATTGACTATATTTAAATAGACGCATTTCAAATACCAAATTTCCAAAATTTTATTGTTTAAAATTTCAAGTAAAATTAGTTAATTACGTTATGAAGTTCGTTAAAATTTCAGGTCGTTACACATCACCTATGCTTACGTCCACAATTCCAATTTATTAAAGGAAAAACTATGGCTGAACTTGAAAGAAGATTCGATAGTTACTTTTAGACCATGGGCCATCATCGGGACCTTCAACTGCACTAGAATTATAAAAGAGAAAAGAGGATGAAATGTAGTGCCGAGCAACAAAAAGGAAAAATCGATT
Source organism: Allium fistulosum (assembly GCA_030737815.1). NCBI lineage: Eukaryota > Viridiplantae > Streptophyta > Magnoliopsida > Asparagales > Amaryllidaceae > Allium > Allium fistulosum. The sequence goes on from CM060903.1 coordinate 1,179,917,333, forward strand.
AGCCGATATATTGCATAGGTCTATTGGAAGGGCAGGTCCAGAGTTATCAATTTTCATAGTGGTTAGGTCCTGAAAGAAATATAATAACCAAGATAGACAGGGTTTAGTGAACTTAAATTGGCTAGAGATTTTCAATCAGTTTACAGTTTCTTACCTACTTTCGTGTATTAGCGATCACAATCCCATATTAATTTATCTAATATAAAGGGCACACAAGCCAAATAAACCCTTTAAGTTTATCAACCGTTGGACTATTTTCAAAAATTACTCTGGAAAAATCATAGCACATTAGAATGAAACAGCAGAAGTCAAACCACTTTACCGCTTTATTCAAAAATAAAAACATATCAAAACAAGACTGAGAGAATGGAGCAAGGGAGTAAGAAACACAAAACAAAAAGTAAAAATGCTTAGACAAAGATGTGCTGACTTGCAAAAGGAACTGGAATTCACATGCAACTAAGAAACTGCCAATACTCTTTAGGAAACAAAGTAGAGGTTGGACCAACCCATAACAAAAACATTATTGGACATGAAACAAAAAGTGAAATATAACTAGCTACACTTGGGGGACAAAGCCAGTTTTATGCAAAAATATCAAGCAAAATGTAACAATCCGCATTTTCAACCCTCAAAAGTCGATATCAATACATCCAAGATATTTACGTACCAAACATCCAAGTGCCGTAATGACATATTGTTGAGGTGAAAGAAAAGAAAAGATGGAACAGAATCTCACATCGTGAAGAGTAATATATAATATCCAAATGATCTTTATAAAGAAAACTTTCATCTTCATACAATAAATCAGAGTCTAACTTACCATCAGCTTGGACAGTTATAATAGCCTTCCTTACAAATGCTGATAAATACAAAAAAGTAATGTAGTGGAAAATTAAAAGTACGGCAATACATTTTGATGGTATCTAGCTCGTCTCCTGAAGCTCCTAATCATCCAAAGCCGTCTTTGAAAAAATACTCGGGTTTGACTCGACTATTATAAGAAAATAACACCTGGATTAGTCTGGTAAACTAGCGTGAGAAACTCAAATAAATTGGATTCTTTTATGTTTATAAAACCCTTTCAAAAATATAGGTTTCTCATAAAAACATGCCGCACATAAGCACAGACGGGTTTTTACCTTACGATAACCCAAACGTTTCAGATAGAAAACCTAGTGATATTAGAATAATGTCTAGCCTTTAAAATAAATATATAACATAGTTGAAATGCTTGCATCTCACAATCCAGCATATTTGGTATACAACTAAGTCTGTAAAGGCATGTATTGGAAAATGGATTCTATACAATGACAAGGCACTAGGGTACCATCGGGTGGAATCTCGATTTTACATCATTTTGATTGTGATAACTTTTATAAACAAATATTTGTGTACAAATCCTTTATGCAGGAAATTTGTTGCAGATTCATATACAAAGTGTTGAGAGGCTGATAGTTCTTTATCTAGAGTCTTTTAATAATTTAGAAATATGTTAAAATCTCTCCTGAATTGATATATATATAAATTCATGCACACACTTACACAAACATACACAACAGGCTGAATTCAGACGGCTGAATGATGAAACAAAAATACTGTTTCACAATATTCAGTCGGCTGAATGACTTCATTCAGACGGTTGAATGCTGAAACAAAAATATTGTTTCATAATATTCAGCCGGTTGAATGAAATTATTCAAACGGTTGAATTAGGCTAAAAATAGTCTATATCCTTGCTGTTTGCGTTTTAATTTGATTCAGAAAGCTGAATTATTTTATTCAGTCGGTTGAATATTCTCAACAACTATTTTCATGAATAGACACTTCTCTTCATCGAAGAGTAACATCTTCAAAGTCAACGGTTGCGCCTGTTTCTTTTCAATATAACTTTTCGTCTACGGTTGCAACCCTTTTAAACTCTATAAATAGATTACAGAATTCAACAAACAATTTACCGAATCTATTTTTAATATTCTTGAATTCTTATATATTCTCTAGTTTTCAAACTGCACTCAAATTGCTTACATTCTATGATCCTTGATCACTCTATCTTCCACAATTCTCAAAGCACATTACACTAAATATCATAAAGGAGAAGATTATAGGAAGATTGTACTTAATTGACTTATCAGTGCTTGTAACGACCCAGAATTTTTGATAATTAAAATTCGAATATTAAATTGATTTTAAATATTAATAAATGGAATTTAGAAGTCGAATGATTTATTTTTCGAATATTGGGTTTTATTTGATAATTAAATCGATAAATTAATAATTGAAATTCCAGAAATAATTGAAAATCGAGTTTAATATGATTGAAATTGATTTAGAAAATTTTATTTAATCATACTGGAGTTATAGAAATGTTATAGAACTTTTAAAATTGAATTTGGAGTTAATATATGAAAATTGAATATTTTAATATTTAATTATCGACTGAAAAATAGCCAATTTTCGAACAGTCTCAGAATTGAACGAAACCAGTTCCATTGGATCCGTAATAGTTAGTTATTATCGGATTTTAATTTTCGTATCCATCGGAGTTGTCGTTTGACCGTGGCAGCTCGAAACGCATCGATATCGTTTTAATTTTAATCGGCGAGTTAAAATAGTCATTTTTCAAAAAGTCTCGGATTTCGACGAAACCAGTTTCATCGGATCCGTAATGTGATATTATTGTAAGATTTCAAATTTCGTAATTTTTGGATTTACCATTTGTCCGGGGCAAGCCAAAACGCCTCGAAGTCGATTTAAATCGGTTTAATTTAAATTGATCGTTTATTGTCATATCTCACACATACGACCGAATTAGCTTTCGAAACCTATTCCATTGTGTTCGGAACGCGGGGTAAACCTTAGGAACGTCGGTCGGCACGTTCGATTTGGAGTTCGTAAGATTTTGAGTGAATAGTATTTTGGAAATTTCTATAAAAGCCCATCCTTTTTCACGATTTTCAACAAACGAAAACGAGCCTAGGGTTTCGTTCAGCTGGCCGCCACTTCTACGATCTATGGCCGAAAAGCTCTCTTGTTTTTCCCTTGAAAACTCTCGATCCAAGCTTTGATTTCGAAATCTATATAAATGAAAGTTGAAGAACTCTTCACGACGAGCATATCCAACGGTGGATCTCAGTCATCGTCAACGTTTGAAGCCAGGAAATGGCCAAGAGTAGCCGTCGTTCGTTCACGTATTCCGAGGGGAGGAAGGCACCGGACTTCGCCATATTGCAGTCGAAGGTTGGGGTCGTGATGCTCTTTCGTTTGGAACTATCTGATCGTCGTGAAGACGAGTGTAGAGGGTCACGAGATTCAAGCAAATTGGCGGCATGGGTTCGTTCGAACCTGGAAATGTTGCACGTGAAAAAAACTGATGAGGGAAGAAAGGGGGATGCGCGGCCAGATCTCCTTGGTTCAAAAGCAACGGTCTTGATTTGTTTAGGTTTAAAGAAAAATTTATTTGTAAATTAAATTATATTATTAATTCGGGTAACTTTAAAAATGAATATCTTTTTGCTGCGAGGTCGGAATCGAACGAAACGAATTACGTTGGCTTCGTTTTGTCGATCACTATGCTATGGAACTAGATTGGAAGCGATCGGGGTCAATGAAAATTTTGAGTGAAATTAAACGTCCGTTTAATTTCATTCGAAATAAATCGCTACGAATTGCTATCGTAAAATCACGGTGAGATCTTCTCACTCAAGAATTGAAAAGTGGAATTTTCAGTTATTTATTTGATTGCTATTGGATGTGATATTAGATATAGTAGGATATATCTATATATATATATAGCAATATATACATATTGGCATATGTATATATTGGATTGATTGATTTCCCGCCTCGTATAGCGGATGAGACCCTATTGCGCCGTTAGTAAGCGGATTATTTTTATAAAACCCATATACCGCGATAATTCCGTACTAGAGCGGAATTGGTATTGTGCTAACATCTTTGGATGCAGGGAAACAGGTTGGAGGGATCCAACTGGATTCCTCACCAGTAGTTATTTATTTACAGATATTGATGTATATTCTGTTATCATATTGATATATGATATTGACTGTTGTGATGGACTGATTGGTGTTGTTGCATCATCGGATTCAGTTTTGAAATGTAAAAATAACGACTTTTACTTTAAAAGGGTTTTTAAAGTGATTTTTGAAAATATACGTTTTATGGAATTTTTGAATCGATTTATAAACGTAAAATTTTAAAGTTATAAAAGTTATAATTTTTAGTGAAATATAACCGAAGTGTCGTTTTTGAAATAAAAGTCGATTTATTTATAAAATGGTTTAAGTTGGGATTTTTGAATAACTATAAACGATTTGTATAGAAAGATTTATAAAATTGATATTTTATAAATCAAAATATTGGACTTATAAAACGAATTTTATAAGTGTTAAAAAGAAGTATAAATGGATTTCATAAGTGAATGAGATTAATAGATTTATATTGTGAAGTTAAAAATGAATGAAGTTGTAGAATAAAGGATTTATAAGTAATTTACTTATAAATTGGATTTTTGCCTTTAAATGGAATATTGATCGAATTTGTTCATGAATGATTTTTTTTAAAAGTTGAAATCGTTATAAAGTACAAATGCGATTTATAAACGTTGTTTATAAATCCGAAATCACTTATTTTTATAAGTGAATTTTAGAAGTTAATAAAATGAGATTTATAAACCAGAGTTGTTATAGAAAATAGAAAATGGAATTTATAAACGTTGTTTTATAAATTCGGAAATCAATCAATCAAATTTGATGAATTTAATATAGAAGGTTATTAAGGAAATTTTATCCACGATTTTGGGACAGTGGATAATTCTTGAAATAAATATGTAAAAAGGGATTGAAACTTGGTTATTGAAGTATATTCACGATTTTGGACAGTGAATATATTATTGAGAAAAAAATAGTTATGTTTGGGAAAGCGATATTATAAATGAAGTTAATTGTTTTAAAAGATGTTTTAAAACGTGTGAACTATCGAAATCATAGATTTCAACATTCATTGTTGAAATAGACGTTTTCAAGAAGTAAGGAAATGGTGGACTATAACACTGTTGTGATAGTAAATGATTTCCGAAAGGAAATGTTTTTATATAGTATTGGGATTTATATATCTATCTTAAAATTCGAATCCCTATACTAGTGATTTTGAGTCGTCGTAACGATGTTTTACGTAACATTCGTTTTGACTCAAATAAATGTGGTTATAGTAAATGGTTTCCTTAAAGAATGAATATATACTTAATATTGATTTAAGTATATTGAATATTTTCAAAATGTTGAAAATAAATAGTTTTGCGAATTACTTATTTTAAATAAGTATGGAATTGCTTTTCCAATATGAAACGAAGGGTTTGAAACTTTATCTTTTAAAGATAAATTGAAAAGTGAATATTTGAAATTTGTTTTCAAACGGTTAAGTGTGGAAATTTTATATCTAGTAAAAGATATTTTTGAAGAATAAATAATTTGGAAAATTATTTGGAATCTGATGATGTCGCGCATCTTTATTGATAGTTAAATAGCCGACTATCAATAATTACCTTTAGATAGGTATTTGTTGTGAATTGGATGAATTTGAATGCCACACTTGTTTTTAAATAAGCGCTCACTATTCGGGTTAGCCGGGAAAGGACCATGGGGTCGTATAACCCATTCCGAATATGTGATACGTCGTTATGAATCGCATTCGAAGACCGGTGTTGAAGACCGGGTATTTTTGAAAACGGAAGGATTACCGTCGAGTTACTCTACATCGGCTGATCTCCGATTTAGAGGTTTTATCACCCTTAGTGACGGGAAGTCCGGACGTGATTAGAAATTTATCCGGATATGCAAGGGCTTCGTGAGAAGTGCCTTCGGTTCTGTTCGATCCCGGAACAGACTTGTATGGATTGTGTGTCTGACGTTACAATTTGAGATATAAAGCTGATTTCTTTCAAATACATTTCTGTTGGTGGCGGAGAATTTATTCTCTTAGCTTAACACCCTTCTCTGAGACGTACGAGCTCAGAGGTTATGTAGTTGAAATTTATCAACGATATATCCCAATTTGGTAACGTGGCATACTGAGTGTTGCTGTGAAATGATCAGTGTTTGATCATTTGTGATATGATCATTTGTTTGATCTTATATCTTTGTGATCATAGGTTGATCATTTTGTTTGACCCGAAGCATGGCTTTGTAGAAAGCGTAGCTTTGTGGACGAGACTTCATCGAGCCTCACACCCCGGAAATGGTCGAAACAGGAAGGATGCGGCAAGGTTCTAGGGAGTAGCGCCCCTTAGTGTATGTCATTCCTTCTGGATAAAGGTGGTATCATGGTATGGAGCCCAGATACTTAACCTCTGTGGTTACTGCATTTTTATTATTATGTGGTTTGTTGGAAATCGGGGATCCTCGGGAAGATCGGTGACGATCGGGGGATGGCATACGCGTGTCGGTAGTTACCTACTTTTGCAGAGGTAACCCGGCCTTGTGTTGGCAGAGATCTAACCGTAATGTTAGGTTATTTCTCGGGTCGTCTATTCCAGGGACGTACCCATCGTGGAAAAGGAAGTTCCTTAGCCTGACCATTTGTTGGAAATCCAAAGAAACAATACGAGCCTTGTACGGTTTTAGTTGTAGAACCTGCCATTTAATATGGTAGCTATAGCAAGCATACTATAATGGTACCTATGCTGGCTAAGATTTATATTATACTTTCGAAATGTTTTCTACATTATGCACTAATAATAATATCAAAAAGGATTTGATTTTGCGTAGTAAGCATCTTTGACTATCATAAGAAGAAATCTCCTCCAATTCTGCGTTTGCATTGTGTGTGTGGCGGGAGGTCTTATGGTAGTTTCATTTTCCAAAAGCATTGCGAATTTGTTTTATTTTCTTTGTGAAAAATAACTGTTTTACGATTTCACACCAGTCACCATGACTGACTCGGAGTTTATTGTTTCCCTTCTAAACTCTGGGTGCCCACCAATTTCCACACGGGCAGCCTAGAGTTATGTTATCAGGATATTCTGGATATTCTGGAGCTTTGGAGATAAGCTGGATGGCGAGACGTAGTACTTGTATCTGATATATTTATTCCGCTGTGTATTCTGTATGAGGACAAGTTTATATAACTGTCCATTGTTGTATTGAGTTGTATATTGACTCTGATGATTGATGTATGTATAAAATGATATAGTTCTTTGATTTAAAGATTATTCAATTATCTATTATATATTGTTCCGCTGCGATGTGTAAGATTCTGATATTGTTTTCTGTTCTGATGTTGTTCTGTTGTTCTTCTTTCTTCTTCTCTCTTTCTTCTATTTTTTCTTCTTCTTATACTTTTTCTTTTTCTTAAAACCCTCACTATTGGAGTTTCCGGCACTCGATTGCTCGACAGTCGATAAAGTGAGTATCGATGTCGAATTTTCGAAAGTCGAAAATTTCGAGACGTGACAGCGTGGTATCAGAGCATATGGTTAAGCGACAACCCTGCTCTGTTGGGTGTTACTCATTAGAGATAGAGTCAGTAGTACTTTAGAATGTGTTGAGTGTAATAATAGATACGAGTGCGTATTTGTTAGTGAATATAAAATTGTTTTATATTGTGATGATTGGTTTGTTGAGTGGTATATGGATTCTGGTCGGTATTGTCCGTACAACTCTATCGATAGGGATCTCTAAACACTTGTTTAGAACAATTCGGCACAATATTGTTTTAAATAGGGTAAATGAGATAATTTTGCCCAAAACTATTTTTGTATAGAAAAGAAATGATTTTCTATGAATTATCATAATATATGGTTGCATGGTTGTTAGGAAAGTGATAATATTGAAATGTTATCATTATTATATGAAATTGAATAAGAAATTGAAATCATAACTCCAAAGTTAAGAAATAAATTCATATACAAATGAAATTTAAAGAATATAAATTATAAATGTGAATTGTAATTTAAAACGGAGTTCCAGAAAAGTATTTGGAAATGTTTTGAAAAGAATTTGAAAATTTTGGAGATTTGGAAAGTTTAAATTCTTTTTGGAGTTGAAAATGAATTTCAAAGGTTTTGAAAAGTATTTTGGAGAGATGAAAAGCTCTAAACTCTTTTCGGTCGCTGGAAAATAATTCCGATGATGATCGCGACATCATTGGTGTTCATTTTCGGGTTTCCAAAAGAGGAATTGCTGCCAAATTGTTTTAAATGGAAGTTGTTTGAAAATTTTGGGTTTTGTTTTGGAAATTCAAATGGAATTTGAATTGTTTTCAAAATGATTTTGAAAAGGTTGAAAAGACTCTGGAATACTATATAAAAATAATTGTGAAATATTATGAAGTTGATAACTTGTAAAGTTTAAATAAAAATCTAACTTAAAGAGATGAATTCATATATGAATAAAATTGTGAATATAAATTGTAAATGAATTTATGATTTGGAATGGAATTCCAAGAAGATAATTGAAATTAAAAGTCGTTAATGAAATGAGACTTGAATCAAGTGAAATAAAATCCAAACCTGAGAAAACTGAAATGGATTGAATCTGAATAAACTAAAGATAATTGATAAATTCAATATTCAGAAGTTAAATTGAATTCAAATGAATTTGAAAATGCAAAATTGAACGAAATTGAATATATAACTTCAATAGTGAATTAGAGATGATATAAGCAGTTATATTGAAAATTTTGTAATTGAATGTACGAAATGGTTTGAATATATGTAACTAGATATTATGGCTAGTAGGATATACAGGTGTTATAAAGGAATTGGAATTTTGATTTCAAAGGTAATTTGAATTGCTCGACAAAAGGTAAGTATTTGAATTATAATATGAGTTTTTGATGATTTCTTGTCTAGCCGCTTGGCTTTTTCTTTTTCTTTTTGAAATCAGAGAGTCCGTAGGGACGTTTTGTAGTCGTACCGTATTAGCCGCGCAAAGGAGACGCTGGCGAAATTTTTCGGAAATTTAGAGCGTTAGAAAATTTTTGAGAAAATTTTGAAGTTAAAATTTGAATTTAAACTCGAATTTGAATTTAGGAGTTAAACAATGTTGTTTGAAACTTATAATTGAAGTTGGAAAGTTAGTAGAATTAATAACGAATCTTTAGTAGAAAGATTTGTTTTGATGAATTGATAAAACTATTAGATGTTGAAAAATAGTAGACGAGTTAAGGACCACTTTTCCTAACTTGTAATTTCGAGGACGAAATTCTTTTAAGGGGGGAAGTCTGTAACGACCCAGAATTTTTGATAATTAAAATTCGAATATTTAATTGATTTTAAATATTAATAAATGGAATTTAGAAGTCGAATGATTTATCTTTCGAATATTGGGTTTTATTTGATAATTAAATCGATAGATTAATAATTGAAATTGCAGAAATAATTGAAAATCGAGTTTAATATGATTGAAATTGATTTGGAAAATTTTATTTAATCATACTGGAGTTATAGAAATGTTATAGAACTTTTAAAATTGAATTTGGAGTTAATCTATGAAAATTGAATATTTTAATATTTAATTATCGACTGAAAAATAGCCAATTTTCGAACAGTCTCAGAATTGAACGAAACCAGTTCCATTGGATCCGTAATAGTTAGTTATTATCAGATTTCAATTTTCGTATCCATCGGAGTTGTCGTTTGACCGTGGCAGCTCGAAACGCATCGATATCGTTTTAATTTTAATCGGCGAGTTAAAATAGTCATTTTTCAAAAAGTCTCGGATTTTGACGAAACCAGTTTCATCGGATCCGTAATGTGATATTATTGTAAGATTTCAAATTTCGTAATTTTTGGATTTACCATTTGTCCGGGGCAAGCCAAAACGCCTCGAAGTCGATTTAAATCGGTTTAATTTAAATTGATCGTTTATTGTCATATCTCACACATACGACCGAATTAGCTTTCGAAACCTATTCCATTGTGTTCGGAACGCGGGGTAAACCTTAGGAACGTCGGTCGGCACGTTCGATTTGGAGTTTGTAAGATTTTGAGTGAATAGTATTTTGGAAATTTCTATAAAAGCCCATCCTTTTTCACGATTTTCAACAAACGAAAACGAGCCTAGGGTTTCGTTCAGCTGGCCGCCACTTCTACGATCTATGGCCGAAAAGCTCTCTCGTTTTTCCCTTGAAAACTCTCGATCCAAGCTTTGATTTCGAAATCTATATAAATGAAAGTTGAAGAACTCTTCACGACGAGCATATCCAACGGTGGATCTCAGTCATCGTCAACGTTTGTAGCCAGGAAATGGCCAAGAGTAGTCGTCGTTCGTTCACGTATTCCGAGGGGAGGAAGGCACCGGACTTTGCCATATTGCAGTCGAAGGTTGGGGTCGTGATGCTCTTTCGTTTGGAACTATCTGATCGTCGTGAAGACGAGTGTAGAGGGTCACGAGATTCAAGCAAATTGGCGGCATGGGTTCGTTCGAACCTGGAAATGTTGCACGTGAAAAAAACTGATGAGGGAAGAAAGGGGGATGCGCGGCCAGATCTCCTTGGTTCAAAAGCAACGGTCTTGATTTGTTTAGGTTTAAAGAAAAATTTATTTGTAAATTAAATTATATTATTAATTCGGGTAACTTTAAAAATGAATATCTTTTTGCTGCGAGGTCGGAATCGAACGAAACGAATTACGTTGGCTTCGTTTTGTCGAGCACTATGCTATGGAACTGGATTGGAAGTGATCGGGGTCAATGAAAATTTTGAGTGAAATTAAACGTCCGTTTAATTTCATTCGAAATAAATCGCTACGAATTGCTATCGTAAAATCACGGTGAGATCTTCTCACTCAAGAATTGAAAAGTGGAATTTTAAGTTATTTATTTGATTGCTATTGGATGTGATATTAGATATAGTAGGATATATCTATATATATATATAGCAATATATACATATTGGCATATGTATATATTGGATTGATTGATTTCCCGCCTCGTATAGCGGATGAGACCCTATTGCGCCGTTAGTAAGCGGATTATTTTTATAAAACTCATATACCGCGATAATTCCGTACTGGGGCGGAATTGGTATTGTGCTAACATCTTTGGATGCAGGGAAACAGGTTGGAGGGATCCAACTGGATTCCTCACCAGTAGTTATTTATTTACAGATATTGATGTATATTCTGTTATCATATTGATATATGATATTGACTGTTGTGATGGACTGATTGGTGTTGTTGCATCATCGGATTCAGTTTTGAAATGTAAAAATAACGACTTTTACTTTAAAAGGGTTTTTAAAGTGATTTTTGAAAATATACGTTTATGGAATTTTTGAATCGATTTATAAACGTAAAATTTTAAAGTTATAAAAGTTATAATTTTTAGTGAAATATAACCGAAGTGTCGTTTTTGAAATAAAAGTCGATTTATTTATAAAATGGTTTAAGTTGGGATTTTTGAATAACTATAAACGATTTGTATAGAAAGATTTATAAAATTGATATTTTATAAATCAAAATATTGGACTTATAAAACGAATTTTATAAGTGTTAAAAAGAAGTATAAATGGATTTCATAAGTGAATGAGATTAATAGATTTATATTGTGAAGTTAAAAATGAATGAAGTTGTAGAATAAAGGATTTATAAGTAATTTACTTATAAATTGGATTTTTGCCTTTAAATGGAATATTGATCGAATTTGTTCATGAATGATTTTTTTTAAAAGTTGAAATCGTTATAAAGTACAAATGCGATTTATAAACGTTGTTTATAAATCCGAAATCACTTATTTTTATAAGTGAATTTTAGAAGTTAATAAAATGAGATTTATAAACCAGAGGTGTTATAGAAAATAGAAAATGGAATTTATAAACGTTGTTTTATAAATTCGGAAATCAATCAATCAAATTTGATGAATTTAATATAGAAGGTTATTAAGGAAATTTTATCCATGATTTTGGGACAGTGGATAATTCTTGAAATAAATATGTAAAAAGGGATTGAAACTTGGTTATTGAAGTATATTCACGATTTTGGACAGTGAATATATTATTGAGAAAAAAATAGTTATGTTTGGGAAAGAGATATTATAAATGAAGTTAATTGTTTTAAAAGACGTTTTAAAACGTGTGAACTATCGAAATCATAGATTTCAACATTCATTGTTGAAATAGACGTTTTCAAGAAGTAAGGAAATGGTGGACTATAACACTATTGTTATAGTAAATGATTTCCGAAAGGAAATGTTTTTATATAGTATTGGGATTTATATATCTATCTTAAAATTCGAATCCCTATACTAGTGATTTTGAGTCGTCGTAACGATGTTTTACGTAACATTCGTTTTGACTCAAATAAATGTGGTTATAGTAAATGGTTTCCTTAAAGAATGAATATATACTTAATATTGATTTAAGTATATTGAATATTTTCAAAATGTTGAAAATAAATAGTTTTGCGAATTACTTATTTTAAATAAGTATGGAATTGCTTTTCCAATATGAAACGAAGGGTTTGAAACTTTATCTTTTAAAGATAAATTGAAAAGTGAATATTTGAAATTTGTTTTCAAACGGTTAAGTGTGGAAATTTTATATCTAGTAAAAGATATTTTTGAAGAATAAATAATTTGGAAAATTATTTGGAATCTGATGATGTCGCGCATCTTTATTGATAGTTAAATAACCGACTATCAATAATTACCTTTAGATAGGTATTTGTTGTGAATTGGATGAATTTGAATGCCACACTTGTTTTTAAATAAGCGCTCACTATTCGGGTTAGCCGGGAAAGGACCATGGGGTCGTATAACCCATTCCGAATATGTGATACGTCGTTATGAATCGCATTCGAAGACTGGTGTTGAAGACCGGATATTTTTGAAAACGGAAGGATTACCGTCGAGTTACTCTACATCGGCTGATCTCCGATTTAGAGGTTTTATCACCCTTAGTGACGGGAAGTCCGGACGTGATTAGAAATTTATCCGGATATGCAAGGGCTTCGTGAGAAGTGCCTTCGGTTCTGTTCGATCCCGGAACAGACTTGTATGGATTGTGTGTCTGACGTTACAATTTGAGATATAAAGCTGATTTCTTTCAAATACATTTCTGTTGGTGGCGGAGAATTTATTCTCTTAGCTTAACACCCTTCTCTGAGACGTACGAGCTCAGAGGTTATGTAGTTGAAATTTATCAGCGATATATCCCAATTTGGTAACGTGGCATACTGAGTGTTGTTGTGAAATGATCAGTGTTTGATCATTTGTGATATGATCATTTGTTTGATCTTATATCTTTGTGATCATAGGTTGATCATTTTGTTTGACCCGAAGCATGGCTTTGTAGAAAGCGTAGCTTTGTGGACGAGACTTCATCGAGCCTCACACCCCCGAAATGGTCGAAACAGGAAGGATGCGGTAAGGTTCTAGGGAGTAGCGCCCCTTAGTGTATGTCATTCCTTCTGGATAAAGGTGGTATCATGGTATGGAGCCCAGATACTTAACCTCTGTGGTTACTGCATTTTTATTATTATGTGGTTTGTTGGAAATCGGGGATCCTCGGGAAGATCGGTGACGATCGGGGGATGGCATACGCGTGTCAGTAGTTACATACTTTTGCAGAGGTAACCCGTCCTTGTGTTGGCAGAGATCTAACCGTAATGTTAGGTTATTTCTCGGGTCGTCTATTCCAGGGACGTACCCATCGTGGAAAAGGAAGTTCCTTAGCCTGACCATTTGTTGGAAATCCAAAGAAACAATACGAGCCTTGTACGGTTTTAGTTGTAGAACCTGCCATTTAATATGGTAGCTATAGCAAGCGTACTATAATGGTACCTATGCTGGCTAAGATTTATATTATACTTTCGAAATGTTTTCTACACTATGCACTAATAATAATATCAAAAAGGATTTGATTTTGCGTAGTAAGCATCTTTGACTATCATAAGAAGAAATCTCCTCCAATTCTGCGTTTGCATTGTGTGTGTGGCGGGAGGTCTTATGGTAGTTTCATTTTCCAAAAGCATTGCGAATTTGTTTTATTTTCTTTGTGAAAAATAACTGTTTTACGATCTCACACCAGTCACCATGACTGACTCGGAGTTTATTGTTTCCCTTCTAAACTCTGGGTGCCCACTAATTTCCACACGGGCAGCCTAGAGTTATGTTATCAGGATATTCTGGATATTCTGGAGCTTTGGAGATAAGCTGGATGGCGAGACGTAGTACTTGTATCTGATATATTTATTCCGCTGTGTATTCTGTATGAGGACAAGTTTATATAACTGTCCATTGTTGTATTGAGTTGTATATTGACTCTGATGATTGATGTATGTATAAAATGATATAGTTATTTGATTTAAAGATTATTCAATTATCTATTATATATTGTTCCGCTGCGATGTGTAAGATTCTGATATTGTTTTCTGTTCTGATGTTGTTCTGTTGTTCTTCTTTCTTCTTCTCTCTTTCTTCTATTTTTTCTTCTTCTTCTACTTTTTCTTTTTCTTAAAACCCTCACTATTGGAGTTTCCGGCACTCGATTGCTCGACAGTCGATAAAGTGAGTATCGATGTCGAATTTTCGAAAGTCGAAAATTTCGAGACGTGACAGTGCTATTCAAAGAGCATACTACATTCAGATACTTTTGTTATTTGTAAAGAAGTCCTGTTCGGTTGCTCAGGCGGTAGAAGTCCTATTCGGTTGCTTAGACGGTAGAAGTCCTGTTCGGTTGCTCAGGCGGTGTAAACCTATTCCTCCAGGTTAAGTGAGGGTTGCTAGTTTAAATCCAGAAGGAGTCTGGGAATGGACGTAGAATGGAAGTTCAAACCAGTATAAAAATCTCTGGTGTCATTTACTTTACTAGTTTTACTATTTACTTACTTATTCTACACAAGTAGTTTATCCATATTACACGATCCTATAGCACAAACACTTTCATTTGGTATCGGAGCAAGGTCTTCATATAACCGTAACATAGTTATCTGATATTCTTTTTAATATGGAAAACAACACCAGCATTGTTTCTAACACTACATTTACAAAAGGTCAATCTACTGCACGACCTCCTCTATTTAATGGAATGAACTATAACTATTGGGCTACTAGAATGAAAATCCATATACAAGCAAGTAGTTATGATACCTGGAACATTATGCAATCTGAATATATTATTCCTACAACTGAATATTCAGCATGGTCTAACACACAGAAATTAGATGCTACTTCAAATGCTAAAGCTATGAATATGTTATATTGTGCATTAGACAAAAATGAGTTTAATAGAATAAGCATGTGTAAAACTGCTCATGAAATTTGGCGTACACTTAAAGTTACACATGAAGGCACTATCATAGTCAAACAAAGTAAAATTTCTATGCTCAAAAATCAGTTCTAGAATTTCAAAATGAAGCATGATGAAACTATCAATGAAATGTACTCTAGGTTTCAAGATATATATCATTCTTTGATAGCATTAGGAGAAACGTACACAGATTTTGATATTGTTTCAAAAATTCTCAACTCACTAACGGGTGAATGGGAAAGAAAAGTCTTAGCAATTGAAGAAGCTAATGACATTTCAACCATAAAACCAGAAGAGTTGATTGGAAATCTAATGTCTTATGAAGTTAATCTACAGGCAAAATGAGTACAAGCTCAAGATAAGAAAAATATAGCATTCCAGGTAGAAAAACATGAATCAGATGAAGAAGATATGGCGTTCATTGCTGAAAATTTCAAAAAGTTCTTGAAATTTAGAAAGAATAATAAATTTAGAAATAACAAGAACAACTCCAGCAACAATAACAACACCAATAAACCATCATCATCTGCTCTAGAATGTTAGGAATGTCACAAGAAAGGTCACATCAAAAAAGACTGTCCTGAGAAAAAGAGAGACAAGTATAAGCACAAAAAGGATAGATTTAAGAAGAAAGCTTTCTCTATCACATGGGACGATACATAATCATCTTCATCATCAGAAAGTGACTCAGACAGTGATTCAGAACAAGCCAACATTTGCTTTATGGCTACAAAAGACGAGGTATGTGATCTAACTTTTAATGACCTTTTGGAAATCAATTCAGAATTACTTGACAAATTAAAATGCAAAAATAGAAAGTACAAAGAAGCTCTTGAAAAATTAAATAGAACTTAAATCGAAGTATAAATGCTAAGAGATGAAAAGAAAATTATAGAAGAAGAACTCCAAGTAACTCAAAAATCTTGTTCTAATATGACATCTCAACTTTCTCTATTAAGTCAAGAGATAGAAACTCAGAAATGAAAGAATGATGCCTTATTAATTGAAAATCATGACCTTAAATCAAATATCAAGATTTTAGAGTTAGATAACTCTAGCTTTAAAACAAAATTAGAAGACATTACTAAAAATATTTCTAATTTTAATAAAGGTAGAGAAAATCTTTCCAAAATTATAGAAAATTCTCAAATTATTTCAAATAAAAGAGGACTAGGATATAAACAATCCTCTAAAATTGTTTCAAAGAAAAGGAATTCTTCATATAAAAATAAAGTTGAAAAACCTAGTTCTAAAATTTCCAATTTTACTACTTCAATTAAAATTTAGGTTCCTAAAACAAATAATTATTCAATAAGAAATAAGTATATAAAATCTTTTATAAAAACTGTTCATAAAAACAAAGATTTTGTTTTCAAAAGGAATTCTAAACCCTCTTGGGTTTGGCTTCCTAAGACCTAACTCTTAAGACCCAAAATAAAATGGTGGGTACCAATGTTAATTCTATATTTTGCAGGTACCATCCAAAAAGAAAGGAAAATGGATACTAGACAGTGGTTGCTCAAAACACATGACAGGAAACAAAGCGATGCTAACAAACATTAACTAGTTAGATGGAGGTTTTGTCACATTTGGAGATAATTCCAAAGGATATGTCATCGGCAAAGGCGATGTGAGAAATAACGGTATATCCAATTCACCTCTTATTACAGATGTTTTATTAGTTAAAAAATTGAAACACAACTTACTTAGTATTAGCCAATTCTGTGACAAAGGATTCAACATTTCTTTTTTTCAAAAATAAGTGTAGTATTTTTGATCAAAATAAGAATCTTATTTTTGAAGGCTTTAAAGATAAAAATATTTATGTTTTAAATATGAATATAAATTATAATACAAGTATGTGTTTAATAGCCAAAGAAAATGATCCTTGGTTATGGCACAAAAGATTTTGTCATATTAATTTCAAAACTATAAATAAATTATCTAAAAATGATTTAGTAAAAGGTTTACCAAAAATGAACTTTAAAGTAAACAATATTTGTGATGCTTGTCAATTAGGAAAATTATCAAATCATCTTTTAAATCAAAGAAAAATATTTCTACAATACAACCATTAGAACTATTACACTTAGATCTCTTTGGTCCAACTCAAATTCAATCTATAAATCATAGTAAATATGTATTTGTTATAGTAGATGTTTTTCAAGATATACTTGGACTATTTTCTTAAAAAATAAAAGTGATACTTTCGAAAATTTCAAGATTTTTGCAAAGAGAATTCAAAATTTCAAAAATTTAAAAATTAAAAATATTAGAAGTGATCATGGAGGTGAATTTGAAAATGAAGCATTTGAACATTTTTGTAATATAAAAGGAATTTACTATAACTTTTCTTTTCCTAGAACACCACAACAAAACGTAGTTGTAGAAAGGAAAAATAGAACATTTCAAGAATGTGTAAGAACTTTGTTGAATGGAAATACATTACCAAAACATTTATGGGCGGAAGCTGTAGCTACTGCTTGCTATGTTCTAAATCGTGTCTCTATTCGACCTTTAACAAAACACACTTCATATGAACTTTTTCATCATAGAAAACCAAAATATCATACTTTAAAACTTTTGGTTCAAAATGTTTTATCTTAAACACAAAAGATCAGCTTGGAAAATTCGATTCAAAATCCGATGAAGGAATTTTCATAGGGTACTCAGATCGAAGAAAAGCTTATCAAATTTTCAATAAAAGAACAAAAACAATTGAAGAAACACTTCATGTTTCATTCGACGAAAATTTCAAATTTAATAAATTTTTTGAGGATATTCCTAAAAAAATCACAAATATGGTTACTCAAAATAATTTTGAAGAAGATGAAAACATTTCTAATAATATTGAACAAAATGAAAACATTAATCATAATGAAAATGAATTAAGATCTCCTCCTAGGATTTTACGAGATCATCCGGTAGAAAATGTCATAGGAAAAATTGATTCACATGTTAGAACTAGAAATCAACTTTGTAACAACCCGCATATCTATCGATTTTATATTTAAATATTTTATTTAAATATTTTATCGTTAGTCGGATGTTAGTCCGAAAAGCTACTTTTTGCATATGGTCAAATTAGGACTCGAGACCACTTCCATTGAGTTCAAAATGACGTTTGCGATCTTTTTGAGTGTAAACTTCGATATGTTTGGAGATAGTGAAATTTTCAACATTTTTTCCTGCCTTTGACTTTGGTTTGGACTGCACCCCTTTAGTTCAGCCCAACCATCTTCCTCACTCTATCAAAACACTTCAAGCTTTGTCAAAAATGGTGGTGGGAAGTGGAAATTAAAACTCCAAACACAAATTCTATTGCAAATCCGAGATTCAACATCAAATTCACGTGAAGACCATTGATTCAAGCTTGTTGGTGTTCTTGCTTTGCTCTCAAATCTCCATCTTCATTAAATTCCGTGAAAAGGTGAGATTTTTGATCTCACATCTTGCTTATATTGTCATTGGGCTGTTGGGAATGATCCCCTATTGCATTTGCATCAACATTTGCATTTGGTTTGGATTGGATTGACGAAAAACTTCAATTTTCAGCGTTTTGGTGATTTTTCTGGCCTTAAGTCGTTTCTGGCCTTCGCTGAGTCGTCCACGAGTTAAGCCTAAGTCGTAAGTCGTTCGCGAGTTAAGGGCTTAAGTCGCGCGCGTTGAAAAGTCACCGCCTTTGTATTTCTGTTCGCCTGTGTTGAGTCGTTCACGAGTTAAAGGCTTGAGTCGTTCACGAGTTAAAGGCTTGAGTCGTTCACGAGTTAAAGGCTTGAGTCGTTCACGAGTTAAAGGCTTGAGTCGTCCACGAGTTAAAGTGCTGAGTCGTTCACGAGTTACTGGCATGAGTCGTTCGCGAGTTAAAGTGATGAGTCGTTCACGAGTTACTGGCTTGAGTCGAAGTGCTAAGTCGTTCGCGAGTCGTGCTAAGTCGTCCACGAGTTAAGGCTTAAGTCGTAAGTCGCTTGCCTCCCTTAAGTCGTAAGTCTCTTGCCTCCCTTAAGTCGTAAGTCTCTTGCCTCCCTTAAGTCGTAAGTCGCTTGCCTCCCTTAAGTCGTAAGTCGCTTGCCTCCCTTAAGTCGTAAGTCTCTTGCCTCCCTTAAGTCGTAAGTCGCTCGCCTTCCTTAAGTCGTTCATCTGGTTGAGTCGCACCATTCCTTAGCTCGGTCATGCTACCACTGGACCAGCTTGCCTTCACTAGGTCGAACCCCGTATTACTCTGCGAAGGCAATCTTATCTGAAAAGCATTCATCAGAACTTCCACTTTGATGCATTTTAAGCTGATTTCCTTGGATTTTTATTCACGTCTCCGAATGTGAATTTTTGTGATAGATTGTTCCAACAATCGTTTTATGACTTGTCACTTTAAAGATATGAAGGTTTTAATACTAGTAGTAAATATCAAAACTCTTCAAATCGATTTCAACACTATTTTTAATATCAAAAGTTCGTTTTCTCAAACCGATTTTCAATCTACTAATATATAAACCTTTACTTCACTCGAATGAGAAATCGACTTAAACGACTTAGTAAAACGAGTGGTATGAAACACTTGCGTTCACTTCGTCGGTTAGCTCTTGGACTTGTTCGATTGATCCCTTTTCGTGACAATTTCCTAGTGAAGATTTACAGCTTGTTCGTAAATATTTAAGTTAAGCAAGTGGTTATGGGACATGAAGCTAAACTCATATATTTACTAGCTTGGTGTGATTGACACTTCTCGCTGATCATGATGATCATTTTATGATTTAGACTAGCAATTGTGCGATGTCTCTTTGTTTGCAAGGTAAGACTAGACCGCAGTAGTGTGATTCCGACTCACACACATCTCTTTGTCCGCAAGGTTAGTCTAGGCCGCAGTAGTGTGATTCCGACTCACACATATCTTTTTGTTTGCGAGGTTAGGCTAGACACCACTTGTGTGATTCCATTCACACATACCTTTTTGCTTTTTGGTTAGCCTAGGCCTCAATCAGTGTGATTCCGACTCACACATATGGGGTAGCTCCCCATGGTCTTCGGACCATCATGTGATAGGCCTCTTTCTCTTTTTTTATGATTTCTGGATTTCTTGTTTGATTTCTGGATTTTTATGTCATTGACTTATTATGAGTACAAGTTTAGGGTATGATGCCCTCTTTGGATCTTTGAGAAGATTCTCGTGATATTGATCATTTCTCATCGGTTGATCTCCTGTTGATCATCATTTTCATACTTATAGTAGTATGTCAGTATGGATATTCTATGTTTATGCCATGTCTTTTATTATATATCATGTCATCTGATATTTATAGTTAGACTGATCCGTTTATTATTTTCTTAAATAATACTCGGGTCAGACCGAGATGTTACAGGTGCTTCTGCTTGACTTCCTTCCGGGATTTGCCACTCTGACTTTTGGCTGACTATTTAGTTTAGCAGTTTTTGTTGTATACACTTGAGATATGGACTCATAGTTGTATTCTTTTGGTATAGCACGTGTTGCTATTCTTTTGTATTATTGTGGAACTTTTTGACCACTACTCTGATGTACACTTTCATGTGTTAGTTATATATTCATATCTTCTTCCGCCTTTGTGATATGGATGTCTGTGACTGCTATGTGTTATGTTTATTTCTATTTTTTGTTTCCGAAGATTATTTTATAGCCACCATGTGATAATCAATTACATGGATGGTCGCTCCTCAACAGCCTTATTCTCCGTGCTAGTTGACAGCACTACATCGTAGTGTCCTTGGCTAGCGTGGGTATTGAGGTGGGGCGTCACAAACTTAATCAAATGGGCCATGTAGCTTTTCTTTCTAAAATCGTACCTAAAAATACAAAAGAAGCATTTACTGATGACTATTGGATAATAGCTATGCAAGAAGAACTAAACCAGTTCGAACGAAACGAAGTTTGGGAACTAGTTCCTAGACCAAGTAATCAAACAGTCATTGGTACTAAATGGGTTTTCAAAAATAAAGCAGATGAACAAGGTAACATAACTAGGAATAAAGCTAGATTAGTTGCACAAGGATATAATCAAGAAGAAGGAATTGACTACGAAGAAATGGTATAAAGTTAATTAAATATTTGTGCATATTGATAGGGGGAGTAAGTATGTTACTATATGTATTGTTATATAAGTTGTCATCATCAAAAAGGGGGAGAATGTTGGAATCTCGATTTTACATCATTTTGATTGTGACAACTTTTATAAACAAATATTTGTGTACTAATCCTTTATGCATGAAATTTTTTGCAGATTCATATACAAAGTGTTGAGAGGATGATAGTTCTTTATCTAGAGTCTTTTAATAATTTAGAAATATGTTAAAATCTCTCCTGAATTGATATATATATTTAAATTCATGCACACACTTACACAAACATGCACAACAGGCTGAATTCAGCCGGCTGAATGCCTTCATTCAGACGGCTGAATGATGAAACAAAAATATTGTTTCACAATATTCAGTCGGCTGAATGACTTCATTCAGACTGTTGAATGTTGAAACAAAAATATTATTTCATAATATTCAGCTGGCTGAATGAAATTATTCAGACGACTGAATTAGGCTAAAAATAGCCTATATCCTTGCTGTTTGCGTTTTAATTTGATTCAGAAGGCTGAATTATTTTATTCAGCCGGCTGAATATTCTCAACAGCTATTTTCATGAATAGACACTTCTCTTCATCGAAGAGTAACGTCTTCAAAATCAACGGATGCACCTGTTTCTTTTCAATATAACTTTTCATCTACGGTTGCAACCTTTTTAAACTCTATAAATAGATTACAGAATTCAATAAACAGTTTACCGAATCAAATTTTAATATTCTTGAATTCTTATCTATTCTCTAGTTTTCAAACTGCACTCAAATTGCTTACATTCTCTAATCGTTGATCACTCTATCTTCCACAATTCTCAAAGCACATTACACTATATATCATAAAGGAGAAGATTATATGAAGATTGTACTTAATTGACTTATCAGTGCTATTCAAAGAGCATACTACAGTCAGATACTTTTGTTATTTGTTAAGAAGTCCTGTTCGGTTGCTCAGGCGGTAGAAGTCCTATTCGGTTGCTTAGGCGGTAGAAGTCCTTTTCGGTTGCTCAGGTGGTGTAAACCTATTCCTCCAGGTTAAGTGAGGGTTGCTAGTTTAAATGCAGAAGGAGTTTGGGACTGGACGTAGAACGAGAGTTCGAACCAGTATAAAAATCTATGGTGTCATTTACTTTACTACTTTTACTATTTACTTACTTATTACGCACATGTAGTTTATCCTTATTACACGATCCTATAGCACAGACACTTTCACCACCTACTAGAATTCATCTTTTGATAAAATGTACCCTAGTTACAAACCTTGCGACCCCTACAGGTTATGACCGGCTTACCACTTCTTGGATAGTACTGAATATGACATCATCCTGATTGCTTTACAACCTTTTCCTTGAGAGCTTTCATGCACATACCAAATCAATAAATATTGATCTAGAAAGGTGTTGTCCATACCCTAATGGTAGAAAACCACATAGCCTTGCGGCATATCACATGTTTTAGTCATTCTCGGGTGAGAGGGTCGTGAGGCTACATTACCTTTTCCTCTTAGCAAATCCCTCTTGGAATGCTAACACTATCTTTCAGGCAACAATGCTGTGACGACCCTGAATTTTTTGACATTGGAGATCAGAATATTTAATTGATTTTAAGTATTCAAGAGTGAATTTCTAACTCGAATTTCAAATATTAATATTTTTTGGATAATTTAATTCTTGAATTAAACAATTAAAAATTTGGGAAAATGTTGAATCTTCAGTTTTAAGCCTGTTAAAATAATTTGAAGGCTTAGAAAATTTATATTAATAATACTGAAGGTGATAGAAATTTTGAAATTGAATTTAACAGTGTTTTGTTTAGTTTTGAAATTTTATCGTTTAAATCGATATTTAAAAATAGCCTTCCGGGGCACAGTCTCGAAATTCGACGAAACCAGTTTCATTGGATCCGTAATATTGTATTATTATCGAATTTCATTTTTTGTAACATTTGGAGTTGTTGTGTGAGCGTACGATATATAATCGCGCTGAAATTTATATCGAAATTCAATTTAATAACTGGTCCAAAAAGCTATATTCTCCATACGATCGAATTAGGACTCGAAACCTTTTCCATTATGTTCGGAATAGGGGTTTAACATTATGAACGCCTAGCGGCATGCCTCGATGGGGGTTCGTGATTTTGAGCTACGTTTATCGAGACAGTTTGAACTTGAATTTAATTAATATATATATTTAAATATTTGTCAACAGTTGAGATTTCTTTCATCTCAGCTATCCTCTATTCCTAAACATAGCCGACCTAACTTTTCCTTTCGTTCAAATCGATGTCCCTCCTTTCTTTTCTGTTTAGTTCGAAATCATTTCGTTCAAAAGGGAAGATAATAATAATGGCCGAAAGAAAAAGATTTTCTTTCAAAATTAAATCGCACTTCAACTCCCCTCTTTAACTCAGAAATTTTAATCGTATTCATCATTCGAAATAGAGAAAAAAAAATTCGAACGAGCTTCAGAATTAATGGCCGATCGGAATCGTCTCCTTCCTCTCCTTCATTTTCTATTCAAAAACCGAAATCCAATGTCTTTCCTTCTCCTGCTCAAATCCAATTCGAAGCCGAGGGTTCCTCCTTCTATTCAATCGCGAAAAGAAATCCATGTTATACGAAATAAATTGTTCGAGTTCAAGCGCGAGGCAGGGAAGTCGAGGCGATCGATCTGGTAGCAAGGCTTCAAGTCGGCTAGGGTTTCGCGAGTCGTTCGTGGTCGCGAGGAGCGTGGGTAGGCATGCGATGGTGGCGACTTTGAAGTAGGGCTCAGTGACGTGAGTTTTGGGCAAGGAGGATTTGGTCTTTGCAGCCTGGACCGAGTCGTTGGTCAGTTGATGTCGATTTCGTGTTTGAATGCGATTTTCACGGTAAGGTATTTAGCTTTACAATTTTTCAATTTAATTTAAATCTGGAAATATATAATGTTTCTATACAATAGATATATATACACAATTTCTGGTATAAAAGGTAGATATATATATATATATATATATATGTCGGTAGAAAAACTTATGCAGTAATAATAAATATGAAGTAAGGTATTTATTTATTTAGTTTTTGAATTGATAAATGTATATATATTTAGACAAGATTCATATACACATTTTAAATCTACCAGTATTTTAAAATAATATATATATTAATGATTAATTTGTTAAATAAACTGATTTAATTTATTTATGATACAAAAGGTTTTAAAAAGGGAAAATTTATTAAAATCAAATTATTAGTTTGAACTAATTATTAGTTAAGTCTAAATTCTAAAATATAAATATTTTGGAGATTAATTTGGTTAATTAACCTATTTAATTACTTTAGTTACTAAAAATAATTTATTTATAAGGAAGAATGGTTTAAACTAAATAGTTAGTTAATTAAATCTGTCAAATGAAAATTGATTATTCGATTTATTCGAATATTAATAAATTGTATAAATTGTTTTTTACAAGGTCTATAAATCGAGAAAACAAGTCGAATTGGAAATGGACTGCAAAATAAAAAGCAAAGGTGAGATCTTCTCACTCAAGTTAAAATTGGAATTTCAGTTATTGATTGATTGATTGTTTGGATGCGATAGTATATAGTAGTATATATATATATATATATATATATATATATATATATATTTGGAGTTGTTGATTTCCCGCATTATATAACGAATGAGACCCTATGCACCGCATAATAGCAAATGGTATTTTATAAATCCCATATACCGCGATATTCCACCTCGAAGTGGAATGGATATTTAATTGTTGTGCTAACATCTGTGGATGCAGGGAAACAGGTTGGAGGGATCCAACTGGATTCCTCAAATTTTCTGAATTTGTTTCATATGTTATGTGATGATTTATTTATAATCTGTGAATGATTATATTGATGATTGAATTTGTTGAAGGCTATAATTTAGCCGAATGTATTTTTGGTATCGTTGGATACCAGAAATAAATAAAATTTGATTTTTGAAATTAAAGTAGGAAATTTTAAGTAAATCCCTTTTGAAAGAATTGGGTAAATTTAAAAGAAGGAATTTAAAAGCAAAAAGTTGATTTTTGAAATCTTATCGAATTATTTCCAAAATGTGGGAAAAGATTTTAATAAATGGGTTTTGAATAGTATTGTTCGAAAGTTGAAGAATTTATTTAAAATACGGATTTTAAATAATTTGGAAAGAATAAAGGGATTTATTAAAAAGGAAATAAATTTCTAGAAATCAATTTGATAATTGATTTGGTATTTGAAAATAAATCTTTGGAAAATCAATATGAAAATTGATTGGTGTTTTGAATGAAAATGATTTGGTAATTGGAAATAAATTTAGAAATCAATTTGAAAATGATTTGGTATTTGGAAATAAACTTAGAAATCAGTTTGTAATTGATTTTGTGTTTGAAAAGAAATTAGAAATCAATTTGGAATTTGATTTGGTGTTTGAAAGTGAATATTTGGAAATTTAAATTCACAATGGAATTTATAAAGAAAAAAGGGAAATAAATAATATCGAGAATTTTATTCCGCGAGTGAAAAGTGATTTGAAATTTGATTTCAAAGTGATGAAGTGTGGAAAATATATGCGTTGCAAAGATATTTTGAAATTTAATAATTTGGGAAAATTATTTAAATTGCTTGATTGTTGTGAATGTTATTTGGTAGTTAAATAACCGACTATCAATATTTGCCTTTGAAATGGCACTTGAATTTCTGTTTAAAAACAAGCGTTCATTATTCGGTTTAGCCGGGAGAGGACTTTGTGTCATATAACACATTCCGAATAATGATACGATGTTATGGATTGCAATTGAAGACCGGATTTGCAAGGGCTTCTTCCTTTATTGGATGAAGTATCTTCGATTCTGTTCGAACCCGGAACAGACTTGTATGGTCGTATGTCTGACACTACACTTTGAGATATAAAGCAGATATCTTTCAAATACATATCTGTTAGTGGCGGAGAATTTATTCTCTTAGCTTAACACCCTTCTCTAAGACGTACGAGCTCAGAGGTTATGTAGTTGAAGGTTATCGGTGATATACTCCCAATTTGGTAGTGTGGCATGCTAAGTGCTGCTGTGTGTTGATGATAATTTGTTGATCATTAGTGATCAAAGCATGGCTTTCGTGTAAAGCCTAGCTTTGTGGACGAGACCTCATCGAACCTCACACCCCGGAAATGGTCGAAACAGGAAAATGCGACAAGGTTATGAGAGTCGCTCCCTTTAGGGTATGTCATTTCCTTTTGGAAAAAGGTGGTATCATGGTATGGAGCCTAGATATTTTACCTGTGTGGTTGCTCCAATCTCATTTACTGTGTGATTGTTGCTTTGTGATCGAGGGCCCTCGGATAAAGGTTGCAAACGACCGGGGGGTGGCATACTCGTGTAGTAGTTACCTAGTAAGAGGTAACCCGGCCTTGTGTTGGCAGAGAGCTGGTTAAGTTCTCGGGATGTCCCTCCAGAGGCGTACCCATGTGGCAATAGGAAGTTCCTTAGCTTGACCATAATTGCAACATTCATCCATACAAGTTGTTTAGGATATGAACAAACTAAAGGCACTGCTTTTACTACATCCTTCTTGGAACCACCCTCAAGATTAATAGAAAATAGCTTTTGCACTTCAAAGAACTCCATTTTCGATTCCATTATCTTCAAGAGGTCTATAATTCATATGCTTATGTTGGATCTAAGTGGTCTTTGGATTACTCATACTTATCCGATCCTAGTCTCTCTGAACAAACAATCGAAAGTATAAAACTTACCAAGATTTGATAGTCGATTATTTAACTATCAAATAAAAACACAAACCAATCGGAGATTTAATTTCACATGGAGCCCCCGCATGATTAAGCACATAAGAAACCACTAAGCCTCCTTAATAATATCATTAATTAAACTACTTTCTTTCTGGTGTAAGTAAAAAGACCTTATGAAAATTAGACTAAATATACTTACCACCACTTTCTGATTTCAAACAATACTATCCCTTGACTAACAATGAAATCAGACAAGATAGAAAACTATCCTTGCCTCGATGTATATTCTTAATTCGCAAGATAAAGACAATTTTCCATACCTTCTAATTTGGTGTTAAGTATGAAGAGAATATTTTTCATACCGCCTTAAGTTAAAAAGATCAATTATGGAAACCAAATTTGAATACATAAATAATACTTCATATACTCAGCATCAATCTTCGATTTCAAACTTAAACTATCATTTGGTTAATGATAAAAACATTCAAGTTAGGGTATTACTACCTCTCAAACCTTGACTTGACAACATTCTTAACTTTCCAGATAGGTATAAGTCTACCTTCCTCGAAGTTTAATAACGAGGATAAGATTCTTAAATTATGTATATTATTTAACAAATTATTATAAAACAAGACTTCCTTTCTTCCTTCCCGAAATCATTGATTGTAACTGCAATGTTATAGTCCATAATCTCTTACTTTTTGTAGAAACCATTTATTACAACAAGAGTGTTTTAATCTATGATTCCTTCCTTTTTTAGAAATACATTTTTTTAATTCTTTAATTAAATTTTAATCCCTCTATATAAAACTTACTTGAAATCTTTGTTTAAACCTAAGTTGATTTGGAAACCAAGATTAAAAATACTACTTGTTTATTATATCAAATAATCTCTTAAAATACTTACATAGATTTCATGTCCACTTTAAAACGCTTTAAACAAAGTTTAAATTTCCATTCAAAATATAACTTAAAAGCCATCACTTTAAAAGAGAATACAACTTTAGAAAACAAATGGATTTCCTTTAAATAAACACCTTGTTTAAATATCTCACATTAAACCCCTTTGAAACTTAAATCCTTTCTAAACTTTCTTCCTTACAATTTAAATTACTCAAATCATAATTCAAAACTCTCGTCAAAACATTACTTGAAGATCATTGTTAAACCAAAGTTGATTTAGAAAGATAAGATTTCCTTTTATGTAAAGAGTGAGCCACTTACGTGGATACTTCAAAAATGAATCCTTAAAAAATCACTTATATAGATTCCAAATGTCTTTTAAACACTTCTGAACAAAGTACAAACCTCCACCAAATCATAAATAAAAACCATCACTTTTTGAAAGAATCTGACTTTGATAAAGTAAAGAAATTATTTGAAAATAAAACACTTGTTCGAAATTATTTTTAAAACTTCCAATTCCTTTTAAAATACTTACATAACTTTTATAAACAAATTTGAAAAGTCTTTTCAAAAATATTTATGTAGATGACCTCTTTTACCTTACTTAAACCACGGGTTTTCAAAGTGCATCCATAGCGACTATTGCTATATGGAACCGTAATGTTTACCACTTTGTTTTGTAAATTAAATAGCTTTTAAACTCCAATTTCTTTCTATATTTAAACCATGTTAAATATAGAAACACTTGCTTTAAATTATCCAAAATTTGAAGTCATTTCAAAATCATAACTTTCCAAATTCGAAAGAGGCTTTGCGATCAGTATGGTACTTAAACAAGCTACAATTTGTTTTTATTCTCAAATAGTATCAACTTTTCAAGTTATATTCAACATTTCCACACCATAGCATATAATCATTTCATATACAGATATATAAATAAAATGTAGAACCATGGGTGAAGAATCCTTTTAGATCCCTCTACACATTTCTATTTTCAAAGTACTCCCGTAGGTGACCTATTCGCTATGAAGTCACTTCGACTTCCATTCATCTCTTTTGTCCTCTGCAACATAATGGTTATTTATCTCATCCGCTTTTAAGCGAGAATCAACAACCAAAATATATACTCATCACAAATACATACAAACAACACTATAAGCTAGCACTAAATTATAACAATATTTTGCCAATTTTAAAACTAAATGAAAGTGAGATATCTCACTTTAATTCACTACCACTTCTTGCTACTACCTAAACAACAAGCACAACACCTCCCCTAGATCCCAGTTGCTCACGCAAGGCATTTCCCCCTCTCTTGCTCACGGCCTAAGGCCAAAATGGGTTTAGGTGCTAAAGTTTGGATTTTTGAGGAGGTGGTGGTGTTAGCCATGATATGGAGAGGATTACATTTCACTTTGGTTTGATTTGGAGAATATTTGAAAGAAAAAAGAATGAAAAGGAGGAAGCCATTAATGGAAAAAGTGAGGAAGAAAGTAAGAAAATGGAAATGGAAATGAAAATGACAAAAGAAAGAGAGAGTGTTCTTTTTATAAATATTAAAAATTTGTTAATTACTAAACTACCCTTTCATTAAACTATACTACTATCGTCCTTAATATTTTGACAATACGTCACTCATTATTCATGTTATGTATTAAACCATCACATCTACTTTTTTCTAAAGTCTTTTACACTTAAAATAAGAAGAACGTGTCCTTTCTTTCTTTATTAAATTATTTAGTTGCCTTTTTAAATTCTTAAAAAACACTTACTTTTACTAACTCTCTTTACATTAATTTAACATGTTTTTATATGTGAATATGTGTGTGTATACGCATGCAACAATATTGCCACAATTTTCATTTGATAAAAAGTCAAAAACCCAAAAAATATTTTTTGGTCACGTTTTCAATTTTCCATCAAACTATTTATTTTTGTAAACAAACTTTCATAACAAGTTTACTTTCATTATTTATTATATAAAAAAGGGTTATTTGATCATTAAAAACCATTAATTTAATATTTAAAGTTTATCAAATATTCTCAAATCAAAGCGGTGAAATTTTGGGTCATTACATTTCTTCCTCCCTTAAAAGAATTTTGACCTCGAAATTCCATCTTAACAAATAACCAAGAAACAAGCCATACCAATTCCTAACATTTCCCAAAAATGTTAAATGACTAACAAACTTAGAGTTTGTCTAGGTTTACAACTTTCTTATCATACAAGGATGATAAACAATCTACGGAGCATACCTCATGCTCAACATGTAACGATCCGATTTTTCAACGCTCGAGTGGTATCAGAGCATATGGTTAAGCGATAACCTTGGCTCTGTTGGGTGTTACTCATTAGAGATAGAGTCAGTAGTACTCTAGAATGAGTTTGAGTGTAATAATAGATATGAGCGCGTATTTGTTAGTGAATATGAAATTGTTTTGTATTGTGTTGACTTATCGGTTGATTGTTTATAGATTCTAGTCGGTGCAGTCTAGCTAACTTTAATCGATAGAGGTTTCTAAACTCTTAAACAAGATGATCCGACACAGTATCATTTTAAATTGGGTAAATGAAATAATTTTACCTCCATTATATTTTGTATATAAAGGAAATAATTTTTCAGAATTATCAAAGTGTATATAAAATTGATTTGGTTGGTTGTTGAAAATGTAAGAATATATATGAGTTGTAAATAAAAATGAATTTGAACTATGAATTTGAAAATTTTGAATCCTGTTTATTTTGGAAGTTATTTTTCAAAATTAAAAGTCAAATAGTGAAATTATATAAGTGGAAGATTTATAAATGTGATTTATAAATAAAAAGGAAATTTGGAAAGAACAAAAAGCACTGAATTCATTACTGTTGTTGGGAAATAATAAGGATGATGACTGCAGCTGTGACGACCGCCCATGACCCCTGCACCGAATCTAAAGATAGAGCGCTGTAAAGTGTGCCAGGCGACCATGGACGATTGTCAAGGTAAGATTAAAACAACAGAATCTATCGTATTACTCACAGCGCATGGACAAAATACAATAGAACATATGTATAGTGAAGCTTTACAGAACAAAATGACATCATATAAAACTCCATAATAGTTGAATACAAGCATCCACATAGTCAATACATCAAGCCTCACTACATATCTCTCAGAGAATACAAAACAGCGGAATATCCAGTACATATAATAAGAAGATAATATGCAACCCTCCAGCTCGTCTTCGATATCAGCATCGTGAGAAGAGAACAGCACCTGTCACCTGCTACCTAGTCTGCCCGTCCCAAAATGGACGAACAGCCCAAGGCAATAAGAATTAAAACATAAAGCCTTGAGTCAGACAACAGTCTTAGTGAGCAGTAAATTAACTAACAACATACCAAAAGAGCATAAAGGAAAAGGAATAGGAATACAACCCTCCCACTCCAACCTCATTCTACAGTGATAGCCCCTAGACACACACTAAGCAGAAGCAAACATAGCAGAGCATACAATTTAAAGTAAAGCTACTATCACTCGAGTCAAGGGCGATGTTTTCCAAGTACCAAGGCCTAAATCAGATAAGCACCCAGAAAATACCGCTCTTGAGTCCGAATGACGATACAACCAAACATCCATGACTCTGGCTATCACTGTTATCATTGCTTCGATATCACCGTTAATTGAATGACCGGCACATTCTTTCAGCCGTCCGTCAAGGGCTAATGGAAACCCCGGTTCTAGACATAACTCCCGCACGTCGTCGCAACCCGTGCCTAGGACTATCGAATCTGCCCAGAGTACTCGACCATCAACAGTTAGTCGTTGGGACTATCGAATCTGCCCAAACGTACTCTTGCTTAGGGCATGCTAGAACCTTCAACAACGATGCTATCCAAACCTCCTAGTCATCCTCCTCGACGACTATTCTCATATCCATTCATTATCCTCAACTCGAATCATATCACCGAGTTATCAACATGCTTGGAATGATCCCGTCTGGATTAGACCAAGTCTTCAACACATGATTGCCTCGCTTCATCGCATCCTCGCGAAGCCTCATCTCAACATCACATCATCAAATCTATGCATAAGAGCTTCATCATCCCGCTACATATGCCACGAGCAGCTTTCCCAATTCAAGAGCCTTTCCCTTAGCTTTTGAATCGTCTTCGGTCTAAATCAAACCATCAATCATCTAATTCATATCAATCAATCAAATCAAACATTAATCCAAACAATCAAGCATTCAAATATGATCTAAGTAGACAATTATAACAATAATGGCATTTTCGTAATTAAAGAGTTGAAAGTCCAATAAGCATGAAAACATGAACAATATCTCTACAAACTTGATGAATGAACTTGCATAGGTTAACATGTGATAAAATGGATGTAACATTATCATGAACAATGGATCTACATGGATCTACACTTAGGATGAAGAAAATGCATAGAAATCACTATTTTAACACCAAATCGAGCCAACAATCCGATATACTCCTTTGGATCCGTGTGAGAGATAATCACCACTCACCAAATCACCTAAACAACCTCAAATCAACACGCTTCAGATCTGGACAGCAAAGGGTCAAGCTTGATCTATCACGAATCCGCTTCAAACGAAGAAATCTCTCTTGAAAAGATGAAGATCTTCAATCTAAGCTCTTAAATCTTCAATTTGATCTTCAACTTGGATGGATGGAAGCACTAGATTAGAGTGGAGAAAAGAAGTGAAGAAGTGTAGAAGTCGAGCTCTCAAAATGGCAGCACTTCGTCGCTTCAAAATCCGGATCCCAAAAATGAAGAGAAACTCTCCTATTTATAGCTGAAACCCTTAACTCGTCTGCCCTCATGAGTCGTTTACGACTTACGACTCAACACCCTACGACTTAACTTCTGGCTTCAACGACTTAACACACCTCTGCCTATGACTCACGACAAAACAGCTATCTCCTAAGTCGTCTCCGACTTATAGCATGCGCCTACGACTCACCAGACCCCCTGTCTACGACTTAAATGCGCACGCGCCCTACTTGGTTAGACGACTCAACTACTAACTCGTATACGACTTAACACAAAGGCTACGACTCATCCACTTGCGCGAGTTATCACCTACGCACGACTCAACAGCTTACCGGGATACGACTCATCAGATAACTGGGATACGACTCATCAGATGACTGGGATACGACTCATCAGATAACTGGGTTGCGACTCAACTCCTAAGTCGTCTACGACTCAATACATAGGCTACGACTTAAAGGATACAACCTAACTGGTTAGACGACTCATCACTTAACTCGGTCAGCTCTTATGTCGTAAATCCCTAGGTCGGTCACTTACTTAGGTTGTCTATCCCTTAACTCGGCGACGACTTACAACCTACGACTTAACACTTGCCGAGTTAACTTCGACCTACTGACTTAGCCCAGCTACGACTTATCTCCTTAGGTCGCACTTTCCTTAAGTCGCTCACGACTTACTACTTAACTCGGAAATCCCTTGGGTAGCTTCTATCCCCTAAGTCGTATACGACTTATGACACTAAGTCGTGAACGACTTAGGACTTAGCCATTTTTGCTCAAAATCTGAAATGGATCAAAAATGCTAAAATTCCAGATTTGAACGAACTTTTCGATCCGTAAAATACGGGTCGTTACATTCTCTCCCCCTTAGGAATTTCGCCCCCGAAATTCCAAACAAACAAAGCAATCAAAAGCTATTCTGCACGCCTACCATCCATAGCAATCAACAAACCATGCATCCAATTCTAGCTTAGCATGCAGAATTCTAAAACTAGAACAAGTTACAATATCGCGAGATGACACGACACTTTAGGGCCATACCTTGAAGAGTTCAGGATGAGCTGCCTTCATCCTCTCTTCCACCTCCCACGTGCAGTCGTTATCATCATCACTCCATTGTATCTTGAGCAACCTAACTACCTTCCTCCTAAGCTGTTTCGTGTCGGTTTCAACCACATGAAGCGGCTTACGAGGTCTTCTATCAACTGGATCAACTTCGAAATCTTCATAGCTATCGACAGAAACCACTGTATTCGAGTCGTGCACATACTTCCGTAGATACGATACATGAAAAACATTGTGCACACTCGACATCTTCTCCGGTAATTCCAATCTATAAGCGAGCTTTCCAATTCGCTCGGTAATCGGGAATGGTCCAACAAATCTCGGAGTCAATTTTCCTTTCTTCCCGAATCGAATAACATTCTTCAGTGGAGAAATCTTTACGAAAACCATATCTCCTACGTCAAATTCCAAATCCTTTCAACGCTTATCAGCATAACTCTTCTGACGGTCTTGGGCTGCCTTCATTCGTTGCCGAATGATCTCTATACAATCTGAAGTCTGTCGAATCATCTCTAGCCCAAGCATCAGCTTTTCTCCAGTTTCTAACCAACACGTCGGAGAGTTACACGGTCTTCCATACAATGCCTCATACGGTGCCATACCAATACTTGACTGGTAACTGTTGTTGTATGAAAATTCCACCAAATGAAGGTGATCTTCCCATGATCCTCCGAAGTCCAAAACACAAGCTCTAAGAAGATCTTCCAAAACTCGGTTGACTCTCTCGGTCTGACCATCTGTTTGAGGGTGATAAGCTGTACTCAAACACAACTTGGTTCCCAAAACTTCCTGGAAGCTCTTCCAAAATCCACTAGTGAACAATGGATCTCGATCGCTCACTATACTTTTCGGAATACCATGAAATCGAACTATCCACTTAACATACAACTCAGCCAACTTTGATGCAGTTCTAGTCGATCGAACAGGAATGAATCTTGCACTCTTGGTCAAACGATCAACGATAACCCAAATCCCTTCATTTCCCGTTCTGGTCCTAAACAATCCATCAATAAAATCCATCGACACTTGCTCCCACTTCCATGTAGGAACTTCTAATGGCTGAAGCAATCCACTTGGCTTCTTCTGCTCGGCTTTAACCAACTGGCAGTTCATACACTTGGAAATAAAATTTCCAACATCCTTCTTCATACCTTCCCAATAGTAGGTTCTCTTCATATCCCGATACATCTTATTTCCACCAGGATGAATTGTCAACTTCGAGTGATGACTTTCCTTCAAAACTTCACTCCTCAGTTCATCTATATCGGGAACAACTAGTCGTCCTTGCTTCCGAAGCCAACCCTCTCGATCGACCTCGAATCCTTTATCCTTTTCTGGATCCAATCCAGATTCCAAATCACGGATAATCCTAACAAGCTTATCGTCTCGTTTTTGGCTCTCGCCAATCCTTTCCACAAGAGAAGGTCTTATCGATAAGTTTGCCAACATCTCAGGTTCCAATTCACATCTAGGCCTGAAGTCAAATCCAGCTAAATACTCGAGACTCTTCCATTCTGAAAACATGGCTCCCAATTCTGCATGTCTTCGACTTAACGCATCTGCCACCGCGTTACCTTTTCCCGGAGTATAAGCTATACCAAAATCATATGATGCTAAAAACTGTAGCCAACGTTGCTGCCGAAGGTTCAAATCCTTTTGGGAGAAAAGATACTTCAACGACTTATGATCCGTAAACAACTCGAATCGAACTCCCAACAGATAATGCCTCCACATCTTCAGAGCAAATACAATCGCCGCTAATTCCAAATCATGAGTTGGGTAATTCCTTTCATGCGGCTTTAGTTGTCGGCTGGCATACGCAACAACTTTATCCCTCTGCATCAGCACTGCTCCAAGTCCAGTACCACATGCGTCGGTGTAAACCACCATCTCATCATTCCCACTTGGAATAGTCAAAACAGGAGCACTTGTCAATCGCTCTTTCAGGATTCCGAAAGCTTGCTCACACTTAGCATCCCAACTGAACACTTGGTTCTTCTTCGTCAATCCTGTTAATGGTGCAGCTATCTTGGAGAAGTCTTTGATAAACCGTCGATAATATCCTGCTAATCCAAGAAAACTTCTCGCATCAGATGCATTCTTAGGTCTAACCCAATCCTGGATTGCTGCCACCTTAGTGGGATCAACCGCAATTCCATTTCCAGAAATCACATGGCCTAAGAACCTCACTTCACTCTTCCAGAAGTGACACTTCGAAAACTTAGCCTTCAGCTAATGTTTCCGCAAGATCTCCAAAACAATACGCAAGTGCGTTTTATGCTCTTCTTCCGTTCTGGAATAAATCAGAATATCATCCACGAACACAAGTACGAACTTGTTCAACTGATCTCTGAACACTCTATTCATAAGATCCACAAAATATGTTAACGCGTTAGTCAATCCAAACGGCATTACCAGCCACTCAAAGAAACCGGATGGTGTCCGAAAAGCAGTCTTCGGCACACTATCCTTAGCCACTCTCAACTGGTGAAATCCCGTTGCCAAATCCATCTGAGAAAACACCTTGGCTTCGTGAAGCTGATCAAACAAGTCATCTATTCTCGGCAATGGATACTTGTTCTTCTTAGTCACCTTATTCAGCTCACGATAATCCACACACAATCTCAACGACCCATCTGCCTTGGTTGCAAACACAACTGGTGCACCCCACTCGGACACACTACGCCGAATGAATCCTTTCTGCAAAAGATCATCAACTTGCACCCTCAACTCCTGCTGTTCCCTAGGAGCCATCCGCCTAAGAGGCATCACAACAGGTCTGGCTCCTTCAACTAGATCTATTCGAAACTCGATCTCTCTATGCGGCGGCAACCCTTTGACTTCGTCAAAGACATCCTCGAATCCATTAGCGATTGGCACTGATGACAGTCCATCCCGTGGAACAACCAGCGAATACATGAAGCTCATGAAGACGCCTTCCTCATGCTTACATCGTATCACAACCATTCGCCCCTCCACATTCTCGACTGTCACTTCCAACCTCTCGCAATCAACCTTTGCCGCATACTTCCTAAGCCAGTCCATACCCAAAATAATTATGAACCCCGCAAAGTTCAGAACAAAGCAATCACAAACAAAAGAGCAACCATGACTCGATACAACTAGACCACGACATAACATACACAAACAAGACGAACCCCCAACTGGATTAGTCACAACCAATGGCCTATCAACAATATCCGGTTCCAAACCTAACCGGCCTACAAGTTCACTACAAACAAACGAATGCGACGCTCCAGTATCAAACAGAACTCTAACTGGAACACCACATAGGAAAAGAGTACCTTGAACCACCACACTCTTTCCCTTCTCTTCAGCGGTAGGAGCTTTCGAAGACGACGGAACAGCTCCCAAAGCATAAGCTTGCACAATCTGCCTGTCCTTCCTCGGTTCTGGACAATTCTTCCTGATGTGCCCTGGCTTGTCACAGTTGTGACACTTCATCGGTGCCTTCGGATTCTTACAATCCTTAGAGAAATGGCCCTTCTACTGACAATTGTAGCAAGTCACCTCGCCTTTCGGCTTCTTCTGGCCATCCTTACCCTTCTGCTGCTGCTGTTTCCTCTTCTTGTTTCCACCCTGCTGGGGTTTAGACTCTTCCCTGGTCACAGCAACAACAGATCCTTCCTTAGGAAACAGACTCTCATGCCTGAGAGCTTTCTCCACAAGCTTCTCAAATGAATCGTCCAAATGATCCACCAACTGTCTCCTAAGATAACTGTCCAAGCCTGTCACAAACTTCTCATTCTTCTGATAAGCAGACTCAATATATGACCGGGCATACTTGGACAAAGCTTCAAACTCAGAAATATACTCAAGGACTGGTCTCCCACCTTGCTTGAGCTCCACAAACCTCTTGAACAGAACAGACTTCTGAGCTGTAGAAATGAACTTAGCTTCAAATCTAACTTGGAATTGCTCCCAAGTAACCTCTTCCTCCGGAGTATCGATGGTAATAGAATTCCACCAATCAGAGGCTCTCCCTTGAAGCTGCCTTGATGCCAACTTCCTCTTAGTTTCATCATCAATTCCCAAATCACTAAAAGATCCTTCTACAAGCATCTATCCATCTCTGGACTTCGATAGTTGATTCTGTTCCCAAGAAAACCTTCCCTCCAAGAGCAGTATAATCCTTGCACAACTTAGCAAAATCCACTGGTTTCGGAGTTTGGACTTGAACTCCAACATCTACTGCTACCCCCGGAACTGGTATCCTTCTCATGATCGAAGTCATCATAGCTTCGAACATAGCTGCATAATCAGCAGTTCCCTCAGTAGCACGGCCTTCCCTAGCAGCTGGTCTCCCTCTTCGACTCATTCTCAATATCTATAAAAAGGAATGATCAGAACACCTTAGAGAAACAACTGCATAAAGGACTAACTTACTTCTATGCTACTATATTATATATAGTAATCATCCATCAAATTACAATTACGTCTCTCATACGTAGCTACGACAGCGAGCGTTGGGTAAAATCGATTAACCAATGCTCTGATACCAAATGTGACGACCGCCCATGACCCCTGCACCGAATCTAAAGATAGAGCGCTGTAAAGTGTGCCAGGCGACCATGGACGATTGTCAAGGTAAGATTAAAACAACAGAATCTATCGTATTACTCACAGCGCATTGACAAAATACAATAGAACATATGTATAGTGAAGCTTTACAGAACAAAATGACATCATATAAAACTCCATAATAGTTGAATACAAGCATCCACATAGTCAATACATCAAGCCTCACTACATATCTCTCAGAGAATACAAAACAGCGGAATATCCAGTACATATAATAAGAAGATAATATGCAACCCTCCAGCTCGTCTTCGATATCAGCATCGTGAGAAGAGAACAACACCTGTCACCTGCTACCTAGTCTGCCCGTCCCAAAATGGACGAACAGCCCAAGGCAATAAGAATTAAAACATAAAGCCTTGAGTCAGACAACAGTCTTAGTGAGCAGTAAATTAACTAACAACATACCAAAAGAGCATAAAGGAAAAGGAATAGGAATACAACCCTCCCACTCCAACCTCATTCTACAATGATAGCCCCTAGGCACACACTAAGCAGAAGCAAACATAGCAGAGCATACAATTTAAAGTAAAGCAACTATAACTCGAGTCAAGGGCGATGTTTTCCAAGTACCAAGGCCTAAATCAGATAAGCACCCAGAAAATACCGCTCTTGAGTCCGAATGACGATACAACCAAACATCCATGACTCTGGCTATCACTGTTATCATTGCTTCGATATCACCGTTAATTGAATGACCGGCACATTCTTTCAGCCGTCCGTCAAGGGCTAATGGAAACCCCGGTTCTAGACATAACTCCCGCACGTCGTCGCAACCCGTGCCTAGGACTATCGAATCTGCCCAGAGTACTCGACCATCAACAGTTAGTCGTTGGGACTATCGAATCTGCCCAAACGTACTCTTGCTTAGAGCATGCTAGAACCTTCAACAACGATGCTATCCAAACCTCCTAGTCATCCTCCTCGACGACTATTCTCATATCCATTCATTATCCTCAACTCGAATCATATCACCGAGTTATCAACATGCTTGGAATGATCCCGTCTGGATTAGACCAAGTCTTCAACACATGATTGCCTCGCTTCATCACATCCTCGCGAAGCCTCATCTCAACATCACATCATCAAATCTATGCATAAGAGCTTCATCATCCCGCTACATATGCCACGAGCAGCTTTCCCAATTCAAGAGCCTTTCCCTTAGCTTTTGAATCGTCTTCGGTCTAAATCAAACCATCAATCATCTAATTCATATCAATCAATCAAATCAAACATTAATCCAAACAATCAAGCATTCAAATATGATCTAAGTAGACAATTATAACAATAATGGCATTTTCGTAATTAAAGAGTTGAAAGTCCAATAAGCATGAAAACATGAACAATATCTCTACAAACTTGATGAATGAACTTGCATAGGTTAACATGTGATAAAATAGATGTAACATTATCATGAACAATGGATCTACATGAATCTACACTTAGGATGAAGAAAATGCATAGAAATCACTATTTTAACACCAAATCGAGCCAACAATCCGATATACTCCTTTGGATCCGTGTGAGAGATAATCACCACTCACCAAATCACCTAAACAACCTCAAATCAACACGCTTCAGATCTGGACAGCAAAGGGTCAAGCTTGATCTATCACGAATCCGCTTCAAACGAAGAAATCTCTCTTGAAAAGATGAAGATCTTCAATCTAAGCTCTTAAATCTTCAATTTGATCTTCAACTTGGATGGATGGAAGCACTAGATTAGAGTGGAGAAAAGAAGTGAAGAAGTGTAGAAGTCGAGCTCTCAAAATGGCAGCACTTCGTCGCTTCAAAATCCGGATCCTAAAAATGAAGAGAAACTCTCCTATTTATAGCTGAAACCCTTAACTCGTCTGCCCTCATGAGTCGTTTACGACTTACGACTCAACACCCTACGACTTAACTTCTGGCTTCAACGACTTAACACACCTCTGCCTATGACTCACGACAAAACAGCTATCTCCTAAGTCGTCTCCGACTTATAGCATGCGCCTACGACTCACCAGACCCCCTGTCTATGACTTAAATGCGCACGCGCCCTACTTGGTTAGACGACTCAACTACTAACTCGTATACGACTTAACACAAAGGCTACGACTCATCCACTTGCGCGAGTTATCACCTACGCGCGACTCAACAGCTTACCGGGATACGACTCATCAGATAACTGGGATACGACTCATCAGATGACTGGGATACGACTCATCAGATAACTGGGTTGCGACTCAACTCCTAAGTCGTCTACGACTCAATACATAGGCTACGACTTAAAGGATATGACCTAACTGGTTAGACGACTCATCACTTAACTCGGTCAGCTCTTATGTCGTAAATCCCTAGGTCGGTCACTTACTTAGGTTGTCTATCCCTTAACTCGGCGACGACTTACAACCTACGACTTAACACTTGCCGAGTTAACTTCGACCTACTGACTTAGCCCAGCTACGACTTATCTCCTTAGGTCGCACTTTCCTTAAGTTGCTCACGACTTACTACTTAACTCGGAAATCCCCTGGGTAGCTTCTATTCCCTAAGTCGTATACGACTTATGACACTAAGTCGTGAACGACTTAGGACTTAGCCATTTTTGCTCAAAATCTGAAATGGCTCAAAAATGCTAAAATTCCAGATTTGAACGAACTTTTCGATCCATAAAATACGGGTCGTTACAGCAGCATCATCAGTATCATTTTCGAATTTCTGTGTGATGGATTTTCTACCATAGTAAATTGAAAATTGAAGTTTTGTTGTGATAAACAAACTTGAAAATTAAAATCCAAGTTGTAATTGATGAATATAAGGGAAATGAGTTTTGAACTTATAATATGAGATAATCAATTTAACTTTGGTAAAGTTGAAATGAAATTGAGTTAGCATAATAAAATATATGATGTGAATTTAACTAAAGGAAAGTTAAATAAATTGAATTGGATTTGATAGGTGATTATTTAATATGATTTGGAAAGTTGAATAATAAGTTGTATAACTTATAGAATGGGTAAAGGTAAGTGAAACCAATTATTAAAATGGTTAAACGAATTTTGTTAAGCAAAATAAAATATGAATTTGAATAAGTGATATGAAATTGAACTTAAGTGAATTTATTAAATGGATGTGAACTTGAGTTATATAAATGAGATTCAACTTTATTTGTAAAATGAATTAGCAATTGAATTAATAAATGGATTGAATGTTAATCAATCTAATGTGAGTGAATTGATATGGAATAATGAATGTAAGTGTTAATTCATTAAAGCTAATTGAAAGTGTTGAACCAAATTGAAAGTAAATTTAATAATTTGGTTATGTTGGTTATGACATTGGTTGTTATATGATTGTTGGTTGATTGTATGTAATTCATTAAGTATTAATGAAATTGAATTGATAAAAAAAGTTGAAAGTTATGTAATTGAATCCAAATTGGAAGTGAACCAACTTGAATTTAAATTAGTGAATGTAAACTAATTGAAAATGAATAATTGAATGTCGTTGTATATGAATTGGTTGTAAACAATTACAAGTGATGTCGAAATTATATAAGTTGCTTATAAACCTTGTTTAGTATGCATTTTTTTTAATATGCATGTGTTGTAGTTGTTTAAAAGAGTAAAATGTTAATAATTTCCTATATATGTCACTTACGTGTTTAAACTGAGTAAGTACAGGTGTCGTGGCTGCCGTTCGGCTGGTTGGGTTGCGTAAAATGCTTAATAAATAATTGCTTTGCTTAAAAATGCTAAAAAGGTACGCCTACGCAATAAAAATAGGAAATATGAACTGTTTTTCTGCTTTTCCGACCGTGTGGGTCAATGTATATATATTTATGTCTATTGTGATCCTACTATGATCGAACCACGCAAAGGAGGCTATGGCGAATTTTTCTGAAAATTTAAGGCGTTGGAAAATTTTGGAAAATTTGTGAAAGCTAAATTTTGGATTTGGAGTTAAAAGTTAAACGATATAGTTTGTTTTGAAAGGTATAACTAAGTATAGATTTGAAAAAACTTAGTAAAGTTTTGAAAGA
This sequence comes from Allium fistulosum, assembly GCA_030737815.1. NCBI lineage: Eukaryota > Viridiplantae > Streptophyta > Magnoliopsida > Asparagales > Amaryllidaceae > Allium > Allium fistulosum. The sequence goes on from CM060903.1 coordinate 1,179,959,825, forward strand.
GTTTTACTATTGGATTTTGGGGAAGTTGTACACTTAAGTGATTTTGAAATCTAATTTGAACGAATTGTTTGAAAAGTTAATGGATTCTGTAACTTTTTCTTACTTTGCAATTTCAAGGACGAAATTCTTTTAAGGGGGAAGTCTGTAACGACCCAGAATTTCTGTCATTTGAAATTCGTGTATTTAATTGATTTTAAATATTAACAAGTAAGATTTATAAATCGAATAAATTTAAATTCGAATATAGTGATTTAATTGTATAATTAAATCGACAATTTAATATTTGAAATTGCGTAAATAATTAATAATTGGATCAAATGTGAATGAAAATGATTTATAAAGTTATATTAAATCATATTGGAGTTAGAATGATGTTTGTAAACTTTTAAAATTTGAATTAAAAGTTAATTTGTGAAAATTGAATATTTTAATATTTAATTGACTAGTGAAAATAGTCATTTTTCAAACAGTCTCGGATTTCGACGAAACCAGTTTCATCGGATCCGTAATGTGAAATTATTTTAAGATTTCAAATTTCGTGTCAATCGGAGTTGTTGTTTGTCCGTGGCGAGCCAAAACGCATAGAAATCGTTTTTATCGATTTAATTTAAATTTGATCGTTTAATTCCGTAACTCGCACATATGACCGAATTAGCTCCCGAAACACGTTCCATTGTGTTCGAAACTTTGGTAAAACCTTAGAAACGTCAGCCGGCACGCATGATTTCGAGTTCGGAAAATTTTCGATGAATAGTGTTTTGAAGAATTTTCTATATAAGGCCCTCTATTTCTTCATTTGCAAACAAAGGCCAAAACCCTAGTTCTATCTCCAGGCCGCCATTATATATTCAATGACATTTACACAAAGTCATCAACTACAAAGATGTAGAGGGCGACGAGACGAATACATCCAACGGTGGATTCGAGCAATCATCACCGTTTGGAGGCAGATTGGGGCCGCGTTCCCCTAGGGTTCGCGCACGATTTCCCATGCAGGGAGACAGCCAAGCATGTTCGGTCTGAGGTTGGTGGGGGTTTGCGATACGAGCTTTCGAATGGTGGTGTAGTGATGATGTTTCGAGCGTCGTAGGCGATGCGTTAATTGATGGCAAAGTGGCGGCTATGGGTTTGATCGGCTGAAGGTTTTCACGCGATGGAAGAAGCAATTTCGATCGGCCCAGATTTCTCCAAGGAAAAATCAACGGTGATGATGATGTACGGTTTAAAGAAATTAAAATAAAGTTGTAAAATTATTATCTTTTAAATCGTATTAACTTTGAAATGTCATAACTTTGTCATACGAGGTCCGTTTTGCCAGAAACGAATTGCGTCGGGTTCGTTTTGACGAGCACTACACAATGGAACTAGATTGGAGTCGATAGGAGCTAGTGATAATTTTGAGTAAAATTAAACGTGCGTTTAATTTTATTTGAAAGAAAATACTGCAACCGTTATTGAAAGCAAGGTGAGAACTTCTCACTCAATCGAATTGTGTTCGATTTAAATTTTAAATAGTTAAATTTAAAATTGCTTGATTGTCTGAATTGAATGATAAATTGTTATCTATTGTGTTGAAATAGACCTTATACGCCGCATATTAAGCGGAGGTTATTTATTAAAAACATATACCGCGATAATTCCACCGTGAAGTGGAATTGGTATTATATATGTATTTGGAGTTGATTTCCCGCATTATATAGCGGATGAGACCCTATTGCGCCGCATAATAGCAGATAGTATTTTATAAATCCTATATACCACGATATTCCACCTCGAAGTGGAATTGGTATTGTGCTAACATCTGTGGATGCAGGGAAATAGGTTGGAGGGATCCAACTGGATTCCTCAAATTATATGAATTTGTTTCATATGTTATATGAATTTGTTTCATATGTTGTGTGATAATTTATTTATAATCTGTGTATGATTATATCTGTGATTGAATTTGTTGAAGGCTATAATTTAGCCGAATGTGTTTTTGGTATCGTTGGATACCAGAAATAAATAAAATTGGATTTTTTAAATTTAAGTATGAAATTTTAAGTAAATTCTTTTGAAAGAATTGGGTGAATTTCAAAGAAGGAATTTAAAAAGCGTAGAGTTGATTTTCTAAATCTTATCGAATTATTTCTAAAATATGGTAAAAGATTTTTATAAAGGGATTTTTGAATAGTATTATTCGAAAGTTGGAAAATTTATTTAAAATGGAATTTTAAATGGTTTGGAAGAGATAAATGAATTTATTTTAAAAGGTGATTAATTTCTAGAAATCAATTTATAATTGATTTGGTATTTGAAAATAAATCTTTGGGAAATAGATATGAAAATTTATTTGATTTTGAATAAAAAAAATTGATTTGTGTTGAAATGAATTTTGAAATCAATTTGTAATTGATTTGGTGTTGAAGTAAATTTTGAAATCAATTTGGAATTTGATTTGGTGTTTAAAATAAATGTTTGGAAAATCAATTTGGGTTTTGAAATAAATTTGGAAATCAATTTAAAAATTGATTTGGAATTGAAAGTGAATATTTGAGAAATCGATTAGAAAATCGTGTATAAGTGAATATTTGGGATTTAAATTCACAATGAAATTTATAAAGGAAAGGGAATTTGTTTTAAAAATAAACACTGATTTATTTTTAAAGTGTGGAAATAAATTTACAAATTTGGAATGTAAATTTGAAATAAATCGATAAGGATTTATTAAATTGGTTTAAATGGACCATTTTGAAATGAAAGTGTATTCTCACTATAAAGCCGAGTATATTTCCAAGGTAGCTTTTAAAATATAAATTTAAGGTTCTAAAGTTGGTTTTTGAAAGGAATTTTTCGGAGAAAATGTTTTCCAAAAAAAAAATATTTTTGGATAGTGATATAAATCTTTTTAAAATATTTGAACTCGGCAGATTTCCAGTGAGAATGAATAAATATTTGGAAATATATCCCGTGTAGGGAAATTGATTTGAAATTTGTTTTCAAAGTGATGAAGTGTGGAAAATGTGATTTGAAATTTGTTTTCAAATGGTTGAAATGTTAAACCGTATCTTGCGAAGATATTTGAAATTTAATAATTTGAGAAAAATTATTTAAATTGGTTGATTGTTGTGAATGTTGTTGATAGTTAAATAACCGACTATCAATATTTGCCTTTGAAATGGCACTTGATTTGTTTTTAAAACAAACGCTCATTATTCGGTTAAGCCGGGAGAGGACCTTTGTGTCATATAACCCATTCCGAATAGTGATACGTCGTGAATGGGTAACATTGATAACCGGTGTGAAGACCGGGTATTTTCAAAAATTAAAGGACAACCTATCGAATGTCTCTGCACCGAGTTGCTCCGGTATAGAGATTTATATCACTCTTTTTGTGATGGGAAGTCCGGACGTGATTAGTGAATACCCGGATTGCAAGGGCTTCTTTGGAAGTGCCTTCGGTTCCGTTCGATCCTGGAACGGACCTGTATGGATGTGTGTCTGACGTTACACTTTGAGATGTAAAGCTGGTTTCTATCAAATATATTTCTGTTGGTGGCGGAGAATTTATTCTCTTAGCTTAACACCCTTCTCTGAGACGTACGAGCTCAGAGGTTATGTAGTTGATGGTTACTAGTGATACATTCCCAATTTGGTAATGTGGCATACGAAGTGCTGTTGATCAATTGTTGATCAAAGCGTGGCTTTGTGAAAAAGTGTGGCTTTGTGGACGAGACTTCGTCGAGCCTAACAACCCGGTAATGGTCGAAACAGGAATGTTGCGGCAAAGGTTTTTAGGGGTAGCGCCCCTAGGGTATGTCATTTCCTTCTGGATAAAAGGTGATATCATGGTATGGAGCCCATATATTTTACCTATGTTGATGTTGCAAAATTTATTATACTTTGTGGTTGTTGCTTTGTGGTTGAGGATCCTCGGATAAAGGTCGGTGACGACCGGTGGATGGCATAGCTTGTGTGTTAGCTACCTAGTTATAGCTTGGTTAAAGCGTGAGGTAGCGTCGGCCTTGTGTTTGTAGAGATCCGGTTAGGTTCTCGGGACGTCTTTCCAGAGGCGTTTCCATTTCGGTGTAAGGAAGTTCCTTTGCCTGACCATTTGTTGGAAATCCAAAGAAACAATACGAACCTTGTATGGTTTTAGTTGTATTACCTGCTATGGAATGTGGCGGTAACCTGCTATTGAACATAGTAGCTATAGTAAGCATACAATAATGGTTGTATGTTGGCTAAGATTAATATTATACTTTCAAAATGTTTTCCACTATGCACCAGTAATAATATCGAATGATTTTGCGTAGTAAGCATGTTTGACTATCGTAAGAAGAAATCTCCTCCAATTCCGCGTTTGCATTGTGTGTGTGGCGGGAGGTCTTATCGTAGTTTCATTTTCCAAAAGCATGGCGAATCTGTTTTATTTTCTTTGTGAAAATAACTGTTTTAGTTCTCACAACAGTCCCATGACTGACCTGGAGTTTATTGTTCCCTTCCTAAACTCTGGGTGTCCATAATTTTCCACACGGGCAGCCTAGAGTCAGGTTATCAGGTCATTCTGGATTCAGGAGATGCTGTGGAGCTCAGCAGCGAGCTGGATGGCGAGGCGTATCACTTGTATATGATATTATTATTCCGCTGTGTATTCTGTATGAGGACAAGTTTGTATAAATGTCCATTGATGTATTGTGTGTATATTAACTTTGATGATGTAATGTATAAACTGATATAATTCTTTGATTTAAAGATTATTCATTTATCTATTATATGTTGTTCCGCTGCGAATGTGAGATTCTGATATTGTTTATGTTTATTTGTTCTTTCTTTTCTTCTGTCTTCTTCTACCTCTTCTTTTTAACCCTAATGGTTCGGTTTTCCGGCATTCGATTGCGCGGCATTTGATACAGTGGGCGCATTAATGTCGACTTTCGAGCGTCAAAAAATCGGATCGTTACACAACAACCATTGGTTATTGCTCAATCGACTATTCAAACTACCTTATGACAAATCGAAGAGTCATCTACCCAAATCCTCATAAACCATAAAACGCTTAGGGAAAAAATACTTAAGCTCATACGATGTATATAAATCATCTGTATGCAATATCTAATTTGATCCCTTAATCGACTACATAAGCTTTTTCTGTGAACTAGAATCGCTCACTCGACTTGCTTAGTATGAACTCCGATCAGGCTCCTTGATTAGAAACCTCTGTTCATCTTGCATAGCCATATACTAGGATAGAAAACTCTGGTCCATATCAAAAACCCTCACAAAGTGTTTGTCGTCAAAAATCGAGTGATAAATCCTTATTCGGGTCGATGTGAATCACCACAAAGTCATGTACTCAAATCTTGGATCAAGAATCATGCGAATAAATGATCAACATACTACTTACATACTTATTTTTTTGGTTCTTACTTATAACAAATTTTTTTACTTCTAATATTATTTATGAAAACATGTCATAAAAACACAGCTAAACTTGTATAGTACCCTATTACATCCTAAGAGTATACACAACTATCTGATTTAATCTTTTATCTTTAATTCATATGCAGGCCCAAAATAAATCTGAATCTCAAAACTGAATCGACCTCATCAACCTCTTTACCCATCCATTCTGGAAAGTAGTTAAGAAGAGTAGGAGTCTGGTATCCAAACTCAGTCCTAGAGTCTACTTTGCCTTAGAAATTTCTAGGGTAAAGATGTTAATTAGCCTGCCCAATAATTTCAAATCTTCTTATTAAATTTAACCTATTTAAAACTTATGTTAGAATATTGCTTCTCTTACCAAGAGTGATATAAACCCATATTAACAATTTCATTTATCCACACATTCTTTTATCAAAATAACGTTTTATTTTGAAAACATTTACTTTAAGGAAACCTAAGAAATAAATACCCGGTTTTTATTTTAAAACCTTCTTAAAATGATACGATATATTTTAATCCATAGGAAATATACATATAGATCGAGTAACACCAAAATGATACATAGGGACTGGGTCCTACCAAATAGTATCATAAACCCCCTTTACTAAGAAGGTTAATACATAAGATAAGTGCTTACCATCCGAACACATCACTTGCCCATTTTTAGTCAGTTTTGAGCCACCCGAACTAGTTAACCTAAAATACTTCTTCTTTTTCGTATCTAATTTTGAAACAATATGTGACGCCCCACCCCGAGACCCACATTAACAGAGTATTACTAGGTAATACTGTCTGCTAATGCGGAGAATAAGGCTGGTTAGGAGAGACCATCTATAGCTTCGTCTTAAACATCTACTGAATACGTCGATTAATGCTCTAATTTTTTTTTCATCTCAAGTGGATCGACATATTCAATAAATTCTTAACACAAAACTATAGGTGGCTAACGGATCTATCAGAACAAAATACAATAACCAAATGCACATCACATCACTGAAAAGCATATATATATATATACACACACATCCCCAGTACGGTACAAAATGATACATCATAAGTGGTTCGAAGACCACAATATATACAACAATTCAAAAATATACATCAGAGTCAAACAAAAAGACTACAACAACAAAAAGGTGATAACAGATATCCAAGCGGAAGCACCAAAGCTAAGCTGAGCCCAAAAGCAGGTATCTAACGTGAAACAACTCGGTCTGACCCGAGTATAAAATACACGGGTCAGTCTAGCTAAAACAATCAGTTTAAGAGGATAAACGATAATATAATGCATGAGGATAGGGGTGATAATTCTTCTCAAATGAGAAGTAATAATTCTAAGTACATGTGGTAACTTCAAGTGATGAAGTGGTATCACTAAATAAATATATAATCTCAAAAGAGATAAACTCCATAACAAAAACACTAAGCATAGCATGCCTCATATCATCGGCGTATCCCAAAACAACAATAATGGTGTAGAGAAACCATAACTCCTAAATAGGAGGAATCTCAAAACCCGCCATAATGGCAATCTCAAATGCATTCCTAAAAGAGAAATCTCAATCTCTAAAATACGCCATAAAGGCAATTACATATATCTCCAAAATAAGAGAATATAAATCCCAAATAAACGCCAAGAATGGCAAATCTCAAATAAATGCCAAGTGTTGGCAACTCAAATCCCAAATATAGAACTCAAAGGAGTTCAAATTTCCAAAGATGTAATCACTATATATATGATATCCCAAACGGCTCAATGGCTAATAATGTAAAAAGGCGATACACTTGTTAAATTACAAATAATCAATGAAATCATCTCAAAGATATAGCACGTGCTTATGGCCGAAGCCTGCCAAGTTATGTTCTCTCAAAATAAGGCGCCATATCTCTTAGACAAGCATCCCGAAGGACAAATAAATACGTCTCTTAGACAAACATCCTGAAGGACAAATGCGTCGTAATGACAAATGTCTCTTAGACAAACATCACGAAGGACAAATGACCCGAAGGTCCAGTACTGGCAAATACCTCTCTTAGACAAATATGTCACAAACTCTTAGATAGGACCCCGAAAAGTGTTAACGTGCATTCCATACCACACGTTCTCACTCAACGGTTTACTAACCGCTAGCCAATGCCACACCAGAAAGCAGTAAAAATATTTGCCTCATCTCATCGGCAGATACGGCCCGAAGGTCAAAACGATCAAACAAACAAGTCAGGAATTAACCGATAAGATAAACGCACGTGTCCCATACCACGTGTTTTACCAAAACGTTTAATTCTCATTCGCTCGAATAGTGCTAAAAGGTGTATTTATATATAAAATAATTTATTTGAGAAAACAAGCTTTTAAAACAATTTTTCGAAATCGTTTTTGAAAACAATCTTTGAAAATTCCCTTATTATAGAGAATGTATAGTTTTTATAACTTGGAAATAATAGAAAAATATTATATAATAATTATTTCAAAAGGAAAGTTATTTTAAAAATTATTTCAAATTCGTTTGGAAAAACCCGAGCTCGAAATCATAGAAAACATCGAAAAATACTCAAACCCACAGTCGAATTCGTTTCAAAAACGATTCAATTTGAATCTCAAATTCTCCAAAATCTTGGCTAGCCTATTAATAAGAACCATAGCCCTCAAAACAGTTCAGAAATATCATGAAAACATGAAGTAGAAGTTAAAAGTCAGATGGAAAAAGAAGGCGGAACACAAAAAAATGCATAAGCAAAAACAATACCCAGGTTTGAAATCTTCTCTGGGTTCAAATTTCGGACATAATTTGAATGGCTTAATGACCTCGGAATGGTCTAAAATTTGACATACACAAAGTAGAATAATTTATCTATGAAATAGAAAATGATTCACTAAATTTCGACATGAAATGGTAAAGATATGGAATTCCAAACATGGACTCAGGCCATGTTGAATTCTGCCCAGGTTTGAAAACCCTCTCGGGTTCAACTTTCAGACGTGAAACAGGTAAACAAACGATCTCTAATTGAATTTAAAATTGGTATTCACATAGCAAAAATCTTCATCTTTCAAACAAAAAAAGAATAAATAAATTCCGACTAGAAATGTAAAAGTTACACTGTCTCAAACATGGACTCAGGCTATGTTTGCAACAATTCAAAAAACCCAAAAATGTGCAGGCCTGAAAACCATCTCGGATTCAACTTTCAGGCATGAAATAGAGGAACAAATTACATCGGTTTGAGCTGAAAATTAGTGCGCATATAAAAGAAAACTTCAGCTTTCAAACAAAAAAAGAATCAATGAATTCCGATTGAATATGATAAAGCTACACTGTCTCAAACAAGGACTCAGGCCATGTTTGCAACAGTTCAAAAAAACCAAAAAATGTACAGGCCTGAAAACCATCTCGTGTTCAACTTACAGGCATGAAACAGAGGACCAAATTACCTCGGATTGAGCTAAAAATTTATATGCATATAATAGAAAACTCCAGCTTTCAAAAAAAAGAATCAATGAATTTCCACATAGGAATAAGAAGATATGGTGATGCAAAGTTGCAACCAAAACAGATTTTTCACAGAGAATAAACAACTACAGAAATAGTTTACTGAAGCTATATTTTGCACAGTTTACAGCTTGTATCACTTTGATTCAGCTAGAAATTGTGAGTTACCAACTCACCTTTCAAATTCTGAAGATTAAATTATGCTAACTCAAGAAAGTAGATGGCTTTAGGCAAGAAGAAGCTTCAACAACTTGTCAAATGAACAAAACAGAGGCATGCAACAAGAAAAGAAACAATTACGAACAACTCAAATCTCAAAATCGAAATTTGATGATATAATCTATGTTTTGGAGTTGATCACCTGTGGAAAAGAGCTTTAATTTGATTTATTTCAACAAACATTTGGATTAATCGAAGATTTGAAGCCTATAGTTTGAAAGAGGAATAGTTTTTTTTCTTCCTTTTATTTTCTGGTAAAAATGTACGTATAGGTGTTTTGAGAAAGAAGAAGCTTTCTCATTACTTTACTGGTTAGTGAACAAATGGGCTTGACCCAAAAGAATTAATTAGCCTAAAAATCTAATTAACACTAAATTTACCCTAACACTCTCATATTTACATAATACAACATATGTGTATTTACATGATTTCATCTCAATAAATTGTATAAACATATTTTTATGTTTAACAAACGTTTTTAACAACAAATAAAAAGATAATTTAGTTATAAAAATATTTTTCATTATTAAAAACTCTTATTTTACTTAAATACATAATTTACACAATAATTCATATAAAACTCTATTTTTAACTCCAAAAATTACATAAAAATTATTCTTGTGTAAAAATATAACAAACCATTTTTCATCATTTTTATGATCTAAACTTATTTTTAAATCAAATTTCACCATTTTATTTTAAATAAACACATTGTAAAAATCAAATACTTTTTTTAAAAATTATTAAAAGAAGCATTTGGCAATAATTACAAGAATTATTGCATTTTCACTAAATAAAATCATATTTCACTCATTATTCTGACAAATACCCAAGATAAAGTTTTCAAAACTTTATTTTCACATTTTATTTCCAAAATCCATTGTTTATTCCAAATAAACAATTTAAATCTCCAATTTATTTTTAATTCACAATATTAAATTAAAACTACCATTACAGTATAATATTTACAGGTAATCACCAAAACCAGGGTTGTTACAGACTCTCCCTTATAAAAATTGCGTCCTCGCAATTTCTAGAGAAGAGTTGTATTCAACTCAATTATTTTATCAAGCAAAAGAAAGAAAGATAAGCTCGAGTTTAAAAATTTATCACCCTAACACAAGATGATAGAAAACCAAGATAAGATTACTCGATAAATTTTATGGTTTCCCGAGTGGAATTACTGGGATTAGCAGACCATTAGATTTTTATGAGCAATACATCATGATTCCGAAGGCGTCTCATCTTCAAAACAAGAATACAGACAGAATCCTGCACAAAAGATCAATCAAACGAGATTGATTTCTCAGAAGCTTCTCAAACAGAGTTGGGATTTAACATAATTTTATCCCGGTTCCAACAAACTCGATATTTGTTGGCATGACTTTCCGTGTGTCACTACAGAAAGAACCACACCGACATTAGATTGACAACAATTGAGATAAGAAAACTCAACAAGAGGTAGATGGTTTTTCAATACCACCAACCCAATGAATGCATAAATGCAAGTTGCTAGATAATTGCACAAAGGCAAGACAAACTCAAGGAATGGATTTTTATACTCCTATTTTACTAAACAAATATTTTCAAGGGTTTCAAAATTCATTTTCTTCATAATCAAATTCTCAAATCTTAATATTTAGAAAATTTTCAAAACCTCTTAGACAAATCCAATTTAATTTACAAACTCTTCATTTAAAGTGAATAAAAAGTTTCACTCTTAAATTCTACCAAAATATATTTCAATTTGAAATATATATATATATTTATACCAAACATCAACTAAATTATAAACACAAAATTGGTAGAATGCACTTGACTATTAAGAAACAAGTTATTTCAATTTCAAACATGCTGTAATAATCTTAAATTTTGACACAGCTACTGTCAAAATCTGAAAATACTTATAAAATAAAAGTTTTTTTACTACGTCTAAGCTTTCCAGCAATATAACGATCATAAAATTCGGATACATGATTTGAAAGTTATGCTAAATTTACTTTCAGCCCAAATTTTAGAATCTTAAAGGACAGAAATGTTTATTCACTTTCAAACCTATTTTAGACAGAATAAAAAGCAAGATCTTCTTAAGTGGTAAAAAGAAAATTTATAGCTTTCTAAAAGCTCTTTTATTTGCAAAAATTTTGAACTTGTTTGGAGTTATAAATCTCAAGTTATTGTTGTTTTAGCAAAGAACTTTTTCAAACCAAATTTAATCTTTCAAATCAATTTAAATTTTGAAATTTTCCCAAACCATTTAATTTCAAATTATATTTTCAAACAAGCTTTTTCTAAATCACTTATTAGATTATCTTCTTTTCTCTAAAAAGCTAAGACATACCAAAATTATGATCAACTCTATATAATTATCATAGAAAGAAATAATTCATTAGTTGGAAAAATCTTCATTACTTTCCAAAATCTAACTTTAAAATGATTAACTAAGAAAACTCATTTTGAAGGAGATAGCTATTCTCTTTCATTATCAAGAAATGATTATTGATTATCCATAAAATAAATTTTGGGACATATATATATATATATATAAAGTTTAAAATCATTCTTACAATTAGAATAATTATACTACTTAGATGGTTCATTTATCAAGACAATTCAAATTCACATTTCCACTTTGTCACCAAAATTAAATTTCCATTTAATATCAACATAAAACTAATTAAAGTTGATAATTAATTCAAATTTGTTTCCAAAAGGATTTCACAAATTTACACCAACAAATTTTTAATATAACCAAAATTTTAAAACAAAACTTGCTCACAAAATGCTAAATTTTAAATTTAGCATTCTCAATTTCAAAATTTTCAAATAATATAAGGGTATTGCCTCGCCATAGATTTATAGTGAATGTCCCCATCGATTGGCTGCAGAGTTGACCAAATGATCAAAACTGCCTCGCCACTCATCCAACCCTCACTATAGTTCACTAGCTGCATTACACATTCAAATAAAATTTAATACTCAAACCATATTAATTTATTTCAAACTTTACTTATTAAAACTCAATTTACCATGTCTGATTGTCTCATCGTAGCGTTTAGGAAATTCCTATCGATAACGTTGATCAAGCGCATCGACCAGAATTCTTAAAGCACTCGATGGACAATCCAACACAAAAATCTTTTGCTATAAAAATGCCTCTTATATAATTTACAAAATATTCTTTGCTTGTCTCAATAAACAAAAATCCAATTATACTTAAAAACATATCTTCTATTTGAAAGATTCACAATATCAAATTGTTGCTTACACTCAAAATCTAAGAACACAAGGAGAACTCATCGAGATATTCCCAGAATAGTCGATTCACAAGATTGACGAAATAAACTGGAGTGTTCGTCAAACCGAACGGTATAACGAGCCACTCACAAGAACCATACGAGTGCGAAATGCGGTAAGAGGAATGCTATCCTCCGCAACTCGTAGCTGATGAAAATCGATGGAAGGTCAAGCCGAGGAAAGACCCTAACACCACCCAATAGATCGAATATGTCATCAATCATAAGCAATAGATACTCGTTCTAATGGTTTACTTGTTAAGCTTGCGAAAATGGATGCAAAGCCTAAGAATACCCTCAGATTTCATAACAAAGATGACCGTGGCATCCCATGTTAAGACTGAACTGAATGAATTGCTTGGCTTCAAGTTTTAGCAATCAGTCTTAGAGTTCCTCGTTTCCTTAGTGGGCATCCTCGTGGGAAGACGACTAACAGTCTGAGAATCAGGACTGAAGTCAAAACAATACTCAATTACCCGCTTGGGTGGTAAACCCTAACGGACTCAAATACATCGGCAGAATTACTAACAACAGGAGTTCAAGATACTTCATCATTATCTCGAGACTCAAAAGTAATTAAAGATACTTCGGAATCTCCATCAACATTTTGAAGGACAAGAAACAATAGATCCGCCGAATTAGGATACCTAAGATATAGAATCCTTTCAAACATAGAATTTGGGCTTGATACATACAAGCCAATCCTTCCAAACTCTCATCAAACCTAAGATAGTAAATAACGTGCAATTATGCACGGAAAGAAAACCTAAAAAGAACAATCTCAAAATCCTCACTCAACAAGCCAAATATTGTGAATTCCCTCAATAGGATTCGCAATCCTCATAGAAGTAATAAGACAATAACATCCAATGGCATCAACAAATTCCTCCGATACGGATGAGTGTCAAGAACCCGTATCGAAGAGGACTCGAATAGAACAATCACCATTAGGGTTACTCCTAAGATAAGATATCATCAATTTAATTGTTAAATACTACGAAATTAAAATACATTCCTAGACGTATTCCCATCTTATATCTACTCCAAAGGACACGAAAAGGTTAAGGACACAATGATTAGGGAATTTGTAACACTTGTACTATACTTTGATGTACAGTAATATATGTTTCTGTTTTGTGTTTATCATATTTTGTACTGAACTTAGCTCTAATACCAAGTTGTGACGCCCCACCTCGAGACCCACATTAACAAAGAGTATTATTGGGTAATACTGTCTGCTAATGCGGAGAATAGGGCTGGTTAGGAGCGACCATCTATAGCTTCGTCTTAAACATCTACTGAATACGTCGATTAATGCTCTAATTTTTTTTCATCTCAAATGGATCGACATATTCAATAAATGCTTAACATAAAACTATAAGTGGCTAACGGATCTATCAGAACAAAATACAACAACCAAATGCACATCACATTACAGAACAACATATGTACATAGACACACACAGATACATCCTCAGTACAGTACAAAATGATACATCATAAGTGGTTCGAAGACCACAATATATACAACGAGTCAAAAATATACATCAGAGTCAAACAAAAAGACTACAACAACAAAAAGGTGATAACAGATATCCAAGCGGAAGCACCAAAGCTAAGCTAAGCCCAAAAGCAGGTATCTAACCTAAAACAACTCGGTCCGACCCGAGTATATAATACACGGGTCAGTCTAGCTAAAAGAATCAGTTTAGGAGGATAAACGATAATATAATGCATGGGATAAGGGTGATAATTCTTCTCAAATGAGAAGAAATAATTCTAAGTACATGTGGTTACTTCAAGTGATGAAGTGGTATCACTACACAAATATATAATCTCAAAAGAGATAAACTCCATAACAAAAACACTAAGCATAGCATGCCTCATATCATCAGTGTATCCCAAAACAACAATAATGGTTTAGAGAAACCATAACTCCTAAATAAGAGGAATCTCAAAACCCGCCATAACGACAATCTCAAATGCATTCCCAAAAGAGAAATCTCAATCTCCAAAATACGCCTTAAAGGCAATTACATATATCTCCAAAATAGGAGAATATAAATCCCAAATAAACGCCAAGAATGGCAAATATCAAATAAACGCCAAGTGTTGGCAACTCAAATCCCAAATATTGAATTCAAAGGAGTTCAAATTTCCAAAGATGTAATCACTATATATATGATATCTCAAATGGCTCAATGGCTAACAATGTAAAAAGGCGACACACTTGGAAAATCACAAATAATCAATGAAATCATCTCAAAGATATAGCACGTGCTTATGGCCGAAGCCTGCCAAGTACTGTTCTCTCAAAATAAGGCGTCACGTCTCTTAGACAAATGTCCCGAAGGACCAATAAATACGTCTCTTAGACAAACATCCCAAAGGACAAATACGTCGCAATGACAAACGTCTTTTAGACAAACATCACGAAGGACAAATGACCCGAAGGTCCAGTACTGGCAAATACGTCTCTTAGACAAATATGTCACAAACTCTCAAATAGGAACTCAAAAAGTGTTAACGTGCGTCTCATACCACACGTTCTCACTCAACAGTTTACTGACTGCTAACCAATGCCACACCAGAAAGCGGTAAAAATATTTGCCTCATCTCATCGGTAGATACGGCCCGAAGGTCAAAACGATGAAAATTCCCTTAATATAGAGAATATATAGGTTTTATAACTTGGAAATAATCGAAAAATATTATATAATAATTATTTCAAAAGGCAAGTTATTTTAAAAGTTATTTCAAATTCGTTGGAAAAACCTATGCTTGAAATCAAAGAAAACATCGAAAAATACTCAAAACCGACACTCGAATTCATTTCAAAAACGATTCAATTTGAATCTCAGATTCTCTAAAATCTTGGCTAGCCTATTAATAGGCATCATAACCCTCAAAACAGTTTAGATATATCACAAAAACATGAAGTGGATGTTAAAAGTCAGATGTAAAAAGAAGGCGGAACACAGAAATGCACTAGCAAAAACAATACCCAGGTCTGAAATCTTCTCCGGGTTCGAATTCCGGACATAATTTGAATGGCTTAATGACATCAGAATGCTTTGAAATTTGAAATACACAAAGTAGAACAATTTATCTATGAACTGGAAAAATATTCACTGAATTACGACATGAAATGGTAAAGATATGGAATTTCAAACATGGACTCAGGCCATGTTGAATTCTGCCCAGGTCTGAAAACCCTCTCGAGTTCAAATTTCAGACGTGAAATAGGTAACTGAACTACCTGTGATTGAATTGAAAATTGGTATGCAAATAGTAGAAAACTTCATCTTTCAAACAAAAAGAGAATCAATGAATTACAACTGGATATGTAAAAGTTACACTGTCTCAAACATAGACTCAGGCCATGTTTAAAACAGTTCAAAAAAACCAAAAAATGTACAGGCCTGAAAACCATCTCAGGTTCAATTTCCAGGCAAGAAATATAGGACCAAATTACCTCTGATTGAGCTGAAAATTGTTATGCATATAATAGAAAACTTCAGCTTTCAAATAAAAAAAATCAATGAATTCCGACTGGAAATGAGAAAGTTACATTGTCTCAAACATGCACTCAGGCCATGTTTACAACAGTTCAAAAAAACCAAAAAATGTACAGGCCTGAAAACCATCTCGTGTTCACCTTCCAGGCATGAAACAAATTTTTCACAGAGAATAAAAAACTACAGAAATAGTTTACTGAAGCTATATTTTGCATAGTTTACAGCTTGTATCACTTTGATTCAGCTAGAAATTGTGAGTTACCAACTCACCTTGCAATTTTTGAAGATTAAATTGTGCTAAATCAAGAAAGTAGATGGCTTTAGGCAAGAAGAAGCTTCAACAACCTGTCAAATGAACAAAACAGAGGCATGCAACAAGAAAAAAAACAATTACAAACAACCCAAATCTCAAAATCGAAATTTGATGATATAATCTATGTTTTGGAGTTGATCACCTGTGGAAAAGAGCATTAATTTGATTTATTTCAGCAAACACTTGGATTAATTGGAGATTTGAAACCTAGGGTTTGAAAGAGGAATAGTTTTTCTTCTTCCTTTTGTTTTCTCGTAAAAATGTACGTATAGGTGTTTTGAGAAAGAAGAAGCTTTCTCGTTACTTTACTGGTTAGTGAACAAATGGGCTTGACTCAAAAGAATTAATTAGCCTAAAAATCTAATTAACACTAAATTTACCCTAACACTCTCATATTTACATAATACAACATATTTGTATTTATATGATTTCATCTCTATAAATTGTACAAACATATTTTTATGTTTAACAAACATTTTTAACAATAAATAAAAAGATAATTCAGTTATAAAAATATTTTTCATTATTAAAAACTCTTATTTTCTTAAATACACAATTTACACTATAATTCATATAAAACTCTATTTTTAACTCCAAAAATTACATAAACATTATTTTCTTGTGTAATAAAATATAACAAACCATTTTTCATCATTTTTATGATCAAAACTTATTTATTAATCAAATTTCACCTTTTTATTTTAAATAAACACATTGTAAAAATCAAATACTTCCTTTAAAAATTATTAAAAGAAGCATTTAGCAATAATTACAAGAATTATTACATTTTCACTAAATAAAATCATATTTCACTCATTATTCTCACTAATACCCAAGATAAAGTTTTCAAAACTTTATTTTCACATTTTATTTCCAAAATCCATTGTTTATTCCAAATAAACAATTTAAATCTCCAATTTATTTTTAATTCACAATATTAAATTATAACTAGGGTTATAGTTTAATATTTATAGGCAATCACCAAAACCATGGTTGTTACATAATACTATATATTTCTTATATATAAATAAAATAACTTTAGTACGTTAATTACTAAAATTTACTTTCTGTTCTTTCAGATTTGAACTCGTTTCAATCGTACAATGACAAAAGGAATAATTCACTAAGTGCACTATAAAGTTCGCCTAAGCAAACATCTGATTTCACTTAGAAGATTGTTCTGATTACCACAAAACTAATCGAGCCGTTTTCCCAAACTATTCAAAGAAAATGTACCTTACTTAAAATTCTCTTTTAACATATTTATACTTATAATTCCTCCAAGTAATACTATAATTACTTTTTCCAAGAATCATTTGAAATATTTTTCAAAAACACTTGGATTTTAATTCTCAAAATCCTCTTTATTTATAAGACACATCTTATAAACCCAATTTATATAAAATTACCTTTATATAATAACTTCCTTTATTATAGTAACCCTTTTAACAAAATAAACTTGTTAAACTTACATTATTACCGAATGCCTTATAGTCAAATCATGAAACTGAATTCACAAGGTGTTCGTAAGCAACAAATGCTCATAAACTGGCCAAACATAAATAATCAATCAACAAATGATGATAAATAAATATCGTCCTTTCTTAGCAAACAATTACAATAAAAATAATTATATAATAACTTTTGAAAATTATTCTTTTATATATAAAATATAAAAATCTAGGTAAACTTATTTCATTTTCTAATTTTAACCTAATATAAAATATTTTTATAGCACTAACAAATACGCACTCTCATATACACTCAACTCATTCTAGGGTGTCACTTGCCCTATCTCGAATGAGTTTCCCCACCAGGGCCAAGGTTCTCGCTTAACCTTCAACTTAGATAACAAATTGCAACGACCTGCCTTTACGACCCTCAAAAGTCAACTTTAATACATCCATGGTATTCACTTGTCGAATATCCAAGTGACGAAAAGGCAAATTGTTGGGGTAAAAGAAAAATAGAATAGAATCTCAGGTCATGATGAGTAATATATAGTATCAAAATGATCTTTACAAAAAATAACTTTAATATTCATACAACAAATCATAGTCTAACCTACCATCGGCTTGGACAGTTATAATAGCATGTACTTACAAATGCTGATAAATACTGATAAGTAATGTAGTGAAAAAATAAAAGTACAAAAATACGTCTTGGAGGTATCCATCTCATCTCTGCAAACTCCAAATCATCCAAAGCTATCTGTAGAAAAATACTCGGGTTTGACACGAGTATTATAAGAAAATAATATCAGAATTAGTCTAGTAAACCAGCATGAGAAACTCAGATCATTGGATTCCTTTATGTTTATAAAACCCTTTCAAAAATAAAGGTATCTTGTAAGACCACATCACACATAAACACAGATGGGTTTTTACCTTACGATAACTAGACCATTTCAAATAGAAAATCCAGCAATATTATAATAATGTCTAGGATTAAAATAAATATATAACATATCTGGAATACTTGCATCTCATGTTCCAGCATATTTGGTATACAACTAAGTCCGTAAAGGCATGTATTGGAAAATGGACTCCATACAATGGCAATGCATTGGGGTACCACCTACCATAGTGCATCTCTAGATAAAATGTACAAAGGTCACAAACCCTATGAGCCCTGCATGACAAGACCAGCCTATCCCTTCCTAGATAGTACCAAATATGACGTCACCCCGATTGATTTACAACCTTTTCCCCTAGAGCTCTCATGCACATATCAAAGCCATAAATAGTGATCTACAAAGGTGATGACCATACCCTAATAGTAGTGAACCAAATAGCCTCGTGACATATCCCCTATTTTAGTGATTCCCGGTTGTGAGGCTCGTGAGGTTATGATTACCTTTTCCTCTTAGCAAATCCCTTTTAGAATGCTAACATTGCCCTCTAGACAACAATGCAATGACATCATTTATCTATACAAGTTGTGTGGGATATGAACATACTGAAGGCACTACTTCTACTACATCCGTTCTGGAATCACCCTTAAGATTAGTAGCAAGTAGCCCTGGCACTACAAAAAACTTTGTCTTCGATTCCATCATCTTCAAGAGTCTCCAATTTGAACGCTTATGTTTGGTCGAAGTGGTTTTCAGATAACTCATGCTTATCCGATCCAATTCTCTTCTAACCAACAATCGAAAGTTTAAAATTGGCCAAGATTTGATAGTCGACTATTTAATTATCAAATAAACATACAAACCAATTAGAGATTTAATTTCACATGGAAACCCCATATGAGTAAGCACATAAGCAACCACTAAGTTTTCTTAATTAATCCTTTCATTAATTAAACTACTTTCTTTTTGTTGTAAGTAAAAAGATCATATGGAAATTAGACCAAATATATTTAACACCACTTTGCGATTTCAAACAATACTATCCCTCAATTAACAATGAAATCGACCAAGTTAGAAAACTATCCTTGCCTCAACATACATTCTTAATTCTTAAGATAGAGAGGAGTTTCCATACCTTGGAATTTGGTGTTATGTACGAAAAGAATATTTTCCATACCACCATAAGTTAAAAAGATCAGTTATGGAAGCCAAATTCGAATATAGAATAATACTTCATATATTCAACATCAATCTTCGATTCCAAACTCAAACTATCCTTTGGTTAATAATAAAGCCATTCAAGTTGGAGTACTACTTCCTCTTGAACCTTCACTTGACAACATTCTTAACTTTTAGGATAAGTAGAAGTCTAACTATCTTGAAGATTAATATCGAGGATAAGGTTTATAAATTTTTTATATTACTATAAACCAAGACTTCCTTATAAGAGTGCTGTATTCCATGCTTCCTTCCTCTTTTAAAAATACTTTTTTTTAAAACTTCTTTCCATGAAGTTTAACTGTCCATATAAATTTTACTTGAAATCTTTGTTTAAACCAAAGTTGATTTGGAAACCAGGATTCCTTTTATAAAAATACCACTTGTTTATTATATCAAATAATCCCTTAAAATACTTCCATAAATTTCAAGTCCCCTTTGAAACACTTTAAATAAAGTTTAAACTTACATTCGAAACATAACTTAAAAGCCATCACTTTAAAAGAGAATACAACTTTAGAAAACAATTTGATTTCCTTTAATAAACCCCTTGTTTAAAAAATCTCAAATTAAATCCCTTTGAAATTTAAATCCTTTTTAAACGTTCTTCCTTATAATTTTAATTACTCAAATTATAATTCAAAACTCTTAACAAAACATCAATTGAAGATCATTGTTAAACCAAAGTTGATTTAGAAAGATAAGATTTCCCTTTATGTAAGAGTGAGCCACTTACTTAGACACTTCAAATATAAATCCTTCAAAAAATCATTTATATAAATTCTAAACGTCTTTTAAACACTTTTAAACAAAGTGCAAACCTCCATCCAAATCATAAATATAATATGTCAATTTTAGGAAGAATCCAACTTTGAAAAAGTAAAGGAATTTCTTTAAAATAAACCACTCGTTCAAGGTTATATTTAAAACTTTGAATTCCTTTCAAAATACTTATATAACATTTATAAACACATTTGAAAAGACTTTTCAAAAATATTGAAATAGATAACCTTTTTTACTTTACTAAAATCATGGGCCAAATTGCTTCCGTAGCGACTATCGCTATATGGACCCGTAATGTTTGCCTCTTTATTTCAAAAATCAAATAGCTTTTAAACTCCAATTTCCTTCTATATTTTAAATCATTTTAAATATAGAAACATTCACTTCAAATTATATAAAAGTTGAAGTCATTTCACAACATAACTTTTCAAATTCGGGAAGAGGCTCCGCGACCACTGTGGTACTTAAACAAGCTACCATTTATTCTATTCTCAATAGAGTTTAACTTTTCAAGTTATATTCAACATTTCCAAACCACAACATATAATCATTTCATATACACATAGATAAATGAAATGTAAATTAATTGGCAAGGAATCCTTTTGGATCCCTCTGCACATTTATATTCTCCGAAGTGCTTCCGTAGCGACCTATTCTCTATGAAGACACTTCGACTTTCATTCATTGCATTTGTCCCTTACAACACAATGGTTATTTATGTCATCTTATTTTAAGCAGAAACTAACAACAATAATATATACTCATTACAAAATCATACAACACTATAAGCTGGCACCAAATTATTACAACATTTTGTTAATTTTAAAACTAAATCAAAGTGAGATATCTCACTTTAATTCACTACCACTTGCTACCACTTCTTACCATAACCTAAACAACAAGTACAATACCTCCTTTAGCCCCTAATTTCTCACGCAAGTCCTTCCCCCTCTCTTGCTCACAGCCCAAGGCCAAAATGGGTTTGGGTGCTAAAGTTCGGATTTTTGAGGAGGTGGTAGTGTTAGCTATGTTGTAGATATGATTATATTTTCTTTTGGTTCGATTTGAAGAAGATTTGAAGAAAGAAAAGAATGATGAGAAAGAAGCCATTAATGGAGAAGTGAGGATGAAAGTAAGAAAATGGAAATGGAAATGAAAATGAAAAAAGAAAGAGAGAGTGTTCTTTTTATAAAAATTAAAAATTGATTAATTACTAAACTGCCCTTTCATTAAAATATACCACTACCCTCCTTAATATTTTGACAACACACAACTCATTCATCGTGTTATGTACTAGGCCATCACATCTACCTTTTTCTAAAGTCCTTTACACGTAAAATAAGAAAAAAGTGTCCCTTCTTACTTTATTAACTTAATTAATTACCGTTGTAAATTCTTAAATCACACTTACTTTTACTAACCCACTTTACATTTATTTGACATGTTTTTATATGTATAAATGTGTGTGCATATGTTTGCAACAACTTTTGTTCGATAAATGCCAAAAATCCATAAAAAGATTTTCGGTCACATATTCAATTCTCCATCGAACTATTTATTTTTGTAAACAAAGTTTCAAAACAAGTGAGACGACCCACATTTCTGACCACTAGGAACGACACTTAACACATCCTTGGTGTTCGTGTTTTGTTGCCCAAGCATCAAAAAGATGAATCGTCATGGGGTGAAATAAAGAAGAGAATAGAAAACCTCACAACGAAATGGCTAAATAAATTATAACAGTCAATAGTACATCAGGTTACTCCTTAACAGGAAGTTATCAGAGTTACACAAAAGTACTACAAATCGACTTAGGCAGCTATAACATCCTACCTTTACAATTGTCGAAACAAAATACACTTATACAAACTAGATAAACAATAGAATAAATAGCTAAGTAGATAAAAGCCTCTAGCTTGGACACCATCTTTCAAAGAGCCCAACATGACTTGCTATTCCCGGACTACTCAATTAAATGAGTACCCGAGAATTTTGGAAAACAAACAACTCGGGACAGACGATATGTCTGGTATGAGTAAAACTTTTAAAACGATAGGCGTGAAATTAAACACAAACATGTAAGACCATTCCATTGAACACAAAATGGGTTTACTCCCATATAAATCAACATCCAAACATAAAGAATGGATAAGTAATTAAACATCACGAAGAGTGGTTGACTCTTCCCAATACAAATAAGGGAATAAATTTGAAGGTTCAAATCAAATAAGAAAAGGAAAATCTCCAACAAATGACTAAGATGGTGTACCCCCCTTGAAGTATACCTCTAGTAATATACTTTTGAGAAGCTCATTTACTTTATGACACTTCTCAGAAACCTCTAAGCCAGACTACAACAAACCTTACCGAGTATCCGAATATTTCACATCTAATAGCACTACCGAATCCAATCTAGATAAGATTTGAAAGAATCCTAATGGGACCAACACCACATTCTCATGCTTTGGCTTTAGTCATTTCCGACAAAGGATATCAAAGCTCAATAGAGCAACACATCCTCTTAGAATGATGATAATAAAGATGCCGAGGTAACCGATAGTTGAGAAACCAACTATTGAGGATATAAAATGATCGTATATGGAAATTAAGTCTTATATACTTACTACCACTCATTGAATTCAAACTTGTACTATTTGTTGGTTAATAGTAATACCAGACAAGTCAACGTAGTGTTACCTCAAAGTCATGTCTCATAATTATTCTTATCTTTCGAAATAACGATAAGCCTACTTCGATGTTTAGTGCTAATTATATAAATAAATCATTTCCATATAAGTGAATCGCTTTACGGAAGTTAATTCGTTTTTATAAACGAATCAAACTTTTTCTTTAAAAAACCGAATTCATACTTGGCTTTACATTACCAGTATTAGCTTTTAAACACTTTGTTAAAAGAGTTTACTAACTTTGAAACATCATTACAAAAAGGATTTAACAACTTAAAACATCCATATTTCATTGGTTAATTAACTTTTAAAACTTTGTTAATTAAGTTGATGAATTAACTTCAATAACCTTTAATTAAAAAGGGTAAATCACCTTTAAAACATCATTGACTCAATTAATTAATAATATAATTAATTAAATTAATTTAATGATAAGTAAATACCATTATTTAAAAGTGATTAATTAATTTAAAACTTTGTTTAAGGAAAGATTAATTAAGGTTAAACAGATTTATCAACCTTTAAAGTCATTACTTAAAAAGTATTAATTAATTTTAAAAACATCATTAATCAATAAATTAATAAATCTTAATCCATCATTAACCAAATATTAACTATCCTTAAACATCATTAAATAAAACGATTAATTAAATTATCATTAACTAAGTAATTAGTTAAATATAAAACACATCATTAATAAGTTAATTAGTTAACTTTAAACCATATTAATTAAATAATTTATTAAATTAAATTATCATTATTAAAATAATTAATTATTTTTTAAAACATCGTTTATCAAAAACATGCTTAACTTGTCAAATAATTCCAAGCAAGAAAATGAAACCAAATGGTTTCGATAAAAGGTGATTTTCCAAAAGTGCCGATATAGCGACTATCGCTACACAGGAAATTTGGAATTCAAGCTTATGTCACTTAAAATACAACCAAACATCACATAGCAAGGGAATGAGCATACAATCATGATGATTTACAATAATACAACATATATCGAGCATTTATTTACAACGAGATTGATTTAACTACTAGATTTTCATATAACTTAAGATTCGCTTACTAACTTTCCGAAGCGACTATCTTTCAAGCAATAAACCAATCCATCAACCAAATCATTATAACAAATATACAATAAGAATTTAATAACTACAAATAGGAGCATCAACATAGTTTAAAATTTATGGTTCAAAGGTGGAAGCTTCACTCACCAAAACGCTTACTAACTTAAATCGAAATCACACTAACACTTTGAACAACACCAGATCTAAGCTTTCCTATGCACTTGACTTGATTTAATGGACCTTTGTGGGCTTTTAGGCTCATCCTAGATCATATGGGGCTCAACCATGGTGGAAATGTGGGGGTATAGGTCTTGTTTAGTAGAGAATGGTTTTTGAAAGTGAAGTGAGGAGTTTATCTTGATTTTTGGAAGTGTATTCACTAGTTTTTTACTTTGGGAACAATTTTAGAAGCCATGGATATTCTTGAACATGAAGAAAAGGGAAGTGAATATGAAAATGTAGATGTGAAGGGAGAATGTGTGGTGATGATGGATATTTATAGGCAATGAAGTGGAGTATTATTTAAATCAGCTTAAACATTTAAATAATATAAATGTTATCATGTAACATGGAAGCCATGCCTCTCCACTACCCTTAGTACACATGTTACCCCTCCTTAGGTCCACACACACCATTCTTTAAGTCCTATTCTAGGTAGTTTAGGTGATGGTTAGGTTATTTAATTAATTTTCTAAGGTTATTTAATATATTTTGTGCATTTTATGTCAAATCAAGGTTTATATTTAAACAAATCTTGATTATTAACTTTAACACATTTATTATCTTATCACATGACAATCTGAATGTTTGTGCATTTGTATATGAGTGATACAAAAATGTACATAATGTTTTCGACGACTTTCCGATGCCGAAAATTCTAATTTTCAAGAAACGTTTTTCGGTCACATTTTCTATTTTACTATTTATTTTGTTAAACAAAATTTGAAAATGATTTTAATATCATTAATTAATATTTAAAATATGTTTATTTGGTTATTAAAATCCATTATTTAAATATTTAAAAAGTATTTAAATATTCAAATAAAAGCAATTAATTTACGGGTCGTTACACTCTCCCCCTTAGGAGGATTTCATCCCCGAAATTAATACACAAAAAGACACTCCAAAAGGTATATATTATACCAAGAAATTCATATAACAATACAAAGCAACTATGGCATGCAAGAACATACATAATGCATTCAAACAACAAACAACTAACATGACATTACATCTAGGTAATTTTCCCTATTATAATCCTCAGTCTCCCAAGTACAATCACGAGGGTCATCACTCCACTGAACCTTCACAAGCTTTACCCCTTTGTTTCTCAATCTCCTTTCATCCCGATCTATAATATCTATTGGAAGTCAGACTATCGTCAAATTTGGTTCAATCTTTAAATCTTCCCGTATCGACTAACAATCAAAGATGGATCAGGAACATGCTTTCTCAGATAAGATACATGAAAAACGTTATGAACTTCAAACAATCTCTCAGGAAAATCTACTCTATATGCCAACGATCCAATTTTCTCAAGGATTCTAAACGGTCCAATGAATCTGGATGCCAGTTTTCCTGCCTTCTGAATCTTACAACTCCTTGGGAAACTTTCACAGATACCGAATCCCCGGCCGCAAACTCTAAATCCCTTCTCCTTTGATCAGCATAGCTTTTCTATCGATCCTGGGCTTCTTCCATCCTTTCCTTGATCTTAGCCACTTTCTATGATGCTTCTCGAATCATTTTTGGTCCAAGGACTAAACGGTCTCCAGTCTCTACCCAACATGAAGGTGATTTACATCGTCGTCCATACAAAGCTTCCTAGGGTGCCATGCCAATGCTAGCTTGGTAACTGTTATTATAAGAGAACTCTACCAAATGTAGATGATCTTCCTAAGAACCTCCAAAATCCAAAATACATGCTCTTAAGAGATCCTCCAAAATTCGGTTCACCGTTTCAATTTGCCCATCTGTCAACAGGTGATAGGTTGTGCTTAAATTCAACTATGTCCCTAAAGCGACTTGCAATGCTCCGCAAAATCGGCTGGTGAAGATGGGATCTCGATCACTAACTATACATACTGGAATTCCTTGCAATCGAACGATCTCCTTCAAATAAATCCATGCCAAAGAAGCTGCAGTTCTTGATGACTTCGCCGGAACAAAGTGGGCACTCATTGTTAATCTATCTACAATTACCAAAATGCCTTCATTACCTCTTCTCATTCTATAAAATCCATTGATAAATACCATAGATACTTTCTCCCACTTCCAATTTGGTATCTCCAATGGTTGGAGCAACCCAGCAGTCTTCTGCTGGTCAGTATTGATCTGTTGACAATTAGCATACCTACTCACGAAGACTGAAATGTCTCTCTTCATCCCTTTCCACCAAAAGTTCTTCTTCGTATTCTGAAATTTTTTTGTTACTCCTGCGTGGACAGATAATTCTGGCCGATGGCGTTTTCTTAGGACATCCTGTTTAATTTCATTAACAACTAGCATATAAAATTTGTCCATTCATTCTCAAAATGCCTCGAGAGGCAATCTGAAAAATATAAATAATTCCATCTTCAACATCCTTCTGAAGCTGAGCCAAAATAGGGTCTTCTTCATGGAAATATGCAATTCTTTCCATTAGTGTTGTCTTAACTTCCAAATTGGCAATCATCGCCACATTCCAACTTAACGCATCTGCAACGGCGTTTACTTTTGTTGGGGTATAAAGAATCTCTAGGTTATAAGATGTGAGAAACTCCAGCCATCTTTGATGCCTTAAGTTCAAGTCCTTTTGGGTAAAAAGATACTTTAACGACTCGTGATCCGTATATACTTAAACTTTGCACCCAAAAGATAGTGCTTCCACACCTTCAATGCGAAGACAACCGTAAACAGCTCCAAATTGTGTGTAGCGTAATTCTTCTCATGAGATTTCAACTGTCGACTCGCATACTCTATTACTTTTCCATTCTGCATCAAACTGCTCCCAATCTGGTCCTACAAGCATCAGTGTAAACTGTTAATCCTTCACTTCCATGTGGAATAGTTAAAACAGAAGCACTTGTCAATTTCTCCTTTAACTCATTGAATGCTTGATCGCATTTGGATGTCCACAAAAACTTAGCATCTTTCTTCGTCAACTTTGTCAAATAAGAAGCAATCTTCGAGAAATCTTTAATGAACCTTCTGTAGAAACTTTCCAATCTCAAGAAACTTCTGACCTCAATCGCACTTTCGGGTTTCTTCCAACCTTGAACCGCAAGTCTTTAGCTGGGTCAACTGATATGCCTTCTTCCAAAACTACGTTCCCTAGAAATCTAACTTTGGATTTCCAGAAATGGCACTTAGAAAACTTTGCCTTTAAAACATGACTTCTTAAAGTACTTAGAACAACATGAAGATGGTACTTATCCTCTTCCTCCATTTAAGAATAAACGAGAATATCATTTATAAAGACTAGGATTGTTAAGAAAATATCGAAATACTCTATTCATCAAATCCAAGAAATAAGCGGATGCGTTGGTCAATCCAAATGGCATGACTAACCACTTATAAAAACTATTAGGGGTTCAAAAAGCTGTTAAAGGTACACTTTCTCCTGCTACCCTTCATTGGTGAAAACTAGTGGCAAGATCCAACTGAAAAATATCCAAGCTCCGTGGAGCTGGTCAAACATGTCGTCAATCCTAGGTAAACGATACTTATTCTTGATAGTCCTCTTAATGAACTCTCGGTAATCTACAGAAAATTTAAGAAAACCATTCGCCTTGGTAATGAAAACTACTGGCGATCGTCAACTCGATATGCTACGTCTATCAAAACCTCTTTGCAATAAATCAAACGTCTACTTCTCCAATTCTCTTCTTTCCTTTGGCACAAGCCTTCAACGAGGTTGAACAATCGGTTTGGTTCCTGGAATTAAATCAATGTGAAACTCCATTTCCCGATAAGGAGGTAAACCTTGCAGTTCTTCTAAAATATCCTTGAAGTCCCAGATAATTGGTATTTTCCTTATCTCCTCTTTAGGTACTTCGAGGGAAACTGCTCATTAATTCCTTTGACCTTCCATAATTTATTTCAACCCCAATATTTCCAGCACCACTAACTATAATAATCCTTCAATCACAATCTATGATTGCTCTAAACTTAGATAACCAATCCATCCCCAATAATACTCCAAGACCCATGAATCCAAAAATAAACAAGTCAGAAAAGAAAGGTTGATCTCGATAAGAAATAGGCACATTCAAATATATGGTATCAAGATTGGCCGGACCCCTAATTGGGTTCGACACACAAAAGGAATTATGGTGAATAACATATTTAAAATTTAACTGGTTCATTAGGTCATATGAGATAAAACTATAGGATGCACAGATATCGAATAATACTATAACAGGAATATCATAGAAGGGTAGTGTACCTTGCAAGACCTGCTTTGCTTTTGGGTCCGTAGAAGTAGATGGTATTTCCTTAATATTAAAAACTTGTCCCTATGATCCCTTCTTTGGAAAAGGGCATAGGTTCTTCATATTTCCATGCTTGTTACAATTGTAGCATAACGGTAGACTAGTCACCCGGCAACTATTTACAAAGTGGCCCATTTTGTTGCACTTATAACAAAGGATCTTGGTTAAGTCTAACTGCTTGTTCTGTGTTAGAGCTCCACCTCCATCCTTCTTTCCCAACCACTTCTTCTTCCCTATGCATTTGAAAAACGGCTTACTAGCAACTGGTATCATTGATAAAGGTTAGGCATTTACTGCTGGCACTACTCCTTTCTGAACTCCTTGCTCAATATCAAGAGCTTCAAACCTCAAAGCCATACCGATTAGATTGGCAAAGGTACAATTTAGATCAATGGCCATTTCCTGATGTAATTCTAGTCTCATTCCTTTCACGAACGTTTCATTCTTTTTGAGTGGAGTATCAATCAATCCTAATCCAAAGTGGGACAATGCATTGAATCTATGTTCATACTGCGCCACTGTCATCTCACCTTGCTTTAAATCCATGAAACTTCTGAACAACTGAGTTCTTCCCCCCTCTGGGATAAACTGGGCTTCAAAAACCTCCTTAAACCACAACCAAAAGAAATCTTCTTCTGGTGTATTCATGGTGACTGAATCCCACCAATCAGTTGTTGCTTTCTAAAGCTGACTCGATGCCAATAATCTCTTTTAGCATCGGCCAACTGAAGATCCCCGAATATCCTTTCACAAGAGCGGAGTTATGTCTAAACTCCCAAAATATATTCGGTTCCAAAAATGGCTTACCACCTAGAGCGGTGTAATTCTTGCACAAGGTCACAAAGTTCTGAGGTGGCTGAACTTGCATCACTGCTTCTACTAGCGGCTCTCCAACTGGCTCATTTCTTGTATCTCTACCATTTGTAGCCATATTGGTTCCAGATCCCCTCTCTCTTCTTCCTCTTATACTCATTTTCACTAGCCTGGATAAGTAACATGCATTATTAGAATACAAAGATAAGGTCAAAGATGAAAAGGGAAACTACAATAAAGGATCTAAAGCCATTTTAGGGGAGAAAAGGAAACGCTGTCTTATGATTAACTCATTCTATGACTTTACTCACTATATCTCTAATGAGTTGTACCTCAAATCGGGCTAAGGTGTTCGCTCCACCAAAGCTCTGATACCAACTATGACGAACCATCTTTCAAACCCCTATGAACGACACTTAACACATCCTTGGTGTTCGTATGTCGTTTCCCAAGCATTGGAAAAATGAATCGTCACAGGGTGAAATAAAGAACAGAATAGAAAACCTCACAATGAAATGGCTAAATAAAACATAACAGTCAATAGTACATCAGGTTACTCCTTAATAGGGAGTAATTAGAGTTACACAAAAGTACTACAAATCGACTTAGGCAGTTATAACATCTTGTCTTTACAAATGCCGAAACAAAATACCCTTACACAAGCTAGATAAACAGTGGTGTAATGGCCCAATTTTCCATACCCTTTGAATCGACAATAAACCACACATGTCTAACTCAAATTGCACGAAAAGATGGATCATTAAGGGTAGAAAGAAAATAAAGACAGAATAGAATCTCACACGAATGTAATAACATATATTATTTCAATAATAATCTTTACAGCGGAAAAATTTAAAATACAATATCAGAGTCTAACCTAGATTCATCCTGGATAGTTATAAACATTTTTCCTTACACATACTGAAAACAACAAAACAAATGCAATAGATGCAGTGGAAAATATCATACGTCCATACGATGATGAAGATCTCCAACTCTCCTCTGGAAACTTCAACTGTCTTCAAATAAACCTGAAACTACTCGGATCTGACCCGAGTATTAAAAATACCCGGATCAGGCTTGATAAACCAACATGAGATACTCGAAATGTATAGATCATGACGATACTATCAAAACCTTTGAAAAGAAGGGTATCTCATAAGACCACGCCCATATATAAACACAAACTGGTTTTACCTTATGATAACCAAAATACTTTTATACCAAAGTACACTTGATATTATTTTTATTGACATTCTTTTAAAAACACTTTTCAAAAAAACTTATTCAACTAAGGTATTAATAACTAGACTAAGTCTAAGGGAATATATCCAGACTGGGCCAATGGAATATACCGGATGGAATATATGATACGAAAAAGGGTAGCTGAAATATTTGCAAAGCATTACAACTATTTTGGGACTACAATCAAAACCATAAATCTCGTATTGGGATTGGATTTCTAACATGATATGGAACTAGTGGCCTTTTTCTCCGATCCACGCATAACAAACATAGTCCCCGATGTGCCTTAATTGCTTTTCTCAAGCAAGTCACTTGGAACTGTACTTGCTATACTACTACTGACAAGCGGTAGTTCCCTGCTTTTCTCAAGCTAACCACTTTATCAATATGGGGTAATAAATGCCTTGAGGGATGTTTTTCATCCAAACGGGCCAACATATTGGACACCACCATACATACTCACTTATTCTGAATTTGTGTCTGTCAGACCACATAGTATCCCATATCATCTTCCGGGATGTGTGGCTAGTGAGGCTACGCTCAATTTCTTCAAAGCCACGCTTTTCATACAAAACCACGCTTTGATCATAACAGGTTCCACTTTGAATGCCAAATTGTCATTTCTTAATCACATAACTGATTTCTACCAACGTATAACTCCTGAGCTTGTATGTCTCAGGAAAGGGTGTTAACCTAAGAGAAATTGCCTTCTCTGCCACCAAGCAGATGATACATTGATAGAGATCAATTAATACGATCAGAAATGCAATGTTAGACATTCGTCCATACAAGTTCGTTATGGGACTGAACGAAACCGAAGGCACTCTCCTACTACCACTAGTAGTGAGTAGTCCTTGCAATCCGAAAAATCTCCACAATGAGGAGACCACCGCTATAATAACTCTATAATGGGAGCGACCCAGAGCATGTCAACAAGCAGTCCTAATGCTACAAAGATCCTCGGTCTTCAATAATCATCATCTTCAATATGTCTTCACTTTCGAACGTATACATTAGTTCAAAGTGGTTTTCGGATAGGAATTACCCAAATCCGACTTCGGTTCCTTCAAAGCCAATTATCGATATAAAAGATGTTAAGTTCATATGTGCATATCAAACATCAATCAATTACTTCATCTTTTATTTAAATCAAATATCTTTCTTAGATATATTCTTTTCAATTTATTCTATTTTCTTTTCAAGAGTATATGGAACCATTAAGACTCATTTATCAAATCATTTGGTTTATTTAAACCTTTCTTAAATCCTGGAATAATTCCAAATCATTTTCTCTTTTACTTAGGAAATATTTTCCAAATCATTCTTTTAATCTTAATCAAAGATTTATTATATTCAAGTTATAACTTTTAACTTAGGGAAAATATTCCTAAATCATTCATTAAATCTTAGCAAACGTTATTGAGTAAATATGATTATCGAAATCATTCTGATTTTACTCAACATCAATTCCCATATTCAACAAGTGTTATGGGTGGAATAATGTTGAGATCACCTTTTAAATTCCACGAATTGGACGAGTTCCCTCTTCGGAATTTAATACCAAGTATAAGAAGATTATCTCTATGCAATCTAAGTTGTAGTTTATTCATTTTGGAGATTGCTTAAATTTTGGATAATACTAATCTTCTTTAATTTTGGAAAACTTAATATAATCTTTTAGAGCATTTGGGTTTTCCCTTCGATCTGTTCCACTCCTCGCCTGAAAGAGAAAAACATAGGCTAGGTAAGTTTAGGGCACTGGTTTCTCCATCTCTAACCTTAGTTAAACACCTTGTTTTATCTTTCCAGATCTCACAGGCGGGACAAATGTACTAGTCATTTCTACATACTCAGTTATTAGCTTTATTTTGGAATTGATTATAAGATTCCAAATTATCTTTTAAATGCTTAATTTCCTTTTAAAAAAATTCATAATTAATTCTAGGAAAATTCGTTAAGTTTAAACCTTCTTTTAAAAAGTCGTAGGAACGGCAGCAGAAAAGTGTTGAAGAATGTGCTTTATAAGCTTATTTGATTAAAACAACTTTTTAATATTTGAAAATTCGTATTTTCCATTCCAAATCTTTTCTAAACCATTTAAATAGATTTATTAAATTTATTTCATATTTTTAATCATTTTAAAAATATCATTTAAAAAGAAATCCTTTTTTGGATTCCGAATTGCAAAACCGCGATGTTTTTAGAAAATTGTTTTGGACATATTTCAAAATCTACTTAATGAAATCTTGATTTTCTTTCTTTCTTTAAAAACTATTATCATTGTGAACCAAAAATATTTTATTTTGAAGAAATCCGACTTATAAATCATTCTCTACATTAATTTGAAGTTACAAGTGGAAATTTACGAACTACCGCTACGCGACGAGCTCGATTTTGACTAATTTTGTTAATTGCTTTGGAACTTGTCCGAAACACTTCAAATTTATTTTAAACCATATTTAAACTATTTTACCTTATTTAAAACAATATTTTAATCATTTCAAACTCATTTTTCATTTCATTTCATATTATAATATTACATTATTATAATATCGTTTTCAATCTATTTAGATATTTTGAAATCATTAAGAGGCTAAATAATTTCCGTACACACATTTATATGGATTTAATTTCATTTAATTAACTATGTTTACTAACCATTTCTCTTATCATTTATCAAACCAAGTTATCATCAATATCACAAACATATAATCAACCAAGTTATCATCCATTAAATCATCCAACATATAACAAACTTTTCATATAATTAACTTGAAATATTTTTTAAGAATTAGTAACTTAAAATATAAGTACTCACGATTAGTTCCACTCCACCAATCTTTTTTGTAGACTTTCCTTTTGATTCCGGCAACACTTCCTTCTCTTTTTCTAGCTCCGAAGCTTCACGAACTTGCTTTCTTCCTTCCAAATGGTTCAGCCTTGCCCTATTCTGCCTCTTCCTCCATCATTTCTTCACTTCTTATATGTTAAACCATGTTTTGATGATGATATAAGGACTTTGGCAAAGTTTGGTGATGTTTAGAATTGATTTGATATGATTTTAAGAAAAGTTAGTAATGAAAGAGAAGAGAAGAAGCCATTAGAGAAGCTTTTAGAAAGCTTAAGAAAGGAAGAAGGAGAAGGAAATTTATATGAAAGAAAGTGAGAATGAAGGTAGGTATTTATAGGAAAAAGTTTGGAATAAAATATTATTATGTAAAATGACTAAAATACCCTTTACTTACTTTTTGAGAAAATTTTTTTTTCAACGCTTAACATCACATTTCAAATCATGCTTTATGTTACTTTCACTTAAGGAGTAAGAAAAGTAAAGTAATAATTATGTTTGGTTTGATTTGACATGTTTTCGAATTTTGTGCTTACTTTTTCTTAATGAAATTCTAGAATTTTCTAAGTATGTTTAGTAAAATAAAACTTGATTAGTGAATCAATTAATACATATACTATTTGAATATATGTTTCTATATAAGAAAATAAAGGTGTGACAATGTTGCGACAACTTTTAATCGACAAAACGTTGATTTTCGACAAAATGTTTTACGGTCACATTTTGACGTTTTAATTAAACTATTTATCTATGTAAACAAAATTTAAAAATAAATTTGTTATCATATTTAATTAATTAAAAAAAGTTCATTTGAGTTTTTAAACCATATATAATAATACTAAAATCTAATTGTAAGAATACAACGTTGATTTGTCAACGTGCGACAAAATTTATCAATTTTTTATACAAGTTTATATGTTTATAAAATCATTATAAATCAAATTTCTATTATTATCATATCATTATTTAACCATTAAAAAGAGTTATTTTCCATTTACAACAAATTCTCAAATGTATATTAAATTTTATCGAAATCCGGCTTTTATAAATTTTGTGATAAAAGTTCCAAATCTTAGTTCACTTCTAGTAATAAGTTTGTCATTCTTATTTATCACGTGAAATATGATTATTTAAGTTTAAAATTCTATATTTGAATATTTAAAATCAATTAAATATCCAATTTCCAAAGTGGTTAAATTACGGGTCGTTACATTCTCCCATATTTAAAAGAATTTCATCCTCGAAATTACACCGAACCTAAAACTCACAATAGTTTGTCCAAACATTATTTTACCAACTTATTTTCATAGATTATTCTTTGGAAATAACTTATTCGATCTTCTATTTGAATCCACAACTTTTCTTCCGAACTAGTATCGATCCCTCGGTCCTCTAGTGCGGACTTTAATTAGGCTCTTTGGTCAGAAACTTTTGCTTTCCTTGCATAGCTCTCAACTATGATAGAAAACTCAAGTATCCAACCATAAACCCTAATCAATGTTCCCCGTCAAGAATCAAGTGATAAATACTTTTCCAGACCGGTGTAAACACCTCAAAGTTCTGAACTCGAATCTTAGATCATAATTGTGTGAGGAAATGATCTACACATCTCATACCTACTTATTTATCTTCCAAAAATCTTTTATAAAACATTTTATAAATTTTCAAATATTTCTCCTTTTAAAGGTGAACATTTCATTCCACAAGATATTTTTTTCATAACCATCTTTTAGTTTAACACATTTCTTTCTTTTAAAATATTTATGCAAAATAGTTATATCTTCTTTTCAAAAGAAATCAATTACCTTTTATTTGGAATACATTATTAAAATTTTATTTCAATGCTCTTTTTTTTTGAATTTTCTTTGCTAATACATCTTATTATAGATTTTATCTCCAAAATTATCTTAAGTTTAAATAGCTTTCCTTTATTGCCTTAAACTTCCTCCAAAGACTATGCTAAAATTTCCATATATTTTATCCTTTACTTTATCTTAAATATACCTTTTTTAAGATATATTCTTAAATAAAGATTTTAAATACTTTTTTTTCTATTAAGCTATTTCTTTATGATATTCCTTTGAATTTTTTTACTTTCGAACATCTTTTTAGATTTGATCGAAGATAAGATAGCAGAAGTGCATCGAGAGGATAATCAAAAGGAAGTCTATTAATTAACATCATATTCATACATACATTTCCAACCCTAACTGGCATTACAAACTTTTAGAGATAACTCCCACACACTACCATTATATAGATATTTAGACTACTATATACTATTCTTGAATTCTTTTTGTGGTAGACGATGTTTTATCTTGGGGGCCTAAGTTAACCACTTTTATTCTTGGACAGTCCTTTATTAAGTGTTTCCCTTGAAAGCACCAAATACAAGTTCGTTGGGGGCAATCTTTGACCTTATGTCTTAGGTTCTTGCATCTGTAGCAGCCTATTTTCTTCTTTTTAATTCTTGGTTTCTTCTTGGTTTTAGGACATTTATATAGAAAATGTCCCCTCTCTTTACACTTGAAACAGACTATATCATCCCAACCAGAACTTTTGTTTTCCCTCTTCTGCTTCTTACTTCCCTTAATTTCACTGCATATTGCACTTTCTTCTGGTCGGGATGATATACTTCCCTTAATTTCACTGCATATTGCACTTACTTCCCTTAATTTCACTTGTAACAGTCGATGTCAGCAAAGGGTCCTAGTTTTGCTTTTTCTTCTGCTTCTTTTTGTGCACTTGCTCTTCGAGCTTACTTTGGAGTCATCCAAAACTCATCACTCGACATATAATAAGCCATTCTGCCCCTAAGTGATATTCCAAGATTAGAATTGTTTATACCATTTCCATTTCATTTTATTCAAACATCTTTTATCCAAATACTTGGATTTGAACTTGCCTTCATCCTCCAATGATAAGAAGAATAATTTACAAAGTGTTCAATACTGTTTGCCCAAGCCAACATATGATTGATATTTAGATGATTATTTTAATCATCACTAGACAAATCAAGACCTTATCCATGGGACTTCCCAAAGGGAATGTACCTTATAAATTTCCCAAACCACAAAAAAAATTATATCTTTTGAAAGACATTCCTTTATATATAAAATATAATCTTTTCAATCAGTGTGTCGATATGCCTTATGAAGAGTTTAGAAATACATATCGATATGGTTGTACTTCCAATATCTACCGGAATTTACAAACCGCTCAATCGATAAATCAACACAAAACATTTTTATACCCAATAAAAATATGCACTCATATATATAATACATTCAAACTCATTCTAGGGTGTTACTAACCCTATCTCTAATGAGTTACGCATCCTAGGGTATTACTAACCTTATCTCTAATGAGACTTACCCCCAACAAAGCCTAGGTGTTCGCTCAACCTAAACTCTGATACCAAATGTAATGGCCCATTTTTTCGTATCCTTTTAATCGACAATAATCCACACATGTCTAACTCAAATTGCATGAAAAGACGGATCATTAAGGGTAGAAAGAAAATAAAGACAGAACAGGATCTCACACGAATGGAATAACATATATTATTTCAATAATAATCTTTACAACGGAGAAATTTAAAATACAATATTAGAGTCTAACCTAGATTCAGCTTGGACAGTTATAAACCTCTATCCTTACATATACTGAAAACAACAAAACAAATGCAATAGATGCAGTGGAAAATAGAATATGTACATACGATGATGAAGAACTCTAGCTCTTCTCTGGAAACTCCAACCGTCTTCAACTAAACCTGAAACTACTCGGATCTGACCCGAGTATTAAAAATACCCAGATCAGGCTTGATAAACCAACGTGAGATACTCGAAATATATAGATCATGCCGATGCTATCAAAACCTTTGAAAAGAAGGGTATCTCATAAGACCACGCCCACACATAAACATAGACGGGTTTTACCTGATGATAACCAAAATACACTTGATATTATTTTTAATGACACTCTTTTAAAAACACTTTTCAAATAAACTTATTTAAATAAGGTATCAATATCTAGACTAAGTCTAAGGGAATATATCCAAACTGGGGCAATGGAATATACAGGACAGAATATATGATACGAAAAGGGGTAGTTGAAATGTTAGCAAAACATTATAACTATTTTGGGACTATAATCAAAACTGTAAATCTCGTATTAGGATTTGATTTCCAACATGATAGGGAACTAGCGCCTTTTTCTCCGATCCGCGCATAACAAACATAGTCCCCGCTGTGCCTTAATCGCTTATCTCAAGAAAGTCACTTGGAGTTGTACTTGCTATACTACTACTGACAACCGGTAGTTCCCTGCTTTTCACAAGCAAAACACTTTATCAAAATGGGGCAATAAATGCCTTGAGGGATATTTTTCCCCCAAAAGGTCGAACGTATTGGACACCACCATATATACTCACTTATTCTGAATTTGTGTCTGTCAGACCACATAGTATTCCATATCATCTTCCGAGATGTGAGGCAAGTGAGGCTATGCTCAATTTCTTCAAAGCCATGCTTTTTATAAAAAACTATGCATTGATCATAACAGGTTCCACTTGAATGCCAAATTGACATCCCTTAATCACATAACTGATTTCTACCAACGTATAACTCCTGAGCTCGTATGTCTCAAGAAATGGTGTTAAGCGAAGAGAAGTTGCCTTCACTTCCACCAAGCAGATGATACGTTGATAGAGATCAATTAATATGATCAGAAATGCAATGTTAGGCATTCGTTCATACAAGTTCGTTCTAGGACTAAACGAAACCGAAAGCACTCACCTACTACCACTAGTAGCGATTAGTCCTTGCAATCTGAAAAATTTCCACAACGAGGAGACCACGGCTATAATATCTCTATAATGGCAGCGACCAAGCGC
This sequence comes from Allium fistulosum, assembly GCA_030737815.1. Lineage (NCBI taxonomy): Eukaryota > Viridiplantae > Streptophyta > Magnoliopsida > Asparagales > Amaryllidaceae > Allium > Allium fistulosum. The sequence goes on from CM060903.1 coordinate 1,179,998,478, forward strand.
ATGTCAACAAGCAGTCCTCACGCTAGGAAGATCCTCGGTCTTCAACAATCATCATCTTCAACATGTCTTCAATTTCGAACGTATACATTGGTTCGAAGTGGATTTCAGATAGGAACTACCCAAATCCGACCTCGGTTCCTTCAAAGCCAATTATCGATTTAAAAGATATTAAGTTCATATGTGGATATTAATCATCAATCAATTACTTCATCTTTTATTTAAATCAAATATCTTTCTTAGATATATTCTTTTCAATTTATTCTATTTTCTTTTCAAGAGTATATGGAATCATTAAGCCTCACTTATCAAATCATTTGGTTTATTTAAACCATTCTTAAATCCTGGAATAATTCCAAATCATGTTCTCTTTTACTTAGGGAAACTTTTCCAAATCATTCTTTTAATCTTAATCAAAGATTTCTTATTCAAGTTATAACTTTTAACTTAGGGATAATATTCCTAAATCATTCATTAAATCTTAGCAAACATTATTGAGTAAATATGATCATAGAAATCATTCTAATTTTACTCAACATCAATTTTCGTATTCAACAAGTGCTATGGGAGGAATAACGGTGAGATCACCTTTTAAATTCCATAAATAGGACGAGTTCCCTCTTCGGAATTTAATACCAAGTATAAGAAGATTATCTCTATGCAATCCAAGTTTAGTTTATTCATTTTGGAGATTGCTTAAATTTTGGATAATACTAATCTTCTTTAATTTTGGAAAACTTAATATAACCTTTTAGAGCATCCGGGCTTTCCCTTCGATCAGTTCCACCCCTCACCTAAAAAGAGAAAACATAGGCCAGGTAAGTTCAGGGCACTGGTGCTCCATCCCTAACCTTAGTTAAACACCTTGTTTTATCTTTCCAGATCTCACAGGCGGGACAAATGAACTAGTCATTTCCGCATACTTAGTTATTAGCTTTATTTTGGAATTGATTATAAGATTCCAAATATCTTTTAAACGCTTAATTTCCTTTTAAAAACATTCATAATTAATTATAGGAAAAATCGTTAAGTTTAAACCTTCATTTAAAAAGTCGTAGGAACGGCGGCAGAAAAATGCTGTGGAAAGTGCTTTATAAGCTTATTTGATTAAAACAACTTTTTAATATTTCAAAATTCATATTTTCCATTCCAAATCTCTTCTAAACCATTTAAATAGATTTATCAAATTTATTTCATATTTTTAATCATTTTAAAAATATCGTTTAAAAAGAAATCCTTTTTTGGATTCCGAACTGTAAAACCGCGATGTTTTTAGAAAATTGTTTTGGACATATTTCAAAATCTACTTAATGAAATCTTGATTTTCTTTCTTCCTTTGAAAACTGTTATCATTGTGAACCAAATAATTTTTATTTCGAAGAAATCCGACTTATAAATCATTCTCTACATTAATTTGAAGTTACGAGTCGAAATTTACGAACTACCGCTACGCGACGAGCTCGATTTTAACCAATTTTGTGAATTGCTTCGGAACCTGTCTGAAAGACTTCAAATTTGTTTTAAACCATATTTAAACTATTTATGCTTATTTAAAACAATATTTTCATCATTTCAAACTCATTTTTCATTTCATTTCATATTATAATATTATATTATTATAATATCATTTTCAATCTTTTTAGATATTTTGAAATCATTAAGAGACTATTTCCATACACATATTTGTATGGATTTAATTTCATTTAATTAACTATGCTTATTAACCATTTCTCTTACCATTTATCAAACCAAGTTATCATCCATATCACAAACATATAATCAACCAAGTTATCATCCATTAAATCATCCATCATCTAACAAACTTTTTGTAACGACCCAGAATTTTGGTTGTTTAAAATTGGTTTATTTAATTGATTTTAGATATTTAAAAGTTAATTTTTATCTTGAATTTCAAATAAAATGATTTATTGGATAATTTGGTTATTTAATTTAATAATTGAATATTGATTAAATTATTGAATCTTGAGTTTTAAGCTTGATAAAAATATTTTAAAGGCTTTTTAAATTTATATTAATAAGAATGAAGATAATAAAAAATTTAATATTGAATTTAAAAGTGATTTGTTCGATTTTAAAAATAACTCGTTTAAATTGACGAGTAAAAATAGCCTTCCGAGGCATAGTCTCGAATTTCGACGAAACTTGTTCCATTGGATCCGTAATTGTGTATTATTATCGGATTCAAATTTCGTAACGTTTGGAGTTATCGTTTGGTCGTACGGGATATAAACGCGCGGAAATTTATATTGAAAATTCAATATAATAATTTGGTCCAAAAATCTATCTTCTCCATAAGGTTGAATTAGGACTCGAAAACTTTTCCATTTTATTCGGAATGGGGGTATAACATTATGAATGTTGAAATCGAACGATATTCGTTTCCATTTGGAACGATTAGCAAAATAAAAATCAAGGTGGGTTAATCTCACTCAATTTTGGATTACTAGTTAATTTTAAATAGTTTAAAATTAATTATTGGATGCTTGGTTGAATTTGATAATTTTTATCGGTTTGGATGTTATTATATATATATATATATATACATAGTAGTAGTATATCTATACTATTATTTTAAAGCTGAGTTCAGTTTGGAGCTCACACAAGCCCCCCTCAGATTTAGAACCGAAAGGCCACGGGCTCTTCTTCCAATTCTACATATCACGTTTTTTCTTATTTTCAATCTTTCTTTATCGTGCCTCTACCGACAGTAAATAATTTTCCCATTTCGCTTCTCCCTCATGTCTGTTGCCTCCCAAATAATCCTAATCTAATCTCTTGTCTACTACCTCCCAAATAATTTGATTCATATCCCTTCTTCCTTGCTTTTCCTTCTACGCCCTAGCCTTTATTTCATCTTTTCTCCCAAATTACCCTTTTTCCCATCTACAGGCCGGCTAACATTAATTTTGGTTGCCTCTTTCTTTGCCACTGATGAAGTGCCTACCTCCTAGGAATTAGTTTACATATTTCTCCAATGCGCTAGCAGTTTTGACCTTCCTCCTTCCATCGTCATCGAAAATCAATCGTCTCCAAGTTTAGTTTAGGTCGTAAAATATTTTAATAGCTTACTTTGATGTGGTAGCGATTTCCCTCTTCTCGTCCCATTGTCATCACAGAGCAGGATTCCTCTACTTTGGTTCAGGTTATTTCCTTAGTATGATTATCCCAATTTTGAGTTGTATTCTCAATTGGATTTCGTATAATCCAAATACTTCATCACTATTTCCCTAAACTCCCTACTGACTGAAAGTTTATATTTGATGTTTAGGTATCAAAGACAAAAGCTATTGGATTCAATGGAAGATATTAAGTTACAAAATAGAGCCAAAATCAATATAGCTACGTAGGTATTCAAAGGTAATATTTTTCATATTTTTCTTTTTTATTTATATAAAAACCTCTAATTACCGAATGTCATTTTTAAACTATTTTTTGGTAGCTACTCTGTATAGGCAGTAATTTTTGTCCAAGGGTTTTCTTTTACATTTCATCAAACATTTGAAATAATGTTGGAATAAATGTGGTTGTTAATAAGTGGTGTTCAATTTTATTGTTGGTTATTGTAACAACCCTGGTTTTGGTGATTACCTGTAGTTATAATTTAAAATTTACAGGTAATCACCAAAACCAGGGTTGTTACAGTTATGGTGAACAAATGATTAAAAGTGAAAACTTTAGTGCAATTGAAGTTTAAAAAAATCCAAAGTAGTTGAATTAATTTGGTTGTATTGAATTTTCTTGGGGGTTTCCTGTACGGGTGTATAGATCATGTTATATCATGTAATCACCCCAAGCAGTAGTATAGTGTCAGATATGTTTCATCAGTATGATCATGACTTGCTTATTTCAATGCATCACTACGCCATAAATGGCCTACTGCAATACAAAAAAAATGTTGGCTCAGGCCCGAAAAATGTTGCCATAGGTCTATGGCAACACTTTTAGGGTGATGCAATTTTTGCCGTTGCCTTAGACCTCAAAGGCAACATTTTGACTATCTAAGGCAACATAAGTAATATTGTTGCAATAGAACCCTATTTGGGTCTATGGCAACACCCATAGGTATCTGTAGCGACATTCCAAAATGTTGCTATAGATATTAACTTTCTGAATTTGTGGGGCCCACAATGTAGAGCATATTTGATTTTTTAATAAAAATAAATTTTTATTTAATAAAATGCTATTGCATAGAATTTGATATTTAAACAGTAATTTATTTAAATAAATATTTTATTTCAACATTTGAAATAGTACAAATTCCTGACTCCACTATTTTACAATTCAATGATATATAACACTGATATTCACATATACAGATATTCCTCACTACATCACTCAGTTCACTCATTACATATGCAGTTTCAATTTATACAGACACCGACACTAAGAAATATATGCCGAGCCGAAGGCGAGCTGAGTTCCGAGCCGAAGGCGAGGCGAGAAGCGGGTCCGGGCGCAGCGCCGGCGGGGGTCCGGGGCACCGCAGTCCCAGCGGGGATCGACCTAGTGGGCACCGCCCGATTCATCCGATTTCGGAAGATCGAGCCTTCTTTGAAACGACGTAAAATGATGCACCACACATACTTCTAAACCACCAGCCTCCATCCTCTAATTGCCTCACCAACAAACTATTTCAGTTGCCAAATCGCCTAATCACCTAATCACAATCGCTGATTACCCATTCCGACAACCCAAACATCATCAAACTTTCACACTGCAAATTCGCAACAAAACCAAGCACCACCCTTGGCTGATAGCAAACAACATTGCTTCTCACATTGCTTCTAGGTCAGTTCATACATGTACATTAGTTCAAAGCACCAAGCTATATATCTTCAGATTTGGACCATCATTAGCCTACAAAAGAAAAACCAAACTCGTTTACTCAATGTGAAAGAACAAAATGCAGTGAAAAATTTGAAGTATATCAATGTGAAACTACAGGAAACCAGACATTTTGATAACAATACCATTCACACAAAGTATCGAACACTTTTAGTGCATTACAAAATAGCTCTTCCAGTCATTCTCTATTCTATCTTCAAGGTGCAATATGGAAGACCACTCCAATTCAAATTCAACAATAGACCTCAAAATACATAAAGCAAGATGAAATTTTGAAACTTACCATTCAGATACAGAAAATGCATAAAATCCACAGTATCAAATATCACAAAATGAAAAAAAAGGTCAAAACAAACCGGAAATTAGACAGCCTGCTCTTCATTGGACTGCAGTGGTATCTCAAGCAACTCAGGAGGCACAATCTCGACGCTCTTAGGTGTGTTCCTAGCAGCAACGGGAACAACAAGAATCGTGTGCCCTAATTTTCACATAGAGAGGAACGAGAAAGAAGAGCTGATGGCGACGACAGCGGTGGCAAAAGGTGTTTGAACGGAAAACTTTGTTTGGCTTCGGGTTTTGGTGTCGTGATGGGGCTCTGGTTGGAGCTAGATGGTGGTGATGGGTCAGGGGGTAGCTGGGGGCGATGGGTCAGGATTTGGTGGCGATGGGTCAGGGGGTAGTTGGGGGCGATGGGTCAGGATTTGGTGGCGATGGGTCAGGGGGTAGCTGGGGGCGATGGGTCAGGGGGTAGTTGGAGGTGAGGAACGAAAATATGATTTGGAAATTAGGGATTTGGAAATTGGGGGTGAGAACGAAAATGATATGAAAATTAAAGCGGGAAAACGAAAATTTGCAGCAAATTGTAGCGGTGATCCAGTTTAACAATCAGATTAAATGTAGACCGTTGGATCGTATTCACGCGGATTGCTAATTTTATTAATTTTTTAATCTGAATACATCTATAGCAACACTATATAAAAATGTTGCATCGTGTTACACTTTTTTAGCTAGAGAAACACATTTTTATGGCTAAGGTAACACCATAAATACAACGTTGCAGTAGGACCAAAATTTTATATCTATCGCAACATTTTAGCTGGCAACACCTTGCAAAAATGTTGCAGAAGGTCATTTATGGCGTAGTGCATATAACTCTAAGAGAACATATGAAGTCCTTAATGTCTGCAAAAACAAACACTCCAGCCGCTCAATTAAAAGTTTATTCTATTAATTTTTTTTGAAATAAGGGATTTGTGATAGTTGTAACAAAATGAAAAAACAAACAATTATTTTAACAAAGAAGTACAACTACTGTTGTCATGTTCATCGAGATGATCTTTGTCAGTATTAGTATTTAGCTACTAACTCGACTAATAATCCTATAATTACTAACGGAAAACATAAGTCTTATGTAAATACCAACAATTTTTCTTAACATCCTATAAAATAATCTGCATTATCATATCATATTCACAATCCATGCATGTATGCATACATTTGCTTAGTAAACAACACTCATATATATTCATGTATATGAATACAATTTAAACCACTAACGATCTTTAATTCTCCCAATTAACGGTATTCATGGAAAATGTATATACAAATTTGCATCAACATTTTGATGAGTTCAGTTTTATTAGTCAATTGTATTTTCGTCACACAATAAATTCTATTTATGTTACAAACTATTTCGAGCTGACAGCTCTTAGCCGAACTAGAGTCAAAGAATGAGGAAAAGAGTTTTCCTATGTCTAAATCCAATGGGCATATTGAAAAAATATGATGCAAGGTATTATAACTTTCAACAATCCAAAATGATGACAAATTGTTTCTGTTGTGGAAGAAATCTAAAGTGCACTTCTATGAATTTATGTCCTACCAGCAGGATTATAATTTTTTGACCTGTAAGATTGCAACTTCTCAATTTTCTTAATTAGCTACATTCGTTAAATCCTTAATTTGGTGGCCTGTAGTTAGCACTATGGTATGAGATAGTTATAATTCTTTGCAACCTTATGGGCAAGCTTATTCCTTGAGTTTTATAAGTGTTCATGAAAATGAATAAGGTTATGATGAGTCACTGACAAGGATACATGGAAAAAGGTAATTTTTAAGATAGGAAAAATATAACCGCATAACATTTGGATTTGTAATCACCATAGTGCAACCTCTGTGCAATGTATTATTCCAAGTAAGTGAAGATGAATGGAATTCAGGCCAATAAATTGGGTCATGTTTTGAGTAAAAACATAACCAATTGAACTCATGCCTCACTATCAAAGAGAGGCCACTTCTATTCTAAGATAAATTAGACAATATTGCTTGGAATGTTTTGGTGTACCAGTTCTTTATGTATTCAACCGTACTGTATGAGTATTATACCTTGTGTACCTGGGGGATATAAATAGATATAGTCATCTACGTAGTCACAAGTAGAAATCCCTTTGTTTCTACTACTAATATATAAATAGTGTTCAAGGTTCTGGATTCTAAAGTAGGTAAGGTGGATCTTAGGTTTGATTGTATCATACTCTTATCATGAAACAATATATTCTACTAACTGATATACATTATTTTCATACACTTACTTACCATATTTGTAACGATTTTGGATTTTTCACGCTCGAAAATCGACATCCATACATTACATCGTATTCGAATGCCGTAGATTCGACCGTTCAAATCCGAGTCGCCGGAGCTTATAACAACAGTTAAGTAAATAATACAGTGGAAGAAATGAATAATACATTGTTATACAGCTTTGACACAATATCTGATACAATATCTGATACAACAGAATGATAAAACGAATATCAATATACATCAGAGATATGATACAACAAATAGCAGCGGAAAAGAAACGATAACATCAGCAGCAGATAATCTCCATCTTCAAAGCACCAATCCAGAAATAGCTCGAACTCCCAATAACGATACACCAAGATAATCAAGTGCAGTCCATATCCAAAGACTGAACTAGCTTCAGAAAATCTACTAATTCTGACTATCTGAAAAACCCAACTCTAGACTGCTCGTGTAGGAAAATTTTGAGCATCCAGAGTTTAGGAAAGAAACAATAAACTACGGATCAGTCATGGGACTGGTGTGAGCAACAAAAACAGTTTATCTTTAAAAATGAACAACAAAATAATTTTTAAAGTCAATTCGCAATGCTTTTAGAAAATGAAACTACCATAAGGCCTCCCGCCACACACATAATGCAAACGCAGAATTGGAGGAGATTTCTCCTTATGATAGTCAAAGATGCTTACTACGCAAAATCAAATCCTTTTTGATATTATTATTAGTGCATAGTGTAGAAAACATTTCGAAAGTAGAATATAAATCTTAGCCAACATACGACCAGTATCGTATGCCTACTATAGCTACCATCCAAACAGTGGGGCGCCACCATAAGTAGATGGCAGGTTCTACAACTAATACCGTACAAAGTTCGTATTTGAAAGATGGATTTCCATCAAATGGTCAGGCTTAGGAACTTCCTATTCCACGAAAGAACGCCTCTGGCGGGACGTTCCGAGAACCAAACCGTTCTCTACCAAACAAGGCCGGCTACCCCGTTTCCCAAGGGAGTATACAAAACCTGAGATATGCCACCACCGGTCCTTTGGGACCTTTAACCGAGCTCGATATACAACATCACACATAATAAATAAAGTGTATCAACATGAGTAAGTATCTGGGCTCCATACCATGATACTACCCTTTTCCAGAAGGAATGGTCATACCCTAGGGGAGCTACCCCTGAAAATCTTGCCACAACATTCCTGTTTCGACCATTACCGGGTTGTGAGGCTCGACGAAGTCTCGTCCACAAAGCTACGCTTTTTCAAAAAGCCACGCTTTGGGTCAACAGATGATCAACCTATGATCACAAAGATAAATGATCAAAAAATGATCATATCACAAATGATCAAACACTGATCATCACACAGCAACACTCAGCATGTCACATTACCAAATTGGGATATATCGCTGATAAATTTCAACTACATAACCTCTGAGCTCGTACGTCTCAAAGAAGGGTGTTAAGCTAAGAGAATAAATTCTCTGCCACCAAACAGAAATGTATTTGAAAGAAATCGGCTTTATATCTCAAATTGTAATGTCAGACATACAATCCATACAAGTCTGTTCCGGGATCGAACAGAACCGAAGGCACTTCCAAAGAAGCCCTTGCAAATCCGGAAAATTTTCTAATCACGTCCGGACTTCCCATAACAAAAAGAGTGATATAAATCTCTATACCGGAGCAACTCGGTGCAGAGACATTCGACAGGTTGTCCTTTCATTTTCGAAAATATCCGGTCTTCAAATGCCATCCATATACGACGTATCACTATTCGGGATGGGTTATATGACCCAAAAGTCCTTTCCCGGCTAACCCTAATAGTGAGCGCAATATTTAAAAACATATGGATATGTGATTTCAATTAAGTCACAACTTAATAATTCAACTTCTTTTTAAATGGTTTCAATCGATTACCATTTCAAATATTTTAAATAAAAGATTTAATTCACAAAGTTCACTCAGTTTTCACAAAGATTCATTCACAGATTTTCCAAATCAATTTCCATTTCAATTTAACTCGTTAAATCTTTAAATCAAATATTTAACTTATAGCTTTCAAAACAATTTCATTTCGAAGGGTTTAAATAAATCATCATTTTAAATTTGTTAAAAATAAACAGATTTAATTCATAGCTTTCAAAAACAATTCATTCATAACTTGGAAAACAATTTCAATTCAAACTTGAAATTCCTTTAATTAAACTGGAATTTCATTTCTAATCTGAAAGCTTTTATTCTTTTAAAACAAACAGTTTTCATTTTGGAAATCTGATTCTTTAATACAAGTTAAAGTTCTTGGGTTAAATCCAAATTCTCAAAATTTTACTTTGAAAATGGTTTAAATTCATATAAACACATTTATAACATTTTTAACCGTAATTTCAAATCATAGGATTCAATTTCAAACTTGAATTCAAATTTAAATCAAATTATTTAAATTTCAAAACTCGATTAAGTTATTCAAAATAACTTTTATCTTTGAAATTCCATTTCAAAAGCTTTTCACTTTAAACCCAAATTTTCAATTTCAAAATCAATTGAAATTAAAATTTCAATTTCGAAAACAACATTAAATTTAATTTATCTGTGACTTAACTGATTTCCTCATGAAATCCATATTTATGTGTGTAAAAGTGTAGTCCAGGGGTTTCACATACAATAGTGCAACATCATACAATCATCACATATCAGAGTACAGAAATATAGTTGATAAGCGGTATAAGAACAACGCTTATCGTTCATTCACAGATCACAGATATATATATCACAGATAAGTAAATTACAGATCACAACATAAATCAGGGTATATCACAAAGCATCATATATCAGGGATATCAAACAATTCAACATTCAATAGAATTCAAACATCCATAGGTAAGGTCAGTTAATTGTCTAATTAATTCAAATCAGATTTAAATTATATGAATAAATTACTAATTCTGGTTAATTAACATTAATAAATTTCAAATCATTTTGATTAATTATTCTTTAATCATTTATTAATTTATTAACCTTAATTTATAATTAAATCAAACTTAAATCATTTATTTCATTTCTTTTAATTAAGAAATTATCTTTAAGTAATTAGTTACCTTTAATTACTTATATTAATTATCCTTAACCATTCACAGTAATTAAACATTAATTACTTTTAATTAATATTCATAAATCTCTAATCAGCAGTTAATCAATCAAAATCATTAGTTAATTAAATTAATTAACTGTTCTTAACTAGTTCATTTAGTGATTATCCTTTTGACTACTTTAATTAACTGACTAACCTTTAATTAATTATTCTCAAATTAATTACCTTAATTAATTAATCACATAAATTTACTAATCACATTCATTAATTGATCACATGAATTAATTAATCAACCTTAATCAAATTCAAAGTTTATTTTAAAATAACGGTGATATATATTAAACCAATTTTAAACTTAATTACTTTAATATAATTCCTTTTAAAACCTTTAACTAATTTCAATACAACTTACCTTAAAAACATTTTAACTTCTTAAAATTTAACCTTGAAACTTTGTTCGAAACTTGTTTAAACACTTTGTTCTTTACCATAAACTCGATTTCTTTGCTTTATAAAACTGTTTCCTATTTTCACTTTACTTAAAAAAAACAGTTTAGCTATCAAAACAAACCCGAGACTACTTTAAAAATTTTCCCGAGCCACACGCATTTGTTCCCGAGCAACCACTCGAGAAACTCACGAAACGCTGCAACTTCTAGTCAACCCATTGAACCCCTCGAGTTCGACCCGAGGCAAATGTTTCTTCCCCAATCTCGACAAATCCAGGTACACGAGAGTGCACCGTGCACGTGCACCATCCACCGCCTGAGCTCCGTCCATCTATCCCGACTCCAGAACGTCGCCGCCGACTCCCATGATTTTCCAGACTACCCAAAACCCTGAAACGACCTCGCGATCGAAAACGAGCAACCAGGCTACCTATTGGAACATGACTCATCATCAAAGAATCGCCTCGAGTAGCCACCTCCGGTCATCAGAACCTTCGCCACCATACCCAGAGCTTCGTCGCCAAACCACGCTTCGATTCCCCCACCTCCGAACGATGCCGGTGCCTCGACGTTGACGAACCAGCCTGAAATCTGACATCGACCAAAACCTGGGTTTAAACCCTAGTTCGTCGCCACCAGATCACTCTGGCGATCAATAAAATCCACCACTATTTTTCCAACGATCCCCAGACCTCCATCCACCTCCAGATTCAAACCCAACGTCCATCCACCATCGAACGACAAGAAATCGATGAAACTAGCGATTCCGTTCATCTCGAAAATGTCCATCATTCCCAAATTTAAAAATCGTGGTTTTAACATCAAAAATCATCATTCTTCACCATGAATCTGTTTATATAATTTAAATACGAAATCCTACTACTTGATTTTTTTGATTTTAAATGATTTTCACTGTGATTTCATTTTTGAAATAAATATTCAACTTAACACTTAAAATTATTATTTTTAAAACTTAGGTATTGATCATACAAACATATTTTATTTAAAGATTATCACCTAAATCTGTTTATATTTAGAGATATGGATTTATTCTAGTGAATCTGGACCTGTTAATACAACAGAGATGTATATATACATATACACAGGCATGCACACCAATATACAGTGTAGTTCAAACTTTAATCTAGATAAAAACATTCATGAACATCATTTCCACAACCTATCCTCAAGCATTAATCACAGGTATCAAGATTTAAACAGGTTCAAGTCTAATATATTGGTTTACTCACAGGTAAAAGAAACAAAGAATTAGTCTGGTAAAAAAAAGTTTTGCTCACAGTCATTTAAACCATCATACTTCAAGTGTCAAACATAATATCAAAAGCACATAGGTAGATAAGTGAACTTGCTCACTTGATTAAGAAATGGACAGAGCAATGACTTGCAACCAGAAATTATACTTAAAGTTTAAAGGTGAAGTTACTCACAGGTAAAAACAAAGAAGTCTGGAAAAAACAAAGTTGATCACCTGTCATGATTGAAGAACAGAGAAGCTTGAACAAGCTTTGCATTTGAAAATTTGATCTCTGCTTTGAGCTTCACTGCCTTTTAATCTCTGGTTTGCATTGATTGTTTTGTTGAATTTAGTTGATTGCATTGCTTTTGATTTCCAGGCTTTAATTCTTGTTTGAGTTGAAACTTTTGTTTATGTTTGAGTTAATATTCATTTTCAGTTTTAAAATGAACGAAATGAAAATGATGAAGGCTGATATATAGAATGTGGAGTTTACAATATGTTATTTTTACAACAGGTATGGCTGAGAAGAAAATGTGTGCTAGGATATTTTATAGTGTACTAAAGATATGGGCTGCATTTAATTGCTTAAGTCCTTTGTCCCCTTTCTTATGCATTTTCATATTGAGTTTGATTTGTTTATCCATTTCTTTACTTGCTTGTCTCGGCTGAGATGTAAACATTATACTCTGCCAAACACATTTGTCAACGAGATGATATTTGCATTTATTGTTAAGTACTTTCCTTTGTTCTTTTGCCATACTTACTTCGGCTGATAGGACTTTTGTTACGGTGGGTAAAGATATTGTATGTGCTTAGGGATGATACTTTATACTCGCTTTACAAGCTTTTTCTTATGTTCATTTACTTATTTGTATATACATGAGTGTATTGAGCTGAGTGGTTGTTTTTAGCATTTTGTTTTAGTCCTTAGAAATTTATTTATTTGTTTATTTACTTACCCTACAGGCTGCCTATTTTCTTTGTCTTGTTTTCTTTTAAAGTTTATATTACTTACTTTAGTTTGTTATTTTACTAATGTATTTATTTGTTATCACTTCTTTGCAAGCTCAAGATATTTATACTTCGTTTTTGAAATATAAATGAAATCCTATAATTGTTATGTTGTTAGATTCTAGTCCATGTTTACTTTGGTTTTGTTTATATACTTGAGTATATATTTTTTTTTTATTCCTATGCTTTTGTTCTATTATTTTAAATGAGATTCTATAATTATTTTACTTCATATTTATTGTCTTATATTTATTAGCTTAAGTATTTTGTATTTGCTTTTATTATTTTATTTTCCTTTATTTTTCATTCGTTTATTTTATCACTTTTATATCGTATATATATATATATTCACACATATATACAATGTTTTACAATTTTTATAAATTTAAATGATTTATATCAAAATATATTTGGATTCGGGGAAAGTCGCTTTCATTTAAAATCAATTTTACAATTTTTTTATTCAAAAATTTATTTAATTATCAATTTAAATTAAATAAAAATCTAGGGTCGTTACAATATTTTTTGATGATATAAAGAGGGGCCTACTTTGATTAATCCTTATCGACTATCTATTAAATTATGATCCATAATTTATTTTCTTAAATTCACGTTTATGAAGAGCAATATTGTAATCATTGTCCATACTCATTGGAATATTTCAAGTCAGTATGTCAAGGAAAACCGTGATGCTTACTTGCGAGGGCTTTACATCATTTTCCCTAATTAAAGGAAAGACACTTGGTTTTTTTTCAAAATTAATTTCCATTGCTAAGTTTTTTGTTAGTGTGGTTCCAAGTTAAGTTATATATTCTTAGTTTTAAGTTGGTTTATCTTCATGTTAAATCAATATTTTCCACATGTGCGTTGAATCATCACTTTCTCTTCTTCTTTTTCAAGTATTTTTTTCTTTAATATTTTACACATATGTACAAAAAAAGACAACATGATGATGCTTACCAATATTGGAAAGGGAAGAATGACCTAGAGAACACAACGACATAATTATCCACAAAAATGACAATGTAATAGAAGAAAAATGCGTGCGATTCATCTACTCATAACAAGTATTGTTTTGAATTTACTTTCAGTTGAATAAATAAAATGCCTTGGTACCAGATATGTTTCTCATGAATAAGCGAATCTTTGTTATGACCCACTTACCATTCAGAATATAAACATGTAAGATTTTGGGTGAGAATTTTTTTTTAATACTAATGTTTTAAATTATGGACATTATCAGGTCATCCCCACTTCAACCTCTCCACACCATAACGAGCAACTGTGGAACAACATTAACAAGGTAACCAACTTCGTGGAACAAAATACAACAACCAAGATGTGTATAATGAAACAACTTCCTGCTTCTCAATATATTACCGTATGGGTAGACAATTCAGCTGGTGGTCTATGCATGGACAACGAAAGTTTACTGATCGTGCTTCGCTCATACAAGTTAAATAAAAGATTGTTCTTTGATGACCTAAGTCGCAGCCATTGAGCTACTAACACGGGTACAGCCATACATATTTGTTGCTTCACATTCTATGTTTTATTAGTTGCATAAATAGATCGACGGGTGATTTTTTAATCAATTGTACCTTTTCCAACTGTGACTTTATTAAATGTTTCATGCACATTCTTACATGCTCTCACTCTGCAAAATTTTATATGTACACAATATGACCCAGTTCTATCTTTTTCGTTTTACCTAAATTCATGTTTCCACACTATGCATAACAAAAAATCATTTCATTGATTCCTTCTTCACTATCTCTAAGGCCACATCTTACCTTTTATTTCTAAATAAAGTTTTACTTATTTATATTTTGGTCATGTTAGTATGGGTTTATTCCACCAAATATTCTTCATAGCCATTGTATTTCTACTGTTTTCTAAATTGGTTGAAACATATTTGTCTTGGATTGGGTTGCATTGATATTTCAAAAAATAAGCGACATGCTTTTCCGTTCAATGCAGTGTTAACATTCTAACAAAAAAGGCAGTTTGAGGCAGGGTTAAACTACTTTTTTTTGTCTCGAGGTTTGTGAACTTCTACTTCAACTAAGGCTGTTATGGTAATGGTTACCGTTACCATTTTGTAAATACCGTTACCGTACCGTTTTTATTGGTAAACTAAAATTGTTTACCGTTACCGTTACCGATTGACTGGTATACCGATGACTGGTATACCGATAAACTGGTAACCGTTACACTGGTAATGGTAAATTACCATTTGGCTAGAAAAATAACAAGTTGATATATTTTTACACTGAATGATGATTCATTATATATCTCATTGGGTCATTTAATAAAGGACATAGAAATGAAGTGTATTTATCATCATTTGAGTTGAATTACTGAAATAAGTTGAATTGTATTCTTGCTTCTAAATGCCGATAATACAACATCTTACATGAATATCAATGTATTATGAATGGACTGGTAAATTACCGTTACCGCTGGTTTTAAAAAAACATTACCGATGTTTTACCGTAAAAAATGGTAAATTTACCGTTACCGTACCGATTATGCTGGTATACCGACTTTACTTTAAAATGGTAACCGATTGACTGGTAATGGTATGGTAATGGTAAATTTACCGTTACCATAACAGCCCTAACTTCAACAATTAGTTTTTGGTGCTCAGCTAGATTTGAGTACATCTTAATTTGTTCAAATTCGTTGTACATAATGCATCTCAATTAGTTTAAATCCATCGAAAGAAATACATTTTAATTTGTTTAAATTGATATGCATTTCTGCATACTAACTTATTATAGGCACCTAAATTAAGTTATTAACATGAAACAATTGCAAACCTAAAACATTTGAAAAAATTTAGGAATTTATTTAACATAAAAACATTTGCAAAAAAACCTTGAAGATGAATGAGGAATTCAAATAATGACTTTTGGAGTAATATATTTTGTTTTTAGTAACTTAATTTAGGTGCCTATAAAAAGTTAATATCCAGGGATGCATATCAATTTGAACATTTTGGAATCCATCTTAATTAATTCAAATTCATTGTACATAATGAATCTCAATTAGGTTAAATTCAAAAACAATTGCAAACCTAAAACATTTGAAAAGATTTAGGAACTTATTTAATATAAAAACATTTGCAAAGTTTGTGCACTCGATGACATTTGCAACAACTGTGCAAAAACCTGAAAAATTTACAAGTACTATTTCCTTCAACGGTTAAAGTGCAACCTGTTTGCACATTTCCATAAAACAAAGTGCAACCAGTACGCACTGTGTCTTTAGATGATAAAAGTGCATCCTGGTTGCATATTTCTTTCAATGTAATAAGTGCAACATGGATGGACTTCTGAGTTTAAAAGAAAAGTGCAATTAGATTGCACTTATTAATGTGATGCAATTTGGAATCCATCTTAATTAATTCAAATTCATTATACATAATGCATCTCAATTAGTTTAAGTTCATCGAAAAGAATGCATCTAAATTTGTTCAAATTGATATGCATTTCTGCATACTAACTTATTATAGGCGCCAAATTTTAAGTTATTATTTGGTATGGATATAACTGAGTTGTTATCTTATATCATTTTTACGTTAGTTAAATGAGTGATACCTATAATAACTTAATTTAGGTGTCTACAATAAGTTAGTATGTAGGAATATATATATATATATATATATCAATTTGAACAAATTAAGATGCATTCCTTACAATGAATTTGAACTAACTGAGATGCATTCAGTACAATGAATTTGAATTAATTAAGATGCATTTCAAACAATGAATTTGAAATAATTGTGATGCAATTTGGAATGCATCTTAATAATTCAAATTCATTATATAGAATGCATCTCAATTAGTTTAAATTCATTGTAAGGAATGCATCTTAATTTGAACATTTTTGATGGTATTAGAAAGCATATAAATTTTAGTGCTATTTGTTAATTATTTGGGATGTGGTAAGAAGCCTTTAGTGCTACCCAATTTATTTATTTCAATCTTATACCTTCAATTTTTTAAATGAAAAACATTTGCATACCTAAAACAATTTACAAAGCATGTGCACCTAAATTAAGTTATTATTTGGTATGGATATAATCGAGTTGCACTTTGTCATTAGATGAAAAAAGTGCATCATGATTGCACTATTTCTTTCAATGTAACAAGTGCAACATGGATGCACTTCTAAATTTAAAAGAAAAGTGCAATAAGATTGCACTTATCAATGTGATGCAATTTGGAATCCCTCTTAATTAATTCAAATTCATTGTACATAATGCATCTCAATTAGTTTAAATTCATCGAAAGGAATGCATCTTAATTTGTTCAAATTGATATGCATTTCTGCATACTAACTTATTATAGACTTCAAAATTAAGTTATTATTTGGTAAGCATATGACCGAGTTGTTATCTTCTATCATTTTTGCGTTAGTTAAATGAGTGATACCTTACATATTACGATTTTACTACATTTTTTCGAACTTTGTAATTTTTTATAAAAGATTGCTTCTTTTACTAAAAATCTGTATTTTTTTACTCTTTATTTAAGTATTAATTTTTCGAATTTGGTTTCAAATTTTGTATTTTTACTTTCCCATACTTAACTTTTAAGAATTAATTCTTTTTCCTTATCTAAACAATGAAAGTTTGCATATATTCATAGTAAGTAAACTTCTAAACTTTAAATCTTCAGACATCCCTTATTCTTAAATGGAACGCTGCAATTATATTTTTTTCTTTTATGATAACTCAGGCTATCACTAGGATCCACAATTTTATTGATTTATCCATCAAACTTTTGGATTTGTTTTGGGACTGACATAATATACTGCTTAGGATTTTTTATTTCTTTCTTTTAAACATCGGCTATACCGGATCAAATTGTATTTATTTTGATGTTTGTTATATTGATTGAGATTGCTTCGATATGAGTTGGTATATGCTTGAAATATGGTTTGAACTCGATCTGTTTGGGTGTAAACTGGATTGACCATGACGAGAGATTGATGATACACTAAGCGTGAGCGTGAATAAACTAATATGGCTAAAACGAGCTAATATGGCATTTTTGTCATATTGAATGATTCAAACATTTATTATATTATTTTAAATAAATATTTTTGGGTGGTTGGTTTATCTAATATGCTCCAGGTAAATATTGTTTATTTTAATAGCATAAAAGGCTTATTAACTGCGCATATTGGGACTGAAATGCACAAAACTTGGATGAAATAATATAAATATTATGTTTGATTTCTTACTCAATATATAGTTCTACCATATGCTAAAAAAATTCTAAGCATTTCTCAAACATTTTTTTAATCTTTTTTCTTTTCTGTAAATATGAGTTAACCTGTTCGTTGTCCTTTTACATTGTTTTGTGTCATGCTCTATCTGCGTGCTTCAAATGTCATTATGTTTGCTTTGTTTATTATACCCATGATTTGCAGCGTCGCTGTACACCTTTGACACCATTAATGACAACCTGATTTTGGTGATGGTTGAGTAAAAGCGAATTACATTTTGTTTTAAAATACTTGGCACTACATGTAGGTTGCATTCTTATTATGCTCATGAATTGTTTTATCCCAAGGGAAACTGTAACATACTTATGAACTGGCACAATATATTGTATAAAAGTAATAAGTTTACTTTTCAATGAGATCCAAAAGGCAACTATAATTACTATCGTATTGAATGCATGCTTTTAAGGAGGCTTCTCAAATTTCAAGACACTTCACGATGCCGAGGTGCTGAAAGACAAGCATAAGCCGCTACCCAAGCACTTTTAGGGAAGATTGTGGAAGTAGAACTTGTTTGTTAATTCCACACAGGTCTTACTTGCAATACTTCATACTGAACCTAATGAACCTGAATATGGTCAGTGTTTTATTCTGCCCTTCATTCATACGTGATCTTAATTAGATTTATTTGTTTTCACCTTTCTTCTACTTTTGAAACCATCAGGGTCGTAATACCTTTTGTATTCTACTGTTCAAAATTATTTTTACCAGGTTTGACTGATGTACTTGCAACATTGTCCAAAGCTACAACACTTGAAGTAGCTATTAGTCCATGAGTTGATGGTTTTGATGACAACAACCTTAGAATAAGATTATAAAATATAAATACTAACAATATAGTTTAGATATATATGCATATGCAGGATTTAACCATGAAGGTACCAAGAATGAAGACTGTACAATATAGAGATTCAAGATATCAAGATTGAAGACTCATGAGTATCAAGATTATCAAGAGTTCAAGATTTCAAGATAAGTATCGAGTCTAGAATTTTGTTAAAACTTCATAATAGCACTTAAATCTTCACTCCATTTTTCTTTTGGGATGGAACCCATTTCTACCTTTTTAGTGGCTTACAAACCTACGACAAGTAGCTTACAAACCTACGACAAGTGGCTTACAAACCCACGAACATCCTGGTTTTGTACAAGTTCTCGAGTCCTGACATGATGAGATATTCTGTAGGAAGAAGCTTGCAAAACTACTTCAAAATGATTTTCAAAACTACTTCGGAATGATTTTCAAAACTGCTTTTCAAAATGTTTTAGCCTTAAAAATTACCTTTTCAAATGATTTTCAAAAAGATGTTTTAGCCTTAAATATTCTTGTTTTTAAACTTCGTTTATTTTAAACTATCTTTTAAATATAATATATTTATACTTAGATTTAAATATAAAATTATAGTAAAATTTTATATATATTATTCTCTATATTTATCTATATATTTTATCTATAGCCAAGCATATTTATAAAGTTTAAAATAGTTTTAATATAAGATAAAGGTTATTTTCAAAGAAATCCAAATCATCAAAAATTGCTTTGGGATGTCGACATGCCTATGGTGACCATGTCGACATGGTGTCAGTTGAGTTCAAAATTAAAATTTCAAAAGAAGTGTCTATTCGCCATAACTCTTCATGAATGGACATGACTGTTGTTCTTCTATAAATAGGGGTTAGTTTCAACGAATTTTTAATCAGTTTTTCTAGTTTTTCACTCCTCTTCTTCTTCCACATTTTCTTATTCAAAATCCTATCATTACTCTGCCGAAATCAACATTGAATCTAACTAGATCATCTCTGTTTTGATTCTCTATCATTATCTCAACAAGATCTAAGTGGTATTCAGAGTTATAGGCTTCTTTGTAATCTATCTAGCGAGAAAAGGTGTGATTGTAGCCTTGGAAATCAATCAAGCGAGAAAAGGTGTGATTGTAGCCTTGGAAATCAATTGGGTGAACTTGTGGCCCGTAAATCAAGTATCTCTACCCAGAGGATTGTGATTCTGGAGAGAGTGTACCTCGTAGCCTAGAAACCAAGGGTTGTAATTGTTGAATTGCTTTTGAAAGGAAATCCGTACTTAGTTGTGCGGGACTGGATGTAGGGTAACCCCGAACCAGTATAAAATCCAGTGTGTTCTTTCCTTTACTGCATTTACTTTATTTCTGCATCTGTGTTTGTTTCTGTGATTATATATGTGTCTGAATATTGCATACATTTGTGTTCAAATTAACATAAACTCAAAAAGATTTAGTAATTTCTTAAAAACACTATTCACCCCCCTCTAGTGTTATTCCTAGCCTTAAGATCCATATTCTGCATTTCTCTCATTTGGTATCAGAGCAAGGTTTTCAAAAGTTTCATAATCTGATTTTTGAAAAAGTTTTTTTTAATGGCTATGTTTAAGAAATTTGTTAATGCATGTTTAGAAATATTCAGATCATCATTGTCTCTTGAGTCTGCATATAATCAATATTCAAATACATGTTATCTACTAAGATTGTTTGTTGTGCAGGAATCATGCTTTATGGGAGTTGATGAATCAATCTCGAACAAACAAACTGTTCAGATCAAAAAGAACAAATGGATACTCGATAGTGGATGTTCTAGACACATGACTGGGAATCCAGATATGCTGGATGATATAATATACAAAGACGGAGGACTGGTTAACTTTGGAGACAATTCAAAAGGTTATGTGATCGGCATCGACAAAGTCGGTAACTCTGAAACTCATATTATTACTAATGTTTTGCTAGTTAAGAATCTGAAACACAATCTGCTAAGTATAAGTCAACTATGGGATAAAGGATATAAAATTAAATTTGAAAAAGATAAGTGTCACATTGAAGATAATAATTCAACCATAATATTTGAGGGAATTAGGAAAAAGAATATTTATATTCTTAGTACGAAAATTTCAAATGATAACTTGTGTCTTTTGGCAAATGAAAGTGACCCTTGGATTTGGCATAAGAGATTTGGGCATTTGAATTTCAAACTCCTATCTAGACTGTCAAAACATGATCTAGTAAGAGGTCTCCCTAAAATGAATTTTAAAGTAGATAGTCTATGTGATGCATGCCAACTAGGAAAACTTAGAAAAGGTTCTTTTAAATTAAAAGATATGATTTCAACTTCAAAATCTCTTGAATTACTTCATCTTGATTTATTTGGTCCATCTCAAATTCAGTCAATAAATCACAGTAAATATGTTTTTGTAATAGTAGGTGATTATTCTAGATTTACATGGATAATATTTTTGAAACATAAAAGTGATACTTTTTAATGTTTTAAGAATTTTTCAAAAAGGGTTCAAAATCAATTTTCTCAGAAAATTATAACCATCCGTAGTGATCATGGTGGTGAATTTGAAAATGAAAAATTTGAAGAATTCTGCAATAAAAAGGGAATAATTCACAATTTTTCATTTCCAAGAACTCCACAACAAAATGGAGTAGTAGAACGTAAAAATAGGACGATTCAAGAGTGTGCGAGAACTATTCTTTCTGATAGTAATTTACCAAAGTATTTTTGGGAAGAAGCAGTTGCTACCGCCTGTTATATTTTAAATAAAATTTTAATTAGACCTTTAACTGATAAGACATCTTATGAACTTATTTACTCAAATAAACCTAAGGTATCTTATTTTAGAATTTTTGGAAGTAAATGTTTTATTTTAAATACAAAAGATAACCTAGATAAGTTTGATCCTAAATCCGACAAAGGTATCTTTATCGGATATTCTAATAGAAGTAAAGCATACAGAGTATTTAATTTAAGAACTAATACCATCGAAGAAACAATGCATGTTTCGTTTGATAAAAATTTCAAAAATTTTGAAGAAATAAATGATGAAGAGGATTTAATTACTCAAAACCAAGAGTCAACTGAAACTAATAATGAATTAAATCATCCTAATAAAAGGATTAGACTTTTAAAAGATCACCCTATAGAAAATATACTTGGAGATATGAAATATGTTGTTAAAACTAGAAATCAACTAAGTCAAATGAGTAACATAGCTTTTTTATCAACTATTGAACCCAAAAAGCCAGAAGAAGCATCAACTGATGATTCATGGATTTTGGCTATGCAAGAAGAATTAAATCAATTCTCTAGAAATGATGTTTGGGAACTTGTTCCTAGACCTGAAAATAAAACAATAATTGGAACTAAATGGTTTATAAAAATAAAATGAATGAACAAGGAGAGGTTGTTAGAAATAAAGCCCGGTTAGTCGCTCAAGGTTATTGTCAAGAAGAAGGAATAGATTTTGATGAAACCTTTGCCCCCGTAGCAAGATTAGAAGCTATTAGGATTCAACTTGCTTTCGCAAATCATAATAATTTCAAATTATTTCAAATGGATGTTAAAAGTGCATTTTTAAATGGTTTTGTAAAAGAAGAAGTATTTGTTAAACAACCACCACTTTTTGAAAATGATAAATTTCCAAATCATGTTTACAAACTTAAGAAAGCTCTATATGGTCTAAAGCAAGCTCCTAGAGTCTGGTATGATAGACTAAGATCTTACTTGTTACAATATAATTTTGAAATAGGTAAAGTAGACTATACTCTTTTTATTAAAAGAAATAAAAATGATATTCAACTAGTACAAGTCTACATAAATGATATCATTTTTGGATCAATTAATTTTGAAATGAATAAAGAATTTTCTGAAATAATGACAAAAGAGTTTGAGATGAGTCATATGGGTGAATTAAACTTCTTTTTAGGATTACAAATAAAACAATTAGGTAATGGTATCTTTATTAGTCAAGAAAAATATGCTAAAGACCTAGTTAGTAAATTTGGTTTGACTACTACGAGTGGAAAACCCACTCCCATGGCAACCAATGAGTACCTTAGTAAAGAAGATCTCTCGAAAGATGTAGATCAAAAGTTATATAGAGGAATGATTGGATCACTACTCTATATCACTGCGAGTAGACCTGATATCATGCATAGTGTCTGTCTCTGTGCAAGGTATCAATCCCAACCTAAAGAAACTCACTTAAAAGCTATAAAACGTATTATAAGATATGTTAAACACACCTTTGATTATGTCTTATTTTATCCTAAAAATGATTCGTTTGACTTAATATCTTACTGCGATGCTGATTATGCTGGTTGTAAATCAGACCGAAAAAGTACAAGTGGAACTTGTCACTTTTTAGGGCATTCTCTGATTTCCTGGTTTAGTAAAAAGCAAAACACAGTTTCTCTATCAACAACTAAAGCAGAGTATATTTTTGTTGTTTTGGCTTGTTCTCAAGTAATATATATGCAACAAACTTTAAAAGATTTTGGTTTAAATATCTCAAAATCACCTATTTATTGTGATAATACTAGTGCAATAAATTTATCCAAAAATACTACTCAACATGCTCGAACTAAACATATTGATATCAGACACCATTTTCTCAGAGATAATATAAGTAGAGAAGTAATTACTCTCGACTATATCAATTCTGAAAATCAAATTGCTAATATTTTAACAAAACCTTTAAATGAATCTACATTTACTAAATTAAGAAGAGAATTAGGTATTTATTCATTAACTGAAATATAAAATATAAATAACAAGTATAATTAAAAATTAATTCAAAATAAATTAAATAGGCAAAAATTCAAGGACCATGTCGACATCCCCCCTATACCCATGTCGACATATAACTTTTTTTTAATTTTAAAAATTTTTCCCACCAAAATTCAAATAAGTGGTTATAAATTTCTCCTATTTCGAAATTTTCTTCATTCTCCCTGCTTTCTCTCTGTTTTATCTTCTAAGATCAATTTATTAATGGCCTCCTCTTCCAAATCAACCTTTTTGTTCCAATCGCCTACTTCTGGTCCGTATCAACAATCAACGCTCGCTCGTGTAACGAAAATAGAGGATTCCTTGAAAGATAGCCTTCAGTTAATGACTGAAATCCAAGTGATGCAACTTCGAATGGCCAAAGAACAAGAGAGGCAAGGAAAATCCTTAGGAATTTGCAAAAATTTCTAATGGATAATCATGCCAACCCAATCTTGATTGATGAGGACTCATCAGAAGATCATGTACAAGAGGTCAGCGAAGAAGAAGAAGAAGTAGTCCCCATGGAAGAAGCGCACGTGGAAGACAACGACAAAGTTGTTTGCGTTGGCGAATTTTGCTTTGACAAAGATGGAAATCTTGTCGAACAACGTGGAAAATTTTGTTTCCACTATCCAAATTGTTCGGTTCATAGATCTCCTATGTTCAAAAACACACATTAGTTTCTTCTCTTCCTTTTCTATTTGTTGTTTGTTTTTGTTTCGATCTCTACGAAAAATGTAAATATAAACGAATATATAATTAATAAAAAATGTGTGTTCTTATATATGTTCTATTAACAGTATTATTATATAGATTCTTAGTTAGGAGAATTTGTAATTTAGGACTAAGTTGAATTGATGATAACACTATTATCATATAGGATATTAGACTAAGAGCTATATAGTTTGAAGTTAGTTTGTTTTTGTTGATGACAAAGGGGGAGAAATATAAAATAGGATAGTTAGGCATAGATTAAGGGGGAGTTATTAGATTTAGGGGGAGTTATTAGGATAGAAGTAACATTTTATAAACAAAGGTTGTCATCATCAAAAAGGGGAAGATTGTTAGTCCATGAGTTGATGGTTTTGATGACAACAACCTTAGAATAAGATTATAAAATATAAATACTAACAATATAGTTTAGATATATATGTATATGAAGGATTTAACCATGAAGGTACCAAGAATGAAGACTGTACAGTATAGAGATTCAAGATATCATGATTGAAGACTCATGAGTATCAAGATTATCAAGAGTTCAAGATTTCAAGATAAGTATCGAGTCTAGAATTTTGTTAAAACTTCATAATAGCACTGAAATCTTCACTCCATTTTT
This sequence comes from Allium fistulosum, assembly GCA_030737815.1. NCBI lineage: Eukaryota > Viridiplantae > Streptophyta > Magnoliopsida > Asparagales > Amaryllidaceae > Allium > Allium fistulosum. The sequence continues at coordinate 1,180,023,954 of CM060903.1, forward strand.
CTTTTGGGATGGAACCCATTTCTACCTTTTTAGTGGCTTACAAACCCACGACAAGTAGCTTACAAACCTACAACAAGTGGCTTACAAACCCACGACAAGTAGCTTACAAACCTACAACAAGTGGCTTACAAACCCACAAACATCCTGGTTTTGTACAAGTTCTCGAGTCCTGATATGGTGAGATATTCTGCAGGAAGAAGCTTGCAAAACTACTTCAAAATGATTTTCAAAACTACTTCGGAATGATTTTCAAAACTGCTTTTCAAAATGTTTTAGCCTTAAAAATTATCTTTTCAAATGATTTTCAAAAAGATGTTTTAGCCTTAAATATTCTTGTTTTTAAACTTCGTTTATTTTAAACTATCTTTTAAATATAATATATTTATACTTAGATTTAAATATAAAATTACAGTAAAATTATATATATTATTCTCTATATTTATCTATGTATTTTATCTATAATTAAGTATATTTATAAAGTTTAAAATAGTTTTAATATAAGATAAAGGTTATTTTCAAAGAAAATCAAATCATCAAAAATTGCTTTGGGATGTCGACATGCCTATGGTGACCATGTCGACATGGTGTCAGTTGAGTTCAAAATTTAAATTTCAAAAGAAGTGTCTATTCGCCATAACTCTTCATGAATGGACATGACTGTTGTTCTTCTATAAATAGGGGTTAGTTTCAACGAATTTTTTATCAGTTTTTCTGGTTTTTCACTCCTCTTCTTTTTCCACATTTTCTTATTCAAAATCCTATCATTACTCTGCCGAAATCAACATTGAATCTAACTAGATCATCTCTGGTTTGATTCTCTATCATTATCTCAACAAGATATAAGTGCTATTCAGAGTTATAGGCTTCTTTGTAATCTATCTAGCGAGAAAAGGTGTGACTGTAGCCTTGGAAATCAATCAAGCGAGAAAAGGTGTGATTGTAGCCTTGGAAATCAATTGGGTGAACTTGTCGCCCGTAAATCAAGTATCTCTACCCAGAGGATTGTGATTCTGGAGGGTGTACCTCGTAGCCTTGAAACCGAGGGTTGTAATTGTTGAATTGCTTTTGAAAGGAAATCCGTACTTAGTTGTGCGGGACTGGATGTAGGGTAACCCCGAACCAGTATAAAATCCGGTGTATTCTTTCCTTTACTGCATTTACTTTATTTCTGCATCTGTGTTTGTTTCTGTGATTATATCTGTGTCTGAATATTGCATACATTTGTGTTCAAATTAACATAAACTCAAAAAGATTTAGTAATTTCTTAAAAACACTACTCAACCCTCCTCTAGTGTTATTCCTAGCCTTAAGATCCATATTCCATATTCCTCTCAGTAGCAACTCGAAAAATAATAGTTTGCTTTTATTTTCATTACACTTTATTTTTACTAATTGAAATTTAATTATTACCGATGGAATTATGAATGATGGCTTTTTAGGTTTAAACCGAATTTGTTTTCCTACTTCCTTCTTTAGCTGTTTGAGTTACGTGTACGTTTGTTATTTGAAAAATAAAATAACGACCATAGCACTTTGTTGAAAGGATGTTGCTTGGATATCACTTAAGCCCATGTTTATATCCATTGTTTCCAGCTTTATCATTTCATTTCTTAGCATATACAACATTTAGTGCTAGAAATAGGGAAAAATCAATTAAATGCTTATTTTAGTGCGTAACTTTAACTCTTGCTTTTTTGCCAACAGCTTACGCAGTTTATGGTTCTTTATGATTATTAAGTTTGAACTTATATTTCCTTTTACCCATACTGTCTGGTGAACTTATCATTTTACTATAAGTTAAGGATACAATTTTTGGCCTTTTGGACATGTTTTCCACTAAGCAAAAAGGCAAGTGATAATTTCTTAATGTTTTATACCTTCAGGTTCCCTACTTTTGTTGATGAACGTATGCATGAAATTATTATTACTGTAATCATTATAGGTCATAATTTCATGTGTTGATTCATCTTTGACCAAAATAATTACTAATTTTGATACTGGTATTAAGGATACGATTTCCTTTGGGAATTATTTTCCACCAAATAAAAAGCCAAGTGACATTTTCATCGTTTTTTATACTTTCAACTTCACTTTTTTTTAATCAACATATGCATAATTATACTATAACCGTGGTCATCATTCATCATAGTTTCATGTGGTGATTCAGTTGTAACCAAAATTAGCCCTAATTAAAATACTAGCTTAGTATGTTTTATTTCTTCCCATATTGTTCTGGTAAACTTATCGACTTATTATAAGGTATGGATTTAGTATTTGGCTTTTGGGAAAATTTCCACTAAATAAAAAGGCATATAAAAATTTCTTACCGTATTATACCTTCGTTTCCCAGATTTTGTTAATCAACTTATGCATGTTTTTGTTGTTACTGTAGTCATCATAGATCCTCATATCATATGATGTTCAGCTCTCTCAAAATTAATACTAATTTCAATGCTGGCATAAAGAGTGCAATTTCCTTTGGTAATTATTTACCACCGCCTAAAAGTCAAGTGACATTTTCTTAATTTTTGATAGTTTCAACTTCACTGATTTTTTAAACCAATATATGCATGATTTTATTATTAATGTCGTCATCATACATCATGGTTTCATGCGGTGGTTTAGCTTTTGTAATGTTTACCGATGTGTTCGCTCTTTGGTAAAGTAAAAAGCTTATTACTGCTTCGTATTAAATATTAGTACTCGCACATTAATTATGTCATGTTTTATTAAGTTCGTCATTGTTGTAATACTTACTATTTATACAACTAAGTCATAACAATTTACATTTACACAACAAACTATCTGTTTCTAAATGTACAATTGTTATTTAAATTTCAGATATATATTTTGTTTGTTATTAGTTCTAAAATTTGTAATCGGTTATGAAAATTTAGTGGACTATAAGGTAATGGATTATAACTAATTAACCGAGCATTAACTTATGCAACATAGTTTTTTGAAAAGCAAAAGCGAAAGAGCAACATCTTTTCAAATATTATTTTTTGGACTACCAATAATCATTATAGTTAGTAAACTACTGCAATTCAGGTTGAGCATGTAGTCGTTTTCTAGAATATTTTGTTGGGGTGTCTCGCATTGTGTGTGGGTAATGGGCGCATATTAAAAAGGAAGAATAGTCCCACATCGTGAAAAATAATGGAAGTGGAGTGGTATATATATGAGTTTGGTCGCATGTAACAACAAGGGATTCCTTTTGTTAAAGGGTGTTGACCAAACTCATATGTTGCCCCCATGTAGGGATGTGCGGACAAGATTTCAACATGGTATCAGAGCCGATGGTAACGCCTGGGACAATGGACAATGCGCAAGAGATCTGTAAATCGTTGTGGCTGGCGGTGTAGGCTTAAGTAGTCTGACTTAAGGTGGAGCTTGACCATGGTACGTTGGATCTGGTAGAATGTGACACGGGAGCAGAATCTCAATGTGGTGCAAGCATCGTTGTTGGCGTATTGGAAGACGCATATACGGATGCGAGCCAAGGTGGAGATCTGTTGGGAGCAGAGTCTCAATGTGGTGCAGGCATCGTTGTTGGCGTAGTGGAAGACGCATATATGGATGCGAGCCAAGGTGGAGATCTGTTGGGGTGTCTCGCATTGTGTGTGGGTAATGGGCGCATATTAAAAAGGAAGAATAGTCCCACATCGTGAAAAATAATGGAAGTGGAGTGGTATATATATGAGTTTGGTCGCATCGTGAAAAACTCATATATATACCACTCCACTTCCATTATTTTTCACGATGTGGGACTATTCTTCCTTTTTAATATGCGCCCATTACCCACACACAATGCGAGACACCCCAACAGATCTCCACCTTGGCTCGCATCCATATATGCGTCTTCCACTACGCCAACAACGATGCCTGCACCACATTGAGACTCTGCTCCCAACAGATCTCCACCTTGGCTCGCATCCGTATATGCGTCTTCCAATACGCCAACAACGATGCCTGCACCACATTGAGATTCTGCTCCCGTGTCACATTCTACCAGATCCAACGTACCATGGTCAAGCTCCACCTTAAGTCAGACTACTTAAGCCTACACCGCCAGCCACAACGATTTACAGATCTCTTGCGCATTGTGCATTGTCCCAGGCGTTACTATCGGCTCTGATACCATGTTGAAATCTTGTCCGCACATCCCTACATGGGGGCAACATATGAGTTTGGTCAACACCCTTTAACAAAAGGAATCCCTTGTTGTTACTTGTGACCAAACTCATATATATACCACTCCACTTCCATTATTTTTCACGATGTGGGACTATTCTTCCTTTTTAATATGCGCTCATTACCCACACACAATGCGAGACACCCCAACAGATCTCCACTTTGGCTCGCATCCATATATGCGTCTTCCACTACGCCAACAACGATGCCAGCACCACATTGAGACTCTGCTCCCAACAGATCTCCACCTTGGCTCGCATCCGTATATGCGTCTTCCAATATGCCAACAACGATGCCTGCACCACATTGAGACTCTGCTCCCGTGTCATTCTACCAGATCCAACGTACCATGGTCAAGCTCCACCTTAAGTCTGACTACTTAAGCCTACACCGCCAGCCACAACGATTTACAGATCTCTTGCGCATTGTCCATTGTCCCAGGCGTTACCATCGGCTCTGATACCATGTTGAAATCATGTCCGCACATCCCTATGTGGGGGCAACATATTTTTCATTTTTCAAAATTAAACGTATTTTCCATGCTTTAGTTTCAGTAAAATATATGTCCAAATTACAAGGATGTATACTTCTAACGAAGGGTACCTAAGAGATTCAAAATACAATATTGACAGCACATTAAAAAGTTAAATATATCATCAATTAAGAGATTCTTATATCATCATGGTCTAAAGCCTGAGTTTATTAGCTTTATAAAATTTGTTTGTACTATATACATTTGAGATGGAAAATTTTGTCCCTCTACGCACAATAAAACCTTAGATGGAACCCATATGAATGATAAAATGTTTACCTTTTTTACTACTATATAAGGAAAACTTTATTTTTTAACTTTCCATGTTAAGTACGTAGTGATTTTTTATCCAGTATTTTGACCCACTGACTGGGTGAAATTAGAGTATGTTCTTATTATAATTGCATCATATTGGTACTTATCATAATTTCCAGTATATGGTATAATATGTGACCATTTATATTGGAACATTTGTATTATAGGTCATGTTGCCCTTTTGGATTGTATTTATTTCCTTGCAGGTAGAAATAAGTAAATTACAAACCATAATATGACATAAGATTTGATTTAAAACTGATAACATTCAGTGCCAAAAAATGAAACAATTTAACTGTGTGAACAACATGTACTAAGAACCGACACTTTTACTTGTTTCCATTTTTAGTATTCATCCTGTACACCGTTTTAGCTTGAGTAATATTTCACCTCGGTAAAAAAAAATACTTCAATGAAGAGAAAACACACAGAAGCCTTTAATGTGGATGTAAAAGCTGTATAAATTAGATTTAATTTCGAAATTATAAATAGTATTTTGTTTAAATCAAACACACCAGTACTCCAGATATGTCGTATATTGAGTGTAAAAGCTGTATTAATTACATTTTTATGTGCTTGAATTTAATGCTCTATTGCAACAATGGTAATAAGTATTTCATCCACAGACTATTTCTGTGATTGATTCAATTGCACCCTCAATTTATTCTTACTAGCATACACTGTCTGGTTGGTATAACAGCAACCAAAGAGTATAAGTTCCTTTGGATATAATCCCTATGTTAACTTCATGTTGTAACTGTCCCAGTTAGGAAAATGGGCAAAGGCTACGTATTTTCATTCGATTCTTCAAAGACTTTGTTCTCCGCTTTCAACATCTTTTACTCTGTGCATTAACCCGAACATGACGTTCCTGAAAGTTTTTCCTTTGTTTTCCATTCATGAATTCAACACAGCCATTCATGCGAAAAAGGTATACACTAAATTCTTTCAACACTTATTTTACAACGGTACTGGGATAAACCTATTCATATATGATTATGTTCATCCCGGCTATATTAACTGAACTATATAAGCATGACATTAATATTATTCACTGTCAGTTTTGCTGTTTTTTAAGGTTGATGTTGCTGTTTTGGGAAAACATTACCTAAATGAATGGAATACAACTGCTCAGTAGACTACAATTGCTTTTTACGCAGCTGCATTACGATGACATATTATCATTTAACTAATGTTTTTATTTCATTGACCAACAAAACCTCTGTAACAATAATTTGTTGTAATGCTGTGCTTGAGGATTTTTTTTTCAATCCCTGCTATTTAGTCACCTTTTATATGTTAAAGTTTCTGATGTTCAAACTTTGCTGCACATTAGATTATCCCCAACTGCCATATACTATATCTTCCAAATGGTTATCCTTATATAGTCGCACTAGTTTTTATGTTAGTTCCTAAATAGTTTTACTAGAAACTAATGGTACTGATATATTCCAAACTAATTCATCAGATGTAAATGATTTACTTCTGTTTTGTAACTTGGACAGAAAAACTTCTAACTTCTGATTCTCTGCATCGCTCTTTTTTTGGTAGTTATAAATGCTGTCTAACTAAATTGTCTGTTATTTTTCACTCTGCTCTGATCATCCATTGTATATTGATTGGTTTTCAATGCTACATACGTTTTAACTCTGCCATATTTCATATTTCACTACACTTCTGCTTTTTTTAATACCACTATTGGATGTTGTTTACTTTGTTTCATACAAAATTATATAGATAATAATCTACTTTCCATTGGTAAAAAAATCTATGCTCACTCATGTGGTTATTATGCAAGTACAAGTCCAATTTCATAGTAGGCTGTTATATTACAATGGTTAATTATTAATCAAATAAAAATTCTTTGTTTGTTGCTTTAGTCAGTTACTTTCAAATTAGAACCATGACACCTTCTTTAAGTGGTTATGTATTTCTCTTATATATAAAATGTATCACCAGTCTTGAAGGCTTTCTTTAAAAGTTTATACTTATATGTACATGTTATTTGCATTTCTGTTATAACTATTGCAAAAACCGTGTGCGAAGCACAGGTTCGCACTAGTATATATTAGTAGTTGGAGTGATTGTTCTCGTATATGTATAGCGGATGAGACCCTATGCACTCCGCATAATAGCGGATGACCCTATATACCGCGATATCGCCCTCGAAGTGGGATTAGTATTTTTATACTATATTAACATCTGTGGATGCATGAAAACAGGTTGAAGGGATCCAACTGGATTCCTCAAAAATATTCAAATTATTTTTATATTCAGTGATATGATATGTTGAATAATCTATGATAGATTATAGCATGATTTGAATTTATTTGGTGCTATGGTATTACTGGTTTAGATTTTGGTATTTTTACAATTACCATAAATATGTGTTTTTAATTTGGAAAGAAATCAAAAGGATAATTTCAGAGTGAAATGTTTATAGTGAATTTTGGATTAATTAAAAGAAATGAATTTGAAAAAAAATAGTTTGACTTGAAATTAATACTTAACTATTTTGGAATATTATAAAAAGGGATTTCTGGAATAATGTGTATAAAGGATTTTTAATAATAATTCTTAAGTGGTACTTGTCAAATATAAAAGGTTTTAAAAAATGAGTTTTAAAAATAGAAGTGGATTTGGAAGTAAATATGAAATTGAATATACCGGACCTTAAGTAAGATTTCGAAATTTCGAAATAGGAGTAAAAAAACGAGATTTGGTTTTTGTTTAGCATATTGTTGGATTATTTGAGAAATTGATCTATAAAGGGAATTTAATTTAGAAATCAAACTATAATGGATTTAAGCGATGTGAAACCGTACAAAACTAGAATTGAAATGGTGAAATTTATAAACAATGTTTATAAAAAAGTGAAGTGATTAACAGTGGATAAATTGAAGTTATAAATTCATGGTAAGGATTTATAAAGAGATGGGTAAATCGGCTTACAAATAAATGATAGATGTATTTTTAGAAATATGGAAAGGGGATTTAAGAAATTGAGACATAAATCAAAATGGGTGACAAATCAAGAAAGATTTATAAATATTTGACTGGCTATATTGGAATTTGTAATGACCTGGGTTTTTCGACGATTTTAAATATGAATTTAACGAAGATTTTAAAATAAAATTGTTTTATAAAATGATTATTTTATAACGAAAACTAGATATTTGAAATACGTCCATTTAAATAAAACCAATAAAATTTGTTTCGTGTCAAAATTCGTCTGAAACCCGATCAGCAAAGTTTTTCTGGGCGAATTATCAAATTTTGAAGTATGAATATTTTTACATAGAAATGTCAAAAAAAAATTCCAACTAAAACGCCGAAATTCGTTCCGTTCAATTCCGACCTTTGTAGCTCTGTTTATCTAGAATTGCCGTTGTCGTTCGATTTCGCAGTGATAACAGACAAGATTTTGCTACGCACTGATTTGTTTACATCGCTGGAATCATCTCGTCGCGTTGATCACCGTGGTATATTTGTTTTCCTGTTTTGGCTTCTGTGGCAAAACGCTACATGGTTGAGGTATTGGTTCGTGACCATGCACGGGTCATCATTCTTTTCATGCTTTCAGCCGAGATATTTTTTTCCGTTCAGCCCACAAAAAAACATTCTTTTCACTGTGACCTTGCATGAGCTATCAACCAAAATTATTGCCGCATTTAATGCTCTCTGTGTTCTTTCTTGTATTTATACACGCATGTATGTTTGCCTCACCATTTCTACTTCTTTCTTCTCTGTGAGATTTACATAGTAAAATATATAAGTGCATACGTGTATAACTCTCTTATCCCCTTCTTTTTTTATTTCCTTCGGCCAAAAGCGTAGCTCTTCCTCCTCCTACCCCGGCCACACGCCTCTCTCCACATTGCAGCTCCGCCCTCTCGCCTTCACCCACGTGACCGCCCAGCCTACTCCTTTGCCGCAACCCGTTCTCCACCAATCTACACACCACCACTGCTCTACACAAGGCCGAACACCACCGCCTCCTCCTCCTGCCCTCCCTACCACACCCCACGAGACCGCTGCACCACCTCACCTTGGCCACGCAACCAACCCCCACCGCACAACCCACCTACCGCCACCTTCAACCGACCCAGCACAGCGACCCCACACCCTCACCAAGCCCAGACCGAGCATACCTCATCTACGCACAACCAAAGCCACATCCCCTTGCCGAAGCTCCCCTCTTACCGCTTGGATTCCAACCACTACACCCATCACCAGATCCGCACCAACTAACTCCGACCTCCTTCTGCTCGCGGCCGAAACCCCGCTACCATCGAAGCCTCTTCCCATCAGAGAGGGTTGCTTACGTGTATTAAGAAGGAAAAAAAGAAGCTTAGTTTTTTTTAAAAAAAAAGAGGTCACGCATGAGAGAGAAAAAAAAGTGTGTGTGTCAAAGAGGAGATTTAGAGTAAGCATAAGGTGGCATGAGCAATTGCATGAAAAAAAATAAGACAAGAGTTTGGGTGCTATAGCATAGAGTAAGCAACTTTATATTAAAAAAAGGAAGGTGCATGAGTTGTGACAGGGGAAAAAAAAAGAAAAAAATATAATCAAAACGAGCTTGTGCCAAAAAAAGAAGAATAGATAGAGCCATCATCTTTCCGCTCATGTATGCGTACCCGTATCACTGTGTCCATGCTTGTTTTCCAAAGCCGCAAAGGTGAGCAATTTAAGCTCACGATTAAAATGTTCATATGTAAGTATCCTGCTATGTTATAATTAATTGACTGATGATTATGATCGATATTGAAATTGGAACATTATTGATTGTTGACATGACGATATATGAATTGGTTGAAATAGTTAAAATTATTGATTTGAATCACGGTGGCATGGAAAACACGTAAGTATGGAAAAGTTTGAGCGAAGATTTATTTATTGATATATGTCACTTTAATATTGTTGTTGTATGCATTGATTTGACATTGAAATTGAACCGGGATATGGGTTGAAATGATAAATATCCAAATTAAATCAATTAGCCTAGGATAGAAAATTAAATAGTAAACATTGATTGGTCAATTGAAATTTTTTTAGATTTTAAATATTTAAATTTGAAATATTTTGAAAATTTAACATGAATTATAATTTTAATTTTTCATTGAGGTTAATATTTAATTTTGAAATCAATTTAATTTAGGTTTTAAATGAAAGATTAATCGAACTATTTTAAGTTATGAAACTAAATTAACAATGGTTGTGTTAAATGTTATTGATTTTCAAAAAAAAAACTTTAAGTTGTTAATTTGAAATTTAATGAAGTGTCAATATTATATATGTAATTAAATATTAAATGAAGATTTAATTGAATTTTAATTTGGTTTGTTTGAATTAGAATAAAATAATTGAATTTAAAGTAAAGGTTTGCTTTAATTTGAAAAAGAATCTTTAATTGAATTAAAAATATAATGATTAAATTGTTTAAAGTTTAATTAAAAGTGTTTAATTAAATTAATTCGGGAGTTTAATTAAATTAAGTGTTTAATTATAAAGCTTTTGTATTTTAAGACTTAATTAACTCGGTTAATTTGAAAAGTTGTTAGATTTGGATAATTTGATAAAAATGAATTATTTATTTAAAATTGAATTTTGGATTTTAAATCCAAATTTGTTGAAGTCAAATGAGAAAATGATATTGAAAATAAGAGATATTTTATTTAATAAAATATCCAATCGGTGTGAAAATGGCATTAGTTATTAAAGAGATCGAGGCCGGATATGGGCATACCCTCTATCGATACCTGAACCACTTTAAAAACTGTGTACGTGAAGTGATGATCCAGAACGAAGTGGTTGGATTTGGCATATGATTGTTGGATTTGAAGAAACAGAACGATGATGGATTAACCTGGGACTTGTGCCAATTTGAAATGACTAAAACAGGAACCGTACCGGCCATGTGGGCTAGCTACCCCAAGCGGACGCACTTCTTCATTTGAATATACTATTTCGGTTATTATTGGTGATCACCCTTCGATTATGGGAGTGTTGGATGCGGTGGGCGATCATGGCTATGATGCGTTACTACCAGCTGGGAAGGTTAAACTGGTAGTATCCTACCTTGGGCATTGCCTCACATGCCTTGTCATACTTTTATTCCTATACGAGACCCATACGATTTTGATTTAGTGTTGTCATATCACGGTGCATCCCTGGCTTTCGACGTTCTACTGGTGGTGTCAAACTGTACGACCATGGTTAAAAACGCGTTAAGGGGGATTAACGTAAAGCCTTAACGCTAAGAAAAATATTTACATTACCAATAGACACTACATATATAGCATATCCTATTGTATATATAAATAGTTTAACGGATCCTTAAGAGATGGAAAAACCTCGTAACAACTCTTGAGTTACTGGTACATTTTACTTGAGTAAGACTACTTACATGAGAACGTCTAGTCCTGACTCGAGTGTTTTGTTTTCATTACGCTCGGGTCAGCCTTAGTATTGCAGTGTGTTAGCAGCGCTTATTTTGGGAGCCGAAGACCTCGTGGAAGACTCCACTCTATCCAGTACTACTTATCTATTTTATTTTGGCTTGTATCAGCAAACTTCTATGTATCTCTAGTATTGTATTATTAAAGTCTGTAACCCTAATGTATTTAATGTAGTAGCTTCATGAACTACTATGTATATTATTTATTTCTGCTGCGAGATTCTGTATTATTATGTGTGTGATTCTGTGACTGATTTCGTATTAAAACCCCAAATTGATAATCTGTCTTATTTGAATGGTTTATGTCGGACAAGGATGGTTTACTGTCTGCTTAAGCTGTTCGAAAAAAGGCGGGTCGTCACAGTTGGTATCAGAGCTTTGGTTTAGTGAACACCTTAACTTGAGGGTTAAACTCATTGGGAATAGGGTTAGTAATGCCCTATAGTGAGAGGAATCATTCTTGAGAGAGCGTATTTTGAAAATATAAAAATGTTTTAAAATCCAATCTATTTTTAATAGTCGCTTTGGTTAAGATTTCCTTAAGTTCGTGCTTTTCCTTGTTCTAATCTACCCTTGACTATTCAGGATGAGTAATAGAAGGAATGTTCGAGGTCGAGGAAGAGGAAATGGCCCCGTACCAAATACTGCTGCACCAGTTGCACCGGTTCCACCAGTGAAGTTCACTACGCTTTGCAAAGAGTTCGCATAGCTTGGTGGTACTAAATTCTCAGGGTTCGAAGGCATTATTGAAGCTCAACGTGGCTTAAGAGCTTAGAAAGGATCTTTACTGGACTTGAGATCTCTGATGCCAAGAAGCGTCAGTTGGCCACTTGGCAGTTGCAAGATGCTGCCTAAGATTGGTGGGAATCTGTTACCACCCACATTGAGAAAGCAAACATCACTTGGGCACAGTTCAAGGAAGTATTCATGACCCAGTGGATGCCTGAAGCTGGAAAATATCAGTTATATCGTAGCTTTATGGATCTTAAGCAAGGAAGCATGTCATTTTTGGAGTATGAAAGGAAATTCAATGAGCTATCCAAGTTTGGACCAGGTTTGATTGATACTCCACTTAAGAAGAACGAGAAGTTTATAGCCGGTGCTCGTCCTGAATATTATGACCGTCTGACTGCCCATGTTCATGGCACCTTCATTAGTCTTATGGATATGGCCCTCAGATATGAAAACTCGAGTTCGAAGGGAGGATTGGTTGTTCACCTAGCAACTCCTTCAGCAGCTACCAACAATTCCAAGAAGAGGAAGCCTAGCATTGAGCAGCAAAAGAAGAATTGGCAGAACAAGAGTGGAATTGGATATTCTCAGAGGAAGCCCATTGATATCTCTTCTATCACTTGCTTCAAATGCAATCAGAAAGACCACTATGCCAATAGTTTCCAAGTTTCTGCAGGAGCATCTGTCCTACCAGTTCAGATAACCAGGCCAGACCTTTGCCACATCTGCTTACAACCAGACCATTTTAAGGGAGATTTTCCAACCCATAAAAAAGGAACCCATCCGGAGTCTTTGTAGTGATAGCTTCTACTTCCAAGGTAGAAGATGACAAAGGTACACTTCAGGGTACTTTTACATTGCATGATTTACCTGTTTGTGTTTTATTTGACACCGGTGCGTCTCATAGTTTTATATCGGTTGATCTATGTGACAAACTTGAACATATTTTAAAACCCAAACGTGTATCTGAATCCTTGTGTGTATCAAATCCCATCGGTGGACCCGCAAACCTCAGAATGATCTGTTAAAGAGTAAGGCTTCCTAAGGATGGCATGCACCATTTCACCGGAGATTTTTATGTCCTAGGTTTCCAAGATTCGATATTTTGTTAGGAGGAGATTGGTTAAGGAAGTTTGGTGCATTTATTTTCTGCAGAGTTCGAACAGTTTCTCTGTTAAACAATAAAGGTGAACCCCTGGAAATCAAATGTCAATTGCGTCAAGATTTTGCCAAATTTTTTATCTTTTCTCCTGATACCCATTTAAGTGATCTTAGCACTACTCATGTCATCCAACACTTTCCTGATGTTTTCGGTGAAGTGAATTCTTTGCCATCTAAGTGCGAAATTGTATTTCGCATTGATCTTATTCCTGGAGCTAGGCCAATCGTACTTGCTCCAAGAAGAATGTCACCTAAAGAGAAAGTTGAATTAAGGATCCAAATCGAAGATCTATTCTCCAAAGGTTTGATTCGTCGTAGTCATTCGGAATGGGGCGCTGCAGTGGTATTTGCTACAAAATCTGATGGTTCTTTAAGGAGGTACGTAGATTATAGAGAGCTGAATAAGCATACCCACAAGAACAGATAACCAATGCCTCGTATCAATGACATGATTAATCAGCTGCATGGGGCAAAGGTATTTTCTCAGCTTGATCTTGATTCTGGTTTCCATCAGCTTAGGATTGCAGAAGATAGTATCCCCAAAACCGCTTTCCGATTAGAAGATGGTTTCTACGAATGGTTAGTTATGCCTTTCGGCTTAACTAATGCACCGGCTTACTTTGTTGACCGCATGAATAGAGTATTCCAGGAAGTTCTAAACAAATTCTTTCTTGTTTTTGTTAGCGATATTCTAGTCTTTTCTAAGACTGAGAGGGAGGATGATGTGCACCTTAAACTTTTCCTTGAAACTCTAAGAAGTCATCAGTTGAAAGCAAAATTCTCTAAATGCCACTTCTGGAGAGAAGAAGTTAGATTTCTGGGGTATGTGGTTTCGATGAATGGAATTTTGGTTGATCCAACAAAAATCGTCGTAATCAATGATTGGGAAACTCCTAAAACCCCTACAGATGTCCGCAGCTTCCTAGGCTTAGCTGGTTATTACAAGAGATTTATTGAGAACTTCGCTCAAATTTCTTCACCACTCACAGCTTTGACTAGAAAAAATGTTAAGTTTGTCTGGAGTGAGAAGTGTAAGGAAGCATTCGAAGAATTGAAGCGCAGGCTAACCTCTGCCCCTATTCTCACTGTCCCGGATGGTAGTGAAGGGTTCACTGTTTATACGGATGCTTATAGTGAAGGATTGGGTGCTGTTTTGATGCAGCACAGGAAAGTAATTGCCTATGCTGGTCGTTAGTTAAAGACTCATGAGGCAAATTATGCAGCGCATGACTTGGAATTGCTCGCCGTTGTCTTTGCTTTGAAGTTATGGAGACATCACCTTCTTGGAACAAAATTTGAACTCTTTACGGACCACCAATCACTGAAGTACATCTTCACCCAAAAGGATCTGAACTAGAGACAAGTCAGGTGGCTCGAATTCTTCTCACCATTTTACCTCGACATCAACTATACTCCCGGAAAGGCAAATGTTGTGGCCGATGTTCTGAGTAGAAGCAAAGCCATGTTATATCAGCTCGTTGCTTCTCCAGCTCTTATGGATCGCATAGCAGCTAAACAAGATAAGGACCCGAGGCTTAGGCGAATAAAGGAAAATGTTCGGGGCAGGAAGGATAATACCCAAGGCGAATGGGGCGCACAGATCGATGGAAATGGAATTCTAAGAATTAATAATCGAATTTGTGTTCCAAATGTAGACGGTTTGAGGCAGGAAGTGCTTAGAGAAAATCATCAATCCAGACTCTCTATTCACCCAGGAACCGCGAAGATGTTTCAGAATATGAAGAAGTTGTATTGGTGGAGAGGGATGAAGAGAGATATTTCTATTCACGTCAGCAGATGTGCCACTTGCCAGCAAGTTAAAGCCAATCGCCAAAAGACAGCAGGATTATTGTAGCTCCTTGAGATTCTGAATTGGAAGTGGGATCAGATTTCAATGGATTTTATTGATGGGCTACCAAGGACCAGAAGAGGTAATGAGAGTATCTGGGTTATTATCGATAGATGGTCAAAGTCTGCTCACTTTATTCCTGTGAGAGCTAGTCGAACTACCTCGAGTTTAGCCGAGCTTTATATCAAAGAAATCTTTCGCTTTCATGGCGTTCCGTCCAACATTGTATGTGATCGGGACCCTATCTTCACTAGCAATTTTTGGAAAGCTTTTCAAGAGACTCTTGGTACTCAATTGAATCTGAGCACAACTTATCATCCTCAAACGGATGGTCAGACCGAAAGAGTAAATCAGATTTTGGAGGATCTTCTTTGAGCTTGTGCTTTCGATTTTGAAGGATCGTGGGAAGAGCATCTCCATCTAGTTGAATTCACCTACAACAATAGCTTCAAGCAAGTATCGAAATGGCACCGTTCGAAGCTCTTTACGGATGGCCATGTAAATCTCCATCTTGTTGGGTTGAATCAGGAAATCGACTTGTTCTTGGTCCCGAAATGATTTTGGAAGCTTTCGAGAAAGTGGAAGAAATCAAGAGGAAAATGAGAATTGCCCAGGATAGACAGATGAAATATGCAAACAAAAGGAGAAGAGACTTGGAATTTGTAGTTGGGGATCAAGTATTTCTCAAAATTTCGCCTTTGAAGAATGTAATCCGATTTGGAAGGAAAGTAAAGCTCGCTTCTAGATTTGTTGGTCCTTTCTGCATCTCAGAGAGAATTGGTACTTTGGAAATAGAGTTGACTTACCAGAAAAGCTGTCAGGGGTGCATAACGTATTTCACGTTTCACATCTCTGCAAATATGTGCACGATCCATCAGCGATTGTCCATCCTGCTTTGTTCGAAGAGATGGATGTTGAGCCCAATCTAACTATTAAGAGAAGATCGCTTTGTATATTAGGCAGAAGCATGAAGCAGCTCAGAAGGAAGGTTGTAAATCTCGTCAAGGTTCAGTGGAGTGAAGATGATCGAGATTATACTTGGGAAACGGAGGAGAGTACCCGGCTTCAAATCCTGAATTGCTAATGCCGGTATATAGTCCATGTCCAAATCTATTTCTATCTTTCTGTTTATCTTTCGTTCTCTTATTCCGTTCTTTTCAAGGACGAAAAGTTTTGAGTGGGGGAGATTGTAACGACCAGGGTTTTTCAACGATTTAAATATGAATTTAACAAAGATTTTAAAATAAAATTGTTTTATAAAATGATTATTTTATAACGAAAACTAAATATTTGAAATACGTCCATTTAAATAAAACCAATAAAATTTGTTTCGTGTCAAAATTCGTCCGAAACCCGGTCAGCATAATTTTTTCGGGCGAATTATCAAATTTTGAAGTATGAATATTTTTACATAGAAATGTTCTAAAAAAATTTCTGATTAAAACGCCAAAATCATTCCGACCTTTGTAGCTCCGTTTATCTAGTATTGCCGTTGTCATTCGATTTCGCAGCGGTAACAGACGAGATTTTGCTACGAACGTCGTAGCACATATTTGTTTACATTGTTGGAATCGTTTCGTCGCACTGATCACTGTGGTATATTTGTTTTCTTCTTTTGGCTTCCATAGAAAAATGCTACATGGCTGAGATATTGGTTCGTCACCGTGCACGGGTCATCATTCTTTTTATGCTTTCAACCGAGATTTTTTTCCTTTCAGCCCACAAAAAAAATTCTTTCCACTGTGACCTTGCGTGTGCTGTCAACCAAAATTAATGCCGCATTTAATGCTCTATGTGTACTTTCTTGTATTTATACATGCGTGTATGCTTGCCTCACCATTTCTACTTCCTTCTTCTCTATGAGATTTGCATAGTAAAATATATAAGTGCATACGTGTGCAACTCTCTCCTCCCCTTCTTTTTTATTTCCTTCGGCCAAAAACGTAGCTCTTCCTTCTCGTACCCCGGCCACACGCCTCTCTCCACACTGCACCTCCGCCCGCCCACCTTCACCCACGTGACCGCCCAGCCTACTCCTCTGCCGCAACCCGTTCCCCACCAATCTGCACACCACCACCGCTCCACTCGAGGCCGACCAACACCGCCTCCTCCTCCAACCCTCCCTGCCACAGCCTACGAGACCGCTGCACCACCTCACCTTGGCCATGCAACCAACCCCCACCGCACGACACACCTGTTGCCAACCTCGACCGACCCAGCCCAGTGACCCCACACCCTCGCCTAGCCCAAACCGAGCACACCTCATCTCTGCACAACCAAAGCAACCACCCCTTGCCGAAGCTCTCCTCTTACTGCCTGGACTCCAGCCACTACACCCATCACAAGACCCGCACCCACTAACTCCCACCTCCCTCTGCTCGTGGCCGAAACCCAGCTACCATCGCGCCACCGAAGCCTCTTCCTATTAGAGAAGGTTGCTTATATGTATTAAGAAGGAAAAAAACAGCTTAGTTTTTTTTAAAAAAAATAGGTCACGCGTGAGAAAGAAAAAAAAAGTGTGTGTGTCAAAGAGGAGATTTAGAGTAAGCATAAGGTGGCATGAGCAATTGCATGAAAAAAATAAGAGAAGAGTTTGGGTGTTGTAGCATATAGTAAGCAGATATATAAAAAAAAAAGGAAGGTGCGTGAGTAGTGACAGGGAAAAAAAGAAAAAAATATAATCAAAATGAGCTTGTGCCGAGAAAAAAAGAATAGATAGAGCCATCATATTTCCGCTCATGTACAGGTACCCGTATCACTGTGTCCGTGCTTGTTTTCCAAAGCCGCAAAGGTGAGCAATTTAAGCTCACGATTAAAATGTTAATATGTAAGTATCCTGCTATGTTATAATTAATGGACTAATGATTATGATCGATATTGAAATTGGAACATTATTGATTGTTGACATGACGATATATGAATTGGTTGAAATAGTTAAAATTATTGATTTGAATCACGGCGGCATGGAAAACACGTAAGTATGGAAAAGTTTGAGCGAAGATTTATTTATTGATATATGTCACTTTAATATTGTTGTTGTATGCATTGATTTGACATTGAAATTGAACTGGGATATGGGTTGAAATGATAAATATCCAAATTAAATCACTTAGCCTAGGATAGAAAATTTAATAGTAAACACCGATTGGTCAATTGAAATTTTTTTAGATTTTAAATATTTAAATTTGAAATATTTTGAAATTTTAACTTGAATTATAATTTTAATTTTTCGTTGAGGTTAATATTTAATTTTGAAATCAATTTAATTTAGGTTTTAAATGAAAGATTAATCGAACTATTTTAAGCTATGAAACTAAATTAACAATGGTTGTGTTAAATGTTATTGATTTTCAAAAAAAAATCTTTAAGTTGTTAATTTGAAATTTAATGAAGTGTCAATATTATATATGTAATTAAATATTAATTGAATATTTAATTGAATTTTAATTTGGTTTGTTTGAATTAGAATATAATAATTGAATTTAAAGTAAAGGTTTGCTTTAATTTGAAAAAGAATCTTTAATTGAATTAAAAATATAATGATTAAATTGTTTAAAGTTGTATTAAAAGTGTTTAATTAAATTAATTCGGAAGTTTAATTAAATTAAGTGTTTAATTATAAGGTTTTGTATTTTAAGACTTAATTAACTCGGTTCATTTGAGAAGTTATTAGATTTGGATAATTTGGTAAAAATGAATTATTTATTTAAAATTGAATTTCGAATTTTAAATCCAAATTTGTTGAAGTCAAATGAGAAAATGATATTGAAAATAAGAGATATTTTATTTGATAAAATATCCAGTCGGCGTGAAAATGGCGTTAGTTATTAAAGGGACCAGAGCCAGATATGGGCATACTCTCTGTCGATACAGAAACTACTTTAATAACTGTGTATGTGAAGTGATGATCCAGAACGAAGTGGTTGGATTTGGAGTACGATTGTTGGATTTGAAGAAAGAGAACAATGATGGATTAACTTGGCACTTGTGCCAATTTGAAATGACTAAAACAGGAGACGTACCGGCCAAGTGGGCTAGCTACCCCGAGCGGACGCACTTCTTTATTTGAATATACTATTTTGGTTATTACTGGTGATCACCCTTCGATTATGGGAGTGTTGGACGCGGTGGGCGATCATGGCTATGATGCGTTACCACCAGCCGGGAAGGGTAAACTAGTAGTATCCTACCTTGGGCATTGCCTCACGTGCCTTGTCATACTTTTATTCCTATATGAGATGCATACGATTTTGATTTAGTGTTGTCGTATCACAACGCATCCCCAACTACCGACGTTCTACTGGTTTAGGTGTCAAATGCAAACTGTATGACCATGCTTAAAAATGCGTTAAGGGGGATTAATGTAAAGCCTTAACACTAAGAAAAATATTTACTTTACAATTAGACACTGCATATATAGCGTATCTTATTGTATATATAAATAGTTTAACGGATCCTTAAGAGATAGAAAAATCCCGTAACATCTCTTGAGTTATTGGTACATTTTACTTGAGTAAGACTACTTACATGAGAACTTCTAGTCCTGACTCGAGTGTTTTGTTTTCATTACGCTCGGGTCAGCCTGAGTATTGCAGTGTGTTAGCAGCGCTTATTTTGGGAGCCAAAGACTTGGTCGAAGACTCTACTCTATCCAGTACTACTTATCTATTTTATTTTGGCTTGTATCAACAAACTTCTAGGTATCCCTAGTATTGTATAATCAAAGTCTGTAACCCTGATGTATTTATGTAGTAGCTTCATGAACTACTATGTATATTATTTATTTCTGCTGCGAGATTCTGTATTACTCTGTGTGTGATTCCGTGTCTGATTCTATATTAAAACCCCAAATTGATAACCTGTCTTATTTGAATGGTTTATGTCGGACAAGGATGGTTTATTGTTTGCTTAAGTTGTTCGAAAAAGGCGTGTCGTCACAGAATTGAAAAATATATTTTAGCGAGAAGTTAAGTGAGGATTTTAAATTATTAAACTAGGTAATTTAAAAGTGTTTAAATATATTTCAGAAAGTTAGTTTTTTAAATATTTTAAAATTGTCAAAATAGGATTGTAAGTTATGAATAAGTCTTGTAAATCGATTAAAATTTTTTAATAAATCAAAATTAATTATTGTTTCAAAGTTATGTAATTATTTTAAATTGTTTAAAGTATATTTAAATTATTAATTAAGTTAGTTATAATGAGTTGGCATTAAGTTAATTATTATTTAATAATTAACCCGTATTATTATTTTAAAGGATAAACTATTCAATTTTCATATTATATAATAACTTTTATTTAAAGAGTATTTGCCTAAATTTAACATGGAAATTTATATAGAAATTTTATAAGTATTATTTTGACAAAATTATAAATAAAGTTTTTGAAAAGTCATGGTATACTTTCATGGCGAAATCGGAGGCAGAGAGTGCCTGTAGTTAAGTTTTGGATTTCTCTGGGATAGAGACGTAATCATTGAGCTGTGAATCAATGGTTGATACCGTAGTGGTACATTCCATATTATTTTAAATGGTTTCAAATATTTTTAAAAGGATAGTTTGAGAATATACTAAATTCAGTAAGATAAGTAAATATTCTGGATGAAGAGATTTAAGTGATTGAAATTTAAATTAAATAAGACATAGTGAATTCAGTTGAAATGGAATCTTTGATTGGATGATTGTTTATTTGATAGTTAAATAACCGACTATCAAATCTGGAACCAAAAACATAACTTTGGGAATATCTAGGGAAACATGAGAATTATATGGTACAGTTACCGTTCGAGGTGCTATACTGTACGTATAAACTCATTTCGTTCTTCTAGGACGATTATAAGGAAATCTATCCACTAACGGTTAGAATGTGATCTCCGATCTTATTTTCGTCTGTTTGTTTCCTAAAGAACCGAGGTTGAGTTTACCGGAAACATAGAACTTTGTTTCGAAGAGACCGGGATCGGATAAGTTATCCGAAAACCACTTCGTTCCAACAGTACGTTTTCGAAGTGAAAACAAGAGCATGGATTCGATGATGGAGCAGTGAAGTGCAAGGGCTAATTGCTACTAATCCTGAGAATGATTCCAAAATGGGTGTAGTAGGAATAGTGCCTTCAGTTCCATTCGGACACAGAATGGACTTGTATGGATGAATGCTATTAGTACGTTGTCATTGGAGGACAATAAGCATTCTAAGTGAAAATCCCTTAAAAGGTAATCGTAGCCTCTAGCCTCATCAACCGGGAATGACTGAAAATCAGAGGAGATGCAGCAAGGCTAAGTGTGTTGCACCCAATTAGGGTATGTTTATCACCTTTCTAGATACCCTCGCATATTATTACTACGGTGCGCGGAAGAACTCAGAAAGGGTGGGAATACCCGGGGTGATAGCATATTCGGTCTATCTAGGTTAGGGGTAGTCCGGTTGTGATGACCCTGAAATCGGCCTTCGAAAATCGGCACCCGTACTTTACTTGTACTCAAAATGCCGCAGATTCAAACGTCGAATCTGGTTCACCGGAGCTTATAACACAGTTAAGTAAATAACACAGTGGAAGAAACAGAATAATACATTGATATACAATATCTGATACAACAGAGTAATACAATGAATATCAATATACATCAAAGATATAATACAAGAAATAGCAGCGGAAAAGAAAATAGATAACACCAGCAGCGGATAATCTCCATCTCCAAAGCAACAATCCAGAAATAGCTCGAACTCCCAATAACGATGCACCAAGATAAGCAAGTGCAGTCCGATCTAAAGACTGAACTAGCTCCAAAAAATCTACTAATCTGACTATTTGGAAAACCCAACTCTAGACTGCCCGTGTAGAAAATTTTGAGCACCCAGAGTTTAGGAAAGAAACAATAAACTCCGGATCAGTCATGGGACTGGTGTGAGCAACAAAAACAGTTTATCTTTAAAAACAAACAACAGAACAATTTAAAGTCAATTCGCAATGCTTTTGGAAAATGAAACTACCATAAGACCTCCCGCCACACACACAATGCAATCGCAGAATTGGAGGAGATTTCTTCTTATGATAGTCAAAAATGCTTACTACGCAAGAAAAAACTCTTTTGATATTATTACTAGTGCATAGTGTGAAAACATTTCTAAAATACAATATTAATCTTAGCCAGCATACAACCATTATTATATGCCTACTATAGCTACTATGTTCAATAGCAGGTTACCGCCACATTCCAAAGCAGGTTATACAACTAACACCGTACAAAGCTCGTATTGTTTCTTTGGATTTCCAACAAATGATCAGGCAAAGGAACTTCCTTACACCGAAATGGAAATGCCTCTGGAAAGACGTCCCGAGAACCTAACCGGATCTCTGCAAACAAAAGGCCGACGCTACCTCACGCTTTAACCAAGCTGTAACTAGGTAACTAACACACGAGCTATGTCATCCCCCGATCGTCACCGACCTTTATCCGAGACGTCTCGATCACAAAGCAACATCACACAGTAATGAATAAAGTGTGTCCACATGAGTAAGTATCTGGGCTCCATACCATGATACCACCTTTTATCCAGAAGGAAATGACATACCCTAGGGGCGCTACCCCTACAAACCTTTGCCGCAACATTCCTGTTTCGACCATTACCGGGTTGTGAGGCTCGACGAAGTCTCGTCCACAAAACTACGCTTTTTCACAAAGCAACGCTTTGATCAAAACAAATGATCAACAGCACTTCGTATGCCACATTACCAAATTGGGAATGTATCACTAGTAACCATCAACTACATAACCTCTGAGCTCGTACGTCTCAGAGAAGGGTGTTAAGCTAAGAGAATAAATTCTCCGCCACCAACAGAAATGTATTTGATAGAAACCAGCTTTACATCTCAAAGTGTAACGTCAGACACACATCCATACAAGTCTGTTCCGGTATCGAACAGAACCGAAGGCACTTCCAAAGAAGCCCTTGCAATCCGGGTATTCACAATCCCGATCGGATTTCCTATCACTTAGGGAATCTCTATACCGGCGCGACTCAGTGCAGAGACAATCGATAGGTCATCCTATCGTTCTCGCAAATACCCGGTCTTCACCACCGGTCTTCAAATGCGATCCATATACAACGTATCATTATTCGGAATGGGTTATATGACACAAAGGTCCTTTCCCGGATAAACCGAATAACGAGCGCAATTAAAAATCATATGGATACTGGGGTCTCAGTTAAATCACAGCTTAAATCCCAAACTTTTCATTCGAATGGTTAAAACGAATTACCATTTCCAATCTTTTAAACAAAAAGATTTAATTCACAAAGTTCACCCCATTCACAAAGATTCATTCATGGATTTCAAAACAATTTCCATTTTAATTGAATAGGTTTACTCGTTAAATCCTTAAATCAAGATTTAACTTATAGCTTTCAAAACTGGTTTCTAAAGATTCATTCATAGCCTTTCAAAACAATTCTATTTCAAGTTGGATTAACTCATCCGGCCTTTGAATCAAAGACTCATTTCATAGTTTTCAAAACATTTCAATTCCATTTCAAACTTGAAACCTTTCAACACAATTTGGAAATCCTTTCTTAAAATGAAAGCTATTATTATTTGAAAACAAGTTGTTTTCGTTTCGGAAAAATCCAGTTATATTTACACGAGTTAAAACCCTTGAATTAACTTCAAATTCCCAAATCAATACCTTTAAAATGGTTTAACCCATATATAACTTGTACAGCATCTTTAATCCCTAGTTTCAAATCATAGAATTCAATTTCAAACTTGAATTCAAATTTAAATCAAATTATTTAAATTTTCAAAACTCGATTAAGTTATTCAAAATAACTTTTATATTTGAAATTCCATTTCAAAAGCTTTTCAATTTAAACCCAAATTTCCAATTTCAAAATCAATTGAAATTAAAATTTCAATTTCAAAAACATCAAATTTAAATTATTTGTGACTTAACCGATTTCCACGTGAAATCCATATTTGTATGTGTATAGTGTAGTCTAGGGGTTTCACACAATAGTGCACAACATCAATCATCACAGATATACCAATATCGATAAGCGATATAATCGATAACGCTTATCTTCATTCATAGTTTCATAGATAAAATAAATTTATCAGTCACAAAGATTCATCATTACAATTCGATGTGGGTTTCGGATAACCAACTGGAATCCGACTCCCTGTCGCATCGAAGTTTAAATGCCGTTTTACGGGCAACAGGGTTTTCACAAAAATACAGAGATAAATCACATCACAGTTCAGCACAAAGCAATGCGCATCACACAGTATCACAATCACAACAGAAATACTAATCCAGTACACAATATCTGATGATAGTCAATCATCTCCAATTTGGGTGAATATGATTAAATGTATTAACTACACAATTATTTTATAAATTGCAAATCAATGATTAATTATTCTTAACTATGAATTAATTAAATCTTAATTACTTTCATTAATTAATCATTCTTTAATTTATCAACTTTTAATTATAAAATAATTACAAATTTTAATTGTTTAAATCTTCATTTAATCATTATAAAGAATTTTTGTTTTAAGTAAAAATTTGAATATTTGATTTACTCTTCATATATTTAATCAAGTTAATTTTTTTTAAACAGTCAAATTTTCAAAATCAAATTTTTTTAAAAACACTTCATTTATTTCAGATACTTATTTCAAAAAAAACCCAAATTTAAAAATCATGTTTCAGAATTTCCAAAAACTTGAGTTTTTACTGTTTTAAATTTGTCCCGAGGCCTCCCCGAGCAAAATTGCTCTCTGCTTTGAGTCCTAGCTAAAACCTACCCATGTGGCATATTTTTTCAAAAAATTTGTTTAAGTTTTAAAACCGACTCGATACAACCCAAAACGACTTCGAACACGTCTTCGAGTCCTCACCCCAAATTTCCCGAGCAGTACCCGAGTTGCCTGACCTCTTTCCCAATCACAGCTGATACTTTCGCCACCACGTGCACGTGCACCAACGGAGCGGCCATCTCTGGCTGACGCCACGATCGTCATCAGGTTGCCTACCACCTGACTATGCCTCTAGACCACCCAGTAACCACGAACTTCGTCGAATCCACAATCGAGTTCACGACCCAGACCACTACGACACTGGACCACCAGAAAACGCCTCGTCCTCCCACCTCTGGCCATTAGAGGCCGCGAAAACTCGGCTGAAGCTTCGCCTCGACCAGATGCTCCTATTCCCACCGGAGGCTCAAAGTCTGATCGCCTATTGATGGCGCAGCACCATCATTTCTGACATGAACGAAAATGGGTTCTCAAACCTAATTAGATCTCGTATTCAAAAATTAAAGTTTTATAATTTACACTTATATTTTTCTAGCAATCTTGAACGTTGAATCTTGCTACCACAACGATCTCGAGGTCCATAACTACATAGATCACCAGAATTTGTCAAAAGTTCATTTTCTGATCAACTGCCATTTTCCAGAGAGATGTCCAATGAAAAATTTTGATTTTTGTTTTTAAAATCATCATTTTTAAAGGGGATTCACATAGTGTCATTAAAGTTAAAATTCATGAAGTTTGAATTTCTTGAAAAGTTTAAATTGTGACAATACTTCATTGTTTCCAGGAAGAAAGAACTGTGTATATTGTTTTAATTCATTAGTGAAATAAGATAATAGTTCAACAATAATTTTAACTTGATCACATTCCTATTTCAGAAGTAAAGAGAGGAAGAGAATGTTTGGGTTTTCATTGATATGGTTTTACTCTGTATACTCAAGATTTTAAACATGTCTGAATTCATTTTTCAAAGTTTTTCCAGTAAAAGAAAACAATGGCATTGCTTTGATTTAATCTGAAAAACAAAATGCATTGTAAAACCATCCTTCTACCTATCTTACAATTCAATTTCTTTTCAAAGGAAATGGGGAGAAGGTTTTTAAAATCATCACTGTAACAAAATGATATAGAAAGACAGAAAGAAAACAGGTTACAGTGTTTCCAGGCAATTCAAAACACAACATGCCTATTCATTCCATTCAAAAATTATGACATTCATACAGAGATTCAAGCACAACAATTTGAACCAAGTGTAAGTTTACTCACCTGTCTAAAATGAAGAACAGAATTCTTTTTGAAACAGGCTTTGAGAAATTTGCTTGATAAAGATCTTCTTTGTTGTTTGCAGTTGAATTTTTACTGAAGTTTGTTTAAGTTGAATGATGATTTTTTTCTTTTACTTCAGATGTTTCTCAGTTGTACTTGAACGAAAATGAAATGAAATGTTGATGTATATAAAAGGGAAGTTTACAGGGTTTTGAAATATATTGTTTCAGCTGAGAGAAACTTGACAATATTTTGTACAAAAATGTGAATTCTTAGCATGTTTGCATTAATGAGGTTGTACAATACACATACTTATTTTCCTCCTTCATTTCGGCTGATACATTTTAGTCATGGGCTAGGGATATGGCATTAATTGCCAAGTACTTTGTTCCCATGCTTAGCCCTTTTGTATGTTGATATTTTCCTATTTCCTACTTTATCTTGTTTTATTCTTGCCTTGCCTGCATTCTTGACCAAGCAAGATTTTGTTTTGGAGGCTAATGATCATATTATTTTTCGGCTGAAAAGATATGATGAAGTACATATGTCTACTTCTTTTTGTCTTTACAATATTACTTTATGGTGTAATTAAGTCTCTATTTTAATTATGCTGTTAAATTTTAGTTAATGTATTTACTTAATATTTTATAGTCTATCTCCTATATTTTTATTCCTATTTCTCACTTTAATTTTATTTTCAACCTTAATACTTGTCTTCTTTTCTTTTAGTCTTTGTCTTATGACTTTATAATATAAATAAATCTCTATTTTATTTTACTATGTTAGATTTTAGTTAATATGTTTACCTTATTTTTTTTGTACATATTTAAATGAGATTCTATAATTATTTTGTTGTTAAAATTTTAACTATGTGTATTTATTTTATATTCTTAAAATTTTATCTTATATATATATATATATATTTCTAAATTTAAAATGATTTAATATATTTTCTATTTGAATCGGGGAAACTCGCTTCCATTTATAATAAATTTAACAATTTTTTTTCAAAAATTCATTTAATCATCAATTTAAATTAAATTAAAATCTAGGGTCGTTACAAACTTCCCCTCTTAAAAGAATTTCGTCCTCGAAATTTACAGGCACGAAAAATAACACAGATAGATCAAAGATAGAGAAATATCTTTTCAGATCAAACTGTATATCCATTTTGTATTTGGCTCATCAAAACAAAATGTCAACAATTTAAAATTTTCAATTAATTCTAAGTTTCCAATTTCAAATTCATTAAAGTTTTAAAAACGAAAAGCTGATAAGAAAACGATGAAGATACTAAGTAAGGATCTTCTACAACGATTCGTAGGGCCATCATCACACTAAAACTTCTTCTTGTAGCTGGTACAAAGAAATCAAAAGAATTTGGAATCGAATCAAAGAAAATTGAGAGAGAAAATTATTTCCACTGTTGCAGGGTATTGACCATTTATAGTCGTATTTTCCTGTCCCCTATCTCGTTCTCTTCTTGCACTCATACTCACTATCAATGGATAGTAAGAGAATTTATTGAGACGTTTAAACGGATATCTTAGGGATATACTCATTCTAGGGATACTTCACCCTATCTCTAATGAGTTACTTAACGTGTTATACTCCTGAGCTAAAGTTCAACCTTAGCTCTGATACCAAATGTGATGACCCTGAAATCGGCCTTCGAAAATCGGCACCCATACTTTACTTGTACTCAAAATGCCGTAGATTCAAACGCCGAATCTGGTTCACCGGAGCTTATAACACAGTTAAGTAAATAACACAGTGGAAGAAACAGAATAATACATTGATATACAATATCTGATACAATAGAGTGATACAATGAATATCAATATACATCAGAGATATAATACAAGAAATAGCAGCGGAAAAGAAAATAGATAACACCAGCAGCGGATAATCTCCATCTCCAAAGTAACAATCCAGAAATAGCTCGAACTCCCAATAACGATGCACCAAGATAAGCAAGTGCAGTCCGATACAAAGACTAAACTAGCTCCAGAAAATCTACTAATTTGACTATCTGAAAAACCCAACTCTAGACTGCCCGTGTAGAAAATTTTGAGTACCTAGAGTTTAGGAAAGAAACAATAAACTTCGGATCAGTCATGGGACTGGTGTGAGCAACAAAAACAGTTTATCTTTAAAAACAAACAACAAAACAATTTAAAGTCAATTCGCAATGCTTTTGGAAAATGAAACTACCATAAGACCTCCCGCCACAAACACAATGCAATCACAGAATTGGAGGAGATTTCTTCTTATAATAGTCAAACATGCTTACTACGCAAGAGAAAACTCTTTTGATATTATTACTAGTGCATAGTGTGAAAACATTTCGAAAATACAATATTAATCTTAGCCAGCATACAACCATTATTGTATGCCTACTATAGCTACTATGTTCAATAGCAGGTTACCGCCACATTCCAAAGCAGGTTATACAACTAACACCGTACAAGGCTCGTATTATTTCTTTGGATTTCCAACAAATGATCAGGCAAAGGAACTTCCTTGCACCGAAATGGAAATGCCTCTGGAAAGACGTCCCGAGAACCTAACCGGATCTCTGCAAACAAAAGGCCGACGCTACCTCACGCTTTAACCAAGCTGTAACTATGTAACTAACACACGAGCTATGTCATCCCCCGGTCGTCACCGACCTTTATCCGAGACGTCTCAATCACAAAGCAACATCACACAGTAATAAATAAAGTGTGTCCACATGAGTAAGTATCTGGGCTCCATACCATGATACCACCTTTTATCCAGAAGGAAATGACATACCCTAAGGGCGCTATCCCTAAAAACCTTTGCCGCAACATTCCTATTTCAACCATTACCGGGTTGTGAGGCTCGACGAAGTCTCGTCCACAAAACTACGCTTTTTCACAAAGCAACACTTTGATCAAAACAAATGATCAACAGCACTTCATATGCCACATTACCAAATTAGGAATGTATCACTAGTAACCATCAACTACATAACCTCTGAGCTCGTACGTCTCAGAGAAGGGTGTTAAGCTAAGAGAATAAATTCTCCGCCACTAACAGAAATGTATTTGATAGAAACCAGCTTTACATCTCAAAGTGTAACGTCAGACACACATCCATACAATTCTGTTCCGGGATCGAACAGAACCGAAGGCACTTCCAAAGAAGCCCTTGCAATCCGAGTATTCACAATCCCAATCGGATTTCCTATCACTTAGGGAATCTCTATACCGGCGCGACTCAGTGCAGAGACAATCGATAGGTCATCCTATCGTTCTCGCAAATACCCGGTCTTCACCACCGGTCTTCAAATGCGATCCATATACAACGTATCATTATTCGGAATGGGTTATATGACACAAAGGTCCTTTCCCGGCTAAACCGAATAACGAGTGCAATTAAAAATCATATGGATACTGGGGTCTCAGTTAAATCACAGCTTAAAGCCCAAACTTTTCATTCGAATGGTTAAAACGAATTACCATTTCCAATCTTTTAAACAAAAAGATTTAATTCACAAAGTTCACCCCATTCACAAAGATTCATTCATGGATTTCAAAACAATTTCCATTTTAATTGAATAGGTTTACTCGTTAAATCCTTAAATCAAGATTTAACTTATAGCTTTCAAAACTGGTTTCTAAAGATTCATTCATAGCCTTTCAAAACAATTCTATTTCAAGTTGGATTAACTCATCCGGCCATTGAATCAAAGACTCATTTCATAGTTTTCAAAACATTTCAATTCCATTTCAAACTTGAAACCTTTCAACACAATTTGGAAATCGTTTCTTAAAATGAAAGCTATTATTATTTGAAAACAAGTAGTTTTCGTTTCAGAAAAATCCAGTTATATTTACACAAGTTAAAACCCTTGAATTAAATTCAAATTCCCAAATCAATACCTTTAAAATGGTTTAACCCATATATAACTTGTACAGCATCTTTAATCCCTAGTTTCAAATCATAGAATTCAATTTCAAACTTGAATTCAAATTTAAATCAAATTACTTAAATTTTCAAAACTCGATTAAGTTATTCAAAATAACTTTTATATTTGAAATTCCATTTCAAAAGCTTTTCAATTTAAACCCAAATTTTCAATTTCAAAATCAATTGAAATTAAAATTTCAATTTCAAAAACATCAAATTTAAATTATTTGTGACTTAACCGATTTCCACGTGAAATCCATATTTGTATGTGTATAGTGTAGTCCAGGGGTTTCACACAATAGTGCACAACATCAATCATCATAGATATACCAATATCGATAAGCGGTATAATCGACAATGCTTATCTTCATTCACAGTTTCATAGATAAAATAAATTTATCAGTCACAAAGATTCATCATTACAATTCGATGTGGGTTTCGGATAACCAATTGGAATCCGACTCCCTGTCGCATTGAAGTTTAAATGCCGTTTTACGGGCAACAGGGTTTTCACATAAATACAGAGATAAATCACATCACAGTTCAGCACAAAGCAATGCGCATCATACAGTATCACAATCACAACAGAAATACTAATCCAGTACACAATATCTGATGATAGTCAATCATCTCCAATTTGGGTGAATATGATTAAATGTATTAACCACACAATTATTTTATAAATTGCAAATCAATGATTAATTATTCTTAACTATGAATTAATTAAATCTTAATTACTTTCATTAAGTAATCATGCTTTAATTTATCAACTTTTAATTATAAAATAATTACAAATTTTAATTGTTCAAATCTTCATTTAATCATTATAAAGAATTTTTGTTTTAAGTAAAAATTTGAATATTTGATTTACTCTTCATATATTTAATGAAGTTAATTTTTTTTAAACAGTCAAATTTTCAAAATCAAATTTTTTTAAAAACACTTCATTTATTTCAGATACTTATTTCAAAAAAAACCCAAATTTAAAAATCATGTTTCAGAATTTCCAAAAACTTGAGTTTTTACTGTTTTAAATTTGTCCCGAGGCCTCCCCAAGTCATTCCTGAGCAAAATTGCTCCCTTCTTCGAGTCCTAGCCAAAACCTACCTGTGTGGCATATTTTTTTCAAAAAATTTGTTTAAGTTTTAAAACCGACTCGATACAACCCAAAACGACTTCGAACACGTCTTCGAGTCCTCACCCTCAAATTTCCCGAGCAGTGTCCGAGTTGCCTGACCTCTTTCCCAAATCTATCACAGCTGATACTTTCGCCACCACGTGCACGTGCACCAACGGAGCGGCCATCTCTGGCCGACGCCACGATCGTCATCAGGTCGCCTACCACCTGACTACGCCCCTAGACCACCCAGTAACCACGAACTTCGTCGAATCCATAATCGAGCTCACGACCCAGACCACAACGACACTGGACCACTAGAAAATGCCTCGTCCTCCCACCTCTGGCCATTAGAGGCCGCGAAAACTCGGCTGAAGCTTCGCCTCGACCAGATGCTCCTATTCCCACCGGAGGCTCAAAGTCTGATCGCCTATTGATGGCGCAGCACCATCGAACGAAAATGAGTTCTCAACCCTAATTTGATCTCGTATTCAAAAATTAAAGTTTTATAATTTACACTTATATTTTTCTAGCAACCTTGAACGTTGAATCTTGCTACCACAACGATCTCGAGGTCCATAACTACATAGATCACCAGAATTTGTCAAAAGTTCATTTTCTGATCAACTGCCATTTTCCAGAGAGATGTCCAATGAAAATTTTTGATTTTTGTTTTTAAAATCATCATTTTTAAAGGGGATTCACATAGTGTCATTAAAGTTAAAATTCGTGAAGTTTGAATTTCTTGAAAAGTTTAAATTGTGACAATACTTCATTGTTTCCAGGAAGAAAGAACTGTGTATATTGTTTTAATTCATTACTGAAATAAGATAAAAGTTCAACAATAATTTTAACTTGATCACATTCCTGTTTCAGAAGTAAAGAGAGGAAGAGAATGTTTGGGTTTTCATTGATATGGTTTTACTCTGTATACTCAAGATTTTAAACATGTCTGAATTCATTTTTCAAAGTTTTTCCACTAAAAGAAAACTATGGCTTTGCTTTGATTTAATTTGAAAAACAAAATGCATTGTAAAACCATCCTTCTACATATCTTACAATTCAATTCTTTTCAAAGGAAATGGGGAGAAGGTTTTTAAAATCATCACTGTAACAAAATGATACAGAAAGACAGTAAGAAAATAGGGAACAGTGTTTCCAGGCAATTCAAAACACAACATGCCTATTCATTCCATTCGAAAATTATGACATTCATACAGAGATTCAAGAACAACAATTTGAACCAAGTGTAAGTTTACTCACCTATCTAAAATGAAGAACAGAATTTTTTTTGAAACAGGCTTTGAGAAATTTGCTTGATAAAGATCTTCTTTGTTGTTTGCAGTTGAATTTTTACTGAAGTTTGTTTAAGTTGAATGATGATTTTTTTCTTTTACTTCAGATGTTTCTCAGTTGTAATTGAACGAAAATGAAATGAAATGGTTATGTATATAAAAGGAAGTTTACAGGGTTTTGAAATATATTGTTTCAGCTGAGAGAAACTTGACAATATTTTGTACAAAAATGTGAATTCTTAGCATGTTTGCATTAATGAGGTTGTACAATACACATACTTATTTTCCTCCTTCATTTCGGCCGATACATTTTAGTCATGGGCTAGGGATATGGCATTAATTGCCAAGTACTTTTTTCCCATGCTTAGCCCTTTTGTATGTTGATATTTTCCTATTTCCTACTTTATCTTGTTTTATTCTTGCCTTGCCTGCATTCTTGACCAAGCAAGATTTTGTTTTGGAGGCTAATGATCATATTATTTTTCGGCTGAAAAGATATGATGAAGTACATATGTCTACTTCTTTTTGTCTTTACAATATTACTTTATGGTGTAATTAAGTCTCTATTTTAATTATGATGTTAAATTTTAGTTAATGTATTTACTTACTATTTTATAGTCTATCTCCTATATTTTTATTCCTATTTCTCACTTTAATTTTATTTTCAACCTTAATACTTGTCTTTTTTTCTTTTATTCTTCGTCTTATGACTTTATAATATAAATAAATCTCTATTTTATTTTACTATGTTAGATTTTAGTTAATATGTTTACCTTATTTGTTTTGTACATATTTAAATGAGATTCTATAATTATTTTGTTGTTAAAATTTTAACTATGTGTATTTATTTTATATTCTTAAAATTTTATCTTATATATATATTTCTAAATTTAAAATTATTTAATATATTTTCTATTTGAATCGGGGAAACTCGCTTCCATTTATAATAAATTTAACAAATTTTTTTCAAAAATTCATTTAATCATCAATTTAAATTAAATTAAAATCTAAGGTCGTTACACCGGTCTTGTGTTACTGGGGATCCCAGCATGGTCCTCGGTATATTTTTCTAGATGTGTACTGTGACAGGTGGTTCCCCCAGTGCCTAGTCATTCGTATGGAATCTATTCTCCAATACGTGCCTTTACGGTTTTAGTTGTAGAGCCTAGTATGCTGTAATTTAATTAATGCAACAATTTTAGCTATTTGAATAAGTATTTGTACTTAGACACTATTATAATATCAAATGATTTGATATAAAATGGTTTTGGTTATCGTAAGGTAAAAACCTGTCGTGTTTATGTGTGGCGTGGTCTTACAAGATACCTTTGTTTTTCAATGAATTTTGATAACTTTAATAATTCAAATTTAGTGTGTTTTCTCACATTGCTTTTCCAAACTGACTCGGGTGTTATTTTATTATAATGCTCGGGTCAGACCGAGTATTACAAATACACGATATGATGCTATGGAGCTCAGGAGACGAGCTGGATGACGTAGACGTATCATACGTACTTGATTATATTCCGTTGTGTATTGTAGGCTGTATATTCAGCATTTGTGAGGACAAGTTATTATAACTGTCCAATATTAAGTTATTGATTTGTTGTACTCTGATGATGTAATGTATAAGTAATGTTTTATAGCCCTTTTTGTATAAAGACATGTTATTATCTATTATATATTGTTCCGTTGCGATTGTGAGATTCTGTGTTGTTATTTCTATTTTCTTCTTCTACCTCTTTCTTCTTTTCTCTAACAATCTGGTACTTCCGGCACTCGATTGCTCAGCATGTAATACAGTGAACATATTGATGTCGATTTTCAAAGGTCGAAATTCCGTGCCATGACACTTGGTATCAGAGCTGAAGTTTAAGCGAGAACCTTGGCTTTGATGGGGTAACTCATTAGAGATAGGGTCAGTAGTACCCTAGAATGAGTTTGAGTGTATTAATAGATATGAGCGCGTATTTGTTAGTGAATATAAAACGGTTTTATATTGTGTTGATTGATCTATTGAGTGGCTTATGGATTCTGGTCAATACGAGTAATTGACGTTATTGATAGGGATCTCTAAACACTTGAAAAGAACAATTCGACATGGTATTGTTTTGAAAGGGGGTAAATGAAATAATTTTACCCAGGTTATTTTTATATATAAAGGAATAATATTTCAGAAATTACTATAGTTGTATATGGTGTGCTTGGTTGTTAGAAAATGATAATATTAAACCATTATCATTTGTTGTTGGGGTGATTGAATAAATGTTGATATTATAACCAAAGTTAAAAAAGTAATTCATATAACAAAATTGAATTTGTAAATATGAGTTATAAATTTGATTTATAATTTGAAATGGAATGAAATCCTAGAGGAATATTTAAATATAGATTTAAAAGGATTTAAAAGTTGGAAATTTGGGAATTTAAATCCCGTTGGATTTGAAAATGATTTTCGAAGTCCTAGAAATTAATAGTGATGTTATTTGGGAAATATTTGTGAATTGAAATATTTAAAATGGTTTTCAAAAGAGGAAAAAGCACTGAACTCACTTCAGTTGCTGGAAAATAATTCTGATGATGATCGCGACATCATCGGTGTTCATATTCGAGTTTCCAAGGGAGGAATTGCTACCTTAATGATTTGCAGTTAGAGTTTGTTTTGTAAAACTGATTTGATTTTGAAATTCAAAGGAATAATTTGATATACCAAAGGTTGTGTGTGTGTATATATATTTGATTTCAAAATTGATTTGAAATAATTTGGGAATAAGAAGTTTAACTCTGGGATGTTTATTTAAAAATGTTTTATGGAATATGAGTAAGTTGGGTGACTTATGAAAATGTGAAATTGATTTTGGAATGGAATAAAACTTAAGTTAAGTATAAAAGAAATTAAGAAATTTAGCCTAAGTAGGCTAAATGGAGCAAGTATTGAAAATAGAATTTACTAAGATTGGAAATAAATTTAGTGAATGAACTAATTAATTTAATTAGTAAGTAAATGGAATTGAAATTGAATATTGGAATGATATTTAACTTGAATTATGTTAAATAAAGTGAAATTCAAAATTTAGTTTGAGTTGGACTAAATAAACTAAATTCTGGAAATAGAATTGATTGAGTTAAAGTGAATATAAATTTAAGTGTTAATTAACTATAAGAAGTTGTATGAGATGTTTATAAACTTAAGTAAGGTTTTTGAAGTGAGCCACAAATGAATTAATATGGAGTGGAATGAGTTAAATATAGAATCTGATGAAATTAATTCTCAAGTGAGATTAGTATGAAAAGGAATATACTAAGTAAATATTTGAATAAAGATTAAATAAAAGGTGTGTAAAATGATAATTGTGGATAATTGATTGAAATGAAATAAATGAGAATAAAAGAAATTGATATAGCTAAGAAATCAATTGAAATAAATACGTAAGTTGTACGTATATTATTTTATTTCCAATGACGGTTTGATCCAGATTCGAGCATAGAATTTTGAGATAATTTAAATCGATCCCGGTTAGGATTTTTCACTCGATTTTCGACGGCGAACACTGGATATGGGTTTTTGATTGATTATGAGATTCTCTATCATGGTTATGGCTATGCAAGGAGAATGACGGTTTCTAATCAAGGAACCAGATCTGAGTCCGCACTAGAGAGTCATGTGAACGATACTAGTTCGGAAGTGAAATTGTGTGATTGAGCAAGCGATTAGATTTGATATTACATACGGATGATATATGTACATCGTACGGGTTTTGGTGAAATAAATATTGGAAAATGAAAATGCTGAGTAAAATGGTTTTGAATTATATGATTGGATATCATTAGTAAATTAGATACATGTATATGAAAGCAAGAACCAAATTGATGTCTTCAATATCAAGAGAGAATTGGGTTGCCCGACAAAAAGGTATGTGTTTAAATTATTGATTGAAATTAATGATTTTCTGATTGAGCCACTTGGCTTTTGTTTGCTTTTGATGATTTGAGCCCGTAGAGGCAGTTTTGTAGTTTTTTGGATCTAGCCGCGCAAAAGAGACGCTGGCGAAATTTTTCAAAAATTTAAGGAGTTAGAAAATTTTGAAGAAAATTTTTGATAACTAATTGTGATTTTATATTATAACTCGAAATGGTTGAGTAAAATATATTATTTGAAATCTATAGATGAGCTTGGAAATTAGTAGAGGTGATAATGGGTTTCAACATAATTGAATTTGGGAAGTTTCAAAATGATTTGGTTTGAAATAGGTAATGGGTTTGGACCATTCTCTTACCTTGGCAATTTCGGGGACGAAATTCTTTTAAGGAGGAAGGAATGTAACGACCTAGAATTTTGGTTATTTGAAAATGTAATATTTAATTGATTTTAAATATTTAAAAGTTAATTTTTAACTTGAATTTCAAACAAAATGATTTATTGGATAATTTAGTTATTTAATTTAATAATTGAATATTGGTTAAATTATTGAACCTTGAGTTTTAAGCTTGATAAAAATATTTTAAAGGCTTATTAAATTTATATGAATAAGAATGAAGATAATAAAAATTTTAAAATTGAATTTAAAAGTGATTTGTTCGACTTTAAAAATAACTCGTTTAAATTAATGAGTAAAAATAGCCTTTCGAGG
Organism: Allium fistulosum; assembly: GCA_030737815.1. Classification (NCBI taxonomy): domain Eukaryota; kingdom Viridiplantae; phylum Streptophyta; class Magnoliopsida; order Asparagales; family Amaryllidaceae; genus Allium; species Allium fistulosum. The sequence goes on from CM060903.1 coordinate 1,180,061,259, forward strand.
CATAGTCTTGGATTTCAACGAAACTACTTCCATTCAATCCGTAATAGTGTATTATTATCGGATTTCAAATTTCGTAACATTTGGAGTTATCGTTTGGTCGTACGGGATATAAACGCGCTGAAATTTGTATCGAAAATTCAATATAATAATTGGGTCCAAAAAGCAATCTTCTCCATACGATCAAATTAGGACTAGAAACCTTTTCCATTTCATTTGGAATGGGGGTATAACATTATGAATGCTGAAATTGAATGATGTTCGTTTCCATTTAGAACAATTAGCAAAATAAAAATCAAGGTGAGTTAATCTCACTCAATTTTGGATTACTAGTTAATTTTAAATAGTTTGAAATTAATTATTGGATGCCTGGTTGAATTTGATAATTTTTATCAATTTGGATGTTATTATATATATAGTAGTATATGTATATTAGTAGTTGGAGTGATTGTTCCCGCATATGTATAGCGGATGAGACCTTATGCGCCCTGCATAATAGCGGATGACCCTATATACCGCGATATCCCCCTCGAAGTGGGATTTGTATTTTTATATTGTACTAACAACTGTGGATGCAGGAACACAAGTTGGAGGGATCCAACTAGATTCCTCAAAAATGTTGAAATTATTTTTATATTCAGTGATATGATATGTTGAATAATCTATGATAGATTATAGCGTGATTTGAATTTATTTGGTGCTACGGTATTACTGGTTTAGATTTTGGTATTTTTAAAAATAACATAAATATGTGTTTCTAATTTGGAAAGAAATCAAAAGGATAATTTGGGAGTGAAATGTTTATAATGAATTTGGGATTAACTAAAAGAAATGAATTTGAAAAAAAGAAAAATAAATAGTTTGACTCTAAATTAATACTTAACTATTTTAGAATATTGTAAAAAGGGATTTTTGGAATAATGTGTATAAAGGATTTTTAATAATAATTCTTAAGTGGTACTTGTCAAATATAAAAGGTTTTAAAAACCAAGATTTAAAAATAGATTGAAAAAAAATAGAAGTGGATTTGGAAGTAAATATGAAATTGAATATATCGGCCCTTAAGTAAGATCTCTAAATTTCGAAATAGAAGTAAAAGATCGAGATTTGGTTTTTGTTTGGCATATTTTTGGATTATTTGAGAAATTAATATATAAAGGGAATTTAATTTAGAAATCAAACTATAATGGATTTAAGCGATGTGAAACCGTACAAAACTAGAATTGAAACGGTGAGATTTATAAACAATGTTTATAAAAAAAGTGAAGTGATTATCAGTGGATAAATTGAAGTTATAAATTCACGGTAAGGATTTATAAGGAGATGGGTAAATCGGCTTAAGAATAAATGATAGATTTATTTCTAGAAATATGAAAAGGGGATTTACGAAATTGGGACGTAAATCAAAATGGGTGATAAATTGAGAAAGATTTATAAATATTAGACTGGCTATATTGGTATTGAAAAATATATTTTAGCGAGAAGTTAAGTTTGTTTTAAAAAGTGGATTTTAAATTATTAAACCGGGTAATTTAAAAGTGTTTAAAAATATTTCAGAAATTAGTTATTTAAATATTTTAAAATTGTCAAAATAGGATTATAAGTTGTGAATAAGTTTTGTAAATCGATTAGAATTTTTTAATTAAATCAGAATTATTTATTGTTTCAAAGTTATGTAATTATTATAAATTTTTTAAAGTATATTTAAATTATTAATTAAGTTAGTTATAATGAATTAGCATTAAGTTAATTATTATTTATGAATTAATCGATATTATTATTTTAAAGGATAAATTATTCAATTTTAAAATTATATAATAACTTTTATTTAAAGAGTATTTGTCTATATTTAACTTGGAAATTTATATAGAAATTTTATAAGTATTATTTTGAGAAAATTATTAAATAAAGTTTTCGGAAAGTAATGGTATACTTTCATGGCGAATCGGAGGCAGAGAGTGCCTGCAGTTAAGTTTTGGATTTCTCTGGGATAGAGACGTAATGACTGAGCTGTGAATCCATGGTTGATACCGCAGTGGTACTTTCCATATTATTTTAAAGGGTTTCAAATATTTTTAAAAAGGATAGTTTGATAATATACTAAATTCGGTAAGATAATTATATATTTTGGATAAAGAGATTTAAGTGATTGAAATTTAAATTGAATAAGACTTAGTGAATTCAGTTGAAACGGAGTCTTTGATTGGATGATTGTTTATTTGATAGTTAAATAATCGACTATCAAATTAGGACACACAAACATAACTTTGGGAATATCTAGGGAAACACGGGAATTATATGGTACAGTTACTGTTCGAGGTGCTATACTGTACGTATAAACTCGTTTCGTTCTTCTAGGACAATTATAAGGAAATTCATCCACTAACGGTTAGGAGGCGATCTCCGATCTTATTTTCGTCTGTTTGTTTCGAAGAGACCGGGATTGGATAAGTTATTCAAAAAACACTTCGATCCAACGAGTACGTTTTCGAAGTGAAAACAAGAGCATGGAGTCAAAGATGGAGCAGTGAAGTGCAAGGGCTAATCGCTACTAATCCTGAGGATGATTCCAAAATGGGTGTAGTAGGAATAGTGTCTTCGGTTCCGTTCGGACCCAAAATGGACTTGTATGGATGAATGCTATCAGTACGTTGTCATTGGAGGACAATGAGCATTCTAAGTGAAAATCCCTTAAAAGGTAATCGTAGCCTCTAGCCTCATCAACCGGAAATGACTGAAAATCAAGGGAGATGCAGCAAGGCTAAGTAGGTCGCATCAAATTAGGGTATGTTTATCACCTTTCTAGATACCCTCGCATATTATTACTACGGTGCACGGAAGAACTCGGAAACGGTCGGAACACCCGGGGTGACAGCATATTCCGCCTATCTAGGTTAGGGGTAGTCCGGTCTTGTGTTGTAGGGGATCCCAGCGTGGTACTCGGTACATTTTTCTAGATGTGTACTATGACAGGTGGTACCCCAGTGCCTAGTCATTCGTATGGAATCCATTCTCCAATAGGTGCCTTTATGGTTTTGGTTATAGAGCCTAGTATTCTGGAATTTAATTAATATAACAATATTATCTATTTGAATAAGTATTTGTACTTAGACACTATTATAATATCAGATGATTTGATATAAAATGTTTTTGGTTATCGTAAGGTAAAAACCCGTCGTGTTTATGTGTGGCGTGGTCTTACGAGATACCTTTTTTTCAAAGGATTTTGATAACTTTAATAATTCAAATTGAGTGTGTTTTCTCACGCTGGTTTTCCTGACTGACTCGGGTGTTATTTTATTATAATGCTCGGGTCAGACCGAGTATTACAAATACAAGATAGGATGCTATGGAGCTCAGGAGACGAGCTTGATGACGAAGACGTATCACACATACCTGAATATATTCCGTTGTGTGTTGTAGGCTATATATTCAGCATTTATGAGGACAAGTTATTAAAATTGTCCAATATTGAGTTATTGATTTGTTGTACTCTGATGATGTAATGTATAAGTAATGTTTTATAGCCCTTTTGTATAAAGACATGTTATTATCTATTATATATTGTTTCGCTGCGATTGTGAGATTCTGTGTTGTTATTTCTATTTTCTTCTTCTACCTCTTTCTTCTTTTATCTAACGATCTGGTATTTCCAGCACTCGATTGCTCGGCATGTAATACAGTGAACGTATTGATGTCGATTTTTGAAGGTCGAAAATTTGGGCCGTGACACTTTTCATATAATTAACTTGAAATATCTTTTAAGAATTAGTAACTTAAAATATGAGTACTCACAATTAGTTCCACTCCACCAATCTTTTTTATTGACTTTTCTTTTGATTCCGGTAGCACTTCCTTCTCTTTTTCTAGCTCCGAAGCTTCACGAACTTGCTTTTTTCCTTCCAAATGGTCGGCCTTGCCCTATTCTACCTCTTCCTTCATTATTTCTTCACTTCTTAGATGCTAAACCATATTTGATGACGATATAAGTACTTTGGCAAAGTTTGGAGTTAATTTCATAAGATTTTAAGAAAAGTTAGTAAGGAAAGAGAAGAGAAGAAGCCATTAGAGAAACTTTTAGAAAGCTTGAGAAAGGAAGAAGAAGATGGAAATTTGTGTGAAAGAAAGTGAGAATGAAGGTAGGTATCTATAGAAAAAAGTTTGGAATAAAATATTATTATGTAAAATGATGAAAATAGCATTTACTTTCTTTTTAAGCAAATTTATTTTTTTTCAACACTTAACATCACATTTCAAATCATGCTTTATGTTACTTTCACTTAAGTAGTAAGAAAAGTAAAGTAATAATTATGTTTGGTTTGATTTGACATGTTTTGGAATTTTGTGCTTACTTTTTCTTAATGAAATTCTAGAATTTTCTAAGTATGTTTAGTAAAAGTAAACTTGATTAGTGAATTAATTAATACTTATACTATTTGAATATATGTTCCTACATAAGAAAATAAAGGTGCGACAAAGTTGCGACAACTTTTAATCGACAAAACGTTGATTTTCGACAAAATGTTTTACGTTCACATTTTGACATTTTAGTTAAACTATTTATCTATGTAAAAAAAATTTAAAAAAAAAATTGTTATCATATTTAATTAATTAAAACAATTTCATTTGAGTTATAAAACCATATTTAATAATATTAAAATCTAATTGTAAGAATACAACGTTGATTTGTCAACGTGAGACAAACTTTGTCAATTTTTTATAAAACAAGTTTATATGTTTATAAAATCATTATAAATCAAATTTCATTATCATATCATTATTTAACCATTCGAAAGATTTATTTTCCATTTACAATAAATTCTCAAATGTATATTAAATTTTATCGAAATTCGGCTTTTGTAAATTTTGTCAATTTTGTGATAAAAGTTCCAAATCTTAATTCACTTCTAGAAATAAGTTTGTCATTCTTATTTATCACATGAAATATGATTATTTAAGTTTACAAACTCTATATTTTAATATTTAAAATCAATTAAATATCCAATTTCCAAAGTGGTAAAATTACGGGTCATTACAAGCCGAATGATAGCTAAGTAGATAAAAGCCTCCTGCTCGGACGCCGTCTTTCAAAGAGCCCAACAAAGACCTACTACTCCTAGACTACTCAAATAAATGACAACCCGAGAGTTTAGGTAAAAAGCAACTCGAGTTAGATGATATGTCTGGTATGATTAAGACTTTTAAAACAATGGGTGTGAAATTAAACATAAACATGTGAGACCACGCCACTGAACACATAACCGGTTTATTCCCACATAAAACAACATCTAAACGTAAAGAATGGATAAATAATTAAACGTCATGAAGAGTGGTTGACTCTTCTCAATGCAAATAAGGGAATAAATTTGAAGGTTTGAATCAAATAAGAAAAGGAAAATCTCCAACAAATGACTAGGAGGGTGCACCCTCCTTGAAGTATACCTCTAATAATATACTTCTCAGAAGCTCGTTTACTCTACGACACTTCATGGAAATCTCCAAGTCGGACCCCGCTAAACCTTCCTAAGTATCCAAATATATCACATCTAATAACGCTATTGAATAAAATCAAGATAAGATGTAAAAGTATCCTAATGGAAGCAACCCCACATAGCTTGGCCCCCTCTCGCGCTTTGGTTTTAGTCATTTTCGACAAAGGATATCAAAGATCAATGGAGCAACACATCATCTTATAATGATGATAATAAAGAAGCTGAGGTAATCGATAGCTGAGAAACTAATCATTGAGGATATAAAACGATCGTATATGGAAATTAAGTCTTGTATACTTACTACCACTCATTAAATTCAAACTTGTACTATTTCTTCATTAACAATAATACCGGACAAGTCAAGGTAGTGTTACATCAAAGTCATGTCTCACGATTATTCTTATCTTTCAAAATAGCGACAAGCCTACTTCTTCGATGTTTAGTGCTAATTACACAAATAAATCATTTACATATAAGTGATTCGCTTTACGAAAATTAATTCATTTCCATAAACGAATCAAACTTTTTCTTTAAAAAAAACCAAATTAGTACTTGGCTTCACATTATAAGTATTGGCTTTAAAAAACTTTGTTAAAAGTGTTTACTAACTTTGAAACATCATTATAAAAAGAAATTAATAACTTAAAACATCCTTATTTCATTGATTAATTAACTTGTAAAACTTTGTTAACTAAGTTGATTGATTAACTTTAATAACCTTTAATTAAAAAGGAAAAATCACCTTTAGAACATCATTAAAATTAATTCAAAAATATAATTAATTAAATTAATTTAATAATAATTAAATATCATTATTTAAAAGTGATTAATTAATTTAAACTTTATTTATGGAAAGATTAATTAAGGTTAAACAGATTTATCAACCTTTAAAAGTCATTACTTAAAAAGTATTAATTAATTTTAAAAACATCATTAATTAATAAATTAATAAATCTTAATCCATCATTATTCAAAGATTAATTAGCCTTAAAAATCATTAAATAAAATGATTGATTAAATTTAAAACATCACTAACTCAGGAATTAGTTAAATTTAAAAAACATCATTGATAAGTTAATTAGTTAACGTTAACCCTTATTAAGTAAATAAATATAATTAAATTAAATAATCATTATTAAAACAATTAATTATTTTTGAAAATATCATTAATCAAAAACTTTCTTAACTTGTAAAATAATTCCAAGCACGGTAATAAAACCAAACGGTTTCGATAAAAGGTGATTTTTCGAAAGTGCCGATATAGCGACTATCGAGATACAGGCAGTTCGAAATTCAAGCTTATGTCATTTTCAATACAACCAAACATTACATAGCAAGGGAATGTGCATACATTCATGATGATTTATAATAATACAACATATAGCAAGCATTATTTATAATGGGTTTGATTTAACTACTATATTTTCATATAACTTAAGATTCGCTTACTAACTTTCCAAAGCTAATAACTTTCAACCAATAAACAAATCCATTAACAAAACCATTATCACAACTATACAATAAGCATTTAATAGCTACAAGTATGAACATGAACATAGTTTAAACTTTATGGTTCAAAGGTGGAAGCTTCACTTACTAAAACACTTACTAAATATAATCGAAATCGCACTAACTCTTCGAACAACACTAGAACTTAGCTTTTCTATGCACTTGACTTGATTTTGTGGAACTTTTGTAGGTTTTAGACTCGGCCTAGATCATATGAGCTCGGCCATGGTGGAAATGTGGGGTTATAGGGTCTTGTTTAGTTGAGAATGGTATTTGGAAGTGAAGTAAGGAGTTTAGCTTGATTTTTGGAAGTGTATTCACTAGTTTTGGACTTTGGAAATAATTTTAGAAGCCATGGATATTCTTAAACATAAAGAAAAGGGAAGTGAATATGAAAATGAAGATGTAAAGGGAGAATGTGTGGAGATGGTGGGTATTTATAGGCAAAGAAGTGGAGTATTATTTAAATTAGCTTAAACATTTAAATAATATAAATGTTATCATGTAACATGGAAGTCATGCCTCTTCACTACCCTTAGTATACACGTTAACCACCCCCCCTCCCAATCAGGTCCACCTACACCATGTTTTAGATCCTATCCTAGGTAGTTTAGGTGATGGTTTGGTTATTTAATTAATTTCTTAAGGTTATTTAATATATTTTGTGCATTTTATCTCAAATCAAGGTTTATATTTAAACTAAGCTTGAGTATTAACTTTAACACGTTTATATCTTATCCCATGACACATGTGTAAGTGTGAGCGTCTGTATACGAGTGATACAAAAATGCGCACAACGTTTTCGACGACTTTCTTATGCCGAAAAGTCAAATTTTCTGGAAAAGTTTTTTGGTCACATTTTCTATTTTTATATGGACTATTTATTTTGGTAAAAAAATTTAAAAATGATTTTAATATCTTTAACTAATATTTAAAATATTTTTATTTGGTTATTAAAATCCATTATTTAAATATTTAAAAATTATTTAAATATTCAAATACAAAGCGATTAATTTACTGGTCGTTACATTCTCCTCCCTAGGAGAATTTTGTCCCCGAAATTAATACACAAAAAGACACTCCAAAAGGTATATATTATACAAAGTAATTCATCTAACAATGCAAAGAAACTATGCCATATAAGAATATACATAATGCATCTAAACAACAAACAACTAACCTAACATTTCATCAGGGTAAGTTTTCCTAATATGATCCTCAGTCTCCCAAGTACAATCGTGAGGTTCATCACTCCATTGAACCTTCACAAGCTTTACCCTCTTGTTTCTCAATCTCCTTTCATCCTGATCTACAATATGTATGGGATGTCGAACTACTATCAAATTTGGTTCTATCTCTAAATCTTCCTGAACAGACATCTCAACAATCAAAGATGGATCATGAACGTGCCTTCTCAAATAAAATACATGAAAAACATTATGAATTTCAAACAATCTCTCATGCAAATCTACTCTATGGGCCAGTGATCCAATTCTCTCAAGAATTCTAAATGGTCCAATGAATTTGGGTGCTAGCTTTCCTGCCCTTCTGTCTTACAACTCCTTTGGAAACTTTCACAAATACTGATTCCCCTACCGCTAACTATAAGTCCCTTTTCCTTTGATTGGCATTGCTTTTTTGTCGTTCCTGGGCTTTCATCCTTTCCTTGATCATAGCCACTTTCTCTTATGCTTCTCTAATCATTTTTGGTTCAAGGACTAACGGTCTACGGTCTTGTTATCCCACCTTTTGGTCAAGGCTGGAATATCAACGAATTGGCAAGGGATGATGGATATCAGGATTGGAGTTCAATTGGAAACAGGGCCGCAATGGATGTCGTCAAAATTTGACCGGGCTCCGATCAAGACGGAATCGATTGGAGATGATGATCAATGCTAGAGAAGGCTACATTTCAAATTTCAGGTTAATCGGAGTTCGTATGCTCAAAATATGAATGGATTAAAATACACAAAGCACGGTTCGAATCGATGTACTTCGCATCGATGGATGCTGGTTCGAATCGATGAAGGTTCGAATCGATTGAAGTTCACCGCACTTCATATCGATACGGTTCGTATTGATGAAGATGGATTCAGTCGTTTGCTCTGGGACAACATGTTCGAATCGATCAAGACAAAGTATAATGCTTCGAATCGGTGAGGTCAAGGAGAGTTCGAATCCATCGGGTTAGGGTATGTTCGAATCGATCCACAGTAGCATACCCTGATCGATTCGAACAAGTACCAGTTCCATCGATTCGAAGGAGGCGAACCTTCGAATCCAACATCTCGAGTCCACCAAGCAAACGCGGCTAAAACCCAGGATTCGACCCGGTAAACTTGGAGAAAAAGGAGGGTCGACCCGAGAAACCCGTACCATGACACCATTTTCACGTGCAGAAGCATGGATTCGAAGCCATATCGATTCGAAGCCATATCGAGTCGAAGCCATATCGATTCGAACGAATCGATATAATGAAAAACACAATCTTGAATCAATCATAACTCGAGATCTACAAATCCAAATGCTATGAAATTTTCACAGTAGCTTGAGCACATGTTGAAGAATGTTCACACCAAATTTCAACTCAATCGGACAATTTCTTGATCGATTCGAACGTAGCTTCGAATCGATCCCAAAGTGGGCCAGGATTTCCAGAAAGCGGGCAAGTGGGCCCCCTCACATGCCAGAACTGGTCTCCCTTCAATTTAGACGAAATATCAGCCTCCTACACCTATAAATAGACCCCCTGGTCATTCAGAAAAGGGGGGGGGACAATTCTAAGAGCAAAAAGGCGCCCAGACTCTGCTAGATTTATTCAGAATCACCACTGCTTCCTTAGATTCAGACTTAGCTTAGAAAATCAGTTGTGATACAACGTATTAAATTGTAATCTTCAAGTATTGAGCAATAAAATCATAAAAACCTTGAAGTGGATGTAGGCTGGAGATAGCTGAACCACTATAAATTGTGCGTCACTGTTCATTATCTCTGAATAGTTGTTTGTTGCTTGCTTAGATCTGATATTTGTGTTTGAATATTGCTGATTTGTATTCATACACTGGTGCTTTCACAATACTTGGGGTTTGTGACCAATTTTGGTGCAAACACTTTGGTGCTTCCACTAAGAACGACTAGCACCCGCTACATCGGATTGAAGTTCAGATTTGGAAAGCGTGAAGAGTTGAGATTTGAAAGATAATGACTCGACATACAAGACAGAGAGCTGAGAGAAGTCACCAAGGAGGAAGTCAAGAGGCATCCTCCGGAGCTGGAGAAGGACAAGCTTCAATTTACATTACCAGAGACGAAATGGAAGCTATGGCAAATTCGTTGCATGAGAGGTTGTTGAAGAGTCAACAAGAAATGATGCAAACTTTCTTCGAACAGATGAGAGCTGCAGGGATGTAGAACTTAGGGCCAGCTACAACGGCTGTTAATGTAGAACAAGGAGCTGGGGTTATGGAACCCAATGAAGGACAGAATACAGAACCAGAAGGCAATCAACAAGGGCTTGGGGGCAGACCCACAGGATCCAACACAGGAGGACCTTTGGAAGGAGTCCAACAGGCTAGGGCTAACATTGCTGCTAATGAGCCACATGAAGAATATGTGCCAGAGTTCGCCCGGGAGCATGGGGGGCAACCCCCGACAGACAACGCTGGATTAGTGGAGATCATTAGGAAGACTATGCGTGGAGGCATGACCAATAGAGATTTGGAAGGAGTGAACATGAGTTCGTTCGCTCGGGAAATCAGGATAGCTCAGAATCCACCTAAGTTCAAGTTACCTAGCGTGGAAGTATATAACGGCAAGGCTGACCCAACTGATCACTTGATGAGATACACCAGACACATGGAAGTGCTGGGGGCATCAGAGGAGGTGATGGCCAGATGTTTCCCGTTGTATTTGACAGATCTAGCTGCAATGTGGTTTAGGCAGCTAGAAGAAGGATCTATCAGGACTTGGAGAGAATTGGTGGATAGATTTTTGGGACAGTTTCGGGTTCATATCAAAAGACCTAAGAACGTGATAACGTTAACATCGGTAAAGCAAAGGATGGATGAATCGCTTAGAGTATTTCTAACTCGATTCAATGCGGCAGTTGCTTCGGTGGATCGGCCGGATCCATCGTTGGTTTTAATGGCGGCAGTGTCAGGAGTCAAGGAGGATTCAGATTTCAAGGTATCTTTAATACGAGACCCACCACTGGATCTCGGAGAACTTTTTCATGAGGCTAAGAGGTTCCTCCGGCAAGAGGATGCATGTGCAGATTTAAAGCTGAAGGAAGTGAATGTGAATGTAACCGAGGGTGGAGGACCATCCAGTAGAAGTTCGGATAGATATAAAGAGAAAAGGAAGATGGACGACGATCCAGGAAAAGCCAGGAAGCGATGGAAGGATCCAAAGTTTTCCACATACACAGGATTGAATGAGACGCTGGAGCGGATTTACTTGGAAACCCGGAATCGCCTCCCTTACCGAAAGCCGGCTAAGAGAGAACCATCCGAACGAGAGAGGGCATCAGGAAGGTATTGTCTCTTCCATGATTTGGACGGACACGATACCAACAGCTGCAGGCACTTAAAGGACATAATTGAGGAGCATGTGAGGAATGGGCAATTGAGGCAGTATGTTGGGGCACGGAATGCAGCCGTGGAGCAAGAGCAACCCCCGCCTACCTCAAGCCATGATGGTATGAGGCTCAGGAATGATGGTCGATTGGTTATCAATTGATCGGGATAATATGAAATAAGTAACAAACCATTTGCAAGCAACCAAGTCATTTACACATGTATAGGGACGGAGATAGCCCCTAGGCATGCTCTGAATGATGATAAACCGCAAAGCCATGGTTTGCGAAATCTGTCTTTTGTTTTTAGAGTGGACACTTGGTTTTCTGGTTTGGTTTTTGGAGTTTGGATTGAACTCCTGATTTTGCTCATTTTTCTGGTTTTGGCATTCATTCGGATGATTGTTCTCCGTTTTGGATGATGATTTTGATTTTTGATATGGATTTTTGGTTTTCCGATTTGATTGGGATTTTGGATTGGATTTTTGATTGGATTTTGATTGGATTCTTTTTGGTTTTTTATAAACGGTCGTCGGGTGTGGATTACGCCTGGCAAGGGGTGAGTCTTTTTGCCCGAACGTGGTAAATTGACTCATTCAGGTCGTCGAGTACGGACCATGCTCGGCAAGGGTTCGGAGTGACCAAAATTCGGCCTAGGACTTAGGCCCCCTATTATCGATTATTATTTCAGGTCGTTGAGTATGGACTATGCTCAACAAGGGTCCGGAGCGACCAGGATTCGGCTTAGGACATAAGCCACGGCATTACTTACGTCCAGGGACACTGGACCACGGTCGTCAGGTGTGGATTGCGCTTGGCAAGAACCCGGAGAGGTTAGCTCAGCGTCCAAGGACACTGGACCACGGTCGTCAGGTGTGGATTGCGCTTGGCAAGAGCCCAGAGAGGTTACGGATTTGGATATCGACCCGGAGAGGTCTTGGATTCGGTTGTTGGACAAGGATGGACTATTAACTTAGTCATCGAGTTTGGATGGACATGGAATTGGCTATGGACTTTGGATATCGGATATGGAATTATTCAAAACACGCCTTATTATCATAAGGCATGTTTTGGGGGGCAAATGTTATCCCACCTTTTGGTCAAGGCTGGAATATCAACGAATTGGCAAGGGATGATGGATATCAGGATTGGAGTTCAATTGGAAACAGGGCCGCAATGGATGTCGTCAAAATTTGACCGGGCTCCGATCAAGACGGAATCGATTGGAGATGATGATCAATGCTAGAGAAGGCTACATTTAAAATTTCAAGTTAATCGGAGTTCGTATGCTCAAAATATGAATGGATTAAAATACACAAAGCACGGTTCGAATCGATGTACTTCGCATCGATGGATGCTGGTTCGAATCGATGAAGGTTCGAATCGATTGAAGTTCACCGCACTTCGTATCGATACGGTTCGTATCAATGAAGCTGGATTCAGTCGTTTGCTCTGGGACAACATGTTCGAATCGATCAAGACAAAGTATAATGCTTCGAATCGGTGAGGTCAAGGAGAGTTCGAATCCATCGGGTTAGGGTATGTTCGAATCGATCCACAGTAGCATACCCTGATCGATTCGAACAAGTACCAGTTCCATCGATTCGAAGGAGGCGAACCTTCAAATCCAACATCTCGAGTCCACCAAGCAAACGCGGCTAAAACCCAGGATTCGACCCGGTAAACTTGGAGAAAAAGAAGGATCGACCCGAGAAACCCGTACCACGACACCATTTTCACGTGCAGAAGCATGGATTCGAAGCCATATCGAGTCGAAGCCATATCGATTCGAACGAATCGATATAATGAAAAACGCAATCTTGAATCAATCATAACTCGAGATCTACAAATCCAAATGCTATGAAATTTTCACAGTAGCTTGAGCACATGTTGAAGAATGTTCACACCAAATTTCAACTCAATCGGACAATTTCTTGATCGATTCGAACGTAGCTTCGAATCGATCCCAAAGTGGGCCAGGATTTCCATAAAGCGGGCAAGTGGGCCCCCTCACGTGCCAGAACTGGTCTCCCTTCAATTTAGGCGAAATATCAGCCTCCTACACCTATAAATAGACCCCCTGGTCATTCAGAAAAGGGGGGGGGGGGACAATTCTAAGAGCAAAAAGGCGCCCAGACTCTGCTAGATTTATTCAGAATCACCACTGCTTCCTTAAATTCAGACTTAGCTTAGAAAATCAGTTGTGATACAACGTATTAAATTGTAATCTTCAAGTATCGAGCAATAAAATCATAAAAACCTTTAAGTGGATGTAGGCCGGAGATAGCCGAACCACTATAAATTGTGCGTCACTGTTCATTATCTCTGAATAGCTGTTTGTTGCTTGCTTAGATCTGATATTTGTGTTTGAATATTGCTGATTTGTATTCATACACTGGTGCTTTCACAATACTTGGGGTTTGTGACCAATTTTGGTGCAAACAGGTCTCTACCCAACATGAAGGTGATTTACATCATCGTCCATACAAAGCCTCCTAGGATGCCATGCCAATGCTAGCTTGGTAACTATTCTTATAAGAGAACTCTATCAAATGTAGATGATCTTCCCAATAACCTCTAAAATCCAAAATGCATACTCTCAAAAGATCCTCCAAAACTCGATTCACCCTTTCAGTTTGCCCGTCTGTCTATGGGTGATAGGCTGCACTTAAATTCAACTCTATCCCTAAAGTGGCTTGCAATGCTCCCCAAAATCGACTGGTGAAGTTGGGATCTCGATCACTAACTATACTTACTGGAATTTCATGCAGTTGAATGATCTCCCTCAAATATATCCATGCTAAAGAAGCTACCGTTAATGACTTCACCGGAACAAAGTGGGCGCTCTTGGTTAATCGATCTACAATTACCTAAATGCATTCGTTACCTCTTCTCATTCTGGGCAACCAGATAAAGTCCATTGATACTTGCTCCAACTTCTAATTCGGTATCTCTAATGGTTGGAGCAATCCAACAGTCTTCTGCTGGTTACTCTTGACATGTTGACAATTAGCACATCGGTTCACAATGATTAAAATGTCTCTCTTCATCTCTTTCCACCAAAAGGTCTTCTTCATATTCTGAAACATTTTTATTGCTCCTAGGTGGACAGATAACTTTGACTGATGGTTTGTAACGTAGATCAGAACTTGTGAAATCGCATTTGCCTTAATTTTTTATGGAAAAATGCAGCAAAATTTAATGGGATAATGTTTCCAGGAAGAAGGAAAAGGGTAGATTTGGTCTTAAACCTTTAGAGGAAATGAACACGACATAAGGAATAAAGCTAATTTTGAAAATTTCAAATAATAAAGGTATTTGGTTTATGTTGATGAGAACAAAATCCATTAAAGATTAATCTTTTTGGGGAAATTGAAATTCAAAATGATTATTCAGGGTCCTAAAACACTTGCTAAGAAAAAGAGAGGAGGCTTTAAAATGTATTGTAAGAAGAATAGTCAATTGTAAGAAAATGTCAATGTGGTTTGATCCATGGTTAAGAGGAGGAAGATTGATAAATAGACTAAGATATCAAATAGTTGAAAGAATCGGAGGTGAACAAACCATGGTTGAAGATATCTTGGAAAGTGGAGAAAGGAGAGTAAACAACATTAGTTACCTAGGATAGGTTTGAGATGAAATCAAAAGTACAAAAGTTTATACAGACATAGAAGAGGATTATTGGACTTGGGTTTGTAGTAAAAACAGAATTCACACATTCAACAACATTTGAGAAAATGTGAGAAAAACACATACATGTGCTAACTAGGCTAAGCTTGTTTGGAACAAAATTCATGCACCAAAAATGGCAATTTTTCTTTACAAAGCTATCAAAAAATTCATGGAAAAGAAACAAAAGTTAATTCAAAGTTACATAAACGTAAACCCATTATATATTTTATGCAATCAACATGATGAAAATGTGGAGCATCTTTTCTTTAACTTTGAGTTCAGTAGCGTAAAATTAGTTAAATGTAGTGACAAACTCCATCATCCAATTACCTAGAGTTAGATCTTCGACTTGTTTACTCATATGGAATTTATTAGAAGCAATTTTACATAGAAAAACAAGAGTCGTGACATAGAATTAGTAGATTTCTCAACTACTATATGAGCACTATAGCGTGCAAGGTATGACTCCACCTTTTCAAACACATATGAAACAATTGAACAAACTTCCAAACTGATTATAGAGATGACTAAAATCAGAATGGGTAACTCTAAGCACAACATTATCATAGAAAGTATCGATGAACATATAATTTCAGAATGGACAAGTAGCTCACCTACCACCCCGGCTGAGTGGTTTAATCAGCTACGGTCACACATGTAAAACATTAACCGCCTTTTATCTCAAGTGCACCAAGGTAGAACCTGTTTTAAGTTACAATCTATTCTTTTTTACATGAATTTACAAGTATAGAAAAGCCAAGAAAACTTATCACAAAACATAAACAAATTAACCGCAAATACTTTAGACCTGAATCAGTTGGAAGATGTAACAACCCGCATATTTTACGATTGTATATTTAAATGTTTTATTTAAATATAGCATCGTTGGTCGGATTAAAGTCTGAAATGCTACTTTTTGTAAACAGTCGAATTGGGACTCGAGACTACGTCCATTGAGTCCAAAATGACGTTTACAACTTTTTTGAGTATAAACATCGATATGTTTGGAGTTGAGTAGAATTTTCCTATTTTTCTATTTTGGGCTTTGGGTTTGGGTTTCATCCCACTAACCCAATATAATACCCTAACTCCACTCCACTCCTCTTCATTCTTTCATTTTCCTAACACTCTCAAGCCCTAAAAAGAATGGTGGGAAGAGGAAATTAAAATTCCTAAGCCCTAGTTTCTTTAAGGAATTCAAATTCAAGTGATAAATCAAAGGGAAGCATAGGTAAGAACCCTCTTCTTCTTCTCCATCTCAATCTCTCTTCAATTTCAAAAATTTCCTATAACATAACTTAGAAAATATTTGCTTATGATCTTAGATTGGAGCTTCTAGAGTTGAAGTTGAAGAGTAGTTAATCTTTCCTTTGTTTTTGAGCTTCTCATTCGTTGTTTTTTGGGTTTAAAGGTGAGTTTTTGAACTCACATCTATGTCTATAACTTTCATTGTTGTTAGGTAAGAATTCCTAACCTTTATTCATGTTCATTTGCTTTTGATTTGAATTGATTTGGTGAATTTTCCAAATTTTGGTGTTTTGAAGTCAAAATCTTTAAAGATCCTATCTTGGATATTTGGACATGTTGTTTGGGGTGTATCGAAACGCCTATAAGGTTGAGTTGTCGCTTGGCATAATTCCCTTGCCTCCGTCGCTCGTCCGATCGCTTCCAAACCGATATGGCCATCATTGGCCAAGGCAAATTTCTGCCCAACTGAACCGACCAGATGTCTGGTTGGTAATTTCAGACGTCTAGTTATGGTCACTGAAAAAATTAAATAACAAACGCGGAAAATAAAAAGGCAGAGAAAGGAATCAGACGTCTGGTTGGTAAAATCAGACGACTGGTTTTTTGTTTAGACGTCTGGAGGTTTTTGAAAATTTCCAGAACCTAAATCCAGACATCTGGATTCTAAACCAGATGTCTGGAACTGTTCATTTTGCCTGTTTTGGGCTGTTTTTGATTGGATTTCCAATTTTAATTGATTTTTGTCGATTCGGTTAGTTGTTATCACTTATTATCGACTTTGATGACTTCTTTCTTTGAATTTTTGTGAATATCCGTTTGATGGATTTGATATCGATTTTTATGGATTTAATTCACATTCTCGTATGTGAATTTTTGGTGATTGATTATTTCTACAATCATTTATGTGATTTGTCACTTTAAAATACAAAGGTTTCTATACTAGTAGTAAATACTAAAACTCTTTCATTAAAATAATTTCAACACTACTTTTAAATACAAAGCTCGTTTTTAAAACCGTTTTCCAATCTATTAGTATATACAAACATTTACCTCATTTGTATGAGAAATCTAATTAAACGGCTTAGCAAAACAAGTGGTATGAAACGCTTGCGTTTACTTCAACGGTTAATTCTTGGACTTGTTCGATTGAACTCTCATGACAATTTTCGAGTGAAAATTTACAATTTGTTCGTAAATATTTAAGTTAAGCTAGTGGTTATGGGACATGAAGCTAAACTCTTATATTTACTAGCTTAGTGTGATTCACACTTCTTATTGATCAATGGTGATCACTTTGTGATTTAGACTAGCGATGTGCGATGTCTCTTTGTTTGTGTGGGGACTAAAAACCCCATTTGTGGAGCTTTGGTTCAAATTTGTGGGGTAGCAACCCATGGTCTTCGGGCCGTTTGTGGAGCTTCGGCTCAAACTTGATGGTTAGCGACCATGGAATAGCGTTCCATTTGTGACACACGTGTTGGTGAGTTTTCATGCTTCCGTTCGTGATAGGCCTCCCCTTTTTTGTTTTCTGGATTTCTGGTTGTTGATTTCTAGAATTTGTATTTCACCAATTTTCGTGGTTTGCATTGATAAGCTCTATCAATATTTGTGTTTTGGTGAATAATTTAAAGAATATGACATTCTTTTTTGTGTTTGAGTAAATTTGAGATATTGTATGATTTTTGTTGTTATCTGATGTATACTTGTCAAAGTATGGCATTATTGTTATCATACGTTTTTGTCATATCTCTTACCATATCTCATTGTATATGATATTTATAGCTAGACTGATCCCTTTATTATTTTCTTCTTAAATAATGCTCAGGTCAGACCGAGGTATTTCAGGTGCTTCTGCTTGACTTCTTATCAAGGTCCGTCACCTGACTTTTGGCTAACTACTTTAGATTAGTAGTTTTTGCTTTTATATATTCGAGATAGAGACTCCTTGATGTATACTTATTCTTTTGTCTAGCACTTGTACCTATTCTTTTGTGGTGTAGTGGATCTTGTATGACCACTACTTTGACGTACACTTTTATGTGATATATTCATATCTGTTTCCGCCTTAGTGATATGAATATCTGTGACTTATTTGTGTTATGCTTATTTCTATATTTGTTTCCGAAGGCCGCTTAATCACTATGTAGTAGCTTTGAGTTTGTATTTGATATGTCGGATTTCCTCTTGAAAAGAAATGCAAGTCATTCTATCTGACATATCGGTACTCGCACAAAGCAATTACACAGATGGTCGCTCCTCAACAGCCTTAATCTTCGCGCTAGTCGATGGCATTACCTCGTAGTGTCCTTGGCTAGTGTGAGTATTGAGGTGGGGCATCACAGCTTGGTATCAGAGCCAAACTTCGGAACAATGTAGAATAATATAGCAAGGATCATTGTCCTAAGTCTCTCTTAGGAATCGTGCCTTAGGATTTAATTCGAGTCTTAGGACCCATTCTATCCTATTTTCTTTTATGATGCCTTGTTTTATCAATCAAGTTTGTTTGATATTCATTCTGAGAATAACCTTTTTCCTCTTCTATCTTTCTTTCTTAAAGAAGAGAAATGGTTAGATCTGGACGTCCCAGCGCCGGTCAATCCAGTGCTACTCCTCAGGATGGAGTATTTATGTCTGCCTAGCAGCTCTTGGATCTTGTGAAGAATGCTCAAGCTGTCAGACCCATTCCAGAGCCTACTCATCCTAAATCTGGGTTTGCATGCTTGTGTAGTGATTACACCAACTTGGGTGGAAGGCCTTTCAAGGGTTCCGAATGCGTTACAGAAGTCTAAGCTTGGCTTAGAACATGCGATCGAATCTTTTCCCGCATGAATCTTATTGATCTACATCGAGTCCAAGTGGCTTCTAGCATGCTCTAGAAGAGAGCATTAGATTGGTATGAGCTTTTGATTTCTGAAATTATTGAAGCAGACCTTACTTGGGAGCAATTCCAAGAAAGGTTCGAGTTAAAGTTTGTGCCGGAAGCTTCAAAAGTATCTTTAGCCCGACGCTTTATCGACCATGTTCAAGCTGAATCTTTTGTGACCGACTATGTCGCATCTTTTGAATCTCTTTCTAAATATGGGGTCAAGTATATTAATACCCCATTGAATAAAAATTAGAGGTTCGTCTATGGGTTGAAAAAGAACCTCAAAAAGCCATTACTTCTGAAACTAGAAGTTTCTTTCGATCATCTTGTTGATATCGCTCTTCGACTCGAAGAGGCCGATAAAGAAAGTGATGTTGAAGTTCTGGGTGCTAAATAGAACTTCAACAACAACAATAAGAGGCCTTTTAAGTTCAAGCCTAATCCCAACAAGAAAGAGAAGCAAGCAAATTTGGTAGCAAAGACTCCTACCTCTAGTCGTGGAGGATGTTTTCATACGTGTTGGTGAGTTTTCATGCTCCCGTTTGTGATAGGCCTCCCCCTTTGTGTTTTCTGGATTTCTGGTTGTTGATTTCTAGAATTTGTGTTTCACCAATTTTCGTGGTTTGCATTGATAAGCTCTATCAATATTTGTGTTTTGGTGAATAATTTAAAGAATATGCCATTCTTTTTGGTGTTTGAGTAGATTTAAAATATTGTATGATTTTTGTTGTTTTTTGATGTATACTTGTCACAATATGGCATTATTGTTATCATACATTTTTGTCATGTCTCTTATCTTATTTCATTGTATATGATATTTATAGCTAGACTGGTCTGTTTATTATTTTCTTCTTAAATAATACTCGGGTCAGACCGAGGTATTTCAGGTGCTTCTGCTTGACTTCTTATCAGGGTCCGTCACCTGACTTTTGGCTAACTACTTTAGATTAGTAGTTTTTGCTTTTATACATTCGAGGTAGAGACTCCTTGATGTATACTTATTCTTTTGTCCAGCACTTTTACCTATTCTTTTGTGGTGTAGTGGATCTTGTATGACCACTACTTTGATGTACACTTTTATGTGATATATTCATAGCTAATTCCGCCTTAGTGATATGAATATCTGTGACTGATTTGTGTTATGCTTATTTCTATATTTGTTTCCAAAGGCCACTTAGCCACTGTGTAGTAGCTTTGAGTTTGTATTTGATATGTCGGATTTCCTCTTGAAAAGAAATGCAAGTCATTCTATCTGACATATCGGTACTCGCACAAAGCAATTACACAGATGGTCGCTCCTCAACAGCCTTATTCTTCACACTAGTCGACGGCATTACCTCGTAGTGTCCTTGGCTAGTGTGAGTATAGAGTTGGGGCGTCACATAAGAATTAAGACAATCGTTATAAAATGTTTCTCGGTATGGAAGAATCATAAATGAGACTTGGGAAATTACTCTTAACAAAAAAGTCGTTAAAGGAGCAGATCCTGTATTGATATTGTAGAGCATGACTAGATCTACCATTAGCTTGAGTTATGGTGCAATTTTACATGTATTTGAAGCTATCGATAAATATTCAACAGTCACCATTTTACAGTAATAAAATAGGAAAGTCAAGCTTTGGAACTAGATGAATCAAATGAATGATTATGCGATGAGTTATTAGGGGTTTTAAAGGTTTGAAAATCTAGATATGGCTTTCATACCCGATAGATAGACAGGCTTTATTCCTGGGCCTGGTTACTTTTTTTCTATTTAAACTATGGGTTATTGTGAGACTTTGGAGCTTTTAATTAGATTATATGCTTGTATATAGTCTGTACATATTCTATATGCTCATAAAGGAATTTGAACCTGTTTTGAAAAAAAATTGTTTGGAAAAACAACTATCACAACCTAAATCGAGGTGATATATGCAAACTAAAGACTGAAAGGGGGTAGGACTGAGAAAACTGAAAGAAATCATGCAAGCAATGTCTTTGAAACATACAAGGAGATTTCTACAACAAGACTGTTAATGGGCACGATGGATGGAGATAGATACTGTAGGAAAAAATGTTTTTGGATAGTAATTAAGGACAATAATTCATCATACACTTGGAAACTTCTTTTAAAAAGGCAGTGAATGAAATCAGTTATTAATAGGAAAATTAGGAATGCGGATCATACAAGGTGGTTTGACCCATGGATCAATAGGTAATCGTTAAAAGATCTTTTGGGATGACAAGATATTACACTCATCGGAGAACTCAATAGGAAGGTCTCCTCTCTCATACCCAATGTATAATGGAGAGTAGAATCTTCTTATTACCTCTTCATATTGTCCAACAAATTCAAAAATTCATTATTAATCAGTCCCTTGGGAATGACTACAGGTGGTGGAAGCTTCAAAGTGATGAGCGAATTTCATTTTTCATCCGTTTGGGAACATGTTTGCATTACAAAACCAGAATGGTGTTCTCATATTTGGAATAATGTTTGTGCTCCAAAAATGGTTGTTTGTTATTGATGCAGCGCATACCTTAAGTCGCGAACGACACCATAAGTCGTGAAACCCTAGGTCGCGAACGGCATCTCCTTCAGTTGCGGTGCCGCATCTCCTTAGGTCGCTTCCAGTAGGTCGAAGCTTCTTAAGTCGCTCCAGATTTCCAAAGTCGCTTTCCTAAATCGCGCTTCCAGTAGGTCGCGAGCTTCCTTATGTCACGAATTCCAGTAGGTCGCGAGCTTCCTTATGTCACGAATTCCTTAGGTCGCGAGCTTCCAGTAGGTCGCTGTTTTCTTATGTTGCGAATTCCAGTAGGTCGCGAGCTTCCATATGTCGTGAATTCCAGTAGGTTGCGAGCTTCCTTATATCGCGAATTCCTTAGGTCACGAGCTTCCAGTAGGTCGCTGTTTTCTTATGTTGCGAACTTCCTTATGTCGCTGCTTGGTTTTGTTTGTCAATGTGATGTATATTGTTAAGTCGTATGTTGTAACTCATATGTTGTAACTCGTGTTTTGTTATGTCGCATGTTGTTAAGTCGTATGTTGTGAAGTCGTTTGTTTGTTTGTTTAAGTCGTGTTGTAATTGTGTTGAGTCGTGTGGTGTTGTACTTTCCCTATAAATAGGGGTGTATGGTCATTTGTAATAGTAGTTTAATTTTGAATAAAATTTGTTGAGAGCTTTGTGACTCCTTTAAAATTAGAAGTTGAGTATGATCTCCTTTCTTCATCTTCGGATATTCGAGTGCACTCGAATCAAACGAACTTGAAGCCGATTCACCGAATCTCGTGCGCGAGATCAACGTCGAAGGATCGTAGATCTTCTAATGCGGTATCATGTGCGATCAACGAGTTGGAGATAGCTAGAATCCGGTATCTCGAGAGATCAACGGATTTGGGCACTTGGGTATCATCAATTCATCAATTTATCTTGTTTCATCGATTATTTTTCCGCAACTCGTGATTGAATCCTGGATAGATTTGACCGCTGGTTCAGATCTACTTCCGTGCTGCGTCATTTTCGTATCAGAGCAAGGAGACAAACTTTTCCAAGTTCGTTGGGTGTGAAGCTTCGAGATTTGAAGTTTTTGGAGTTCGAATTGAGTTGTTTATTCATTTGGGTGTTCGTGAGACTTCAAACAAGTTGGGGAGTTTTGATTCGAGATTTTTTTGGATTGAAGTGAAGTTTGTGTTTGGATTTGTTGAAGATTTGATCATGCCTCCGAGACATGCTAACTGCTATCAAAATGTTGAAGATTTATATAGAAGACAAGAAGCTGAGCAGATGGAGCAGCGTATCAATGAAAAGTTCAATGAGGGTATTGAAAAACTGGAGAAATTGATGATCGACATGAATCAAAATTAAAGGAGAACGTCACCAGTTTCGAACCACGGTGGAAACAGGGTTTCGCCATTGGTTTTGGAAGAAAGGAGGATGTCACCCCAGTCTTATCGAGATAGGAGAGAATCATCAGTTTCAATGATGCGAGACTACAATGGGTACCGAAATGAAGAGGGAGGAACTCAACGTGGTTTCAAAAATGAACCATATCATGATGTTGAAAGACAAGGTAGAAGGGACATGCGTGGTCGTAGGGATGTTGATGGTCAGGATCGATATCGAAATACATTTGATTTTGAGGAAGATGGTGATGGAGGTAGTATTCATTATCGAAATCAAGGCCAAGTGCGAAATCAATTTCGGGATTCAGAAAATGATCGTAAATGGGAGTCAGGTATGAGGATGGAAATTCCAGAATTCAAAGGTGGTATGCAAGCAGAAGAATTTCTTGATTGGTTGTCGAATGTTGAAGAAATTTTGGAATTCAAGGATGTGCCTGAGAATCACAAAGTCTAATTAATTGCTACAAGACTAAGGAAAAGAGCTATGGCTTGGTGGCAACAAACTAAACTAATTTGGGAGAGAATGGGAAAATCAAAAGTTGTTACTTGGGAGAAGATGAGAAAGATGATGAAAGCGACTTTCTTGCCGTACAATTATCAATCTCTTATGTATCAACGTTGGCAGAATTTGAGACAAGGGACGAAGACAGTGAATGACTATGCAGATGAATTCTATCAATTGATTGCAAGGAATGATATTATGGAAACCGAGGAACAGCTAACGGCTAGATATGTTGGAGGATTACGAATGAAAATTCAAGACATGGTTAATATGTTTAATCCTATGTCTGTTGCTGAAGCACATCAGAAAGCTCTAGCTTGGGAGAAACAAGGGAGACGAGGAAGTGGTGTGTTTACAAGTTCCAACAACCAGAATAAGGGTGCTAGTAGCAGTGCTAATGTTTCCAAGACAGTCAATAAACCAATTGTCAATGAAGCCGCTAAAACGAAGGTCAATAACAGTATCAAGTGCTATAATTGTCAGGAGTTTGGCCATAAAAGTAATGAATGTACAAAGCCAAAGAAGAGAGCATTAGTTACAGAGGAATGTGAGTGTGAGGATGTGGAAGCTGAAATTGATTATTCTCATCCGCCGAAGTTTGATGAAGATGAAGAAGTTGTGTCAGGAGATGAAGGGTGTAACTTGATGATGAGGAGGTCTTGTTTAACGCCAAAGCATGAGAATGATTCTAGTTGGCTGAGAAGCAATGTAACGTCTTGGATTTTTCACGTTCGAAAATCGACATCCGTACTTCACATTGTACTAGAATGCCGCAGATTCGACCGTTCAAATCTGATTCGCCGGAGCTTATAACACCATTAAGTATAACAACACAGCAGAAGAAAAGAATATATCAATATATATATAACATTGATACAATGACAGATACATAATCTGATACAATATGATATAACAGAATGATACAACAGATATCAATATACATCATAGATATGATACAAGAAATAGCAGCAAAAAGAAAATAGATAACACCAGCAGCGGATAGAATATCTCCAATAAGATGCTCCAATCCATAGCTAGCGGAAAGCAAGGTCAGTCTATGAACTCCAAGAACTGAACTAGCTCCAGATAATCTACTAAACCTGAATATCTGAAAACCCCAACTCTAGACTGCCCGTGTGGAAAATGGTAGGCACCCAGAGTTTAGGAAGGGAACAATAAACTCCGGATCAGTCATGGGACTGGTGTGAGCAACAAAAACATATTATCTTTAAAACAAACATCAAAAGAGTTTTAAACATTGGAATCCGCAATGCTTTTGGAAAATGAAACTACCATAAGACCTCCCGCCACACACACAATGCAAACGCAGAATTGGAGGAGATTTCTTCTTATGATAATCAAAGATGCTTACTACGTAAATCATTGGATTATTATTATTAATGTCTAGTGTGGAAAACATTTCGAAAGTATAATATTAATCTTAGCCAACATACGACCAGTATCGTATGCCTACTATAGCTACCATCTAAACAGTGGTGACCACCATAAGTAAATGGCAGGTTCTACAACTAAAACCGTACAAGTTTCGTATTGGGAAATGGATTTCCAACAAATGGTCAGGCTAAGGAACTTCCATTCCTACTGCCACATGGGATCGCCTCTGGCTGGACGTCCCGAGAACTAACTAGCTCTCTGCCAACACAAGGCCGGGTTACCCCAGTAACTAGGTAACTCACAAATATGCCATTCCCCGGTCCTTTGGGACCTTTATCCGAGCGCTCGGTAATCAACATCACACATAATAAATAGAGTGTGTCCACATGAGTAAGTATCTGGGCTCCATACCATGATACTACCCCTTTCCAGAAGGAAATGACATACCCTAAAGGGCGCGACCCTCATAACCTTGCCGCAACATTCTTGTTTCGACCATTTCCGGGTTGTGAGGCCCTGATGAAGTCTCGTCCACAAAGCTATGCTTTTTCACAAAGCCACGCTTTGATCACAAATGATCAATAAATGATCATCACACAGCAACACTCAGCATGCCACATTACCAAATTGGGAATATATCGCTGATAAATTTCAACTACATAACCTCTGAGCTCGTACATCTCAGAGTAGGGTGTTAAGCTAAGAGAATAAATTCTCCGCCACCAACAGAAAAGTATTTGAAAGAAATCAGCTTTATATCTCAAAATGTAATGTCAGACATGTAACCATACAAGTCTGTTCCGGGTTCGAACAGAACCGAAGGCACTTCCGAAGAAGCCCTTGCAATCCGGGTATTCACAATCCCGATCGGACTTCCCATCACTTAGGGAATCTCTATACCAGGAGCTACCCAGTGCAGAGACAATCGATAGGTTATCCTATCGTTTTCGCAAACACCCGGTCTTCAACACCGGTCTTCAAATGCTATCCATATACAACGTATCACTTATTCGGAATGGGTTGTGTGACACAAAGGTCCTCTCCCGATTAAACCGAATAGTGAGCGCAATATTTTAAAAAAACATATGGATAATGGGATTTCAATTAAGTCACAACTTATACCCAACTTTCTTTTCAAATGGTTTAACAAATTACCATTTTCAAATCTTTAAACAAAAAGATTCATTTTAACAACCTTCAACGGTTTAAACAATTTCCACACTTTAATCTTTTAAACAAAAGATTCATTCACAGATTTTCCAAATTAATTTTTATTTCAATTTGATTAACTCGTTAAATCTTTAAAACAAAGATTTAACTTATAGCTTTCAAAACAATTCCATTTCAAATGGTTTAAACAAATCATTATTTTAAATCTGTTAATAATAAACAGATTTAATTCATAGCTTTCAAAAAGAATTCATTCATAACTTGGAAAACCATTTTTTTAATTCAATCTTGAAATTCCTTTAATTAAACTGGAATTTCATTTCTTATCTGAAAGCTTTTATTCTTTTAAAACAAACAGTTTTCATTTTGGAAATCTGATTCATTTATACGAGTTAAGGTTCTTAGGTTAAATTCAAATTCTCAAACCAATATTTTAAAATGGTTCCAATTCATATAAACACATTTATAACATCTTTAACCATAATTTCCAATTATGGAATTCAATTCCAACTCTTGAATTTAAATCCAAATTGAATTATTTCAATTGGAAATTTTACCAAGTTATTCAAAATAACTTTTATCTTAAAACTCCTTTTCAAAAGCTTTAACATTTAACCCAAATCCATTTCAAAAATCAATTGAAATTAAAATTTCAATTTCAAAAACATTAATTTTATATTACCTGTGACTTAATCGATTTCCTCATGAAATCCATATTTGTGTGTGTATAGTGTGGTTCCGAGGTTTAACACAATAGTGCAACAACATTCAATCATCATGGATCAAAATACAGAAATATAATTGATAAGCGGTATAAACCATAACGCTTATCTTTCAGTACAAATCACGGATATATATATCATAGATAATAAATTACATTACAAATAATAAATTACATTACTGATCACAACACAATCAGTATATATCACAAAGTATCACATATCAGAGATATCAAACAATTCACAGCATTCAATAGAATATAGTCATCCATAAGGGAGATTAATTGATTATCTGATTAATTGAAACCAGATTAATCACTAATTTTTTTGTTGATTAACCTTAATAAATTTTCAATTTATGTTAATTAATCATCCTTTAAATATTTATTAATTACCCTTAATTAATAAATATTTCAACCCTTAATTGTTAAAGAATAAATCTTAATTAATTAATTACCCTAAATTAATTATCCTTAATTAACTAATTAATTAATTAACCCTTAACTAATAATCATTTAATTAATAAATCCTAATTAATTTAAAACAAGTAATTATCCCTAATTACTTAATTAACTTTTACCATTAATTAATTATATCTTATTAATTTACTTAACCTTTAACTAACAATCTTTAGTTAATAATCCTTAATTATAATTAATTAACTTTAAATTAATTAACCCTCTTAATTATTTATTTATTAAACTAGTTAATTACTCTTAATCAGTCACTTAATTAACCCATTTTAATTAATCAAATTAATTAATTATACTTAATCTCCACTATTAACTTAGTAAATTTCAATTCATTAGAAACTTTAATAATCCTTAAGATAAAACATTTTCACAATTAATGCCTTAATTATTAATAACCTTTTACCTTTATAAGTAATCTTCACTTAATTAAACCATTAGCTAAGTTTTTAGAATAATAATCATTTATCTTGAAAAAATTGAAGTTTAACAAAACATAATTTCCTTTTTAAAAACATTATCAAATAGAAGTTTTGAAACTAATTCCAGTTTGTATCTTAAACTTGCTTTTAGAAAAAAACAATTTGCTTTCAAATTTACTTTTAATTTCATCTCCAAATTCATTTTAAATTTAAGATTTAAAATGAGTATAAATTCAAAAGTCCTTTTTTTCCATGTTAGGGAAATACTCATTTCATGAAAGGAATTTTAAAGGAATTTAAAATTAACTTCATTTTTTCAATTCGAATCCATTTAAAAATACACATTAACATTCAAGTTGTTTAAACAATTTAAATTTAAAAACTACTTTCTTTCATTATAAAACAGGAATGCATATTTTAAACTTGTTTAAATCTTTGCTTTAAAATCTAATACTTCAGTTTACATAAATTTTAAAACAGAACATAACAGGTTTCTTTTAAAACCTGTAACCCAAAATCAACCCGAGACCATTCTAATCTTGCTTCGAGCCAAAATTACATTGCTCTGAGCCAAACACGCAAACTACTCGAGAAATTCTCGAGTCCAACTCCCCTGCTTCAAACCAAATTCACCAGTATCAAGTTGTGCACCGTGCACTTGCACCGTGCCGCCCATCACCTCCGGCCATTCCCGACGACCCTTCCACATCGGAAATCGACCTTGCATCGTACTCCGACCTTCACCACTTCGATTCCACTCAGAGACAAAGATCGAGCAACTCGGCCCAAAACTAGAAAAACAAATCGAAACCTGGAACCTCCTCTTTCCCCCTTCTCCGACCACTGGAGTGACAGCAACCCCGGCCACAACTTCGACTACCACCCCTCTACCAATTCCCAAAACCACGTCACGCTTGATCGGCTGTAGACGACGAACGAGACTAAACTTCTAGCCTCGACAAAACTAGGTCTACCAACTTCCCAGGCCTGCCGCCACAACCACGACCATCTGACCACCACCACTGCATTTTTCCCAGACACTCCGACCACTCATGCATCTCCAGGAAGCACCACAACCCTCCAGACCCACCAGATCATAAGAGAAACCCCAAAAAACCCCAAACTGATCAACCTTAAACTGTTCCTTCAATCCATTACTAAAAATGTGATTTTAACTTTAAAATTCATGATTTAGTATAAGGCTTTAGTTTATATACCTGAACTAAGAAATTATAAAGTTTGAGTTTTTACAAAACTCAAGCTTTACTGTTCTATTTACTTCCCAGAGCATATTTGAATTTATTTTAACTTAAATATAATTTTAAACTCCAACCCATGATATAACAAACACTTTTTGTTTTTTAAATTAAATCCTATCAACAATTGATTCAAGAGAATATGGATTTTGAATTAACTTGTGCTTGGAAATTTAATGCAGGAATCACAAATACACAGCAGCATCATTTATAAATTCATGTATGCATACACACAGGAATTAAATCATGATTTTATATACAACATACTTATCTCAGGCAACTAGCATGCAACAAAATTATTCAAATGAAAAAAAAATTAGAATGTTACTCACCTTGGTTTTCACAGAGAGGAAGAACAAAGCTTGATAATGTTGAACAGGCTTGAGTTCTTTGCTTGTTGAAGCTTTTTAATCTTCAGTTTGAATTGATTTAAGTTGTTTGTTTGTTTGAATTTTTCTTAAGTTTTTTGAGTGACACTTGCTTTTGTTTTTCTCAGTTTTGAAGAACGAAACTGGAATGATAATTTGATGTGTACATGAAGTTAAAGTATACTTGGTATTCATATTTTCATTTGTACTGGTGATGTATAGTTTGTACAATATGGTGACATTTTGTACAAGGTAATAAATTTTTGTTTTGTACAATATTAGAGATTTTTATTTGCTTATGGAGGCTGAAATGATTTTAACATTTCAAATGACCTTTGTTTGCTGTTGACTTCGGCTGATAGAAAATATGTTGTGTACTAAGGATATGTTGCATTAATTGCTAAGTACTTTATATTTCTACTTTATTTCTATCTTCTTTGCAAGCTAAATACACATTTGCTATTTTCTTTGCCTATTTTCCTTCTTCTTGTTTCGGCTGAGATGATAGGTTTAAGTACATATGTTACCATTTTTGTTTACATGCATTATCATCTTGCTTGATTTTTTTTTCTTTGTGCTTTGTAGATATTTTTACTTTATCTCCTTGCATACTTTGTTCAGTTATCTTCTTTTGCCTTTACAACATTACTTTATAATATAATTAAATTTCTATTTTACTTTGTTGATAGAATTTGTTTAATATGTTCTACTTTCTACTTGAATATATTTTTATCCTTTATTTTGTCTTTGCTTTTTAATTCAAATGAATTCCTATAATTATTATGTTGTTAAAATTTTATTAAATGAATTACTTTATATTTTATAACTTATCTTTTATTTATTTCTCATTATTTTGTAATATAGATAAATTTCTAGATTTAATTTGTTATTGGATTTTATCCAATGTATTTATTTTATCTATCTATCTTATATATCTTCATTTCTAAACCATTTATATAAAGATTTAAATTCAAATCAAATATATATATATATTATTTCAAATTTACTCACATATGCTCAAATACAAATATATTCACATATACAATATTTTAATTTTTAAATGATTTATACAAAATTTATTTTAATTCGGGGAAACTCGCATCACTTTACAATTAATTTTACAAATTATCTTCAAAAATTCAATTAATTATCAATTTGAATTTAATTAAAATCCGGGGTCGTTACAAGCAATATCTTTCAGTCTACATGTACTATCTTGGGAAAGGTTTGTCGATTTGTTATTGATGTGGGAAGCTGCGATAACATTATTTCTGAAGAAGCCATGAAGAAGTTAGGGTTGAAGACTGAAAAACACCCTAGACCTTATAAACTGGCATGGCTAAAGAAAGGTGGAGAATTGACAGTGGGAAGACGAGCATTTGTTACATTTTCTATTGGGAAGAAGTATAAAGATGAAATATGGTGTGATGTTGTCGATATGGATGTGTGTCATCTACTATTGGGAAGACCATGGCAATATGATAGAGCCATACAACATAATGGTCGCACCAACAACTACGGTTTCATGTTCGAAGGTACTCAAATCACCTTAGTTCCTAAGAAGCGTGAACAAAGTGAAAGCAAGTCAGAGAAGAAAGTGGAACCAACTAGTCTATTATCTTCGAGAGAATTTGTTAAAGAAGTGGAAGATAGTGCTGAATTGTTTATGTTGATTGGGTATGAAACAAGTGAAGATCTTGAAATTCCTACGGAGGTTAGACCGATGTTAAATGAATTTGAAGATGTCTTTCCTACGGAATTACCCAAGGACATACCGCCACTAAGGGACATACAACATCAAATCGATCTAGTGCCAGGTGCTGTTTTACCGCATAGGCCGCATTATCGTATGAGTCCGAAAGAGCATGAAGAGTTGAGGAGACAGGTTGAGGAGTTGCTTGAGCAAGGGCGTGTTCGAGAGAGTCTCAGTCCTTGTGTTGTACCAGCTCTGTTGGTGCTAAAGAAAGATGGTTCGTGGAGAATGTGTACAGACAGCAGGGCACTCAACAAAATAACTGTCAGATACAGATTTCCTATGCCAAGACTTGATGATCTATTGGATCAACTCAGTGGGTCTGTAATCTTTTCTAAGATCGACCTTAAGAGTGGTTATCATCAAATTCGCATAAGACCAGGTGATGAATGGAAGACTGCATTCAAGACTCGTGAAGGATTATATGAATAGCTGGTCATGCCATTTGGTCTATCTAATGCACCAAGTACATTTATGAGGGTGATGAATCAAATTTTCAGACCTTACATTGGGAAGTTTGTTGTAGTCTACTTTGATGATATCTTGATATATAGTGCTAGCACAGAGGAGCATTTTCAATACTTACGAAAGGTGTTAACTATTCTTCGTCAAGAACAGTTCTATGCAGCGACGAAGAAATGCGTGTTCATGACACCGAGTGTTTTATTTATGGGTTATGTCGTGTCCAAGGAAGGGATACAAGTGGACCAGAGTAAAGTAGCAGCAATCAGAAATTGGCCACAACCCAAAACTATAACAGAAGTCAGAAGTTTCCATGGGTTAGCTTCATTTTATCGAAGATTTATACCACACTTTAGTAGTGTGATGGCTCCTGTTACTGATTGTATGAAAGGAAAGTAGTTTTCATGGACGAAAGAGGCAGGATCTGCTTTTGAACAGATCAAGGAACTTTTAACATCAGCACTGATTCTAGTGTTGCCAGATTTTCAGTTACTATTTGAGTTACACACAGATGTGTCCAAAGTTGGAATTGGTGGAGTGTTGAGTCAGAAGGGTCGTCCAATTGCCTATTTCAGTGAAAAGCTTTCTGGAGCAAAGATGAGATATAGTACTTATGATGTGGAGTTTTATGCTATTGTGCAGGCCGTGAAGCATTGGAGACATTACTTGTTCCACAAAGAATTTGTTTTGTATACGGATCATGAAGCATTGAAACATTTACAAGGGCAGAATAAAATTGCACCTAGGCATGCATCGTGGATAGCTTATTTGCAGCAATTTACATTCGTCGTAAAGCACAAGTCTGGAGTAACTAATCGCGTAACCGATGCATTGAGTCGGAGGAATAATTTACTAACAACCATGCGAGTAGAGGTGATGGGTTTTGACTTACTTCCAGATTTTCTTACTTCAGATTCATATTTTTCTGAGATCCTAGACAAAGTCAAGCAGGGAAGCATGGATGGATATATGCTGGTTGATGGTTTTCTATTCAAAGGAAATCTGTTGTGTATTCCAGATTGCAGTATGCGAATGAAAATTATCAAAGAATTACATGAAGAAGGACACGTAGGCCGTGACCGTACTATGCATTTGATCTCAAAATCTTATTTTTGGCCATCAATGAGGAAGGAGATTGAAAAGTTCGTTCAGAGGTGCCATATTTGTCAAGTTTCAAGGGGACCGCAACAAATGCAGGTTTATATATGGCGTTGCCTATACCTACTAAACCATGGGTGGATGTTAGTATGGACTTTGTATTGGGATTGCCGAGAACGCAACGTGGCAATGATTCTATCTATGTGGTGGTTGATTGGTTTTCAAAAATGGTACATTTTGTCGCATGCAAGAAGACGGCAGATGCGGTTAATGTCGCACAGTTATATTTCGGAGAGATCTATTGTCTTTATGGGTTTCCTGAATCTATTGTATCGGATAGAGACACTCGTTTTCTGAGTCATTTTTGGATAAGTCTATGGAGAATGGTTGGGACAAAGCTGAAATTCAGTAGTGCTTATCATCCACAGACGGATGGACAGACAGAAGTTGTGAATAGATCCCTAGGTAATCTATTGAGATGCCTCGTGAATGACAATTTGAAGAGTTGGGATTCCAAGCTGTGTCAAGCTGAGTTTGCACACAACCATGCAATTAATCATAGCACTGGGTTCAGTCCATTCCAGGTCGTTTACTCAACAATGCCTAAGGGACCGTTAGATTTATCTATAGTACCACAACAAAAAGGAGTGATCAAACGAGCTAGTGATTTTGTGAATGAATTACAAGAGTGCCACAAGGTTGTGCAGGAACGATTGCTTAAGGCGAATGAGAAATATAAGCAATCCGCAGATATTAAGCGACGAAATGTTGAGTTCAAAGAAGGAGATTTTGTATATGCAGTATTGACTAAGGATCGATTTCCTATTGGTACTTACAACAAACTGGCTGCTAGAAAGATTGGCCCTTTGGAAATCGTAAAGAAGATTAATGAGAATGCTTATCGGTTAAGATTGCCGGATCATATCCATACTGTCGACGTTTTCAACGTCAAACACTTGATTCCATACCATGAGAATAAGCATGTCGAAGAAGAGGAAAGTGTGAATTCGGGGTCGAATTCTTTTCAACCAGGGGAGGATGATGCAGCGCATACCTTAAGTCGCGAACGACACCATAAGTCGCGAAACCCTAGGTCGCTTCCACCTAGGTCGCGAACGGCATCTCCTTCAGTCGCGGTGCCGCATCTCCTTAGGTCGCTTCCAGTAGGTCAAAGCTTCTTAAGTCGCTCCAGATTTCCAAATTCGCTTTCCTGAATCGTGCTTCCAGTAGGTCGCGAGCTTCCTTATGTCGCGAATTCCAGTAGGTCGCGAGCTTCCTTATGTCGCGAATTCCAATAGGTCGCGAGCTTCCTTATGTCGCGAATTCCTTAGGTCGCGAGCTTCTAGTAGGTCGTTGTTTTCTTATGTCGCGAATTCCAGTAGGTCGCGAGCTTCCTTATGTCGCGAATTCCAGTAGGTCGCGAGCTTCCTTATGTCGCGAATTCCTTAGGTCGCGAGCTTCCAGTAGGTCGCTGTTTTCTTATGTCGCGGACTTCCTTATGTCGTTGCTTGGTTTTGTTTGTTAATGTGATGTATATTGTTAAGTCGTATGTTGTAACTCGTATGTTGTAACTCGTGTTTTGTTATGTCGCATGTTGTTAAGTCGTATGTTGTGAAGTCGTTTGTTTGTTTGTTAAGTCGTGTTGTAATTGTGTTGAGTCGTGTGGTGTTGTACTTTCCCTATAAATAGGGGTGTATGGTCATTTGTAATAGTAGTTGAATTTTGAATAAAATTTGTTGAGAGATTTGTGCCTCCTTTAAAATTGGAAGTTGAGTGTGATCTCCTTTCTCCATCTTCGGATATTCGAGTGCGCTCGAATCAACGAACTTGAAGCCGATTCATGGAATCTCGTGCGCGAGATCAACGTCGAAGGATCGTAGATCTTCTAACGCGGTATCGTGCGCGATCAACGGGTTCGAGATAGCTAGAATCCGGTATCTCGAGAGATTAACGGATTTGGGTACTTGGGTATCATCAATTCATCAATTTATCTTGTTTCATCGATTATTTTTCCGCAACTCGTGATTGAATCCTGGATAGATTTGACCGCTGGTTCAGATCTACTTCCGTGTTGCGTCAGTTATCTTCTTGCTTTAATATCAAAATAAATTAACAAAATTAGCAAATGGGACACAACTATTGATTTGGAATATAAGCTATGTTGATGAGGTGAAGAGTCTAGATAACATTTATTCTTTCAGTGTTAATACTCAAAACAACTATGGCAAAGCTTCAAAGATAAGTTTTAACTTTAATCTAATATAAAAGATTATCTTAACAAGAATTTCTCCTAAATTTTTAGGCAATAAATGGTAATAAGGAGTTAAACAAACTTGTCAATATAGCTATCTCCATATTAATATGGTCCATTTGGGTGGAAAGGAATTCTAGAATTTTTAAAGGAATAGAAACCCCTAATAATGTTGGATTTAAACTCAAGACTAGACAATTATTGAAGCATGCAAGAATAAAACAAGAAGTGAAAAAGGGTAAATAGTAAATCTTTACTCAATTCAGCATTGATATTACTTAGCAAGCTCGAACTAGTGAAGAAGATTGCTAGTATGTTCCTGTCGGATTTAGTCCAGTTCCTACCAGTTCATTATCTGGAGATAATGGCGTCAACTTAGTGGATGAGAGGCTGAATTGGATGCAAGGAGATCAATTTCAGTCATTCTTGGAACAGGAAAGTGAAGATGGGTGGAGATTGGCTATGGAAATTTCGGGTGGAGACAAAGTTAATTTGGGAACAAATGAACATCATTAACTTTCGCAAGTATTAATGGTTGTAAGAGATTAATCCAAAGCGATGAGATATTATTTAGTAGTTATTATGTAAAATGGTCTATTTCCAGTCAATTTTCGTATATTAATACTAAAGGGGTCGTAGATGGTATTTTAGTAGGAACACTATATAAAACACCTACCATTGCTTGTCCCCTTTGTACTAAATATCTGTACAATCTTTTTTAAGTAAATAAGTACCAGTTTAAAATAAACAACATTGAACTTTCCATAGAAGGATCAAAAGATCTTTGCTACCTCAAACATTACTTCCCTTTGACATAACTTTGCGGGTGGAATATCACACGTGGTATTGCTATGACAATATTTGTAAGTCCATGTTACTTTTTTTTTGAGTTCAGGCTATTGTGATGGTTTGTATCATGTACTATTTGAGGTATGAACACTATCTTAATCAATTTACTTGGGTCAAAATAATTTTTTCTTAACAAATACAATTTTCAAGAGTCAAAGCTAAAATTTGTTCAGGGATATAATAGTAGTATTACCATATAACTATTATTCGAATGTGCTTTTATGTTAATCTTTAAAAAGAGTGTAGTAATCGAATTAATTAGGCCAATTATATTGATATTATTGATGATAATTTGCATTCAATTTTGGGCTTTTATTTTTTTCATTTTTTTTTTACTTTTATGTTCTTTTCCATTTTAGACTTTCATATCAAGTTCAATCAGTTCTATTTCATTTAGTTATGCTTTTTTATAACTACAGATGTTGGTTGATGTTTGATTTTATATATATGTAGTATCTTATTTATTTTTATGTTAGAAAGACACCATAAATATATCATATTATGTTTTTCGCTTTCAATTATCTGTTTTATAATAAGTATTGTTTCAAAATACCCATTGAGTAAATTATGTCACATTTTTAAATTATTATATAATAACATCAGTCAAACAATTCTTGGCTACGCAGCCTATGAAAATCAATATGCATAGCACAAATTTGTTTTAGTAAATCTATCTATCTATCTACTATATCTATTATATTATATGAAAGCTCGGTTTAAATTTGTATGCCCCTTCATTTTCAGCTTCTCAAAAATCTCATGTGCTATTATATGTTCTAGTAATTTAATTGTTCTAAACTTTTCTTTACTTTTTGTTACTCTCGTTATTTCTTAAAAGAAACAACAATAGACTCATAGATGTTTTATAATGTATCTGCCAAATATACTTCTTCCTCTTATCAACAATTATGCATGGTTGAATAAGAATAATTCTTCAATATTTTCTAATTACAGAATAATAATTTCATTTATTCTCTTCTTTCGGTGATTGTTCAATCTCCATTTTCCCTATTCTCTTATCAATCTCATTAAGTAACAAGGAAACCTCTTTTCTTCTTTGATGTCATGGTTGTAAAGCTCATATGATGATGAGGTAACTAATAAGATTAGAAATCTAGCTAAGAAAATTCAAAAGTACGACTAAAATAGGTATGCAATTAGTATTTTTCTCTACTAATATTTTAATATGCGGCTTCGAGAATGCCTTACAAAAATTCTTAGGAAGTGGAGTATGGATCAAAAGATGAAACTCATATGTTATGAGAAAATTTCTCTTATGAGTTTTTTTATACTTTCTTTTTCCTTTATATTTCATTGTAAATATTAGCGATTTTCAGGTACATCATTTATCCATAAAGAGAAAGAAAATGATATACAAAATTAGTATACAAAATTTCTTTCCAAATCAACTCATTTATTAATATGTGTTGGTAGTTTTATGCATATGGTTTTGTAAAACACTGATATTAATATTCATGTATTTCAATATAGTTTTCACTAACACCACAAACCATTTTTTAAATATTTGGATTTTGGCATGCGGATTGTTCTTAATGTAGCTATATATGTAATGTTTTTTAATCAGAAGTTAACTTGAAATTTCAAATTGGTGAATTCATATATCATGTGCAATTTCTTTTGCATGTTAGATACTTTCTTCGTTCTTTCCATTTAATTTGAAGAATGATTGATTTATCGGTGTTAAATATTACATATCCAAAAGGATGAATAGTGGAAGCTATACACTATCTAATATACAACTATATAGTTCTTAATAAATGATTGTGTAATATGGACTTTGGACATTTTGCACCTAAAACATCCTTGCAAAATTAACTTATTTATCAGTATGTGTTAGTACTTTTATGCTTGGTATGATTTCATATGATAACGAGATGAATATTCGTATACTTGGGTATTGGTTTTAACTTACAGTACCAAATATTATTTAAATTTGGTAAATATTACTTAAATTTAGCGTAAACTTTTTTCCAATGAATTAATGCTCGCATATTAGTGCTCTATTATGTTAATTTAATTCGTACTTGACAATATGTTAATGTCAAAAGGAAACAACGAATTGTTCTTATCATAGCCATACATGTATAACAATTGAATTAGAAATAAACATGAAACTTGAAAAAAACCGTTTCCTTCTTTAGGGCATTCATTATCACATAATCTATCACTAATAGCATTCACTATCATAAACTGTTTTTTTAATGATTTATTAAATTAAATAGGGAAATTTGGTAATTGATTTTATTGAATTAGTTTAAGTTCATGATTTTCAATTTAATGTATGGACATAGTGTAAAATAATTAGGAAAAACTTAGTAAAACTTACTAGCTATATAAACTAGAAAAGATGAATATTTTTTGATCGTAACATGGTTGGAAAGAATTAATTAAATAGTGTGACTAATTATAAAATCACAAACTAAATGGATATATTTTAAAACAAAATATCATATAAGAGAATTAAGGAGAGAGGAGAAAAAATACTAAAACTAATAAGAGTCTGTAAAAAAATAATTTAATATTAATTAATAGATATAGTGAAATGTGAATTGTGGCTCTTGGTTTCCAATTTCCTCGCTTACTCTTTTTCTCTCATAATATTATATGTCACATACTTAATGTAATTTATTTTATGTAGTATTGTAATTTTTCCTTTTTATATTATAAAACCTTCGTCTTTAATTTATATATCTCTACTTATTTAAACATTCAAATAAAAGGTAATTCACTCAAGTCAAATTAAATTTTCTCCATTAATAAAATATTAAATTTTATTGCACAAAATGTTCAATGTCATTATATATTAAACAAATTAATAAATGATGGTTACGTGGATTTATTTAAATATAAAATTAACTATCAAATTAATTTAAAAACTTATACTTGAATGAAGAACTTTGTAAATAACCATACGTATTATAAAAATGTGGGTGCTTTAACTTCAAACCCATGGAATGAACCAATAGTACATTGTAAATCGTTATTAAAATTGGTAACTTCCAACATCTAGAAAAAAAATGTTAGGAATAAAAAGAGAGAAAATATTCTAAAATTAATGAGAGTTATGGAAAATTCTTCACCATGTCGTAATTATTTATTAGATAATTTACCGTGATAAATGAAATGTAAATTTATGTATACAACTTTTATGGTGGTACTTACATTTTTTATTTGAATCAAGATATTTGTTTCACTTTTATAATTGAAATGTGGTATTCATGTTAATTGGTTAATTTTAGATTTTTTAAATGAATTAACGAATATTAGCTAATTTCTTTTATTTAGGTTGTTTAAATTTAAGACATTTAAGTAGTTTAAATGTACTGACATAATGCGAAGTAACTAGAAACAACTAAGTAGAAATTGTTAGCTATATAAATTAGAAAAGGTAAGTATTTAAATGTAAAATGTTTAGCAAGAAATCAATAATAGAGTGTGACTAATATAAAATTCAAAAACTATATAAAGATATTTTGAGATAAAATATCTTGAGAGAATCAAGGAAAGAGGAGAAAATTGCTAAATTAATAAGAGCCTTTAATAATTATTTTTTTGCTTCACCGTCATTTAATCCATATAATTTGATGGAAATAATAAAAAGTGAGTTATGACACTCGATTTCCATATCCCTCATTTTTCCCCTTTTATCTCATAAGGTTATTTCTCACCCACTTGATATGATTATATTTTTAAGTATTATTGTTATTTGTCTTTTTGTATACATAAATTTTTTTCCCTTTATGTACATAGCTCTACTTATTTAACCATTTAAATGAATGGTAATAAACTTAAATTAAAGGGAACATTTGGCATACATCCTTAATAGGTTTGAAAATACACAAAACATCCCTCCATTTTAATTATAAGTTTCCCATCCTTATTTTTAAATGCAACAAATTTTTTTCCCTAAATACCCTTCACTACACCAAAATTCGCTTTTAGCAGCAATTGTTCTCAGCATTTATACAATGACTGCGGTTAAAAATTATTTTAGTTGGATTATTTTTCACACAAACGCTGACGTATCAACATGGACTTTAATTAAGCCTAAAATTTTCGTTAGAATGCTGAGAATGACTATGCTACTGCAGGAAAAAATTGCTGCCTTAGTTCCTAATTTTTTTTGTGTTCCCTCCTCTCGTCTTCATTTTCTTTCAGCTTCGTTTCCTTTAATCTTCGCTTTCGTTCTTCGATTTCGTCCTGCCAATCACTATTTCTTCTTCCAAGTACATCAGTTGAATCAGCAAAATCTGATTCATCTCGACTTCTTTTGATTTTTGGACTATCAAAGACCAATTTCATTTTCGTCGACTGTAGAAGATTTCATTCGGACGCGATTTAAAGGATTTATTCAAACTTGGATTCAAACGTGGATTTTTAGGCTTGATTCAAACTTTGGTCTCAGGTACTCTTTAATAAGTAGAACCACTTTGATTTTTGTAGCCAATTTTTGTCAATAATGTTACCATAAAAAAATACTACTTATATATCCGATAAACAAACACAAGAAGATCCCTCAAGGAAGAAATTTTTATATGTTATTAGTTATGAGAAACGATGGGATCATTGATTTATCATAATGCAGGGGTAAGACATATATCCTTCAAGTTGGGGATTGAATGAAAGATTAGATTTCCAGGAATAACTTACGGTTATACAGTCATATGCTTTAGCTACTTGAATCACAACAGAATTAATATTTCACATAATATTGATTAAATTTGTTTTCCTTTTTTTAAAAGAAAAACTTGGGGTGAAACATACCTTATCAGTGTTGAAAATAAGTAGGATTGCTTCATATTACATCTTAACTAAATAGCATGATCATAAATTATATTTGCATCATCTTACTCTTCTTTAAAATGAAAAGCACTAAAAAGGAATAGGACGATGATAGGCGATGATAAGAATATTTCGTTACATTAAAAATAAAGACTGAACCCCGGATCAAATAACATCAACTGAGACCTACACTACAAGAAATTTTATTTTTTGTTGCGCTCAAAAACCGCTACAAAAACTTTTGGTGGCGTTTTGATAAACGCCGCGAGAAAACATGCGACTAAAAATCCATGATTTTTTGTTGCATTTATTTTAACGCCACTATAAATGCATTTTTGGCAGCGTTTTTCAAACGCCACCATAAATCTTTTTGTAGCGTTTAAAAAACGCCACCAAAAGATTTTTTGGCGCTACTAATATAATTTTCAACTTTACCCCTGTTTTATGGTTGCATTTACTCAACGCCACTATATATATTTCGATAGCGTTTTTGAAATGCTACTAAAAGTTGTTTATTATTTTACACCATTTTTTCATGCTATTATTTCCTGTTAATGGTCTATTTTGGTTCCATTATATCAATCAACAATCACTCACATAATCATCATATTCAAATAAGTTAAAAAACACATTAACCATATAATCAAATAAAATATCCATAACCATTCCAATACAATAGTTTTTTGACAAAATGACCTAACTCAGATACAATAACCATTTGTATACAAATTTACACATCGGATACTAATAAATGTTATATCTAACTAGTGCTAACAAAACGTTTGATTACCCATAATTCTTTGTTGCATACAAAAGTGAAAGCTAGCATCATCAAGTCCAAATTTGCTCTCTTCAAAAGTCCGATGCCTACACAAGTGAAAGCACAACAGATAGTCAAACAATTACGTTAACTCGTAGGACTTCAAATATGAGATCAAACATCTACAACATTATACAAGTATATCCTACTATAAATGATGTCATATAAATTATCAAAGTTATAAAAAAAATGAAAAAAAGTCCTTTCTTGAGCTTAAATAGTAGGAATCAATTTTGCACACTTACGAACCCTCCTTTGATAGAATGGTGAATCCAACAACTTGAGCAAGAAAAAAATGACAATGTAAGCACCTAAATTCATAATACTTTTGTAAATTGTAATTTAATGCATAATATGTAAAGCAATTAGTTAATAGTAAAGCAATTAGTTAACAGTTTAGTTGAAGGTACTAAAATTTTAAGTTTTAAATTTATTTAATTTAAATTTCTAAGTTAATTTAAAATTAAAGTTAATTTCAAATTAGAGTTAATTTAAAGTTAATTTAAAGTAAAATTAAAGTTAATTTAAAGTAAAATTAAAGTTAATTTAAAGTAAAATTAAAGTTAATTTAAAGTTTTAAGTTTAAACTTTTAAAAGTTAGTTTAATTTTGAATTTAATTTTTAAAAGTTAATTTATTTTATATGTTTTAAGTTTTAAATAAATTAAATTATAAGCTTTGATTTTTAAGTTTTAAAAGTTAATTTAAAAGTTTTAAGTTTCAAGTTTTAAAATTTGAATTCTCACAACAATTAGATATGATATCTAAAGAGATTTTAGTTGTTTGAAATTTGAATCACTTGTAAAATATAAGATATAGTATTCTTATACTAACATAACATATATACCTGAGCGGCTTTGCAAAGCATAAGGGCTATGCCACCTACTCCATGAGACCACTGCACTAAAAGATCGTTCTTACTGCCCTCACTTGAAAGGTAGTTCCCACCATGTCCATACTAACATAGACCATGGCTGTATTGAAGTCAATAGAAGTAGATACATACAGAGTCATAGACTGAAAGTTATGCGAAGAACTCACAAGGTAGACAAATCCTTCCGAACTTCAACAATCTCTTGGGCTCTCTAACTGGAGATGCTGACCTACTTTTTGGGCTTCTGCTACCGTCAGGTGAAGGGCTCCTGTATTTTCTAGATTTTGGCAGAGGGCTTCTTGACCGTTAGGTGAAGCAAGCAACCTCATCACTTCCTCCTCAATCCATACATTCGACCACACCATTCCCTCCACGCACTTTTATCCTCCCCTTCACAAACACAGTAACCACAAACAACTCCTACACCACCCAACTGACTAGTTTTATCACCAACTCAACCCCACGCATACTTCATCTTCTACTACTCCACCATTCTTCTCCTTTTACTCCTGCACATTCAACTTTCATCTCCAATCTTGAAACTGCACATTCATACTACTTTTTTTCATTTTCAGTAATTATTTATATATAAAAACTGCAAAAAATCCTTGGTTGATACCAATTGTTTAACACTGCCAAATCTTGAAACCATAACCAGTAATAAATATCAAAAGCACTGAAAAAAGCCATGGTTCCTAAAATTCAACTTCTAATATGAATTCCTTCACTATATAGTTTATTTGACCATCCAAACATAGATCTTCAAGGTCAGATAACACATAAACATAATTAGCCTAACTAAAGTCAAAAACACAAAAGTCTTTTTATGATTGTAGCATAGTTTTAACATTCGACACTAAAACACTGACCATGAAGATTGTAGAATAGAAATGTTTGTTCATAACAGGTTTTTGCAAGTGGAAGAAAATTACCTCTATAGATTGAACAATGAAGCATATAAGCGTATGCTTATGCATATCTTCACAATGAGAATTTGTTACGGGGAAGCTAATATCGTATCCCTGCATGTATAGAATATACAAGAAAAATATATATATTAAGAAAGATAAAGATAAGGTTAAAGTATACATGGACTAAAAGATGAGAAAAAATTAATAATACATATTGCCTATAATTTGACATCTTTCTAGGCAAGCCATTGTTTTCATGTCCATATTTATTCAAGCTTCATGTCCAGATATAGTTATCATGTAATGGTTTTGGGACGAAAAAGTGATCATAAGTTTTAATGTTTCTTGTGATTATTTTTAGTATTTAATTTATTTTGGTCTGCAACATTATTTGCCTACTCTTATTTCCTACTTCCTCTGTACATAAACAATAGAAAGTATAGGCCGCAGAACATGAGACAAAGACACCTTTTCCAAAAATAAGTTCACACACACATGAACATATATATATATATATACATATACATACTTACATACAGACGTGTACACACACACACACACACACAACACGTACACAACTGTGAATTTGATTTATAGGGTTACCTCTGTTTTATTCAATAGACATGAAGGGAAACAATTGCAGACATGAACACCACAAAAGTGACAGCAATTATTCAATAGAAACAAGTGTATACACACCAGAGCAACAGGACCACACTCTTAAATACATATAAATGGATGTATGCATATGTTACCCACATACAAGTCCTAGTAAGACAATGGATTAACAGAGTATGTTATAACAAACTAGATGAACTATGATATCCAAAATCAAAACAGTGCATTAAAATGAAAACAAGGGAGGAGTACTTGAATGCAACTCTATCCACTATATATACCTAAAAAATATAAACTCTCATGTGTTTGGGACTGTGTGTGTAAGGGTGTAGATTTGGATATAGGCTGTGTTAGTGAGTGCATTGAAGCGTGGGTGTGCATATGTCTAGTCTGCACAAATATTTTCCAAATATTACCTTGCAATTAGGGTGTAGATTTGGATATATGCGCTATGTTGTCCTCTTAAAAAACATGTCATAAACAAGCTATGTGCAAATATTTTCCAAATATTACCTTGCAATTAGGGTGTAGATTTGGATATATGCGCTATGTTGTCCTCTTAAAAAACATGTCATAAACAAGCTATGTGCAAATATTTTCCAAATATTACCTTGCCAGTGTCGCCAACTACACAAATTTCTTGTTCATTTTTACTGCCTTCCGCAAACATGCACAGATCAAGCATTCCCCGTGAACCATTATCAAACTCAACAATCACGTATGCGTTGT
Source organism: Allium fistulosum (assembly GCA_030737815.1). Taxonomy (NCBI): domain Eukaryota; kingdom Viridiplantae; phylum Streptophyta; class Magnoliopsida; order Asparagales; family Amaryllidaceae; genus Allium; species Allium fistulosum. The sequence goes on from CM060903.1 coordinate 1,180,105,969, forward strand.
TGATTATGTCAGGCACCTGATTCATACTTTCCATCAGTGAGAATCAAGTACTGCAAATTGCTTGGAATGTAAGAGTAATGAATTTTAGCTTTCATATCATGAAATATTTTAATTTTGCACAATGTTTCCACCAGAAGAGATGTTGCAAAATGTTTGATTTCAATAATCTATTTAACAAGTCGAAAAATGTAATTTTAACCTTTCCATTGTAAATTTCATCCTTGTGATTAACATCAATTGCTCCAGAAGCCATCACGCGTACATGATTTGTTGCTGTAAAAAGCCTCATCAAATCAAAAAAGTGACAGCACTTCTCAACCAGTGTACCTCCTGTTAGCGCCAAAATTGGTCACTACACCCAAATCCAGATGAAAGCACCAAATACCAATCACAGCTCAGAGATAGAGTATATGTAGAGAGTAATAATATGAAAAACAGTTAAAACTAAAATGAAAGCAGTAAAGAACAACAAATTTTATAGTGGTTCGGCTAACTCCGGCCTACGTCCACTTAGAAGTTTGCTTTTTATTGTTGTAATAATTGATTACAGTTGCAGAATGGCAGAGTTGCCTTAGCCTGAGAAAATAGAAAGTAAGAGAGCAGAAAGAAGATCCCCCTTTTACTGTGCCCCTGCCTCTCTATTTATAGACAAAGATGGGTTGGACTTCCCTGGTGGGCCTGGTAGCCGTGTACCTCAGCCCAAATGGAGTGGTCTCCATATGTCGAACCATAGATGCCGAACGCTGAATGCCGAACAAGGTGTGAATGCCGAACGATCTCCTCATGTCGAACATTGGGAGGTGTGAGGTACCGAGATATGGAGGTGCAAGGTACCGAGACATGGAGGTGCGAGGTATGGAGGTGCGAGGTGCAGAGGTATCGAGGTGCAATGCCGAGCGAGGCGAGGTATGCTGAATGACCCATCCAATGCCGAACGCTTCCTGATGCCGAGCGCTCCATCCAATGCCGAACGATCCTTAGTGCCGAACCTCCATCATGCCGAACGTCTCCAGATGCCGAACGATCCATCCAATGCCGAACGTCTCCAGATGCCGAACGATCCATCCAATGTCGAACAATCTCTAATGCCGAGCGCTTCTAAATGCCGAACGTCTCCAGATGCCGAACGATCCATCCAATGCCGAACGTCTCCAAATGCCGAACGATCCATCCAATGTCGAACAATCTCTAATGCCGAGCGCTTCTAAATGCCGAACGTCTCCAGATGCCGAACGATCCATCCAATGCCGAACGTCTCCAGATGCCGAACGATCCATCCAATGTCGAACAATCTCTAATGCCGAGCGCTCTTGAATGCTATTCGAACGTGAATAGTGAATGCCAGACGAACTATTTGTGCCGAACCTCCACCATGCCGAACCATGTTTCCTAGACCCAAATTATAGTTGATTCATCTTTATCCAATCATATTTCCATCTCCCAAGCACATTGCATCATTCATCCATCCAGTCGACTATATCCATCGTACCCTAGCCTCGACGAACATGCAGTTGATTAAGTTAAACCCGTCTGTCCGCGACCTTGCCAAAAGGCGGGTTAACACTTGCCCCCCAAAACATGCCTTGCTTTGAAAGGTGTGTTTTGAATAGCCTCAAGTCCAATATCCAAAGTCCATGTTTCATCCATATCCAATAACCAATAGGGGACTTTAGGACCTCTTCGGGTCGATATCCAAAACCATAACCTCTCCGGGCTCTTGCCAAGCGCAATCCACACCTGACGACCGTGGTCCAGTGTCCCTGGACATTGAGATAACCTCTTCGGGTTCTTGCCAAGCGCAATCCACACTTGACGACCGTGGCCCAGTGTCCCTGGGCGTTGAGCTAACCTCTCCGGGTTCTTGCCAAGCGCAATCCACACTTGACGACCGTGGCCCAGTGTCCCTGGGCGTTGAGCTAACCTCTCCGGGTTCTTACCAAGCGCAATCCACACTTGACGACCGTGGTCCAGTGTCCCTGGACGCAAGTAATGCCGTGGCTTAAGTCCTAAGCCAAATCCTGGTCGCTCCGGACCCTTGCCGAGCATAGTCCATACTCAACGACCTGAAATAGTAACCGATAATATATGGCCTAAGTCCTAGGCCGAATCTTGGTCTCGTTGGACCCTTGCCGAGCATAGTCCATACTCGACGACCTTTAAGCCAAAATCCAGAGAAAATCCAATCAAAACCCAATCCGAAAAACAAACATTCAAACCAGAATTCAAACCAGAAAACGAGAAAAACAGGGAGTTCAAACCAAACTCCAAAACCAAACCAGAAAAAGCAAATGTCCAAGCCAAAGGAAGAAACAGATTTCACAAACCAGGGCGTTTCGGTAGGCCATCATCTCAGAGCATGCCTGAGGGTTATCTCTGACCCCGTACATGAGTAAGTGATTTAACCATTTTCCTGGAGTTTGTTACTTATTCCAAACTATCAAGATTAGTTGATGACCAATCGGTCACCATTCCTGGGCCTCGCGCCCTCGTCGTTCAAGGTAGGCGGTGGCTGTTCCTGTTCCACCGCCGCATTCCGAGTTCCGACATACTGTCGCAACTGACCATTCCTTATATGCTCCTCGATTATATCCTTTAGATGTCGGCAGCTGTTAGTATCATGCCCGTCCAGGTCATGAAAGAGACAGTGCCTTCCTGATGCCCTTTCACGTTCTGTGGGTTCCCTCCTCGATGGCCTTCGATAGGGAAGACGATCTCGAGTATCTAAGAAAATCCGCTCCAACGTTGCGTTCAATCCTGTGTAAGTGGAGAACTTTGGTTCTCCCCAGCGCTTCCTTTTCCCTTTATCCTTGCCCCCACCTGAGCTTTCGCCGAGTAGTCTTCCATCCTTAGTCACGTTTACTTCCTCTGACCTCATGTCCAAACATGCATCCTCTTGTCGAAGAAATCTTTCAGCTTCATGAAAGAATTCCCCAATATCCAACGGTGGGTCCCGTACCAACGATACTTTGAACTCCGAATTATCTCTGACTCCTAACACCGCAGCCATCAGAACCATTGATGGATCAGGCCGATTCACCGAAGCAACTGCTGCATTAAATCGAGTTAAGAATGTCCTGAGCGATTCATCTGCCCCCTGTTTGACTGATGTTAGCGTCATCACGTTCTTTGGCCTTTTTATGTGAACTCGAAACTGACTTAAGAACTTGTCCACCAGTTCTGTCCATGTTCCAATGGATCCATCCTCCAGCTGTCTAAACCACATAGCAGCAATTTCAGTCAAGTACAGGGGGAAACATCGGGCCATAACCTCCTCCGTTGCCCCCCAGCACTTCCATATGCCTAGTGTACCTCATCAAGTGGTCGGTGGGATCCATCTTCCCGTTGTATACTTCCAGAGTGGGTAGTTTGAAATCGGATGGATTCCTAGCTGTCCTGATGTTCCGGGTAAACGGACTTTTGTTAACTCCCTCTGAATCCCTGCTCGTCAGACCTCCGCGAATAGTCCGCCTGATAATGTCAGCCAATCCAGTGTTTCCAACCAACCCAGACTTCCCCCCAAGTCCCCGAGGAAATTCTGGCACATATTCTTCATCACGTACTCCTGTATTCCTATCGATGTCAGGCCGCGTAGCGTTATCCGGTATCCCTCCATGAACTGGTCCAGCATCACCAGGTGGTGTGCCCCCGAGTCTAGGTCCATCTAGATTGTTAACTGTTTGTTGATTGGGAGCTGCCCCCTGCTGATTCACTCCATCTGTCCGTTGGTTGAGTTCCTCTGGTCCAGCTCCACGATCTTGAGCAACTGCAGTTCCTGGTTGTCCATATTGCCTAAGAAGAGCCTGCATCATCTCCTCTTGTCATTTCATCATCTGCTCTTGCATATAATTCATCATCACTTGCATCTCGTCCCGAGTTATGTAGACGGATGCATGACCCTCTCCAGCTCCAGAAGATGCCGCTTGACTTCCTTCCTGATTGCTCCTTTCCACTGCTTGCTTCTTCGTTGGTGGTCTTGCCATTGCTTTCTAAGATCCAAGTTCCTAACTCCAAAATTCCTGAGTTCAACTCTCAATGAAAGCACCAAAGTGTTAGCGCCAAAATTGGTCACTACACCCAAATCCAGATGAAAGCACCAAATACCAGTCACAGCTCAGAGATAGAGTAATAATATGAAAAACAGTTAAAACTAAAATGAAAGCAGTAAAGAACAACAGATTTTATAGTGGTTCGGCTAACTCCGGCCTACATCCACTTAGAAGTTTGCTTTTTATTGTTGTAATAATTGATTACAGTTGCAGAATGGCAGAGTTGCCTTAGCCTGAGAAAATAGAAAGTAAGAGAGCAGAAAGAAGATCCCCCTTTTACTGTGCCCCAGCCTCTCTATTTATAGACAAAGATGGGTTGGACTTCCCTGGTGGGCCTGGTAGCCGTGTACCTCAGCCCAAATGGAGTGGTCTCCATATGCCGAACCATAGATGCCGAACGCTGAATGCCGAACAAGGTGTGAATGCCGAACGATCTCCTCATGCCGAACATTGGGAGGTGCGAGGTACCGAGATATGGAGGTGCAAGGTACCGAGACATGGAGGTGCGAGGTATGGAGGTGCGAGGTGCAGAGGTATCGAGGTGCGAGGTGCAATGCCGAGCGAGGCAAGGTATGCTGAATGACCCATCCAATGTCGAACGCTTCCTGATGCCGAGCGCTCCATCCAATGCCGAACGATCCTTAGTGCCGAACCTCCATCATGCCGAACGTCTCCAGATGCCGAACGATCCATCCAATGCCGAACGTCTCCAGATGCCGAACGATCCATCCAATGTCGAACAATCTCTAATGCCGAGCGCTTCTAAATGCCGAACGTCTCCAGATGCCGAACGATCCATCCAATGCCGAACGTCTCCAGATGCCGAACGATCCATCCAATGTCGAACAATCTCTAATGCCGAGCGCTTCTAAATGCCGAACGTCTCCAGATGCCGAACGATCCATCTAATGTCGAACAATCTCTAATGCCGAGCGCTCTTGAATGCTATTCGAACGTGAATAGTGAATGCCAGACGAACTATTTGTGCCGAACCTCCACCATGCCGAACCATGTTTCCTAGACCCAAATTATAGTTGATTCATCTTTATCCAATCATATTTCCATCTCCCAAGCACATTGCATCATTCATCCATCCAGTCGACTGTATCCATCGTACCCTAGCCTCGACGAACATGCAGTTGATTAAGTTAAACTCGTCTGTCCGCGACCTTGCCAAAAGGCGGGTTAACACCTCCTGAATTGACATTGAACCGATTCTAGTTTTTCACCTATACAAATTACCCAGTCTAGGAAATTAACAAGCAAAAGATCATCTACAGTTTACATTATATGGTTAAATGTTTTCAATTGCTAAACATCAGATATCTCTTTGTGGTTTAGAAAACTCTATTTGACTTGTAACGACCCAGAATTTTGGACCATTCGCATCCATTATAAGTGTATAGGTAGACACTCATGCCAGAATTAAATTGCTCAAAATACCGCGTTGTTAATTTAAATTTGGCAAAACTGAACATATACAGTAAATAAATAATCACAGATCACAGACACAGAGTAATAAGTGCAGCGGAAATAAAAGAGATAGTAGTTCATGAAGCTACTATATGAATATATAAAAATACATCAGAGTTTACAACAGAAGAGTAATACGATACATCAGATACAAATCAGAGTACATCACTGGAATCATCGAATACTGAAAGCAGAATAGATGGCTGGATCTTCAAGCAAAGCTCCAACTCCAAAGGTGAGTCTCGAAAGCTGAACCACTCAGTCTGACCCGAGCGTAAAGCAAAACACAAAACACTCGAGTCAGGATTAACATTCTTATATTAATAAATCCAACTCAAGTGAAATAGCAATTGAAATACAAGTAACTCAAAGGATGTTTGGAATAACCATCCTTTAAGGATCCGTCAAACTATCTACTATGTAGTAATGTACGATAAGTAGATAATGTCTATCAGTAATAATAAAGATATCAAAATAGCGTTAAGTCATGGCCCATTCCACCCTTAACACATTTTTATTCCCACAAGCATATACAAGACCGTAGTTTCCCCAAAACCGAAAGTCACCAGAGGGCAATCCATATACTCAAGGTACAAATCAAAATCGTAGTGGTCGCGTATAAATGGAATACAAGTATGACAAGGCACATGAGGCTATACCCAAGGTAGTGATACTACCGTTCGCCTGATCCGGACTGGTGAGAACGCAACGCCGCAGCGCCCGCAACACCGTGAGACAACACTCCCAAAATCAAGGGTGCACCAATCGACAACAAGTATAAGTAGTTCGAAGAAGTGTGTCCACTTGAGGTATCAATCCTCCATTGGCCCGGCACAGCTCCTGTTTTAGTCATTTCCAATTTGACATAAGTGTCAAGGCTATCCATTATCGTTCTCTTTCTTCAGTCAATACGTACATCATTCCAACCACTTCATTCTGGATCATCACTCCGCGCATAGTTATTAAAGTGGTTTTCGGTTTAGATAGAGAGTATACCCATAACCGAATTCCGGTCTCTTTAATAAATTTCGTAATTATTACACCGATTGGTCGTTTATATATTTCAAAACCAAATCAATTTCAATTTCAAATAGAATTCGTAAATCAACATTTCATTTGTCTATCAAAACAGTTTCCATACTTTACGTTTTCAAAACTTCCAAATTCATTTCAAAATCCTATAATTCAATTTCAAATTTTATTCAAAACAATTCAAGTATTGATTCAAGTTCGTATATAAGTTTCGTTTCGAAATCATTTACATTTAATTTAATTTAACCTTCAAATCAATTCCAAATTCATTTATCGATTTCATTCAATATTCGTTAAGTTACTTATCATTCAAAACAATTTCTATTAAATTTTCAATTCATTAAATCAATTCTTAAGTTCAACATCATTAAATCAAAATCTACAATTTTGAATTAACTTAAATTCGTCAAATCAAATTCTTTCAATTACAAGTCTTACATTAATTCCAAAATTATCACATTTTCATTTCTTGTTAAAGAAAATTCAATTTCAATTATTTATTTACTTACTTTAAATAATTTCCAAAACTTAATTAATAAAGAAATCTCAATTTCAATTATTACGAAGTAAAATTCACTTATCCAAAAATTCAATTTTACTTATTAAAGAGTTCAATTCAATTTAATCATTAAATAATTCAATCTTATTTAATTACTAAATAATTCAAAACCTAATTATTAAATAATTTCAAAGTTTAATAATTTCAACTTAATTATAATTTTCAACTTAATTATTAAATCATTTCCAAGTTTAATAATTTCAAACTTAATTATAATTTCAAACTTAATTCAATCATTTCTCAAATTAAACAACATTCTTCCATCAATTTCATTGTTAACATTTTGTTTCAGATTATTAAATATTAACATTTTCCCTTCATTTAAAAATTCAAATTTCAACTTCATTTCAAAACCATATTATTTATTCAAATAAAATCTTCGTTTTGTTTTTTTAATCAAATTATTGACCAATCGGGTTTTATTTAATTTTCTATCCTAGGTCAAAGTTCAATTTGGGTATTTATCATTTCAACCCGATTCCAATTTAATTCAAAAATCAAAGCATAGTAAAGGGAACTTGCAGTGTGATAACTGGGATGATGTCAAAGTAAATAAACAAGCAATAACAACACTCAATAACAATCCAATAATCAATTCAAATAACCCCGAAATAATTGCATTAATTCGCATTGTTATTTGTACGAATTAATATAATTATTTCTAGAATCTACACTATCATTTCATGTAGATTAAAGATTATTACATTACGGTTTTCACTTGTCATCTATTACAATTTCATACATCATCAATTTAACAACATACGTTCAGTGATTCAAAATGTAATTAAACAAATCCTACGTGTCAATAAATTTGACAGTTAAAGGGGTCATATTATACAATTTAACTAATCAGTTTTTAAACATTTAACTATTCTATATCGAGTTCAATTTCATACTATTTATCAATTTACATTAACAGTTTAACGTCCAATATAAACATCAACAATCAATCAATTATCAGCCAAACAGTATTATCATCGCATAAATAATTAACAGAAAATGGTGTCAGATGTCACAGGTGAACTGATACAGGTAATAGCATATATAACAGTGTAATTAACTAACAGCAGCATATTTCAATTGTCGTTTCAATTGAAATCAAATTTAATAAATAAAAGAACGTTAATCGTGAGTGAGTGCTCACCTTTCGAGGCTAGAGAGGTATTCGACACGAGTTACGAATCCCAAAGCAAAGCTAGATGAACACGATTTGATGAAGAATGGGCAAGACAGACAAAGCTGATAATAAGAATAGACGGAACAAATTTAGAACGGGTCGATGAAGATAATTGGTAGAAGAGAACCTATAACCATATATACTATGTATAAAATCATATCCCAAATTCAATGCAAATAATTTTTTTTTTATATATAAATAACATTTATACTCTGAAATCACAACATATATCACAAATATGTATATATAAGTAAATGGATATAAAGCAGTGCACATACACACTGTATATTTATAATTAACATAAATATACTTTAATATATATATATGTTATAAGCAAAATAAGAACTAATATAACTTAAGCATATCGACAAATATATATGTATTACCCATATGAGTTAATTATATTTATGTCTAAAATCTTAAAATAATTTATGTATACATGCAGACTGTGAAAACCAGATCTATAAACCGACAGCTAATAAACTTTGAAAACATATGTATTGTTGAAATAAAAAGAATACTTATATAACTTATACAACCCATAATTGAATATAATACAAGTATTTCAAAACAGACAAATATAACTTTTATGTATAACAGAACAATAAAACTAATACATATAACTTACTTTATTAAGATATTTATTATAACACTATATACATATATAAACAACCTTTGTAAGATTTAAAACTATAACAACCAACTGTCATATAGCTAATATATACGGTCCTAATTTTTAAACAAACAGAACCTATATTTTATAAACCATATACACACACACTTCAACACGTATATACAGACACATGTATATACTCTTAACAAACCCAAAACGCAGTTACACAATAGACATATGTAAACTATATAAGCTAACAATATACAACTTAAAGAAAACCTGCATAAACTAAATTTTTCAACTAACAGATCCTAAAATTTAACAAACATTAATATCCTTCTTACTCACATCAGTTTACAATCATGATCTGCTTTACGTTATCACTGTTCAATTGAAATCCTTATCACTCACGTTTTAAGATCAATCGAATGCATCTCCTTTCAATTACCAAATCTATAAATACATATTATATATGACTTAAAACTCATACATATTTAAAATCAATCTGTATAGATTTTATAACTATGATAAACTAATACATTATAACATATATATAGCAGCACTTATATATAAACAAATATATACAAACAAATATAAATAAAAGTACTTGCATAAATATATACCTTTCATAAACAATATATAGCAGCCTCCAAAGTATGTGCACCCCATATATTTAGAAGATGGAAAAGGTGGAGTGGCCACATAGTCAGGATCTGGAAGTGGAGTGATAGGGTCAGAGAAAGTAGGTGGGGACTGCGTCGATGAGGGAGGGAACAGCCATGGTGGTGGGTGACGGTCGGCGATGATCGGTTGTCGAAGTGAGTTGGTCATAGTGCGGTCGAGAAGGAGCAAGTGGGCGTGATGAGGCGTTGGCCAAGGGGAGAAGTGGGGCCTCGGCTGGGCTGCAGGCGGCTGGGACGATGGGCGTGGCCAGGTGTGGCAGTGCAAGCGATCTGGCCAGAGGATTGGGCGGCACTGGTAAAAGGGTTCGGTAGGGGAAAGATGGTGGAGGCGGCCAGTCGGCGAGTCTTGACAAGGAAGACGCCGGAAGTGGGATGAGAAGGGAGCGGGGCGAAGGTCGGGCTGTGGTCGAGTGGCGGAGGGTGGAAGGCGCTGGTGAGTGGGGTCGGGTCGTTTGAGGTGGCGGAGATGGTCAGGGTTCAGGTTGATAGGGCAGAACTGGAGAGCACGGTGGTGGATCGGCCAGGTGGTGATGCTCGTGAGGAATTTTCGTGGTTGAGGCATGCAAAGTTTTGGTTTCAGCAAGTAAATATGTTGCAGGCTTGAAAACAAATACATGCTTTTGTAAAAAAGATGAGCTACAGGACGTGATATGTATCACAAATTATGGTTATGCTGTTACCCACCTTTCCTTTTGCACCTCTTTTTTTTTTTCAAGCATAGTTGAATAGGACGACGAGTAGATAAAGATAGAGGAGGAAAAGTATTAGGGGATCCGAAACGTCTAAAAGCAACTCTGAATATATAAAATTTTAACTTTTCAAGGTAACTAACAGAAACAAGTAGTGAATGCTACCATAAATTTTGATACCGTTTCGAATAGCAAATGGCAGACATCTGAATTCAAGAAAATATATAAATGCTAAAGACTATTGAAAATTACATGGTGGATAAATGAATTGACAAATGAATTCAAAATGTTCAAAGTGATACGATACGGTTACCGGTTTCATGGATTTCGCTGTGTACCAGATTTCAAAATACAAAATCAAATATACCGTAGAGGTCAGCACGACGAGACGATCAAAACGGTATACAGATATCAGTGGTACGATTTGATTTATAAAATTCGAATTTTTCTACTGGCGGAAAATGCAAGAAAAACACTGAAAAATAAGATCGACGGAGCCAAAGATGTCCGAATTTGGAAAAACGACCAACTGACATCTTTCTCAGAAGATGGTTTAGAATTTTCCTATGTAAAAATATTTTGGTTTTGAAAACGTTTTATTTTCAACGCTTTTTAACTGATTAAATTGAAGTGAAATTACGAGCGAAATAAACTTTCATATTTTCGGACGAAAATTTACCGGTCGCTATGTTTAACTAGACGTATTCCAAATATTAAATTTTTATTTCAAAATTTTATCGTTTGAAATTTCGCAAAATTTCAACTAATTACGTTATTAAACAGTTGAAATTTTACGGGTCGTTACATTCTCCCCCACTCAAAACTTTTCGTCCCCGAAAAGGAACGAGGTAGGAGAATAGAAACAACCAGAAAGAAAAACAAATTTGAAATACAAAATAACAGTTAATTTAGCCGTATAAATTCAAATTTAAATTAATTGATATTCAATAATTGATTTAATCATTTGATTTCACTAAAATCATTCTCAACTATTTCTAAATTCATTATCTTATTATCCCGTTTCTTCAATTTACAATTTTTAAAACCATAAATTTGAGTAGTCCTTTTATTATAATCATATTTTCTTTAACAAAATTTAAGAATTAGATTTTCGATTAACTTTAAACAATTTAGAGATATATATAATATATTTATCTAATCAAATTAAATTTTAAAATAAGATACCTATATATATGCAAATCAAAATATACTGAAGAAATTTAAATCAATATATATATATTTTTCTTTCTCAAAACAAAACCGTAGCAAGGCTACAGAATAGTATCTCCCCTTCGAAATTCGAAAATGAACGTCGATGATGCGGCCGCCATCACCGAAATTATTTTCCAGCGACAAAGAGAAGAGTACCGATTTCAACAACAACAAAAATTCTTTGAAAATGATTTCTATTCGAAAATACTTTCAATAATATATACTTTAAAATTTTAAAACCCAAAGTTAGAAATCACCGGAACTAATAAATTCTCAGATTTCTAAATTAAATTCATTTCAAATTCCAAATCAATTTATAACCAGGTTTATAAATTAATTTATTTATATTATCAATGGTTTACAAACAATAAATGTAAATCAAATATTATTATTTCAGACAACAATTTCATTAACAATTTAATTTCAGAAAACTTATATTTATAATATAATCATACAAAACTTTTATTTTATTTATCAATTTGAAAATAATATTGTGTCAGTTTGCTCTGTTCAAACGTTTTGGAAATTCTATCGATAGCGTTGATCAGACGAATCGATCGAAAACCCAAATCAACATCAACAACTCAAACAACATAATATATTTTTAAAACATTTTTATATAAATTTACAAATACACTTCCTCGCTCGACGATGCAAGAATGGATTCAAAATAAGTATAGGGATTCAAATTTGATGTCTCAAATCAAAGAGAATTTTGATTCAAAAATAAGTTTGAAACAGAAGATAAGATGGATGAGTTCATTTAATTCACGGGCAACCTTAACCGGGTCGTCCGTAACTTCAAGAATAAGATCGATGTTGAATTCTGAGGTAAATCAACATTCGATCTCAAGAAATAGAATTCAGGTATAGCAGGGAGAAAGATAACATCGTAAACCGAGGATACAGAAATCTCCGGTAAATCGATGCCTATTATAAAGGAGTTTAATCCTTTTCAAATCATTCAAAGTTTGGCGAGACCGCCGATCCATTATAAAGATAATTCAAAGTGGAGTTATGGGATGCTCCAGAATTGAAAGAAGACGAATAGTGAGGGACACGAATGAAATTTGGAACTGTAGGGAACATTCCAAAATTCAAAGGAATCGAATCAAAAAGGAAGAGATTGAAACTCGAAATGAAAGTGATTCTGTAAATACATTTACCCTACATGTTGAGTTTTGCCTAGAGCTACCAAAGCTCCGATACCAACTGTAACGACCCAGAATTTTGGACCATTCGCATCCATTATAAGTGTATAGGTAGACACTCATGCCAGAATTGAATTGCTCAAAATACCGCGTTGTTAATTTAAATTTGGCAAAACTGAACATATACAGTAAATAAATAATCACAGATCACAGACACAGAGTAATAAGTGCAGCGGAAATAAAAGAGATAGTAGTTCATGAAGCTACTATATGAATATATAAAAATACATCAGAGTTTACAACAGAAGAGTAATACGATACATCAGATACAAATCAGAGTACATCACTGGAATCATCGAATACTGAAAGCAGAATAGATGGCTGGATCTTCAAGCAAAGCTCCAACTCCAAAGGTGAGTCTCGAAAGCTGAACCACTCAGTCTGACCCGAGCGTAAAGCAAAACACAAAACACTCGAGTCAGGATTAACATTCTTATATTAATAAATCCAACTCAAGTGAAATAGCAATTGAAATACAAGTAACTCAAAGGATGTTTGGAATAACCATCCTTTAAGGATCCGTCAAACTATCTACTATGTAGTAATGTACGATAAGTAGATAATGTCTATCAGTAATAATAAAGATATCAAAATAGCGTTAAGTCATGGCCCATTCCACCCTTAACACATTTTTATTCCCACAAGCATATACAAGACCGTAGTTTCCCCAAAACCGGAAGTCACCAGAGGGCAATCCATATACTCAAGGTACAAATCAAAATCGTAGTGGTCGCGCATAAATGGAATACAAGTATGACAAGGCACATGAGGCTATACCCAAGGTAGTGATACTACCGTTCGCCTGATCCGGACTGGTGAGAACGCAACGCCGCAGCGCCCGCAACACCGTGAGACAACACTCCCAAAATCAAGGGTGCACCAATCGACAACAAGTATAAGTAGTTCGAAGAAGTGTGTCCACTTGAGGTATCAATCCTCCATTGGCCCGGCACAGCTCCTGTTTTAGTCATTTCCAATTTGACATAAGTGTCAAGGCTATCCATTATCGTTCTCTTTCTTCAGTCAACACGTACATCATTCCAACCACTTCATTCTGGATCATCACTCCGCGCATAGTTATTAAAGTGGTTTTCGGTTTAGATAGAGAGTATACCCATAACCGAATTCCGGTCTCTTTAATAACTTTCGTAATTATTACACCGATTGGTCGTTTATATATTTCAAAACCAAATCAATTTCAATTTCAAATAGAATTCGTAAATCAACATTTCATTTGTCTATCAAAACAGTTTCCATACTTTACGTTTTCAAAACTTCCAAATTCATTTCAAAATCCTATAATTTAATTTCAAATTTTATTCAAAACAATTCAAGTATTGATTCAAGTTCGTATATAAGTTTCGTTTCGAAATCATTTACATTTAATTTAATTTAACCTTCAAATCAATTCCAAATTCATTTATCGATTTCATTCAATATTCGTTAAGTTACTTATCATTCAAAACAATTTCTATTAAATTTTCAATTCATTAAATCAATTCTTAAGTTCAACATCATTAAATCAAAATCTACAATTTTGAATTAACTTAAATTCGTCAAATCAAATTCTTTCAATTACAAGTCTTACATTAATTCCAAAATTATCACATTTTCATTTCTTGTTAAAGAAAATTCAATTTCAATTATTTATTTACTTACTTTAAATAATTTCCAAAACTTAATTAATAAAGAAATCTCAATTTCAATTATTACGAAGTAAAATTCACTTATCCAAAAATTCAATTTTACTTATTAAAGAGTTCAATTCAATTTAATCATTAAATAATTCAATCTTATTTAATTACTAAATAATTCAAAACCTAATTATTAAATAATTTCAAAGTTTAATAATTTCAACTTAATTATAATTTTCAACTTAATTATTAAATCATTTCCAAGTTTAATAATTTCAAACTTAATTATAATTTCAAACTTAATTCAATCATTTCTCAAATTAAACAACATTCTTCCATCAATTTCATTGTTAACATTTTGTTTCAGATTATTAAATATTAACATTTTCCCTTCATTTAAAAATTCAAATTTCAACTTCATTTCAAAACCATATTATTTATTCAAATAAAATCTTCGTTTTGTTTTTTTAATCAAATTATTGACCAATCGGGTTTTATTTAATTTTCTATCCTAGGTCAAAGTTCAATTTGGGTATTTATCATTTCAACCCGATTCCAATTTAATTCAAAAATCAAAGCATAGTAAAGGGAACTTGCAGTGTGATAACTGGGATGGTGTCAAAGTAAATAAACAAGCAATAACAACACTCAATAACAATCCAATAATCAATTCAAATAACCCCGAAATAATTGCATTAATTCGCATTGTTATTTGTACGAATTAATATAATTATTTCTAGAATCTACACTATCATTTCATGTAGATTAAAGATTATTACATTACGGTTTTCACTTGTCATCTATTACAATTTCATACATCATCAATTTAACAACATACGTTCAGTGATTCAAAATGTAATTAAACAAATCCTACGTGTCAATAAATTTGACAGTTAAAGGGGTCATATTATACAATTTAACTAATCAGTTTTTAAACATTTAACTATTCTATATCGAGTTCAATTTCATACTATTTATCAATTTACATTAACAGTTTAACGTCCAATATAAACATCAACAATCAATCAATTATCAGCCAAACAGTATTATCATCGCATAAATAATTAACAGAAAATGGTGTCAGATGTCACAGGTGAACTGATACAGGTAATAGCATATATAACAGTGTAATTAACTAACAGCAGCATATTTCAATTGTCGTTTCAATTGAAATCAAATTTAATAAATAAAAGAACGTTAATCGTGAGTGAGTGCTCACCTTTCGAGGCTAGAGAGGTATTCGACACGAGTTACGAATCCCAAAGCAAAGCTAGATGAACACGATTCGATGAAGAATGGGCAAGACAGACAAAGCTGATAATAAGAATAGACGGAACAAATTTAGAACGGGTCGATGAAGATAATTGGTAGAAGAGAACCTATAACCATATATACTATGTATAAAATCATATCCCAAATTCAATGCAAATATTTTTTTTTTATATATAAATAACATTTATACTCTGAAATCACAACATATATCACAAATATGTATATATAAGTAAATGGATATAAAGCAGTGCACATACACACTGTATATTTATAATTAACATAAATATACTTTAATATATATATATGTTATAAGCAAAATAAGAACTAATATAACTTAAGCATATCGACAAATATATATGTATTACCCATATGAGTTAATTATATTTATGTCTAAAATCTTAAAATAATTTATGTATACATGCAGACTGTGAAAACCAGATCTATAAACCGACAGCTAATAAACTTTGAAAACATATGTATTGTTGAAATAAAAAGAATACTTATATAACTTATACAACCCATAATTGAATATAATACAAGTATTTCAAAACAGACAAATATAACTTTTATGTATAACAGAACAATAAAACTAATACATATAACTTACTTTATTAAGATATTTATTATAACACTATATACATATATAAACAACCTTTGTAAGATTTAAAACTATAACAACCAACTGTCATATAGCTAATATATACGGTCCTAATTTTTAAACAAACAGAACCTATATTTTATAAACCATATACACACACACTTCAACACGTATATACAGACACATGTATATACTCTTAACAAACCCAAAACGCAGTTACACAATAGACATATGTAAACTATATAAGCTAACAATATACAACTTAAAGAAAACCTGCATAAACTAAATTTTTCAACTAACAGATCCTAAAATTTAACAAACATTAATATCCTTCTTACTCACATCAGTTTACAATCATGATCTGCTTTACGTTATCACTGTTCAATTGAAATCCTTATCACTCACGTTTTAAGATCAATCGAATGCATCTCCTTTCAATTACCAAATCTATAAATACATATTATATATGACTTAAAACTCATACATATTTAAAATCAATCTGTATAGATTTTATAACTATGATAAACTAATACATTATAACATATATATAGCAGCACTTATATATAAACAAATATATACAAACAAATATAAATAAAAGTACTTGCATAAATATATACCTTTCATAAACAATATATAGCAGCCTCCAAAGTATGTGCACCCCATATATTTAGAAGATGGAAAAGGTGGAGTGGCCACATAGTCAGGATCTGGAAGTGGAGTGATAGGGTCAGAGAAAGTAGGTGGGGACTGCGTCGATGAGGGAGGGAACAGCCATGGTGGTGGGTGACGGTCGGCGATGATCGGTTGTCGAAGTGAGTTGGTCATAGTGCGGTCGAGAAGGAGCAAGTGGGCGTGATGAGGCGTTGGCCAAGGGGAGAAGTGGGGCCTCGGCTGGGCTGCAGGCGGCTGGGACGATGGGCGTGGCCAGGTGTGGCAGTGCAAGCGATCTGGCCAGAGGATTGGGCGGCACTGGTAAAAGGGTTCGGTAGGGGAAAGATGGTGGAGGCGGCCAGTCGGCGAGTCTTGACAAGGAAGACGCCGGAAGTGGGATGAGAAGGGAGCGGGGCGAAGGTCGGGCTGTGGTCGAGTGGCGGAGGGTGGAAGGCGCTGGTGAGTGGGGTCGGGTCGTTTGAGGTGGCGGAGATGGTCAGGGTTCAGGTTGATAGGGCAGAACTGGAGAGCACGGTGGTGGATCGGCCAGGTGGTGATGCTCGTGAGGAATTTTCGTGGTTGAGGCATGCAAAGTTTTGGTTTCAGCAAGTAAATATGTTGCAGGCTTGAAAACAAATACATGCTTTTGTAAAAAAGATGAGCTACAGGACGTGATATGTATCACAAATTATGGTTATGCTGTTACCCACCTTTCCTTTTGCACCTCTTTTTTTTTTTCAAGCATAGTTGAATAGGACGACGAGTAGATAAAGATAGAGGAGGAAAAGTATTAGGGGATCCGAAACGTCTAAAAGCAACTCTGAATATATAAAATTTTAACTTTTCAAGGTAACTAACAGAAACAAGTAGTGAATGCTACCATAAATTTTGATACCGTTTCGAATAGCAAATGGCAGACATCTGAATTCAAGAAAATATATAAATGCTAAAGACTATTGAAAATTACATGGTGGATAAATGAACTGACAAATGAATTCAAAAAGTTCAAAGTGATACGATACGGTTACCGGTTTCATGGATTTCGCTGTGTACCAGATTTCAAAATACAAAATCAAATATACCGTAGAGGTCAGCACGACGAGACGATCAAAACGGTATACAGATATCAGTGGTACGATTTGGTTTATAAAATTCGAATTTTTCTACTGGCGGAAAATGCAAGAAAAACACTGAAAAATAAGATCGACGGAGCCAAAGATGTCCGAATTTGGAAAAACGACCAACTGACATCTTTCTCAGAAGATGGTTTAGAATTTTCCTATGTAAAAATATTTTGGTTTTGAAAACGTTTTATTTTCAACGCTTTTTAACTGATTAAATTGAAGTGAAATTACGAGCGAAATAAACTTTCATATTTTCGGACGAAAATTTACCGGTCGCTATGTTTAACTAGACGTATTCCAAATATTAAATTTTTATTTCAAAATTTTATCGTTTGAAATTTCGCAAAATTTCAACTAATTACGTTATTAAACAGTTGAAATTTTACGGGTCGTTACATGACTTGTCTGGATATGTGTGTGTATCGGGTCTTCAGACAAAAGAAAAGGATATCTATCACGCCTTTCATAACCCAAAGTATCATTTTTCATGGATCATGTATAACTAAATACACAACAAGTACAAAAATATTGACAAATGGATGTAATAAAATGATTACTTTTCATTCATGGACACTTAAGAATTCTATCCTATGCAGCATTGATATTAAATTGCATGCCTTATATTTTGTTAAATTTTGACAATACACACATTTTTTACACTTGTTGAATTGGGGACAATTTGTTAGGGACCATACATGCATCTACAAAATAATTTGATATAGAATCAGCTCAAGCATTTCTGAACAACCACAAAATTAAAAGGTTAGATAAGAAAACAAAACAAATGAACTCGCCATTTGTATAGGATGCACTTCATGCTCTTTGTAGGCTTTCTGCTGTGTCTTAGCAAATAATTTTCAGTTTTAACAATTAATTAAATTAAAAATAATCCAACATTGTTCACTTCTTACATTTAAGTACTGAATAGTTCTATTGCATACTGAAAAGGGAATACATTTTACCTTGACCAAAAATGGAAATCGATGTTCACGTATAGCAAACATTTTAACATGCCCAAGTTTGCCACTGTGAACTATATCAAGCAGTTTTGCTACAGGAGGCATGTATCTGTATTTCAACCCTACTTGAACAAATATCTCAGGTCTCTTCTTAGCTGCTTCAATCACCTTAAAGGGAGAAAAGAAAAGAAAAAGAACGGATTTTATTAACAATGTCCCATGTTAATTGCCTTTTCTTAGATTACCTTTCTAACATTCATCACTGTGACCTACAAAGAAACCATATGTGGTCAAGAAGCAATTATACATAATCAAACTACTCTCGTATAACATACTTGACAGTTTACATATTGTGTGTTCAAGCAATCAACAAGTGACATATAACATAGCCCCAAAATCTTGATGAACTAATGTATTCAAAGTGAAAATGGTTCATATCAATCATTCATTTATTATCCATTAATCAATACATACAAAGAATATATGTTGACCCTCATCCCCGGAAGCCACACTTCTCTGTTTTGAGTTCTAATGCTACTTCCTTACCATGGACTAGCAACACAAAGTGCTTTTGGCTCTAAAGTAACTTTAAGAGGGCAACATAGCTTGATCCGAACTAGTGTGCTTGCTACATCCTAATTGGGAAAACCATTGTACAACTGATGTGGAAGAAATATACCCATGTTTTTAATAAGTTTGCAAATAGGCATGTTTTTATTGAACCCGCAAATTGATCTACAATTATATATACATAAATTTTCCTTCATTTTATTAGTATCTAATTTGCAATGTACTGATAAAAAATATTTGACACAATAAACTAAAAGCAAGAAAAAGGTAGACACACACCTGAAATTCGCAACTTCAACTGTTCGAAATCTCAAACTCAAACTCGCCTTCGTCTCTTACAGCAACGCCTCCTCGAATTGATACACCACCGCTCCACTTGAAATCACCTTCACCGCCTCCGCATTCATTCCATAATCACCTAAATCTAGTTCAAAGTCTGGGTTGGGGGTTTTGATTTTGGTAATTGGGATTTTGATTCGCGAAACTTGGAATTCTGCTTTTAAAATCGCATTTGCTTTATTTTAGTTCGGTCGCAGTTTTTGAATTAGGAAAATTAGGGCTTGTGGAGTAAATTGGAAGAGATGAATATTTTTTTTAAGTGGAGTAGTTTGAGAAGAAGAAAAAGTGGTAAAGGAAATTTGAGCGGCCATAAAAAAGTTTAGCAAAAAATTCCACGAATTACTGGCGGGAGAATTAGCCGCGTTCCTTTGTTTATTTTTATGTTGTAAAATTACCAACAGTTGCATAAAATTTAAAACGCCACTAATTAATGCAACTAAAAATAGTTTTCTTGTAGTGCTAAATGAATCTCATACATAAAAATGTGCTTTTGAACTGAATTTTCACATCGAATGATACAAATAAGAAAGACTAGACATTGATGCACATAGGAAGTTACAACCTAGTCTATTCTAGCAGGTTATTGCTATCTTCATACCATTATATATGTATGCATATATAGCAATTCATAGTTGTGTAAGAATGTGTAAAAATATTGCACAACATAAAGTTGCTCATTATCTTATCAGTTACAAAAATACTAAGTTGACTGCTCATTAGAGTGAAACTATCGTATTTTGATAATAAATTTGGAAACCAATCTTTAGTTGTCAACAGGATAATTTGGTTAGTTTGTATAGTTTAATAGTGGATGATGGCACCTTTACACATTTGGTAGCGTGGGGGCAAGACGTTGACATTTTGAATTTGTATTTTTTTTTTGGTTCAGTTTGTAAATTTGTCAGCTTAGTAATTTTATGTGTGTGTGTGTGTAATACTACCATGTCTGTGTGGTAGTTTAAAGTTTGTTAGTTTCTTCTCAGTAAGTAACAAAGGTGAAATTGTAGCAAATGTCTTTGAATCATATGATTTTACTGTTTTATAATTTGATAATAGATAGATTTTCAAATAATGATAAACCCTCGAAATTTTTTCGATGTAGTCATCGTCGTTTTGTCAATCCTTGATTCATGTACAATATTTGTTCTCTAGGTCAACAATAGTTAACATTTGATTTTAATCGTACCATCTTAAAGATAGTTTTATGTTTGACATAGCCAATATAACTTATTCTGGTTGTTGCATTATTTTATTTAGATCAATTTTTTGATGCGGTCATGATAAAACTAATAATATCAATTTTTTGTGCCAAGGAGTAGTTGTGGTACAATTGATAATACTCCAAAATAAACTAGGAATTTGTTCTTTTGAATGATGCTATTGCTTTGATAATTTAGCAAAGTGAAAACCGAACCCATCAACTATTAAGAAGCCTTTGTTTAAAATGGCTATATATCTGTCTATCAGATGATAAGATTAATTTGCTATTTTACTTGTTAAATGTAAATGTCATATTTACTTGCATTCTGTTTGTATAAGTGAGTCAATGGTTACAGGTAATTTATACATTAATTTTATTTATCATGCTCTTATAAAGTAGATAATGTTATGAAGTGGTCTTATCTTTTAACCGGTGGCAATTTAATTCGATGAGAATAATCGTGTTGAAACTTTTGAAATGGAAAGAACTTAGTTTGTACTTATTTATAGTTTCATTGTTACTATATTTCTATATTCTGAATCCAGATGTACGAAGGGCTAAATGGAATTCATTGTTTATGATCCAATCCCTTTGATTAATCACTTTACTTACTCAATCAGACCGTTTCTACAAGTGTTTGTTTGAATCCTATTAGTTTGTTCAAACTAAGCATGTTACTTTTGTGCCCTCAATTATTTTCTACCACTACAATATTTCCTTTGTTGCCACCACTTTAGCAATATGTTTCCTTTGCTAGCGCATTCAATCTTCTTCAAACGAAACTAGGGAAGATACGAGAAACTCCAATTCCTTCTTACTTATTATATGTGATAAACATGCTAAAGAAGATGGTTTGTCTCAAACATTGAAAAGCAAGTGGAATAAACTAAAGATTCTTAGTGATGAAGAAACGAAGAGATTAACATTCTCCATTTCCTTGAATGTAGATGGGTTCGAAGTTCGAAGTGATTTGTATTTAAATGGGTTCGAAGTTGGTGGCATCCTATGCACTTCAACATATAGAAATATAAGATTTGATGTTTGTGCCAATAAATGGTCTCATTTTACCCTTGTGATTCGTGGACCATATTATTTCTTGATTGCAAAAATTTTAATGAAATTAGGAAATTATAATCTACAAGAGCCTAGAGTGTCCTTTTATAAATCACTATTGTGAATCTCTTCATAGCATTTCATTTGAAATTATAATTATAATTTTGATTATACTAGTTGGCAGTTAGTGCATGCATTTGAAATGAATTAAATTCTGTAATATGAATACTTTTAAGAGCTTTGCTAGACCGAGGATCTCTAAGAGTGAGTGTACTTGTACTTGCTTTCTAATTGGATCAGCCAACCTCTTTATCTGATGTATTAATGATATGTTTGTCCCATGAATAAATTTTTGGCAACTACATGAGAGTTCAACCACTGTCACTTCACACTCGGTTGTAGCTAGCAAAATTCTACTTCTAATATTTTTAGTGTCTTGATTTCAGGGTATTGGTTTGAACGTGGATAATGAAAACCCTATAAGGTGCTTAAATGGTGTGCTACAAGATTTGTGTACACATTCATCATTAAAGAATTTGTCTAGGGTATCCGTTCAGGCTTTTTCAACAAATTTGAAGAACTTTTCAAGATTTCTTGAACCAAGGTGATTTTTGGTTTACTTGACATTTTGACTTTGAAACATAAGCACATGTAGCTACATGCAAAGCCTGTATATCAATCTTTTCATAGTTCTATACATTCATTAGCTAGTAATATGCACTTGCATGCCATAACTAATTAATATACATTAGTGGTATGTATAACGAGACAACATATATTCCCTCTTTAGGCAGGTTTTCAAATTCTTACGGATCTATACTGCAATACTTAGTTTCATAGGTATATGTTGACTACGCCATAAACTATTGATTATCGTCATGTGGTATCAATAATGACTATTGACCGAATTAGTGCAACGAGCCACAGTTATGACTATCTATGTCTTTTGGGTTCTGTTCTAGGTTTGAGACTATCTATGTGTACTTCTCTAGATATAAATGGCTACACCATAAACTATTTTTCAACTCTAACCCCCCTCCCCTCCGCACATTTATATGCAAACATGTCAGTATGTGGTGCTTGATGAAGTAAGATTAATATAAACAAACTTGAAGATTTGGATTATGTTCTGCATCATCACGTGAATAGATTAATTAAATTATTTCAAAAGTTGCTTAGAAAACATGCTTGGTGCGATATTTTAGGTTATGTGACCATGATTTCTCTTATCTAAAATAATGTATTATGCCTATAGGGTATGTAGGATACCATGTCCAATTTTTTGAAATTTATGATACCCAATCATGAAAGATGGTTATGTTAGTAGTGTACTTATATGAAATTTAGGGAAATAGTCAAAATGATAACAAAGACTGGAATTTCTGTTACATGGTTTCTAGTATACTTTTTATACCATATTCTTGACTGGGAATTTTCTTATTTAATATTTGGATCATTTTTAACATTTTCTGATCATGACAACTTAATCAGTGTGTAGTATTAAATTTTCTTGAGAAGTATTGCATATTGTTCTTAATTTTGCTTTGCCATAATATATCATAGGCATTACACCCTATAATTTTCCTAATCTGGCATGAATCATAAATTTCTTCTATGTTTTTCATCATTTTAATTAAAATAATACCTTTGAAATCTGAATTTGCATATGCACTGGCCAGAAAGTAGACATAGAAGAGAATCAAAATGACCAAATAAAGAAAACACCAGTAAGCATCAAGGTAAACAAAATTATACCGAAGCCTTATGCCATCACTTATGTTAAGAAATACACACCTTGCTACATTATTATTATTTTGCTTCTGACAGGGCATAACGCCATATGGATATTTATTGGCTACTGTTGACGACGGTAAGAGTTTTGAGCTTTATCCCGATGACAATAGGTAATTAAAGTTAACGTCATGTATACTAAAGTTTTAAATACAGCAACTGTTAGTTTATGGCTCGTTCTGATTTTTTACGAGTTGTAAAGAGATTTAAAGCATTCATCCTCCATCTTTGTATTGTTATGTAGTGATGTAGACTTATGCACATCAATTACATTATCATTTGAGATAATTCCATTAATTTTGCTTTATAGGTAGATAGATGACTGTGATGCAAAAAAAGGTTGCAACGAGTTATGGATCGAAGTTATTTTTGCTGCTAGAACTACTTTTTGGTTTTAACGTATGTACTACTTGCTTTTGTTTTGCTATTGCTACTTGTTCTATATTTTGTTTATGAACTATTGATGACGAACTATTTATAATTGGTGTAAGAATATTGTATGTTTTAATTATGAAATTTCAATGTTGGTTATCAAATATGTGTCCAAAATGTGGTATTGATACAATATCTTGATTTGGAAATGTGGTATTGATATCATATGCTAATTTTGAAATGTGGTATATATACACATTGTGGCTAATATTTACTGAAATGGAATTTACAGAAAAGTAGAAAAAACCTAATTGACTTAGCTTTGTATACAATTTAATGGCGTTTTTAAAACGTTGTTAAAAAATTCCACGATGTTTTTTAAACGACGTTGAATGTTTTAATAGCGTTTTAAAAACGCCGTTAAATTGTATCTAAAAACATAACCAAATACAATTTAACAGCGTTTTAAAACGCTGTTAAAACATTACACGGCATTTTTTAAACGCCATTGAATGTTTTAACAGCGTTTTAAAAACGCCGTTAAATTGTTTTAATAGCGTTTTTTAAAAATGCCGTTTAATTAGACCAAACGCAGTTAAATGATTTCATGACACCAGGGAAACGCTGTAAAAAAGGACATTTAACAGCGTTTATTCCTTGTCATTGTATATCTCTGACATATAACTGCATGTCGATATACAGCGTATGTAAAACGCTGTTAATAGCTTTTATAGAGTTTTTGAAACACTGTTAAAGGTCTTGTTTGTTGTAGTGCTTATGTCTTTCTCGAATGAAACCCAGAACCCTTCAAATTCTTTTCATCGATCAACATCTTGAAAAAGAAAACCCTAATCGCTTAAATTATAAATCGGAAGTAGTTCCAACTTCAAAAATCGATTTTCGAATCGAGTCCAGAGCTGAAGAAAATTGAGATTTAGAAGATGAAAACAACTCAAATTAGAAAATTAAAGGTTATTTGTTAAGAAATTTGGTCGTTTCGATTTTCATTCTATTTTAATAACTAAATTTGATACAATTGCAGATATTTGTTATAAAAGCTCAAAAACATTCACATACAAACAATATTATACCTAATTTAATGCATCGAAATAGTTACATACTTATATGCAAATTTTAAGTGCATTTCACTTATGTAGTTAAAAGTCATAAGATTTTTATTATACTTGCAGATATATATATGTAATTATTATGAGTAGTTGCATACTTGTTTGCAATTTTTATGAACAACTGCATTTTTAACCGCATTTCACTTATGCAATTATAAATTGCACCATTTTTAACTGCATATCTGTTATGCAGTGAAAAATAGCACTTGTTAAATGCATTTTTAATTGCATATAACATATGCAGTTAAAATATACACTTGAATCATGCAAATTTTGAAGTGCATTTCACTTATGCAGTTAAAAATTCAAAAGATTCTTATTATACTTGAATACATATCTAATATTAAGTTATTAATTGTATTATTTTTAACTTCATATATGTTATGCTGTTAAAAATTGCAGCTGTTAAATGTGTTTTTTAACTGCATACTTGATATGTAGTTAATAAATATAGTTGTTAAATCAAATTTTAACTGCATTTTACATCAATTATATGCATGTTTGATATGCATCTTAAAAATACAGCTGTTATATGCAAATTTTAACTGCATATGAAATATGCAGTTAAAACATACAATTAAATGATGCAAATTTTAAGTGCATTTCACTTATGCAGTTAAAGGTCATAAGATATTTATTATACTTGCATATATATATGTAATTATTATGAATAGTTGCATACTTGTTTGCAATTATTTATGAAGAACTGCATTTTTAACTGCATTTCACTTATGCAGTTATAAAATGCACCATTTTTAACTACATATCTGTTATGCAGTGAAAAATAGCACATGTTAAATGTAATTTTTAAATACATATAACATATGCAGTTAAAATATACACTTGAATCATACAAATTTTGAAGTGCATTTCACTTATGCAGTTAAAAACTCATAAGATTCTTTATTATACTTGCATACATATCTAATATAAAGTTATTAATTGTATTATTTTTAACTGCATATATGTTATGCAGTTAAAAATTGCAGTTGTTAAATGTGTTTTTTAACTGCATACTTGATATGCAGTTAATAAATATAGCTGTTAAATGCAAATTTTAACTGCATTTTACATATGCAGTTAAAAACTAAAAATATCGTTAAAAAAATTTGGTACCGAACTGCTGCATTTTAAGACTACATATGTATTACATAGTTATAAGTTAATGAAAAATTTAGTTAAAATCTGTTCTAAAATACAGTTTTTAATTACAACAGTATTAGTTTCAAATAATTGCATATTTGTATGCACACATTTAAATTTTTTCAGCTTTGTATGCAATTATTTAAAATAATTACATAGAAAATGCAATTAATATAAAAATTATATAATGTTAGTTTGTATATTTTTTACAACAAAAAACTAAGATGGCAATAGAAAAAGAACACAGGGTTTCCTCAAAATAATCCATAATTTTTGCTAGAGAACTTACTGAAGAAAACATTGGTGTAAAAACAAAAAAACAGAAAGGAGCTGATCTACAAAAAAGTTTTACCAAAGAAGAAACTTATAGAAATAGTTTGAAACCTTTTCTTGAGATATTAAGGAAGATTAAGAAAGAAAATTTGTTGAACAAATCACACAATGAATATCTAAAAAGATTACCTCTCTATATGTTCATAAAAATGATTTACAGTGAAATGATTTTAACTGAAGAAATCCTCAAAAATTCTACAACTATTGATATAATTGTAAGAAATTACAAAAAGAATTTCAAGTATTTTCAATTTGGAGATCTGAAAATTAAATTGTTAGAAGATGATATAGCACAACTTCTTGGTGCTCAAATAGAAGGTCAAATTGTCAAAGTTTCAAGCCACATCAAAAAGAAAGAAAAAGGTGATTCTGAATTCAATTCTTTTATGGATAGACATTTTAAAGATGATGCTAATGTCAACAAAAAAAAGATTGAATGGCAAATATTTTTTACAATTAAAGGAACCACTGAACAAGATAAAGAAGATACAGCAAAACTTCTCTTCCTTCATTTGACTGCAACATTCTTTGTATCAAATTCTAACTCAAGTGTATCATCAAATTTGGTTCCTCATTGCATATGCAACAAAAAAATGTCAATGATATCATGTCCAAAGATAATACATAAACATCTTATGGATCAAATTGAAAAGTATGTTGAAAAGCCAAGAAAAATCACAGCTTGTGTGACTCTACTTTTTGTATAATATTTGAACTGTAAATTGATCACTTTTACAATTATTTATATATGTTTTGTCTGATATTAATTATTTTCTTTTTAGTGGTGGATTTGTGAGAAAACATGTGTTGGGGAGATCAGAAGCTATGTACAACAGCTCATATCCACTAGCTGGAAAATGGAACCTTACACAGCTGAAACCAATCACAATTCTGACAATGAAATACAAATCTGTACGTGTACAAATTATTTCACTAGAATCTACAACATTTTAAAAATATTTCAACTCCAAAAAATATTATCCTCAACAATTACAAACATATGTAAAATTTTCTATTATTAACAGTACTTGAAAAAAAATACAAAAATATTTGGAATAATTGCATATTTTTCAATTATTACTATTTTATTTACAAACTAAACTGCAAAATATTTTTAAAAAGTTAGATCTCAGAATTTTCTGCAATTATGAACAATAAATGTAGCATTAACTGCAAATATTAAAAATGTTGCAAAAAATGACCAAATATTTCTGAAAAAATTCTTTCATTTAAACCTGTACAACTACATGTTTTTCTGTAAATATTCACAAAATTTTCAATATTTTATACAACTATTTTCAGTATATGCAAAAAAAATTCCAATTTATGACAATAATTGCTGAAAAAACTTCAAATATTTCAGTTATGTCTACAATTATATCAATCACGCAATGATTTCAGTTAAAAAAATGTAGCGACCCGGATTTTTCGATATTTAATTTGGAATATTTAAATGGTTTAAATATTGAATTTGGAATTTTAATTTAGTTAACAATTTTTTAAAACTGAAATTCAAGCGATTTCGTAAATTTTGTAAATCGTCGATTTAATCGACGTGTTAAAATAGCGATCCAGGACACAGTCTCGGAATTCAACGAAACCTTTTCCATTGGATCTGTAATAGTGTGTTATTATCGGATTTCAAATTTCGTAGCGTTTGGAGTTATCGTTTGGTCGTACGGGATACAAACGCGTTGAATTTAATATCGAAAATTCAAAGTAATAATTGGGTCCAAAAAGCTATCTTCTCCATACGTTTGAATTAGAACTTGAAACCTTTTCCATTGCGTTCAAAATAGAGGTATAACATTATAAACGCTTAGCGGCACACCTTGATAGGGGTTTGAGATTTTGAGTTGCGTAGATCGAGATATTTTGAAAATTTAAACAATTTAATTTTATTTGATTAGACTAGGCTATCCCTTCTTTCATTCAGTCATTGTACCCCTTCCTTGTCAAACACGCCGCACTCTTTCTTTCATAAATCACGTCTTCTCCTTTCAAAAATAAAATCGGAAATCACAGAAGAAAATAAGAAAACGAGAATGAAATCTCGTATAAAAAAATATACTATTCACGATTGAGCAAACTCATGGCACTCATAAGCGCGCACATAAAGAGGAGGGCAGCGTGCAAGGAGGTGGTCGACGAGGCTGAGGAGGGTGATGGGTTGGTGATCTCTGATGGAGGAAGGCAATTTCGTCCTAGGGCAGTCGATTTGGGGAAGCTTGCATGAGCGCGATGGCAACTGCACGAGGACGAGGCGCGCTGTGGAGCGGAGGTTGAGGGTGTTAATGCGACCGGAGTGGGTGGCTCGTGGTCGATGTCATTGGTAGAGGTGGGTCAGGCTATGGTGGCGAACAATGGGAGGAGCGATGTCGAAGAAGGTGGGCGCGACTTAGGGTTTGACTTGAATTTGTTGTGTGCGCGTGTAGGGGACTGGCGACTTGGTGTTGTCGAGCATGGTCTGGGCAAACGACTGGCGGTGAGGAGCAGGCAGTAACAGCGGTTTAAGGGTAATGAACTGTTTAACATTTTAATTAAAGAAATTATCTTAATATTTGACGTGTGTGATTTTAAAAATGTATAAAATGTTCTTGCGAGGTCCAAAAATCACGAAGTCGATCACGATAAATTCGTAGCTGCAAAATTCAGATTCGGGAAGTGGTTTGGAATTTTTCGGAGTCCATTGGAATTTTAAATTAAATCGAACGATGTTTTATTTAGTTTAAAATCTGGATAATTGGCAAATAAAAATCAAGAGGAGAAATTCTCACTCATTTAGATTACCAAATTTAATTTTAAATAGTTAAAATTAATTATTAGATGCTTGGTTGAATTTATTAGTTATTATCTATTGAACGGTATATTATATATATAGTAGTATATATATTAGTAGTTGGATTGATATTCCCATATATTTTAGCGTATGAAACCCTATGCGCCTCGCATAATAGCGGATGACCCTATATTACTGCGATATCCCCCTCGTAGTGGGATTGGTATTTTATGTTGTATTAACATCTGTTGATGCAGAGAAACAGGTTAGAGGGATCCAACTGGATTCCTCAAATATATTGTTTATTTTTCATATATATATATGTGATATATGATGTGTGTAGATAATCTGTTATAGATTATTGTTATGATGTGAATTATTGGATGCTATAGTAGCACTGGCCTGAATTTTGGTATTTTAAATACCATAAATATTATTTTTGAATTTGAAGGAATTGAAAGGAGATTTTAAATATAAAAATATGTATATCGAAGTTTGGGTTATTTTAAAAGAAATTGATTTGGTAAAATGATAAATTGATTTTTGGGTTGTACTTAGCTATTCGGGAAAATATATTTTAAATAGAGATTTAAAAATAATTTATATAGAAGATTTTTAAACGATGGAATTTTGAATGATACTTCTGAAAAATATGAAGTGGAGTTGAAATCGATGTTAAAAATAGATTTGTGGAATAAATGGAGTTTAATAAGAAATGGATTTATAAAATTAGATTTTATAAATGAAATTAGTTTTATAAACAAGTGGAAATGAAAAGGAGTTTATAAATTTATAACGATGTCTATAAATAAGGGTAAAACGATACCAGTTGATAAATTGGAAATATAAATTCATAGGGTGAATTTATATCAGAATATGGGAACCGGTTTGAGTAAAAATAATGGTTTCTATTTTTTGAAAATGTAAGAATGGTTAAGGGAACGGAAATGAAATCGACGTGTAGTGAACCAAGAGGGATTTATAAATTGAAATTGGACATTAGAATTTAAAAAATATATATTTTTATCGAGAAATTAAATTGCT
The DNA here is from genome assembly GCA_030737815.1 of Allium fistulosum. Classification (NCBI taxonomy): domain Eukaryota; kingdom Viridiplantae; phylum Streptophyta; class Magnoliopsida; order Asparagales; family Amaryllidaceae; genus Allium; species Allium fistulosum. Next base: position 1,180,136,654 of record CM060903.1, read on the forward strand.
TTTTTAAAAGAGAATTTTTATATATTTAAACTATGTAATTTAAAGCTGCTTAGTAATAAAATACTTCGAAAGTGGATTTTTCAAATATTTAATATTAGTTGAAATAAATTTCTAATTTTTTATAATATGCTTCATAAACCAATTTTTTATTTGAAAATGAAATAGGGAATGAAGTGTCCGTGTTTATTTAAGTATTTTAAATTTTTTTAAATAATTACTTAAACGTGTTTTTAAAAATAAATTATTGTTCTTTAAGAATACTTATTATCTATGTATAGAGTTTTGAAAATGATTTGAATTTATTTATAAACTTTCTCAAGATGTGGAAACAGATATGATTTTTAGAAGTTGTAAATGGATAGACGAGTTTATAAGTGAGTATAATCGACTTTGGAAAAATGTAAAGGAATTAATATAAATTCTGGAAATGTAGGATATAGGATAAGAAAAACTCCTAAGTATTGATATTAGAAATGATTTTGGGGAAATGGATTATAATATTTTCCTAAGTGAGAAAATGACGGTTTTTGAAAATATTTAGAGACGAAGGTTTATATCAAGATATTTTCTAAGTAATGGATCATAAGTCGAAGTTGGAAATATTTCACTAAGTGTTGGAGTGAGGTGCGGGTGGAGATATCCTGTTATTGAAACAAGTATTCGGAATGTTTTCAAATATTGATAAATTTGAAAGAATGTTTTAAAGAATTATAAACAATGGCCTAGTGACTACTTATGGATGTTATTTGATAGTTAAATAACTGACTATCAATATTGGCTAATTTCGTTAATCGTTTCGAAGAGACTGTGATCATATTTAATTATCCGAAAACCACTTCGATCCGTTTTGAACGTTACGAATGGATATCGTGAAGATAGTGAAGACGGTGATTTGGTTTGTTCAGACCCAAGACAACTTGTATGGACGAATGCTATTAGAACATCATCTTGGAGGACGATGAGCATTCTAAGTGAAATTGTTCTTGAAAGGTAATCGTAGCCTCAAGCATCATCAACCGGAATGACTGAAAATCAGGGGACATGCAGCAAGGCTAAGTGGGTCGCACCCAATTAGGGTATGTTATCACCTTTTTAGATGCCCTCGGATATATTAAAATTATTGATATGGTTGTGCATGGAAAAGTGAGCACTCGATTGTAAGGGTGAGAACACCCGGGGTGATAACATATTCGATTCTATCCAGGTTAGGGATATGGCCGGTCTTGTGTTGTAGAGGATCCCAGCAAGGTCCTCGGTACATTTTTCTAGAGGTGTACCGTGATAGGTGGTACCCCAATGCCTAGTCATTATATGGAATCCATTCTCCAATAAGCGTCGTACGGTTTTGATTGTGCTCAACTATGCTGAAATGTGAGATGCAAGCATTTCAGCTATTTTACTTTCTATAGACACTATTATATTATCATATGATTTTGATAAAAGTTGTTTTGGTTATTGTCAGGGAAAAACCTGTCGTATTTATGTGTGATGTGGTCTTACGAGATACCTTTGTTTTCAATGGATTTTGATAAAAGTTAATAGTTCAAATTGAGTCTGTTTTCTCATGCTGGTTTTCCAGACTGACTCGGGTGTTATTTTATTATAATGCTTAGGTCAGACCGAGTATTACAGATTCAGGATAAGATGCTATGGAGCTCTGGAGACAAGCTGGATAACAGAGACATATTTCCATATGATTTATATTCCGCTGTATGAGGACAAGTTATTATAACTGTCCAGGTTGATGTATTGATTGTTGTACTCTGATGATTGTAAGTAATAAACAGTTACATATTCTTTTGTATAAAAATCTGTTATTATCACTACAACAAAAATACCCTATTACAACCGCCAAAAACAGTTGTAATAGGTCTATTACAACGGGCGGTTGCCTGTCGTTATATCCGGAGTTGTAATAAAGCCCTATTTTTTATAACTATCTTCGGCAGTTGTAAAATACTTTTTTACAATTTTTTACAACTACCTAAAGCAGTTGTAAAAGACTTTTTTACAACTGCTTTTGGTAGTTACAGAAGATTTTTTACATTTGCTATTAATAGTTGTAAAAGACTTTTTTATAACTGCGATTGGCAGTTATGGTGAAAAATGCAAAATAAAAAAAATAATTTCTACATACATTTTGCAAGTATAGCAAGAAACAGAATAAGTATAAATAATAGAATAAAAATAACAATACACTATAAGCAATTCACATGTTACATTATTATTATCTACAGAACTAATATATCAAACAAGCCAAATAACAAAATCAAAGCAATTGTGATCATTATGATATTCAATCAAATTGTAATGCATTTTATTTTTTGTACCCTAGTAAATGAACAAAAGAATCCAATGTCAGCTCAAATGATCATGGTTTGATAAACAGAAATGGTACGAACAGCATGTCAAAACACGAGTTTCTATGCCAGCAACCTTGCACACAAAAGCTCATTATTCAAGTCCCACGCTCAATAATTCTACATGCCGTTAGCCAATAGTAGCAATCTCTCCGGCTATAGCCAGCAGCCAATAGCAGTAATCTCCAAAACTGCAACTACAAGCATAATGTGCTTAAAATATTACAAGTTTAATGCAAAAGCTCATAATTCAGCAGAAGTATATCATAGCTTAATAAAAAAACTCCAGTATCACTAATGCGTATATACAGCTAAGGATATGTGACTACTATCATTATCTTGTAGAAATGTATGATGCACATAAAAGATTTGATCTATTCACTTGTTTTGAGGATGAAACTGAATATGAGTTCAACAGAATAATCATAATTTTGTCCTTTTGGAAAGTGGTTCCACATTCAAAGCAGGCCAAACAGAAGTTGTGTGCAGAGTAATTCAACCATCTTTAACAGAAACGAAAATAAATAGAATGCTAACAAAATATGAAGACTTTGCAACTTGTACATGTACAGACTAGTCGTATTCCTATACAGTGAAAAGGGAACCATCTAGCTGATGTTTAAACAGAAATAATGGAAACGTACGTGTTTTGTTCAGCATCAAATAATGAATTTAATCACATGTATTCTGCTGCGTATATAATACAGGAGTTGACTCTTTATTTTAATTCTACTTTGTTATAATATATATGGTTGCTTGTATTATTTTCGCTGCTTAATTGCCTTCTTCCAACTGACTCTAATTTTGTCTTTTTCGTCAACGATATTATATGTAGACATGATATTATATGAGATATTATGCGTATACATGATAAATTCATCCAAAATCTCTATTTCACCTTAAATTTTTTTATCAAACTTATTACAAAAATATATATATTGATCAAAAAATTTACTTGTGCAAGTAGAAACTGTTTAGAAAAAAGTTGTGCTTTCAACCACAAAACTAAGTTTGATATTGAACTTATAATTGAAATATATTTTTAAAATCTTTTACATACATACAAACGTGTAGCTTGTAAAACCACATTATGTAAAATAATTGATGTTGCAAAAATGATTTAAATATGATGTAGTTACTATAAAAACTTTTGTGAAAGTGAAATGAATAATCTAATTACTACAATACAATACTATGAAATAAAATTTAATATACGAAACTCTTGAAATCCGATTTCTAACAAAAAAAAAACAAAAAACAAAAAAAATGAAAGTGCCAAAATATTAGACCTTGGATACTATGGCATTGTAGCAATAAGGTAAATTCAGCTGTTTTAATTTGTCAACAAGGTTCCAATTAGTAGTGGCTGACCTTTTCCTCCATCATTGTTTATTGTTCCACAGTCGTCTTTTATTAGTATAATAATTTCAGCATATACAATTATTTCAGCATAGTATTTCCCAACAGATGCGGCAATAAAAAGTGAAAATTTTTATAGTTCTAATTCTATAAAACAGTTTTATTATAAAGAATTATTTATGGTGTCGATAGAAGTACGCCATTATAGCATTGTAACTGATAACAAAAAACTAACCTTTCTTGGTAATTTATTCAAAAAGGAAAACAAACTTCTAAAATGAACATATTGACAATACAACGATATCCACATATAAAGCTACAAATACAATGATTTTGATTTTGTGAAAATTCAAATAAGAGTGTAAGCAAGTGTTTTGCAAATAGCCGAAACAAATTCAAATAAACACTTCAAGAATTAGAAATACACCAAAATCAAGTACTCACCGCCATTGATTTCAATTTGATAGGTCTAGTACTCTTCATTCCACTTTTCACTTCATCTTTCATACTGAAATTGCTCTGAAGCACAAAAATGTCCAGCCTTACACCATGGAAAGCAGTAAAAATTTAATCGAAGGCTTTAGAAGAAAAACTGACCTTCGAATCCCATTTATAGAGCTCCTTCCAAAATTTGTTTTTATTTAGTTGGTACTGCACGTGGTAATGGCACGCAGATTCGCTGGTAGCTCGACGATGCCTGCACCGCCACTGTTGTTCATCATTTCGCGTGTATCTTTCATCATCTGGCAACTAGTTGACTATAGCAGATCTGAAGGTAGGAAGTAATTTGGTGAAGCTAGTTGTGGGGCAGTGGTAGACGAGGACAGATCAGACAAGAATGATGTTGTCGGCATGTTTTGGGATGGCTGACGAGGAGGATTTGTGTAGGGTGGGTTAAATCTGATGAGAGATGGTATGGATTTGGTAGAAGGCGAAGCGAAATTAGCTAAAAATGGGGAGATGGATGATTGATAAATTGGTATTGTTAGATGGGAGGAGGCCGAATTATCTTGCTATGGAGATTAGAGGAAAAAAATTTTGATTGGAGGGAAACAAAAATTTACGATGGAGCCAAAATTTTGGATTGGAGCCAATTTTCTTTATTTGGGGTTGTATATGACAAAATAGATAGTTACAAATGAAAACATCTAGAAGCATATGAAAGTAGTAGCTTACAATGTAATGTTTATTTTCCAAATTTAAATTTTATGAATATTTTTAAAAATTTTAAAACTAATTTTTTTAAAATATTAATATAATTATCAATATTAAATACTAAATAACAAATATTACTTCTTAATTATTAAATACTACTTATTAATCATTAATTATTAAAAATTAGATAAAATATTAATAATTATTTAATAATAATTACTGTTTATTAATTATTAAATTAAGTACTAAATATTAATAGTATCTATTTAATATATTAAATACTAATAGTAATTATTATAAAATATAGGTGTTAGTAATTTAATATTAGTTATTAATTACATTTATTAATTATTAAATGTAATTAACAAATATTAACTATAATTTACTAATTATTAACGATTAATTATAATAAATTATCAAATATGAAAAATAATTATTGATTATAGATTATTACTTACAATTATTTAAGAGTACTGATTATTTATAAATTATTAATGATTAATTAAATATTTTTTATTTTTTATTGGTTATGATTATTGATTATTAATCAATTTTTAATTTTTAATTACAAATTATTAATAGGAACTATTTCACATTTTAATTATTTTTATATAATAGTAGTTATTAATTATTATGTATTAATAATTAATTATTTAAAAGTACTATTTATTTAATTATTATTAATTTTTGTATTAAATATTATTATGTAAATTTACTTATTAATTATCATTATTATTTAATATTAAAATTTAACTTTTAATTATTATTATTTTATTAATTATCATTTATTATAAAAAATTTGTTATTAATTATTTGTTACTTTTATTTTGATACTTTATTCTTTATAAATTCTAAATTCTAAATTAAATACTTATTATCTATTATTTATTATTTATTATTAATTACTAATTAATTATTAATCACTAATTACTAATAGGAATTATATTATATTTCAAATTAATTATTAAAATTAATTATAAAATATTAATTATTATTATTAGTTAATAGGGCTCTATTACAATTGGTAAAAGAAGAGCTGTTGAAAGTACGTTTATACAACTTTCTGAAAAAACTTGGTAATCATTAATCATTAATTACTAATTATCAAAAATTAATTACTAAATACTAAATACTACTTATTAATTATTATTATTTATTATTAATTAATATTAATTACTAATTAATAAAAATTAATTCTTATTTATTAATTATTAATTACTTAATAATTATTATTATTTATTAATAGTATGTTAAATGTTAATTATTGAATAATAATTATTTCATATTTTATAGAAATTATTTATTATTATTATTTAATAGTAATTATTATTTATTATTAATTTTATTAATAATTTAACTATTAATTATTATTATTTAATTATAATTATTAATTTATTATTACAAGGGACAAATAAAAAAGGGTAGGCATCTACTACAACTGGCAAAAAATAAGAGTTGTTGAAAATAGGTACCTATTACAACTAGCAAAAAAGAAAGGTTGTAATATGCTTCTATTACAACTACCAAAATAAAATAGTTGTTGAAAATAGGCATCTGTTACAACTAACAAAAAAGAAAGGTTGTAATAGGTATCTATTAAAACTGGCAAAATAAAAGAGTTGTTGAAAACAAGTTTATTACAACTGGCAAAATAAAAGAGTTGTAAAAAACCTTTATTACAACTGGCATTTTGTGACAGTTGTAAAATTACAGTTGTAATAAGGTCTTTTTGCTGTAGTGTATATATTAATTTTGTTCTGTTGCGATTGTGAGATTCTATGTAGTTGTTTATATTTTCTTCTTCACCCCTAAAGATTTGTATTTCCGTTCAATTTGAGTTGAACTGATGTGAATTATGGTCGACTCAAAGGGTATAGAGATACGGGCCTTTACAAAACATTTATGTTCATAACACATATGTAAATCTACTTATGTAATTTGTCTCAACTTTTTTTACCAGGATGATCAAGCGAAACAAATTGATTTCTTAAAAGATGCCATAGATAAAGACAGAGAGTATGAAAAAATATACAAAGAAAGAGAAGAACATTTTAAAGAAATGATACAAAGACTTGAAAAAGACAACAGAAGACTTCAAAGTGAGAATGTGCAATTAAGAAAACAACTTAGCAAATATAAAAAACAATCAACTTCTATTGATTCTGAAAATGATTTGTTTGAAAATGAAATGTTGAAATACGAATATTCTACTAAAGAAGAAGAAAATGAAGAGACTGATGATGGTAAGGAGACTGATGCTGATAAGTATGAAATATCGGCAAATAAAAATTTGGATGAACAAGAAAATGAAGAGACTGATGAAAATATTAAAGACGGTGATGGTGAGGAGACTGATGAAGATGATGATGATCATGTTGATGATAATATTAAGAAGAAAGATGATGATGATAATGTTTATGATATTGATCTTATTGATGATAATAGTGAGAAGAAAGAAAGAAATAAAGAAGATGATGACCATGTTGATGATGGGAAAAATAATAGTGATAAGAAAGAAGGAAATGTTGATGATGCTGATGATCATGCTGTTGATGGTGCACAGAAAAAAGAAGAAAGAGAAGTGGAAGAGAAGAAAAATAATGATAATGACAATTTAAATGAGGATGAAAACCATGCTAAAAAAGAAACGCAAATTGCAAAATATAAAGATGTTGTTGAAGGTAAATTTTCGAATTATTAATAACTTTCAAATAAAATATATTAAAATCTGTTCATTGATAAATCTGTAATTATTCATAATATGTGATAAAAAATACTGTAGACAAATCTGCAAATATTGAAAATCAACACTATGATACAATTTTTGTAGTCAAATCTGCAAATATTGAAAATAAATGTATAAAATACTGCAAAAATATTGTTGACATTTGCAGTGAATCATTTAATTATACAAAAAAAATTCAAAAATATTTCATTAAATATTTTCTCATTTATATGCAGATATGTTGATTATTTTCAGTTATATACAATTTTATTAAAAAGTTGCAGACATATATGCAATTATTATAAATAGTTGTATACATCTTTGCAATTACTATGAACAATTTTATTATTATAAATAGTTGCATGCAACTTAATATTATAGCTGTTAGATGCAAACTTTAACTGCATATGAAATATGCAGCTAAAAAATACAGTTAAATGATGCAAATATTAAGTGCATTTCACATACGCAATTGCATACATGTTTGCAATTATTTATGAACAACTGCATTTTTAGCTGCATTTCGCTTATGCAGTTATGAATTGAACCATTTTTAGCTGCATATCTGTTATGCAGAAAAAAATAGCATCTGTTAAATGCAATTTTTAACTGCATATAACATATGAAGTTATATGCAGTTAAAACACATACTTGAATTATGCAAATTTTAAAGTGCATTTCACTTATGCAGTTAAAACATATATCGTATGCAGTTAATATTGCAGCTATTAAATGCAAATTTTAACTGCATTTTACATATGCAATTAAAAAATAATGACATTCTTCAGAAATATTGGTAGTGTACTGCTGAATTTTAAGACTGCATATCTATTACATAGTTAAAAAAGCACTTTGTCAAAATAATTGCAGTTAAATCTGTATTTAATATCATTAATTATTGCATAATTTGAAATTTTCCTACCGAATGAATGTTAACAGCAAATATTCATATAATTATTTTGAAAACATTAAAAATTGTTATTTTAATTTTTTTTTTCAGATCAGACAACTAAAAGAAACAAATATTAGGTTGATGTTGCTGGCACTAATCCAACTATTAAAGCTATAATAAATGCTATGAAAGAACCTATGCAAGGATTGTTAAGGGAGAAGAAAGGAAACTACAAATGCAAAATTAGATATCAAACGATATCCGTATATCCTATTGCTGAGTGAAGAGAAAGTTCAAGTAATAGAAATTTTTTTCAAAAACAATGACCTCAGGTAAGAATAATTTTATAACGTAATACAAAAATAAGATAATTATTTAAATAATTGCAGTATTTTATAAAGATATACCTAATAATCCAGACATTCCAACAAATAACATTTATATTTCCTGTATTGTCTGAGTATTGATAGTAGTACTAACATTTCTGAACAATTAAACAGCAAGACTACGTACTACAATTGGGACAAAGATATTACAATAACTGGAATTGTTCTTAGTGAATTAGTATCAGGAAGATTCATTGATGGCCAGGTATTAAAACTTCAAAATATTTCATATTCAGAATTATTATTATTTCTGTCCAAATAATTACAAACATATCTGCTATTATCCATAATATTTGCTGATAAATTAGCAATTCAACATAATATTTACAGATAATATGTATGTATTCCCAAAAATTTACAAGTATATTATTATTTAATAAAATAACTATTACTGTAGGTCATAGACTGGTATGGACATCAATTGGCAAACGATAATCCAAGAAATTGTTCTTCAAAGTTTATGCTGCTGTATGATTCTAAACTTATCATGAAATAATTGTTTAAAAGTTTGTAAATTGAATGTGCAAACATGTATTACTATAGAGTACCATAGAATCAGACTCAAAATCAAATGCAGCAATTCTAGTTGATAAGATCATACATAATTTTTGGCCAAACTGTGAAAAAATGTTCTTCCCAATTCACGTAGACTTACATTTCAGTCTTTTGGAATTTATAAAAAAAAGTAGACAGTGGCAACATTATGATTCAATGAAGCCAAGAACAGAAGGTGCACATGCAAAATTAGCAAGAAAAGTGGTAAGTAAATTGAAAAAATATTAATTTATTAAAGAAAATAATATATTAATTAGTCTAATAAAATCTTTTATTTATTTGCAGAAAAATTATGTAACATCCTTGCTTAAAAAAATTGAAAAGAAAAATCACAAAACTTCAAAATTACTTACATTTCCTGACACCCCACAACAAGATAGTGAATCGTAAGTACACAACAACAAATAAGTTTGAAATATTTACTTATCTAGCTGCAATTTTTCAAACCAAGATGAATACAATCTACAATTATTGCAGGATTGATTACGGAATGTTTATGATGAATATGATTAAAACTAGAAGTGAAAATAAGGATGTAAACAAGCATGATAGCATTTACACCGTTGAAGCTATGCCAATACAAAGAACTGAAATCGCATATCAAATTCTATCGTGCAAACCGCATAGCTGGAGCATGGAAGACAATCTTGTACACCAATTTCTAATATCATATGCCAACAAATAAGAATGATGTTTTTATCACTTGTTTTGTAACTATGTTATTAATAAAACATTTAACAAATGTATATATTATTAACTACGTTGGTTGCTAATGGTTTAATATGATAATCAAAAATTTTGAAGTGCAATTCACTTATGCAGTTAAAAATTCATAAGATTCTTATTATACTTGCATATATATCTCATATGAAGTTACGAATTACATTATTTTTAACTGCATATATCTTAAGCAGTTAAAAATTATTGTTAATAATTACAAATACGCAAATATGCATTTTTTTAATAAATATTTGCTCATTAATATGCAAATATGTTGACTATTTTCAGTTATTGCGGCAATTATTGTTAATAATTCCACAAAACTCGGTAAAAATATATGTTGGAGCTATAAAAGTTTTTTTACTAAAACAATTGCAAACATATATTGCTGCAATTTAGTAGAAGATTTAAATAATTGAACCCTTTTATGCAATTATATGCAATAATTGCAGTCATACATGCGGCTATAATAAATTTTTGCAGACAAATCTGTAAATATTGCAAATCAACAATGTAGTATAATTTTTACAGTCATATATTGTAACGACCCAGAATTTTGAACAAATTTAATTGAAAATATTTAATTAATTTTAAATATTTGTACGGTAATTTAATTTGAATCCCGAATATAACTTTGAATTTGGCGATTAAGTTTTATAATTTAATCTATTGAAACTGGATAAAAATAAGAATCTTCGATTTTAAGTTGAAGAAAAATATTTCGAAAGCTTTTCAAAATTCTTATTTATAATACTGAAGATAATTGAAGCTTCAGAATCGAATTTGAAATTGATTTGATCAGTTTTAAAATTTTACCGTTTAAATCAATATTTAAAAATAGCCGTCCGAGGCGCAGTCTCGGAATTCGACGAAACCAGTTCCATTGGGTCCGTGATATTGAATTATTACCGGATTCCAAATTTCGTATTTTTCGGAATTGTTATGTGAGCGTACGACACATAAACGCGTTAAAGTTTAAATCAAATACAATTTAAATTTAAAATTTACATTTTGCCGACATCGGTTAAGGCAGGCACGATACTCTCCCTTAACTCACGCCTGGTATCACGCAAAGAACACGGAAGAAAATCGTGCAACCCATACCTTCGTTCCTAGTTAAAAGAATTGCCGAACTCTCCCTCTCTAGTTTTCAAATCAAAGAAAACGAAAAATAAAAATGGCCGCTCACATATATTTCTTTCGTTCTCCCCTCTTCTCGTTTTAAAATAAATGGCCGAACAAATAAATACCTCTCATTCTAAAGCAAAACAATGGCCGCTCTCTCCTTAAATTCAAAACCCATAACTGCGTTTCTTCCCCCCTCAAATTCCAAATCGAAGAAAATTAAATAAATAACAACGGCATCAATCGAGTGGCATCTGCAGACGAGTAGAATGGTGGGATGTAGGCGCGGGCACTCACGTAAGGGAGGGGAGCGTGCTCGAGCGTTGGCACGTCGCTCGTGGTCTCGTCTCATTCGCGAGGCGATGTAAAGGCTCTGGCCGAGATGCAGAGTTAAGGTGAAGCGCACAGTTCGACGTCGATCTCGAGATTCTGGTGGAGTCGCATGGTCATTGACGAGGCATTAGGGCTTGGCGTTGAGGGATTCGCGTGGTGGCATTTCACGGCAGCAAAGGTGGTTCTGGGGTGATACGCGAAGCTAGAGTTTGTCGAGTTCGTACGAGCAGTGAAGGTATAATTTTTGTCTTTAGTTCGATTTAATAGATGCATATCTGAATTTTTACAGTAAAGTAAATATATGCATATAGTTAAGGTTTCTTGAAAATATATAGAATTAAAATGTTGAAAAGTTTATATTAAAAATAATGATTTGGTAATGAATTTGTTTTCTTAACTTATTTACTTATTTTAACCACTGAAAATAATTTTTTTTTAAAGGAAATTTAGTTTTTTTTTTAAAAAAAATTTCTAGTTAAATAAATTTGTTAAAGAGAATTAGTTTGAAAGTAAATCATTGGATAATTAAAATTACTAAAAACGAAATTGAATTTTAGTTAAATAAATTTATAAAAAGGAAATGGGTTTAAAGAAATTTAAATGTTGGTTAAATAAAATTATTTATTTGAGAAATTGGTTTAGAACAGAACTATCAGAATTAAACAATTAAAAACGGAAATTGGTTAATTAATTGTTTCGAATATTAATAAATGTGTATAAATATTTATACAAGGTATAAATCAAGGAAGTCGAGCCGAAAAAGAGATGGATTGCAAAATTAATAGCTAAGGTGAGATTTTCTCACTCAAAATAAATTGCAGTTATTGATTGATATGATTAATTGCTATTTGGATGTGATATTAGATATAGTAGGATATATCTGTATATATAGCAATATATACATATTGGCATATGTATATATTGGATTGATTGATTTCCCGCATTTTATAGCGGATGAGACCCTATTGCGCCGTTAGTAAGCGGATGATATTTTACAAATCCTATATACCACGATATTCCACCTCGAAGTGGAATTGGTATTGTGCTAACGTCTGTGGATGCAGGGAAACAGGTTGGAGGGATCCAACTAGATTCCTCAACTGTATTTATTTATTTACAGATATTGATGTATATTCTGTTATCATATTGATATATGATATTGAATGTTGTGATGGACTAATTGGTGCGTTGCATCATCGGATCCAATTTTGAAAGTTAAAAATAAACGATGTTGATTTTAAAAGTGATTTTTGGAAAGTATACGTTTTATTAAAATTTTTGAATTTATTTATCTTAATTAAATAAATGTTATAAATTTAAAGTTATGAAAACTATAATGTTTGTGAAATATAACTGAAAGGTGATTTTTGAAATAAAAGTTAAGAAATTTATAAAATGGTTTTAATTGGAATTTTTGAATTTTTAAAACGATGTATGTAAAAGATGCACAAAATTGATATTTATAACTTTAAAATATTGGGATTATAAAACAAGCCTTTATAAGCGTTAGAATGAATTTTTAAGAATTTATAAGTGAAAGAATTTATAAATTGCGAACTTATAAATGGAAATGATTTTGTAAAATAAAGGAATTATAAGTATTTAACTTATAATATGGATTGTTGGTATAAAAATTTAGTTATGAACTAAATTAGTTAAAGAAGGAGATTTAAAATTGAAGTTTTATAAATAGAATTGAAATTTATAAACGTTGTTTATAAATTCGAAATCACTTATTTTGATAAGTGAATTATAAAAGTAATAAGAGGAGATTTATAAATCGAAGTTGTTATAAAATAGAAATGGAATTTATAAACGTTGTTTTATAAATTCGAAAATCAATTGAATTTGATAAATTAAATATAGGAGATTATTAAAGAAGATATATTCGCGATTTTGGATAGCGAATTTTTATTGAAATAAAATGTGTAAAGATGATTGAAATTTGGTTAAGTGAATTATATTCACGATTTTGGACAATGAATATATTATTAAATAAAATGGATTTATTTTTGAAGAAGTGATATTAAAAGTGAAGTTAAACATTTTAAAGATGTTTTAAAATGTATTATGAATCGAAAGCATAGATTTCAACATTTATTGTTGAAATAGACGTTTTTCGAGGAAGAAGGAAATGGTGGACTATAACACTGTTGTTATAGTAAATGATTTTCGAAAGGAAATGTTTTTATATAGTATTGGGATTTACATATCTATCTAAATTCCGAATCCCTATACTAAGTGATTTTGAGTCGTCGTAACGATGTTTTACGTAACATTCGTTTTGACTCAAATAAATGTTATAGTAAATGATTTCCTTAAAAAAATGAATTTATACTTAAATTTGATTTAAGTATATTGAATATTTTCCAATGTTGAAAATAAAAGATTTGTGAAATACTTATTATTAAGTGAGGAAATACTTTTCCAGTATGAAATGAAACGTTTTAAGAATTTATCTTTTTAAAGATAAATCGAAAATGAATATTGAAATCGATTTGAAAATCGTATATCAGTAGATATTTTGAAATATAAATTCACTATGGAATTTATAAAAGAAATGGAAAATTCGTTTTTAAAATAAATATTGATTTATTTTGAAGTGTGGAAATTTTATATCTAGTAAAGATATTTTGGAAATTAAATAATTTGGGAAAATTATTTGGAATCTGATGATGTTGCGCATCTTTATTGATAGTTAAATAACCGACTATTAATAATTACCCTGAATGGTTATTTGTTGTGAATTGGATGAATTTGAATGCCACACTTATTTTTGAATAAGAGCTCACTATTCGGGTTAGCCGGGAAAGGACCATGGGGTCGTATAACCCATTCTGAATATGTGATACGTCGTTATGAATTGCATTTGATGACCGGTGTTGAAGATCGGATATTTTTGAAAACGGAAGGATTACCGTCGAGTTACTCTACATCGGCTGATCTCCGATTTAGAGGTTTTATCACCCTTAGTGGCGGGAAGTCCGGACGTGATTGAAAAATTATCCGGAAGTGCAAGGGCTTCATGAGAAGTGCCTTCGGTTCTGTTCGATCCCGGAACAGACTTGTACGGATTGTATGTCTGACGTTACAAATTGAGATATAAAGCTGATTTCTTTCAATTACATTTCTGTTGGTGGCGGAAAATTTATTCTCTTAGCTTAACACCCTTCTCTGAGACATACGAGCTCAGAGGTTATGTAGTTGAAATTTATCAGCGATATATCCCAATTTTGTAATTTGACATGTTGAGTGTTGCTGTGAAATGATCAGTGTGTGATCATTTGTGATATGATCATTTGTTTGATCATTTATCTTTGTGATCATAGGTTGATCATTTGTTTGACCCGAAGCATGGCTTTGGTGACAAAGCGTAGCTTTGTGGACGAGACTTCGTCGAGCCTCACACCCCGAAAATGGTCAAAACAGGAAGGATGCGGCAAGGTTCTAGGGAGTAGCGCCCCTTAGTGTATGTCATTCCTTCTGGATAAAGGTGGTATCATGGTATGGAGCCCAGATGCTTAACCTCTGTAGATGCTGCTAGTTTATTACTTTGTGGTAGTTGGAAATCGAGGATCCTCGGGAAGATCGGTGACGATCGGGGGATGGCATACGCGTGTCAGTAGTTACCTATTTTTGCAGAGGTAACCTGTGACGACCGCCCATGACCCCTACACCGAATCTAGAGAAAGTGCGCTGTAAAGTGTGCCAGGCGACCATGGACGATTGCCAGGGTAAAATAAAACAACAGAATCTATCGTATTACTCACAGCGCATGGACAAAATACAATAGAAGATATATATAGTGAAGCTTCACAGAATAGAATCTCATCAATAAAACTTCATAATAGTTGGATACAAACATCTGAATAGTCAATACAACAAGCCTCACTACATAACACTCAGAGAATACAAAGCAGCGGAACATCCAGTACATATAAGAAGATAATATGCAATACTCCAGCTCGTCTTCGTCATCAGCAACGTGGAAAGCAAGAACAGCACCTGTCACCTGCTACCTAGTCTGCCCGTCCGAAAATGGACGAATAGCCCAAGGCAATAAGAGTTAAACATAAAGCCTTGAGTCAGACAACAGTCTTAGTGAGCAGTAAATTAACTAACAACATACCAAAAGAGCATAAAGAAAAGGAATAGGAATACAACCCTCCCACTCCACCTCTTTCTACAGTGATAGCCCCCAGACACACACTAGGCAGAAGCAAGCATAGCAAAGCATACAATTTAAAGTAAAGCAATAATCACTCGAGTCAAGGGCGATGTTTTCCAAGTACAAACCCCCAAGGCCTAAACCAAGATCAGATAAGCACCCAGAAAATACCGCTCTTGAGACCGAATGACGATACAACCAAACATCCATGACTCTGGCTATCACTGTTATCGTTGCCTCAATATCACCGTTAATTGAATGACAGGCACATTCTTTCAGCCGTCCGTCAAGGGCTAATGGAAACCCCGGTTCTAGACATAACTCCGCACGTCATCGTGACCCGTGCCTAGGACTATCGAATCTGCCCAGAGTACTTGACTATCAATCATTAGCCTTCAGGGACTATCGAATCTGCCCAACGTACTCTTGCTTTGAGCATGCTAGAACCTTCAACAACGATGAGATCTCAGCCTCCTAGTCATCCTCCTCGACGACTATTTCCATACTAGCTCAAGCACCTCTCGAGCAAACCATTATCCTCAACTCGAACCATTTCACCGAGTTATCAACATGCTTGGAATGATCCCGTCTGGATTAGACCAAGACTATCTCATATCATACTTCGCCTCATCATCATCATAGCAAAGTCTCATCCCAACATCATCATCGAATCTATCCATATGAGCTTCATCATCCGCTACATATGCCACGAGCAGCTTTTCCAATTCAAGAGCCTTTCCCTTAGCTTTTGAATCACCTTCGACCATCTTGTCTAAATCAAATCATCAATCATCTAATTCATAGCAATCAATCAAATCAAACATTAATCTAAGTAAAACATGCATTCAAATATGATCTAATGCACAATATTAACAATAATGGTAATTTCGTAAATAAAGAGTAGAAAGTCTAACAAGCATGAAAACATGAAGAATATCTCTACAACTTGATGAATGAACTTGCATAGGTTAATCATGTAGTAAAATGGTTGTCAAATCATCATGAACAATGGATCTACATGGATCTACACTTAGGTTTACAAAAATGCATGGAAATCATATTTTAACACCAAAACAAGCCAACAATCCGATATACTCCTTTGGATCCGTGTGAGAGATAATCACCACTCACCAAATCACCAAAATAACTCAAAATCAACACGCTTCAGATCTGGACAGCGAAGGATCTAACTTGATCTATCACCAATCCGCTTCAAGCGATGAAATCTCTCTTCGAAGAATGTAGATCTTCAATCTAAGCTCTTCGATCTTCGATTTGATCTTCAACTTGGATGGATGGAATCACTAGATTAGAGTGGAGAAAAGAAGTGAAGAAGTGTAGAAGTCGAGCTCTCAAAATGGCAGCACTTCGTCGCTTCGAAATCCGGATCCCAAAAATGAAGAAATGGACGAGTATTTATAGGCTGAAAACCCTTAACTCGACCGCCTCCATAAGTCGTCTCTGACTTATAACCTTCCGACCTAACAGAGCCTCCGACTTAACAGGGTAACCGACCTAACAGAGCCTCCGACCTAACAGAGTCTCTGACCTAACAACCATACGACTCACGACCTAGCAGCATAACTCCTAAGTCGCTCGCGACTTAACACATAGCATATGCGCGCGACCTATCAGGAACCATACGACTTAACACTTTGCGACCTAACCATGCGCGACTTACGACTTAACAGATAGGCTACGACCTAACTGACTAAATAACCATGCGACATAACTGGGTTACGACCTAACCCCCTACGACCTATTACCTAAGTCGTCTACGACTTAGTGAGGCAGTCCATCCTATGACTTAACGAGGTTATGACCTACGACTTAGCAACAGCTCCGACCTAACACACGAATGTGCGCAACCTAACACAACACAGAACTCACGACCTAACTCTTAGCTAGGATACGACCTAACACGTTAGGTCGCTCACGACCTAACTTCACTAACTCGCTAACTACTGATTCTCCTTAGGTCGCCTATCCTTCTTAAGTCGGTCAGTCTTCTTAGGTCGCCACAAACTGCTAACCCAGCTTCCTTAGGTCGTTGCCGACCTACCCCTTAGGTCGTCCACTATCTTAGGTCGCTTCAACACCTTATAACTTAACTCCTATACGACCTAGGACAACTCCTAACTCGCCGAATTCCTTAACTCGGTCACGACTTAGGACTTAAACAAAATTCTGCCCAAAATCTGAAACGACTCAATAACGCTAAAAATTCTAGATTTTTACAAACTTTTCGATCCGTAAAAATACGTGTCGTTACATTCTCTCCCCCTTAGGAATTTCGCCCCCGAAATTCCAAACAAACAAAGCAATCAAAGACTATTCTGCACGCCTACCATCCATAGCAATCAACAAACCATGCATCCAATTCTAGCTTAGCATGCAGAATTCTAAAACTAGAACAAGTTACAATATCGTGAGATGACACGACACCTTAGGGCCATACCTTGAAGAGTTCAGGATGAGCTGCCTTCATCCTCTCTTCCACCTCCCACGTACAGTCGTTATCATCATCACTCCATTGTATCTTGAGCAACTTAACTACCTTCCTCCTAAGCTGTTTCGTGTCGGTTTCCACAACATGAACCGGCTTACGAGGTCTCTTATCGATTGGATCAACTTCGAAATCTTCACAGCTATCAGCAGGAACCACTGTATTCGAGTCGTGCACATACTTCCGTAGATACGAGACATGAAAAACATTGTGCACACTCGACATCTTTTCTGGTAACTCCAATCTGTAGGCGAGCTTTCCAATTCGCTCGATGATTGGGAATGGTCCAACAAATCTCGGAGTCAATTTCCCTTTCTTCCCGAATCGAATAACATTCTTCAGCGGAGAAATCTTCACAAAAACCATATCGCCTACGTCGAATTCCAAATCCTTACGACGCTTATCGGCATAACTTTTCTGACGGTCTTGGGCTGCCTTCATTCGTTGCCGAATGATCTCTATACAATCCGAAGTCTGTCGAATCATATCTGGCCCAAGCATCAATTTTTCTCCGGTCTCTAACCAACATGTCGGAGAGTTACACGGTCTTCCATACAATGCCTTATACGGTGCCATACCAATGCTTGACTAGTAACTGTTGATGTACGAAAATTCCACCAAATGAAGATGATCTTCCCATGATCCTCCGAAATCCAAAACACAGGCTCTAAGAAGATCTTCCAAAACTCGGTTGACTCTCTCGGTCTGACCATCTATTTGAGGATGATAAGCTGTACTCAAACACAACTCGGTTCCCAAAACTTCCTGAAAGCTCTTCCAAAATCCACTAGTGAACAACGGGTCTCGATCGCTCACTATACTCTTCGGAATACCATGGAATCGAACTATCCACTTAACATACAACTCAGCCAACTTTGATGCAGTCCTAGTCGATCAAACAGGAATGAATCTTGCACTCTTAGTCAGACGATCTACGATGACCCAAATTCCTTCATTTCCCGTTCTGGTTCTAGGTAATCCATCGATAAAATCCATCGACACTTGCTCCCACTTCCAGGTAGGAACTTCTAATGGCTGAAGCAATCCACTTGGCTTTTTCTGTTCGGCTTTCACCAACTGGCAGTTCATGCACTTGGAAATAAAATTTCCAACATCCTTCTTCATACCTTCCCAGTATTAGGTTCTCTTCATATCCCGATACATCTTATATCCACTTGGATGAATTGTCAACTTCGAGTGATGACTTTCCCTCAGAACTTCACTCTTCAATTCATCCATATCGGGAACAACTAGTCGTCCTTACTTCCGAAGCCAACCCTCTCGATCGACTTCGAATTCTTTATCCTTTTCTGGTTCCAATCCAGATTCCAAATCACGGATAATCATGACAATCCTATCGTCTCGCTTTTGACTCTCGCCAATCCTTTCCACAAGAGTCGGTCTTATCGATAAGTTTGCCAACATCTCAGGTTCCAATTCACATCTGGGCCTGAAGTCAAATCCAGCTAAATACTCGAGACTCTTCCATTCTGAAAACATGGCTCCTAATCCTGCATGTCTTCGACTTAACGCATCTGCCACTGCGTTACCTTTTCCCGGAGTATAAGCTATACCAAAATCATATGATGCAAAAAACTCTAGCCAACGTTGCTGCCAAAGATTCAAATCCTTTTGGGAGAAAAGATACTTCAACGACTTATGATCTGTAAACAACTCGAATCGAACTCCCAATAGATAATGTCTCCACATCTTCAGAGCAAAAACAATCGCCGCTAACTCCAAATCATGAGTCGGGTAATTCCTTTCATGCGGCTTTAGTTGTCGACTTGCATACGCAACAACTTTATCCCTCTGCATTAGCACTGCTCCAAGTCCAGTACCACATGCGTCGGTGTAAACCACCATCTCATCATTCCCACTTGGAATAGTCAAAACAGGAGCACTTGTCAATCGCTCTTTCAGGATTCTGAAAGCTTGCTCACACTTATCTTCCCATCTGAACACTAGGTTCTTTTTCGTCAATCCTGTTAACGGTGCAGCCATCTTGGAGAAGTCTTTGATAAACCGTCGATAATATCCTGCTAATCCAAGAAAACTTCTCACATCTGATGCATTCTTAGGTCTAACCCAATCCTGGATTGGTGCCACCTTAGCGGGATCAACCGCTATTCCATTTCCAGAGATAACATGGCCTAAGAACCTCACTTCACTCTTCCAGAAGTGACACTTCGAAAACTTAGCCTTCAGCTGATGTTTCTGCAAGATCTCCAAAACAATATGCAAGTGCGTCTTGTGCTCTTCTTCAGTTCTGGAATAAATCAGAATATCATCCACGAACACAAGTACGAACTTGTTCAACTGATCCCTGAACACTCTATTCATAAGATCCACAAAATATGCTGGCGCGTTAGTCAATCCAAACGGCATTACCAACCACTCAAAGAACTCGGATGGTGTTCAAAAAGCAGTCTTCGGCACACTATCCTTAGCAACTCTCAACTGGTGAAATCCCGTTGCCAAATCCATCTGAGAAAACACCTTCGCTTCGTGAAGCTGATCAAACAAGTCATCTATTCTCGGCAATGGATACTTGTTCTTCTTAGTCACCTTATTCAGCTCACGATAATCCACACACAATCTCAACGATCCATCTGCTTTGGTTACAAACACAACTGGTGCACCCCATTCGGACACACTACGCCGAATGAATCCTTTCTGTAAAAGATCATCAACTTGCACCTTCAACTCCTGCTGTTCCCTAGGCGCCATCCGCCTAAGAGGCATCACGACAGGTCTGGCTCCTTCGACTAGATCTATACGAAACTCGATCTCTCTATGCGGCGGTAACCCTTTGACTTCGTCAAAGACATCCTCAAATCCATTAACGATTGGCAACGATGACAGTCCATCCCGTGGAACAACTAGCGAATACATGAAGCTCATGAAGACGCCTTCTTCATGCTTACATCGTATCACAATCTTTCGCCCCTCCACATTCTCGACTGTCACCTCCAACCTCTCACAATCAACCTTTGCTGCATACTTCCTAAGCCAGTCCATACCCAAAATAATTCCGAACCCCGCAAAGTTCAAAACAAAGCAATCACAAACAAAAGAGCAATCATGACTCGATACAATCAGACCACGGCATAACATACACAAACAAGACGAACCCCCAACAGGATTAGTCACAACCAATGGCCTATCAACAATATCCGGTTCTAAACCCAACCGGCCTACAAGTTCATTACAAACAAACGAATGCGACGCCCCAGTATCAAACAGAACTCTAACTGGAACACCATAAATGGAGAGAGTACCTTGAACCACCACACTCTTTCCCTTCTCTTCAGCGGTAGGAGCTTTCGAAGACGAGGGAACAGCTCCCAAAGCATAAGCTTGCACAATCTGCCTGTCCTTCCGTGGTTCTGGACAATCCTTCCTGATATGCCCCGGCTTGTCACAGTTGTGACACTTCATCGGTACCTTCGAATTCTTACAATCCCTAGAGAAATGGCCCTTCTGCTGACAATTGTAGCAAGTCACTTCGCCCTTCGGCTTCTTCTGGCCATCCTTACCCTTCTACTGCTGCTGCTTCCTCTTCTGGTTTCCACCCTGCTGTGGTTTAGACTCTCCCCTAGTCACAGCAACAACAGATCCTTCCTTAGGAAACAGACTCTCATGCCTGAGAGCTTTCTCCACAAGCTTCTCAATGAATCGTCCAAATGATCTACCAACTGTCTCCCAAGATAACTAACCAAGCCTGTCACAAACTTCTCATTCTTTTGATATGCAGATTCAATATACGATCGGGCATACTTGGACAAAGCTTCAAACTCAGAGACATACTCAAGAACTGGTCTTCCACCTTGCTTGAGCTCCACAAACTTCTTGAACAGAACAGACTTTTGAGCTGTAGAAATGAACTTAGCTTCAAATCTAACTTGGAATTGCTTCCAAGTAATCTCTTCTTCTGGAGTATCAATAGTGATAGAGTTCCACCAATCCGAAGCTCTTCCTTGAAGCTGCCTTGATGCTAACTTCCTCTTAGTTGCATCCTCAATTCCCAAGTCACCAAAGATCCTTCTACAAGCATCTACCCACCTCTGGACCTCAATGGTTGATTCTGTTCCCAAGAAAACCTTTCCTCCAAGAGCAGTATAATCCTTACACAGCTTAGCAAAGTCCACCGGTTTTGTAGTTTGAACTTGAACTCCAACATCCACCGATGGCCCCGGAGCTGGCATCCTTCTCATGATCGAAGTCATCATAGCTTCGAACATAGCAGCATAATCAGCAGCCCCTTCAGTAGCACGGCCTTCCCTAGCAGCTGGTCTCCCTCTTCGACTCATTCTCAATATCTATAAAAAGGAATGATTAGCACATCTAGAGAAACAACTGCATAAAGGATTCAAACTCTACTAAGCTACTATATTATATATAGTAATCATCCATCAAAATACAATTACGTCTCTCATACGTAGTTATGTCAGCGAGCGTTGGGTAAAATCGATTAACCAATGCTCTGATACCAAATGTGACGACCGCCCATGACCCCTGCACTGAATCTAGAGAAAGTGCGCTGTAAAGTGTGCCAGGCGACCATGGACGATTGCCAGGGTAAAATAAAACAACAGAATCTATCGTATTACTCACAGCGCATGGACAAAATACAATAGAAGATATATATAGTGAAGCTTCAAAGAATAGAATCTCATCAATAAAACTTCATAATAGTTGGATACAAACATCTGAATAGTCAATACAACAAGCCTCACTACATAACACTCAGAGAATACAAAGCAGCGGAACATCCAGTACATATAAGAAGATAATATGCAATACTCCAGCTCGTCTTTGTCATCAGCAACGTGGAAAGCAAGAACAGCACCTGTCACCTGCTACCTAGTCTGCCCGTCCCAAAATGGACGAATAGCCCAAGGCAATAAGAGTTAAACATAAAGCCTTGAGTCAGACAACAGTCTTAGTGAGCAGTAAATTAACTAACAACATACCAAAAGAGCATAAAGGAAAAGGAATAGGAATACAACCCTCCCACTCCACCTCTTTCTACAGTGATAGCCCCCAGACACACACTAGGCAGAAGCAAGCATAGCAAAGCATACAATTTAAAGTAAAGCAATAATCACTCGAGTCAAGGGCGATGTTTTCCAAGTACAAACCCCCAAGGCCTAAACCAAGATCAGATAAGCACCCAGAAAATACCGCTCTTGAGACCGAATGACGATACAACCAAACATCCATGACTCTGGCTATCACTGTTATCGTTGCCTCAATATCACCATTAATTGAATGACCGGCACATTCTTTCAGCCGTCCGTCAAGGGCTAATGGAAACCCCGGTTCTAGACATAACTCCGCACGTCATCGTGACCCGTGCCTAGGACTATCGAATTTGCCCAGAGTACTGGACTATCAATCATTAGCCTTCATGGACTATCGAATCTGCCCAACGTACTCTTGCTTTGAGCATGCTAGAACCTTCAACAACAATGAGATCTCAGCCTCCTAGTCATCCTCCTCGACGACTATTTCCATACTAGCTCAAGCGCCTCTCGAGCAAACCATTATCCTCAACTCGAACCATTTCACCGAGTTATCAACATGCTTGGAATGATCCCGTCTGGATTAGACCAAGACTACCTTATATCATACTTCGCCTCATCATCATCATAGCAAAGTCTCATCCCAACATCATCATCGAATCTATCCATATGAGCTTCATCATCCGCTACATATGCCACGAGTAGCTTTTCCAATTCAAGAGCCTTTCCCTTAGCTTTTGAATCACCTTCGACCATCTTGTCTAAATCAAATCATCAATCATCTAATTCATAGCAATAAATCAAATCAAACATTAATCCAAGTAAAACAAGCATTCAAATATTATCTAATGAACAATATTAACAATAATGGCAATTTCGTAAATAAAGAGTAGAAAGTCTAACAAGCATGAAAACATGAAGAATATCTCTACAACTTGATGAATGAACTTGCATAGGTTAATCATGTAGTAAAATGGTTGTCAAATCATCATGAACAATGGATCTACATGGATCTACACTTAGGTTTACAAAAATGCATGGAAATCACTATTTTAACACCAAAACAAGCCAACAATCCGATATACTCCTTTGGATCCGTGTGAGAGATAATCACCACTCACCAAATCACCAAAACAACTCAAAATCAACACGCTTCAGATCTGGACAGCGAAGGATCTAACTTTATCTATCACCAATCCGCTTCAAGCGATGAAATCTCTCTTCGAAGAATGTAGATCTTCAATCTAAGCCCTTCGATCTTCGATTTGATCTTCAACTTGGATGGATGGAATCACTAGATTAGAGTGGAGAAAAGAAGTGAAGAAGTGTAGAAGTCGAGCTCTCAAAATGGCAGCACTTCGTCGCTTCGAAATCCGAATCCCAAAAATGAAGAAATGGACGAGTATTTATAGGCTGAAAACCCTTAACTCGACCGCCTCCATAAGTCGTCTCTGACTTATAACCTTCCGACCTAACAGAGCCTCCGACCTAATAGAGCCTCCGACTTAACAGGGTAACCGACCTAACAGAGCCTCCGACCTAACAGAGTCTCCGACCTAACAACCATACGACTCACGACCTAGCAACATAACTCCTAAGTCGCTCGCGACTTAACACATAGCATATGCGCGCGACATATCAGGAACCATACGACTTAACACTTCGCGACCTAACCATGCGCGACTTACGACTTAACAGATAGGCTACGACCTAACTGACTAAATAACCACACGACATAACTGGGTTACGACCTAACCCCTTACGACCTATTACCTAAGTCGTCTACGACTTAGTGAGGCAGTCCATCCTATGACTTAACGAGGTTACGACCTACGACTTAGCAACAGCTCCGACCTAACACACGAATGTGCGCGACCTAACACAACACAGAACTCACGACCTAACTCTTAGCTAGGATACGACCTAACACGTTAGGTCGCTCACGACCTAACTTCACTAACTCGCTAACTACTGATTCTCCTTAGGTCGCCTATCCTTCTTAAGTCGGTCAGTCTTCTTAGGTCGCCACAAACTGCTAACCCAGCTTCCTTAGGTCGTTGCCGACCTACCCCTTTGGTCTTCCACTATCTTAGGTCGCTTCAACACCTTATAACTTAACTCCTATACGACCTAGGACAACTCCTAACTTGCCGAATTCCTTAACTCGGTCACGACTTAGGACTTAAACAAAATTCTACCCAAAATCTGAAACGACTCAATAACGCTAAAAATTCCAGATTTTTACGAACTTTTCGATCCGTAAAAATACGGGTCGTTGCATAACCCGGCCTTGTGTTGGCAGAGATCTAACCGTAATGTTAGGTTATTTCTCGGGACGTCATTCCAGAGGCGTACTATTCGTGGAATAGGAAGTTCCTTAGCCTAACCATTTGTTGGAAATCCAAAGAAACAATACGTGACGTGTACGGTTTTAGTTGTAGAACCTATCATTCACTTATGGTGGTCACCACTGTTTGGATGGTAGCTATAGTAGGCATAAGTGCGGAATGCCTATGCTGGTTAAGATTTATATTATACTTTCGAAAGTTTTCTACACTATGCACTAATAATAATATCCAAAAATGATTTGATTTTGCGTATCAAGCATCTTTGAATATCATAAGGAGAAATCTCCTCCGATTCTGCGTTTGCATTATGTGTGTGTGCGGGAGGCCTTATGGTAGTCTCATTTTCCAAAAAGCATTGCGAATCTATTTTAAAATATTCCTTTGTTTGTTTTAAAGATAAACTGTTTTACGATCTCACACCAGTCACCATGACTGACTCAGAGTTTATTGTTTCCCTTCTAAACTCTGGGTGCCCACCAATTTTCCACACGGGCAGTCTAGAGTTAGGTTATCAGGATATTCTGGATATTCTGGAGCTTTGGAAGCAAGCTGGATGGCGAGATGTAGTATTTGTATCTGATATATTTATTCCGCTGTGTATTCTGTATGAGGACAAGTTATATAACTGTCCATTGATGTGATGTGTTGTATTGAGTTGTATATTGACTCTGTTGATGTATGTATAAACTGATAAAATTCTTTGTTTAAAAGATTACTGATTATCTATTATATATTGTTCCGCTGCGATATATGAGATTCTGATATTGTTTCTGTTTCTGATGTTGATATGTTGTTCTTCTTCTTCTATCTTCTTCCTCTTCTTCTTTTTCTTCTATCTTCTCTTCTACCTCTTTTCTTTCTTAAACCCTCAGGGTTCGTATTTCCATGCCTCTTGAGTTAATCAATGGAGATTAGTATTTATTCAAGGAGTACGGATTTGCGGGTCCTGACAGCTGGTATCAGAGCATATGGTTAAGCGACAACCCTGCTCTGTTGGGTGTTACTCATTAGAGATAGAGTCAGTAGTACTCTAGAATGAGTTGAGTGTAATAATAAATACGAGCGCGTATTTGTTAGTGAATATAAAAATTGTTTTATATTGTGATGATTGGTTTAT
This sequence comes from Allium fistulosum, assembly GCA_030737815.1. Classification (NCBI taxonomy): domain Eukaryota; kingdom Viridiplantae; phylum Streptophyta; class Magnoliopsida; order Asparagales; family Amaryllidaceae; genus Allium; species Allium fistulosum. Next base: position 1,180,163,430 of record CM060903.1, read on the forward strand.
TGAGTGGCATATGAACCTTCGTCGGCACAGTCTGCAAAACTGTATCGAAGGGGTTTCTAAACACTTAAATAGAACAATTCAGCACAGTATTGTTTTTGAATAGGGTGAATGAGATAATTTTGCCCAAAATTATTTTTGTATAGAAAGGAAATAATTTTCTGTGAATTATTATAGTATATGGATGTTTGCTTGTTAGGAAGTAATAATATTGAAATGTTATCATTATTATATGAAATTGAATAAGAAATTGAAATCGTAACTCCAAAGTAAAGAAATATAAATTCACTATGAAATTTATAAATGTGAATTGAAGCATAAGGAAATGAATTCACATACAAATGAAATTTAGGAATGTAAATTATAAATGTGATTTGTAATTTGAAACGGAATTCCAGAGAAGTTTTTGGAAATGTTTTGAAAAGAATTTGAAAATATTGGAGATTTGGAAAGTTTAAATCCTTTTTGATTTGAAAATGAATTTCAAAGGTTTTGAAAAGTATTTTAGAGAGATGAAAGCTCTAAACTCTTTTCGGTCGCTGGAAAATAACTTCGGTAATGACTGCAGCATCACCGGTGTTCATTTTCGGGTTTCCAAAAGAGGTATTGCTGCCAAATTGTTTTAAATGGAAGTTGTTTGAAAATTTGGGTTTGGTTTTTGGAATTCAAAGGATAATTTGAATTGTTTTCAAAATGATTTTGAAATGTTGGTAAGACTCTGGAATACTATGTCAAAATATTTATGAAATATTATTAAGTTAATAACTTATACAATTTGAATTTTGATAGAATAAATTTAACTTAAAGAATGAGGTTAAATTAAAGTAACTATAAGTGAATCAATTACATGAAAGTGAAATTGAAAGTTAAGATTCATTTTGAATTTGTAAGTAAGTAAGACTGAATTGAATTTAGATTTGTGGAAAAACAAAGTGAAGCTAATTGAATGAAGTGAATAAGATTAAAACTGAATGTTAAACTTGTTTTGAATTTGGTAGTAAATGAAATTCAAACTAAATATTGAAAACAAATTTGAATAAGTGAATTAGAATTTGTAATGAATTAGTAACTAAAACTAATTTAAAATAGTGCAGTTGTGAATAAAGAATAGTTGAAGAAGTTCAATATTCAGGAGATAGACTAAATCCAAATTAAATTGACATTGTAAATTGAATTCAAATGAAATTTGAAATGAAAAATTGAATGAAAATGAATAGGAGTAACTTCAGTAGTGAAGTAAAAATGTATAAGAAGTATATATTGAAAATTTTGTAATGAAATTTGCAAAATAGTTTGAATGTTGTAACTAGATACTACTGCTAGTAGGATATACAGGTGTATAAGAAAATTGGAATTTAATTTTGAAGATAATTTTGAATTGCTCGACAAAAGGTATGTATTTTAAATTTCTATATGAGATTTGATGACTTTCTTGTCTAGCCGCTTGGCTTTTTCCTTTTCTTTTTGAAATATGAGAGTCCGTAGGGACGTTTTGTAGTCGTGCCGTATTAGCCGCGCAAAGGAGACGCTGGCGAAATTTTTCGAAAATATTGAGTGTTAGAAAATTTTGAAAGTTTAAAATTCGATTTGAATTTAAATTTGAATGGTTAAGTAAAACAATGTTGTTTTGAAACTTATAATTGAAATTGGAGAGTAAGTTAAAATGATAACGAATCTTTAGTAGAAAGATTTGTTTTGAGAATTTGATAAAACTATTGAATATTGAAAAATAATAGACGAGTTAAGGACCTTTCTTCCTGACTTGTAATTTCGGGACGAAAGTCTTTTAAGGAGGGAAGTTTGTAACGACCCAGAATTTTGAACAAATTAAATTGAAAATATTTAATTAATTTTAAATATTTGTATGGTAATTTAATTTGAATCCCGAATATAACTTTGAATTTGGCGATCAAATTTTATAATTTAATCTATTGAAACTGGATAAAAATACGAATCTTCGATTTTAAGTTGAAGAAAAATATTTCGAAAGCTTTTCAAAATTCTTATTTATAATACTGAAGATAATTGAAGCTTCAGAATCGAATTTGAAATTGATTTGATCAGTTTTAAAATTTTACCGTTTAAATCAATATTTAAAAATAGCCGTCCGAGGCGCAGTCTCGGAATTCGACGAAACCAGTTCCATTGGGTCCGTGATATTGAATTATTACAGGATTCCAAATTTCGTATTTTTCGGAATTGTTATGTGAGCGTACGACACATAAACGCGTTAAAGTTTAAATTAAATACAATTTAAATTTAAAATTTACATTTTGCCGACATCGGTTAAGGCAGGCACGATACTCTCCCTTAACTCACGCCTGGTATCACGCAGAGAACACGGAAGAAAATCGTGCAACCCATACCTTCGTTCCTAGTTAAAAGAATTGTCGAACTCTCCCTCTCTAGTTTTCAAATCAAAGAAAACGAAAAATAAAAATGGCCACTCACATATATTTCTTTCGTTCTCCCCTCTTCTCGTTTTAAAATAAATGGCAGAACAAATAAATACCTCTCGTTCTAAAGCAAAACAATGGCCACTCTCTCCTTAAATTCAAAACCTATAACCGCGTTTCTTCCCCCCTCAAATTCCAAATCGAAGAAAATTAAATAAATAACAACGGCATCAATCGAGTGGCATCTGCAGACGAGTAGAATGGTGGGATGTAGGCGCGGGCACTCACGTAAGGGAGGGGAGCGTGCTCGAGCGTTGGCACGTCGCTCGTGGTCTCGTCTCATTCGCGAGGCGATGTAAAGGCTCTGGCCGAGATGCAGAGTTAAGGTGAAGCGCGCAGTTCGACGTCGATCTCGAGATTCTGGTGGAGTCGTGTGGTCATTGACGAGGCATTAGGGCTTGGCGTTGAGGGATTCGCGTGGTGGCATTTCACGGCAGCAAAGGTGGTTCTGGGGTGATACGCGAAGCTAGAGTTTGTCGAGTTCGTACGAGCAGTGAAGGTATAATTTTTGTCTTTAGTTCGATTTAATAGATGCATATCTGAATTTTTACAGTAAAGTAAATATATGCATATAGTTAAGGTTTCTTGAAAATATATAGAATTAAAATGTTGAAAAGTTTATATTAAAAATAATGGTTTGGTAATGAATTTGTTTTCTTAACTTATTTACTTATTTTAACCACTGAAAATAATTTTTTTTTAAAGGAAATTTAGTTTTTTTTTAAAAAAAAATTTCTAGTTAAATAAATTTGTTAAAGAGAATTAGTTTGAAAGTAAATCATTGGATAATTAAAATTACTAAAAACGAAATTAAATTTTAGTTAAATAAATTTATAAAAAGGAAATGGGTTTAAAGAAATTTAAATGTTGGTTAAATAAAATTATTTATTTGAGAAATTGGTTTAGAACAGAACTATCAGAATTAAACAATTAAAAACGGAAATTGGTTAATTAATTGTTTCGAATATTAATAAATGTGTATAAATATTTATACAAGGTATAAATCAAGGAAGTCGAGCCGAAAAAGAGATGGATTGCAAAATTAATAGCTAAGGTGAGATTTTCTCACTCAAAATAAATTGCAGTTATTGATTGATATGATTAATTGCTATTTGGATGTGATATTAGATATAGTAGGATATATCTGTATATATAGCAATATATACATATTGGCATATGTATATATTGGATTGATTGATTTCCCGCATTTTATAGCGGATGAGACCCTATTGCGCCGTTAGTAAGCGGATGATATTTTACAAATCCTATATACCACGATATTCCACCTCGAAGTGGAATTGGTATTGTGCTAACGTCTGTGGATGCAGGGAAACAGGTTGGAGGGATCCAACTAGATTCCTCAACTGTATTTATTTATTTACAGATATTGATGTATATTCTGTTATCATATTGATATATGATATTGAATGTTGTGATGGACTAATTGGTGCGTTGCATCATCGGATCCAATTTTGAAAGTTAAAAATAAACGATGTTGATTTTAAAAGTGATTTTTGGAAAGTATACGTTTTATTAAAATTTTTGAATTTATTTATCTTAATTAAATAAATGTTATAAATTTAAAGTTATGAAAACTATAATGTTTGTGAAATATAACTGAAAGGTGATTTTTGAAATAAAAGTTAAGAAATTTATAAAATGGTTTTAATTGGAATTTTTGAATTTTTAAAACGATGTATGTAAAAGATGCACAAAATTGATATTTATAACTTTAAAATATTGGGATTATAAAACAAGCCTTTATAAGCGTTAGAATGAATTTTTAAGAATTTATAAGTGAAAGAATTTATAAATTGCGAACTTATAAATGGAAATGATTTTGTAAAATAAAGGAATTATAAGTATTTAACTTATAATATGGATTGTTGGTATAAAAATTTAGTTATGAACTAAATTAGTTAAAGAAGGAGATTTAAAATTGAAGTTTTATAAATAGAATTGAAATTTATAAACGTTGTTTATAAATTCGAAATCACTTATTTTGATAAGTGAATTATAAAAGTAATAAGAGGAGATTTATAAATCGAAGTTGTTATAAAATAGAAATGGAATTTATAAACGTTGTTTTATAAATTCGAAAATCAATTGAATTTGATAAATTAAATATAGGAGATTATTAAAGAAGATATATTCGCGATTTTGGATAGCGAATTTTTATTGAAATAAAATGTGTAAAGATGATTGAAATTTGGTTAAGTGAATTATATTCACGATTTTGGACAATGAATATATTATTAAATAAAATGGATTTATTTTTGAAGAAGTGATATTAAAAGTGAAGTTAAACATTTTAAAGATGTTTTAAAATGTATTATGAATCGAAAGCATAGATTTCAACATTTATTGTTGAAATAGACGTTTTTCGAGGAAGAAGGAAATGGTGGACTATAACACTGTTGTTATAGTAAATGATTTCCGAAAGGAAATGTTTTTATATAGTATTGGGATTTACATATCTATCTAAATTCTGAATTCCTATACTAAGTGATTTTGAGTCGTCGTAACGATGTTTTACGTAACATTCGTTTTGACTCAAATAAATGTTGTTATAGTAAATGATTTCCTTAAAAAATGAATTTATACTTAAATTTGATTTAAGTATATTGAATATTTTCCAATGTTGAAAATAAAAGATTTGTGAAATACTTATTATTAAGTAAGTAAGGAAATACTTTTCCAGTATGAAATGAAACGTTTTAAGAATTTATCTTTTTAAAGATAAATCGAAAATGAATATTGAAATCGATTTGAAAATCGTATATCAGTAGATATTTTGAAATATAAATTCACTATGGAATTTATAAAAGAACTGGAAAATTCGTTTTGAAAATAAATATTGATTTATTTTGAAGTGTGGAAATTTTATATCTAGTAAAGATATTTTGGAAATTAAATAATTTGGGAAAATTATTTGGAATCTGATGATGTTGCGCATCTTTATTGATAGTTAAATAACCGACTATTAATAATTACCTTGAATGGGTATTTGTTGTGAATTGGATGAATTTGAATGCCACACTTATTTTTGAATAAGCGCTCACTATTCGGGTTAGCCAGGAAAGGACCATGGGGTCGTATAACCCATTCCGAATATGTGATACGTCGTTATGAATTGCATTTGATGACCGGTGTTGAAGACCGGATATTTTTGAAAACGGAAGGATTACCGTCGAGTTACTCTACATCGGCTGATCTCCGATTTAGAGGTTTTATCACCCTTAGTGGCGGGAAGTCCGGACGTGATTGAAAAATTATCCGGAAGTGCAAGGGCTTCATGAGAAGTGCCTTCGGTTCTATTCGATCCCGGAACAGACTTGTACGGATTGTATGTCTGACGTTACAAATTGAGATATAAAGCTGATTTCTTTCAAATACATTTTTGTTGGTGGCGGAGAATTTATTCTCTTAGCTTAACACCCTTCTCTGAGACATACGAGCTCAGAGGTTATGTAGTTGAAATTTATCAGCGATATATCCCAATTTTGTAATTTGACATGCTGAGTGTTGCTGTGAAATGATCAGTGTGTGATCATTTGTGATATGATCATTTGTTTGATCATTTATCTTTGTGATCATAGGTTGATCATTTGTTTGACCCGAAGCATGGCTTTGGTGACAAAGCGTAGCTTTGTGGACGAGACTTCGTCGAGCCTCACACCTCGAAAATGGTCAAAACAGGAAGGATGCGGCAAGGTTCTAGGGAGTAGCGCCCCTTAGTGTATGTCATTCCTTCTGGATAAAGGTGGTATCATGGTATGGAGCCCAGATGCTTAACCTCTGTAGATGCTGCGAGTTTATTACTTTGTGGTAGTTGGAAATCGAGGATCCTCGGGAAGATCGGTGACGATCGGGGGATGGCATACGTGTGTCAGTAGTTACCTATTTTTGCAGAGGTAACCCGGCCTTGTGTTGGCAGAGATCTAACCGTAATGTTAGGTTATTTCTCAGGACGTCATTCCAGAGGCGTTCTATTCATGGAATAGGAAGTTCCTTAGCCTGACCATTTGTTGGAAATCCAAAGAAACAATACGTGACGTGTACGGTTTTAGTTGTAGAACCTATCATTCACTTATGGTGGTCACCACTGTTTGGATGGTAGCTATAGTAGGCATAAGTGCGGAATGCCTATGGTGGCTAAGATTTATATTATACTTTCAAAAGTTTTCTACACTATGCACTAATAATAATATCCAAAAATGATTTGATTTTGCGTATCAAGCATCTTTGACTATCATAAGGAGAAATCTCCTCCGATTCTGCGTTTGCATTGTGTGTGTGTGCGGGAGGCCTTATGGTAGTCTCATTTTCCAAAAAGCATTGCGAATCTATTTTAAAATATTCCTTTGTTTGTTTTAAAGATAAACTGTTTTACGATCTCACACCAGTCACCATGACTGACTCGGAGTTTATTGTTTCCCTTCTAAACTCTGGGTGCCCACCAATTTTCCACACGGGCAGTCTAGAGTTAGGTTATCAAGATATTCTGGATATTCTGGAGCTTTGGAAGCAAGCTGGATGGCGAGACGTAGTATTTGTATCTGATATATTTATTCCACTGTGTATTCTGTATGAGGACAAGTTATATAACTGTCCATTGATGTGATGTGTTGTATTGAGTTGTATATTGACTCTGTTAATGTATGTATAAACTGATAAAATTCTTTGTTTAAAAGATTACTGATTATCTATTATATATTGTTCCGCTGCTATATGTGAGATTCTGATATTGTTTCTGTTTCTGATGTTGTTCTGTTGTTCTTCTTCTTCTATCTTCTTCCTCTTCTTCTTTTTCTTCTATCTTCTCTTCTACCTCTTTTCTTTCTTAAACCCTCAGGGTTCGTATTTCCATGCCTCTTGAGTTAATCAAGGGAGATTAGTGTTTATTCAAGGAGTACGGATTTGCGGGTCCTGACATATATGCAAATATTTAAAATAAATTCATAGAATACTACAAAAATAGTATTAAATTTTGCAAATAAAAATGCAAAAAATGTTCAGCAAATATTTGCTCATTTATATGCAAATATGTTAATTATTTTCAGTTATATCACTACTAGTAAATGGTTAAATAGCGACATGGTGGGGCGACGGCTTCCGACAGCGATTTTCTGACGGCTACCGACGGGCCGTCGGCGGCCGTCGGAAGCCGTCGAAAAATCACGAACATCAGGCTCCAGCCGAGCCTCTTCTTCCTCATTTCAGCATAAAAAAAATTCCCCAAATTCCCAAATTCACTCCTTAAGCCTCCAATCACTAATTTCGTATTTTTGCATCCTCCCTGGCTACGTATTCAACCTCTCTTGCTTTCTAGCTCAGGTATAATCTCTTATTTTCGCGAAAAATTCAATTTTTACTCTATTTCTAAATTTGCATAAGTTGATAAATTAGGGCTAATTGGTGATTGAAATTGTTTCCAATAGTGTTATAATAGTTTCTTGCATTCCATGGTATACCTATTTCATCTTTTATCGTGAAATTGTGAAAAATATGTATAATTTGTGGTTGTTCCTGTATATGTAAATCACTGTATATGCCTTGATTCTACGATTGTATATGTGTGTAGCGCTGCTATCATTGTATTGTGTTAGTTGGAATAAGATAAAATGAATGCACGAGCTAGGAATATTATATTGTACGTGCACGTATTGACTTATGCAAAAAAATGCATGAGTCTAAATTGTAATTGTGTGTATTGAAAATGACAAAAATGTTAAACCAGCCTTAAGTTTATGTAATACGTCGAATAAACGTGTTAAATTAAAATATAGTTTTGTAAATGTGAACAGTTAGTAAGACTGTATTTTTTCGTAAAATGCGCACATTTAATTAACTAATGTCCCTTAGAGAGTTTTTGGCCCCGTCTGACGAGTATTGTATATGATCGTTATATAAATAGTCGTTTTTTTAAAAAAAACGACCATTTATATTCATCTGGTACAATGTTTGTTGGATTTGTCCCTATATTGGACATGTTATGAACACAGTAAGCATTTACATTTTTTATACTACTTCGTCTCAAACGGTTCATAAAATTTCGGCCTAACTTTTCTTTTTTGTTTCCTGCGTACACGCATTTGTGTACAATGCAGGGAATAAAAGGGAAATGCTGCCGAAATTTTGTTGAATTGTTTTGAGACGAAAGAATATACGAAATGTAAATGCTTACTGTGTTTGTAATGGGAAGTAGGATGCCTGACCATGGAAAAAAATATCTTTTTGTACAAAATTTTGTATCGATACGTTAAAAAATAAAATGTGTCATATTTGAAAATATTTTTTAATTTGTGAAATAGTTCTTTAAATTCAAATATTATATGACCATGAAATGATTGATTATTTTGTTTTTTAATTTTGTGACTCATTTTCTCAAATAGGAAAAATGATTGATTATTTTGTTGATCGGAGGAGATGGATGTTCCAAAGAAAATGACTGAGAGGCTCAATAAAAGAAGATTTTTATAATGGTATAAACATATTTGTTGAATTCGCTTTAATTAATAACGGAAACGATCCAGAAATTCGTTGTCTCTGTAGTAGGTGTAGACATTTGAAGTATTTGTTACCAGATATTGTGAAAGTTCATTTGTGCCAAAACGGTTTCGTACCCGAGTATTATATTTGGGATCGGCATGGAGAAGTTGTAGCAAATACTTCTGTAGAGTCTGAAAGTGTCGTTAACGAAGTAGTTACGACGACCCGTATAGAAAATATGGTCGAAGATGCAGCACGATCAATGTTTCCTATGGTTGAAGTTGACGACGATAATGGAAATGTTGAAGAACCAAATATTGAAGCAAAATTTTTTTATGATTTACTAGATGCTGCTAAGAAACCTATTTGGGATGGTTGTAAAAGCGGCACTCAGTTGTCAGTAATCGCAGAATACATTGCGATGAAGTCAAAATACAACATCACTGAAGCTGGGTTTATGGCTGCTGTACCAGCTACAAAAAGACATATGCCGTCCGATAATCTAATGTGTGAAAATCACTATGAAGTTAAAAAACTTATGTCGGCTTTTGGTTTACCTTATTAGAAAATAGATACATGTTTAAAAGGCTGCATGTTGTTTTGGAAAGAAGACGCAAACCTTAGAAATTGTAAAATTTGTAATCAAGAGAGATACAAACCAAGAAAAAAGAAGGGGAAGGAAGTTCCGTACAAGCGTATGCATTACTTACCCATCACTCCAAGGCTTCAAAGATTATATGCATCTTCTGTTACTCAATCTAATATGAGATGGCATAGTGTGAGAACGGAGGAAGATGGTACGTTGACACATCCAGCCAATGGAGAAGCATGGAAGTATTTCGATAAAACGTATCCAAATTTTGCAGCGGAGAGTCGAAATGTTAGATTAGGATTATGTACGGATGGTTTTTCGCCATTTTCTCAATTTGGTTCTAAATATTCATTCTGGCCCATTATCGTCACACCGTATAATTTACCTCCATGGATGTGTATGAAAACGCAATATATGTTTCTTACTGTTGTCGTTCCTGGCCTTGACGACCCAACACAAGGAATCGATGTATATCTACAACCGTTGATTGAGGAGTTAAAAATACTGTGGAACGAAGGAGTAGAAACATACGATGTGTCCAAGAAGAAAATTTTTCGTATGTTTGCTTCTTTGTTGTGGACTATATGTGATTTTTCTGCCTATGCAATGCTTTCAGGATGGAGTACTGCCGGTCGTCTAGCATGTCCATATTGCATGGATGAAACACGAGCGTTTTCTTTACCTCATTGTAAGAAAATTTCATGGTTTGACTGTCATCGATATTTTCTCCATGTAAATCATCCCTTCAGAGGAGACAAGAAAAACATTTTAGCTAATAGAGTAGAAACCAGACAACCACCGATGATATGGTCAAGCAAAGACATATATGAACTTGTTAGGGACTATCCAAAGATATATGAAACTGGAGTGCAAACAGAAATTGAAGGCAAATCAATTGTTCATAACTGGTGCAAACAAACAATTTTTTGGGAGTTGCTGTATTGGAAACATCTTCTGCTTCGTCATAATATAGACGTGATGCACAATGAGAAAAATGTATTTGATAATGTTTTTAACACAATTTTAAATGTGAAAGGGAAGACGAAGGATGATTTGAAATCAAGACACGATATAAAAGAATTATGCAAATGTCATGAGCTTCATATGAAACCAAATGACAGTAAAAAACCCAAAGCATGTTACGAATTAGATAATAATCAAGTTAAAGTTGTGTTAAAATGGGTGGAAGGGTTAAGATTTCCTGATGGAATATCATCAAATCTTCGTAGATGTGTTGACTTTAAAAACGGTAGATTGAGCGGATTGGTCTGCAGTTTTTAAAACAAAGGCCAGATTTACATTCGATGGGAAGAATATTCCATACGAACAAGCTTATCAGGCAGATCTTGAGGAATATAACGAAATAATAATTACAGACGATCATACTAATTTTGGTCCTTTGATCGATGAATCAAATGTTTTGGTAGAAGCGTTTGATAGTGCAGAGGAAAATATCGTAGAAAACGAGACCGAATCCGAATAAGAAGACGATGATGATTGATTAAAATCCGAATCAGATTTTTTTTTCAATTGATGTAACTATGTTGAATTCTAGATGTATTATGAAATTGATGTAACTATGAAACCAAATCTATACGTTTACCAATGTTTACATGTTTTATGTCATTTCCATTTGTCATCTATTTAGCAATTTTTATTAAAAATGCAATGTAATCTGCTTATTGTCGGAATATGAGACCCATTATAAATCAGGTATAACACACTTCCATTTCTATTTCCATTTCAGTCATTAATTTAGCAATTTATACCGTTGATGTCATTTACGTATGAAATATACTTCATTATCATGTTATTATTCTCTTTTGAAATGATGTGTATATTTGTCACAGGATTACCGTAATGTCATCTAGAGGTATGAGCTCTTCCCGATCTTCAGGAGGCGATAGCAGTGGTCCACTGCAAGCATCACAGCGTCCTATAGTTTCATTAGTACCTAGAGCAGAGGGGTAAGAATTAAATTTTATTCAGCATCTTATTTTATTTTTTTTGATATACATACGTACTTATCTGTATCATATTTAAAAACAGGGGGTTCGACCTACTTCCCTCGAAGGTTGTGTTGGACATTTCTAGAGCTTCTTACCGGAGTAGGATGAGTGCGTTTTGGCCGAAGTGGGATAACATCCCTCCCCACATAGTAGAGTGTATTTGGCAGGATGTCCTAGTAAGTATATTTACTATTTATCGTTTACAGTTTAATATTATTTTTTCTTTTTATTATTCTTTTTGCTTTTTATCGTGAAACACAGGCTGAGATAGACATTCAGACAGATGATATGTAGTTGGCACGAGGGTATTAGATGAAGAAGATGCGTAAAAACTATAGGGACTCGATATCCGAAATCAATAAATCAGGTAAGAAACCACGTTGGATGGGGGAGAGCGTATGGCAAGCATGGTTGGGATACTAGGAAACTGACGAGGCGAAGGCAAGTATACTAATTTTTTTAAATTATTTGACTGGTAGTAAATATCAAAAAATACATGATCGATAAATAATGTATCAAATTTTTAATGTACAGGCAGAGTCGGAATGAAACTCTGCAAATAGAAATAAAAATCCCGTCACTCATCGCGGAGGGTCGAAGTCATTTCAGCAGTATCGGCAGGAGTTGGTAAATTTACTGAATGCAAGTTGTAAATAGTTTGGCCTATATAATTTCAAATGTACAATAATTGTATGTAAAAATCAATTTCAGGAAGCTGAGGCGCATGGTCCCGTGGGCTAAATGGACGTGTTTACTCGTACGCATGCTGTCGAGCATGTAAATCCGGACGGGACAGTTTCGTATACATGGCACGACAATAAATCCACCAAGAGCCATGTAAGCATATTTCATTTTATGCAGTATTAGTAATTGTTCTACTTGATAAAATATAATGAAAGAAGATATGATGATATTAATTTGTTAATGCAGTAAAAGTTTATGGAGCAGCGCCAAAAACTCCTTGTTGATATGGGTCGAGATCAGCTGACGACGGATAAGGAGGATGCTATTTTTGAGTCAGTTATGGATCCATCGGAGTATGGCAGACGATACGGATTTGGCAATCAAGTGGTAAGTAAATAATATACTGGGTATTATATAAGTTTTCAAATTCAGTACATTGGTTTTGAGTCACTTCGTTGTGAAAATATTATGCATTGCCAAAATATATTAATTCGTTACTTAAATGTCATTTCAAAAATAAAAATAACGAAAAAGACATGTTATTTAATTTAGTTTGCCAGATATATGCATATTTTTAATTCAGTACATACACTTACAGAGATCACATAGCTAAATTAAATATTATTACAGGCCAGCAGTCAGAGACGGGGTAGGCAGACTAGAGCTCAGATCGATCTAGCAGAGATCGAAGATTTGCGGGCTAGAGTGGCACAGCTAGAGGAGCAGAACCGTCGGCAGGCCATAGAGACCACAAAGTTGCTAGACTAGCGTATCGCCGAGTACATGCAGCAGTATGGTGGCCACTTCCCTTCCTCTGCTGTCTCGGGTTCGGGAGGAGATTGATTGATTGCTTTGGTCCGTATGTTTTTTTCTGTTTTGTATGATTTATGTACAATGTTATGATAGACTTAGCTATTTTGTTGCATAATTATGTGGATGTCGGGGATGTAGGAATTGATAGAACATTTGGTGTTGTCGATATTATTATGTAATGTACATTAGTTTGGGTAATGGTTATGTGTTTTGACTTAATTTTATGTATTTTTTGTTCGGTGAATTGTGTATAGTTCGGTTTTTGATATTTGGTTGGAATATTATATATTGAATTCTGCAGTATTGGTGGAATAGTGTTTGTATATGAAATGTGGATGGAAGGCTATATTGCAGCAGAAATACAGAAAAAATGCAGCAGATTTCCGACGGCTTCCGACGGCTTTCAGGTTATATACTTCCGACGGCTTCTGATGGCTTTCGACAGCTTTCAGATCATTTTTTCCAATGGCTACCGACAAGTGTCGAAAGCCGTCGGAATTACTGCACCCCGACGCCTTATTTTCCGACGGCTTTTTCCGACAGCTTTCGACGGTCGCCGACGGTTTTCAGCCGTCGGAAAATGTTGTTTTCCTTGTAGTGTATGCAAATATATTAAAAATTTGCAGACATATATGCAATTATTATGAATAGTTGCATGCATGTTTGCGATTCCTATGAACAACTGCATTTTTTAATGCATTTCACTTATGTAGTTAAAAAGTCACAATTCATGCATTTCACTTATGAACAATTCATGCATTTCAGTAATAAACAACTACATAATGTTCTAAACCTTAATACAAAATTCACAATTCATGCATGTTCTAAAATATTATAGTTCAAAATTCATTAGATTTTCAACTGCATATTGCATATGCAGTTAAAAAATTAAACACTTTTATATGCTAAGAATTTAGAATAAAAATTATTTTATTTATATTAGTTGTATTTTATTTATAGCTCATTGTTGTATGAATTTTAACTGCATTTTAAAATTACAGCCTTAGAATTTTGGGGAATGAATAAGACTTAAAATACTTTAATTGCATTTTGTGAATCATTCAGATTTCTTTTTATTCATGAGTTATAAAAAGAAAATATATTATTGACTGTTTGTTATAAAAGGACAAAAACATCCAGTATTCATGTGATTCTTTCAGCTTTTAGTTCAACAACTTGACCAAAGTTATATTCTTTGACCAGTTATATCTAGGTTGACATTTTTTCTATGTCTATATATTCTATCTTTCCTTCTTCTTTGCTTTACATCTTCTTCTTTAATGAAAAATCATATCTTTAGTATTTATTTAATGGCTATTTACAATTATATTTTGTTTTTCTTATCTTCTTGGCAATCCATTTTAGTTTGAGTACGGAAGGTGATTTTTACAAATTATTCCATCAGTACTCAAACTAAAATGAGTGCCAACTTGATAGTTGTTGCACTTAAGAGATGAAGACGATGATTTAAAAGATAAAATTCATTACTCTTGCTCTGATTTCAAATGAAAGATTAAAGTAAAACGTAATCTTTTCGTCCATTCAACACTATGATGGTTGAAGATTTATTTGTTCTAAAGTATGATTATGATCTACTTAGAAGTTCACACATAAGAATCATTATGTCATTTTCAATAAGTACTGATTGCATTATACAGATTGTACATAGCTATAACAAGACCATGACTGAAATCAAACATGATTCTGAGAATATAGTTGAATCATTCAAAAATAATGTATAATAAAAATTTGTTGTATTATTCAGGTTTTACATTGCTATAACTATATCTTGACATTTTTAGATTTTATTAACTGCAGTTGAGCATGATTTTGTGTTTGCTGTTGTATTATTGTGGCATATGTGAAATGTAGTTAAAAATTTCACCAACTAAATGCATAAGTGAAACGCACTTAAAAACTGCACCAACTAAATGCATTTTTTAGCTGCATATGTAATATGCAGTTAAAAATTGCACCGACTAAATGCATTTTTAGCTGCATATCTTATATGTAGTTAAAAAATGCACCAACTAAATGCAATTTTTAGCTGCATATGTTATATGCAGTTAAAAATTATATTTAACAACTGTGATTTTTAACTGCATTCCACATATGCAGTTAACAAATACACTCAAACGAAGCAATAAATTCATAAGTGAAATACAGTTAATAATACAATTATTAATAATAATTGCAAATATGTATATATTTACTTCTAATAATTTCACAGATTTACATAATTATTCACGATAATTAGAAAGATGTCTGCAATTATACTGAATAATTGCATGTATGTCTGCAATTATACTGAATAATTGTTTGCTCTTCAGCAATTGTATAAATAAATCCATTTCAATAAATGCTTTCAATCATTCACTTATAACCATCTATATCCTTCAATGTATGACTCGATAATATATTATTACATTTTTTATTACAAATATTCATCTTATTTGCAGAACTGAAATAAAATTCTCAAAATTTCCAGAGAATTCTGCAGTTTTTAAATATAATTGCTGTAATAACTGCAAATATTCAAAATCTCTACATATAAAGGAGTATTAATCTTCAACACATGTATGAAATATGTAGTTAAAACATACAATTAAATGATGCTAATTTTAAGTGCATTTCACATACGCAGTTATTATGAACAGTTGCATACATGTTTGCAATTATTTATGAACAACTGCATTTTTAACTGCATTTCACTTATACAGTTATGAATTGCACCATTTTTAACTGCATATCTGTTATGCATTAAAAATAGCATCTGTTAAATGCAATTTTTAACTGCATATAACATATGATGTTAAAACACATACTTGAATTATGCAAATTTTAAATTGCATTTCACTTATGCAGTTAAAACATATATCGTATGCAGTTAATATTGCAGCTGTTAAATGCAAATTTTAACTGCATTTTACATATGCAGTTAAAAATTAATGACATTCTTCAGAAATATTGGTAGTGTACTGCTGAATTTTAAGACTGCATATCTATTGCATAGTTATAAAAGCACTTTGTCAAAATAATTGCAGTTAAATCTGCATTTAATATCAATAATTGTTGCATACTCTGAAATTTTCCTACCGAATGAATGTTTACCGAAAATATTCGTATAATTATTTTGTAAACATTAAAAATTGCACCAACTAAATGCATTTTTAGCTACATATGTTATATGCAGTTAAAAATTGTATTTAACAACTATAATTTTTAACTGCATTCCACATATGCAGTTAACAAATACACGCAAACGAAGCAATAAATTCATAAGTGAAATACGTTTAAGAATACAATTATTAATAATAATTGCAAATATGTATAGATTCACTTCCAATAATTTCACAGATTTATGTAATTATTCACAATAATATGAAAGATGTCTGCAATTATACTAAATAATTGCATGTATGTCTACAATTATACTGAACAATTGTTTGCTCTTCAGCAATTGTATAAATAAATCCATTTCAATAAATACTTTCAATTATTCACTTAAATCATCTATATCCTTCAATATATGGCTCGATAATATATTATTACATTTTTTATTAAAAATATTCATCTTATTTGCAGAACTTAAATTCTCAATATTTGCAGAGAATCTTGCAGTTTTTAAATATAATTGCTGCAATAACTGCAAATATACAAAATCTCTGCATATAAAGGAGTATTCTTCTACACATGTATGAAATATGCAGTTAAAACATACAGTTAAATGATGCAAATTTTAAGCGCATTTCACATACACAGTTATTATGAATAGTTGAATACATATTTGCAATTATTTGTGAACAACTGCATTTTTAACTGCATTTAGCTTATGCAGTTATGAATTGCACCATTTTTAACTGCATATCTTTTATACAGTTAAAAATAGCATCTGTTAAATGAAATTTAATTGCATATAACGTATGAAGTTAAAACACATACTTGAATTATGCAAATTTTAAAGTGCATTTCACTTATGCAGTTAAAACATATATCATATTCAGTTAATATTGTAGCTGTTAAATGCAAATTTTAACTGCATTTTACATATGCAGTTAAAAACTAATAACATTCTTCAGAAATATTGGTTGTGTATTACTGAATTTTAAGACTGCATATCTATTAAATGGCTATATTCATAAAACATTATTAACAACATTGCATAACATAAATGGATAAATTC
The DNA here is from genome assembly GCA_030737815.1 of Allium fistulosum. Classification (NCBI taxonomy): domain Eukaryota; kingdom Viridiplantae; phylum Streptophyta; class Magnoliopsida; order Asparagales; family Amaryllidaceae; genus Allium; species Allium fistulosum. The sequence continues at coordinate 1,180,180,656 of CM060903.1, forward strand.
ATAAAACGTTATTAACAAAACTGCATAAAATCATAAATTCATAACCAATATGCAGTTAAATATTACACAACTAAATATCTAGTTGACAATTACTAAAATGGCTGCATAAAATCACAAAATCACAAATTCAACATAAAAACATAAATTCAAGCCATTACTAATATATTATCACCTTATCATATGCAATTTTTTATCAACATTGCATCAGTATTACAAACAAACAACTTATGTTAAATATGTGTTATATATATATATATATTCACATAAAATTATAATTTCAACTCCTACTAATTTTTGTAATGCTCCAACTTCTTGGAAGATCACAGTAACCAATACAAAATTTTACTTCTACCTAAACAAATATCCTATGCTTCTATTTCTTCCTCAACTTTTCCAAACTCTGTTAACTGAGCCATGAACCTCATAACATACAAAGCACAATCATAATTGCATTTAAAAAAATAATAAACATTCACTAAAATTCAATAAATAAATAAATATATAAAATAAAAATTACCTATTTTTCTGTTGAGGACATTTTATAAACTTAATAACAGTTGGTTTTTTTGGTACAAACAAATTTGTCTTTTCTTTTGCCTTCTTCTTCATTGCAGGTTCACAAAAAGATTTCTAGGACAAAAAACAAACAATGTTAATGAATAAGCACCTAAGTACGTTATATTTATTTATATTTTAACACATTTAACTGAAGTACACTAAACAAACAAAAAAAAATTAATTACAACAAAAACTTACAATTTTCTTTGCGGCTTCTTCATGAATTACTTGAATCGGTCCTTTTAATGAATTGAAAAAAAAAACATTTTCCATCAATATTATCATAAACCAACAATGTATAATGACAAGAATTCAAAACTGAAAAAAATAAACTAAGAATTTCAATTGAATTATCAATTTGATCAATGACATCTTCAAAATATATCTTCTTATAACCGATGTCATCATGTAGAATACCATACTACAAAAAAAATTTAAGTAAATAAATATGTGTAAATATATATAAGATATTAATATCATCACTTATAATAAAGAAACAAATTAAAAAAAATAAACATACTGTGGCATAAGTTGAAAAAAAAATATGTCCACTGTATAAATCAAATAAATGTCTTCCATACCAATCAATAACCTAACAAAAAATAAAAATATATACTCAAATATACTACAAAAAATAACTTTTTAAAAAAAATCACAATAGAATCTATATATTGATTGCCATCAAGCAATTCCACCACTAATTTTCCATCAATAAATTTCGAAGTCATCACTGTGCCAAACAGTTTCCCTACAAATAACATTAATATTAATATAAATAATTTTATAATTAAAATGCATCTAATACTGTGATATCCCGGAATTTATGGGCAATATCAATTTAATAATCTGTTTAAATAATTAAATTGATTTGATAATCTTTAATAATGAAATTTGAATTGATTTAATAATCTAATTAAATAAATATTTAATTAGTGAATTTTATCTTTTAAAAACCAATAGAATGATTTCTATTTATAATGTATATATATGTGTGTATATATTGTAAATAGATAAGCTTTGGATTGAAATATAATAAATAAATAAAATCTTGTTTTTAAATTTCTAATATACATTTTTATAGTTTGGAAATTATGATTTATTTAATATAAAGCTTTACAAAGCTATTTAAACAAATAACTATATGGTTTTAAATAAAATTAATAATAAGGTTTATTTTATTTTCTTTTTAAATATTGCTTGATAAATATGATTTAAGAGTATATATATAAGTTTAAAATACAATTTACATATGATATATTAATTCATTTAATAATAATAGGAATTTATAACCTCTTTTATAATTTATTTAAAAATTGTCAAATGTATTATTTTCAAATAATAATTATAATGTATTGTTATTTTCAAATTAAATGTGTTGTTGAATCTATATGTATATATATAACTTGGTTTTAAAATTAGAATTTTAACTTTGATTTGAATTTGAATTTAAAGTTTTGAAATTCAAAGATAGATATTTTAAATTGTTTTGGATTTTAAAATATATGTATAAGCTTTTATTTATAAATATAATTGGTTTTATTTCTTTAAAAGTTATCTATATAAATAGATAAGTATTTAATAAATAAAGAAAAAGGCTTTTATTTAAATTTAAAATAAATAAAATTAATTAAAGAGACATGTGTTATTTCCTAAGGCTTCATTATAACATGTGTTAAGTAATTAAATAGGGTGAAAGACAAGTGTCATATTTAATTTTTATTTTCTTTTTTTTAAAAAAAAATCAATTTCAGCTTATAAAAACATGTTTTCCTCATCTTCATTTATTTTCTAACCTTCATTTTCAAAAAGAAAATCTGAAAATCAAATCCCTGTAATTCATTTTCCAAAATCAAGTCTTCAGCCTGCAAATTCTTTTCAAATCTGGAAGCATGTCAAACAAGGCATCTCTGCATGCAACTGCAACCTTTTCAAACTAAAGCTAGCATTCCAATTCTCAAGTTTAAAATCAAGTAGCATTCCAGATTTTAAGTTCCTGTTTCAGGCTCTGTTCATCTCCTTTAAAAGTGAGTAACACCTCTTCTAAAAACTTAAGTATCTTAATCTGGTTGCATGTTAAATTTCTGGAATTAAATAATGTTTTGTGTGATTTTATATAAGTAGATTATCTGAATATATGGATTTATATATGTTTGTATGCTGATGTATATGTGTATCTTTGTTCTCAGTTTCAAGTTTAAATTTATGATCAAAATTCATTTCCTCTTAATCTAATCTCTGTTAGGACTTAGGTTTAAACAAAAATTGTTTGTTTCATCTTGGATTAAGGTTTAGAATTATAGTTAAGTTAAAATAAAACTTGAATGTCTTTAAAAACTTAAAGGAACAGAGCTACCTTAGGATAAGTTAAATTTCAAGTATACTAATTCAATGATACAGGCATATAATCTGAAACCCTATCATGAAACATGATTTCTAAGATTCGAATCAAAATTTTTAGAGTGTTTTTAAACGAGCAGTTGGAGTTCGACCAGAATTTGAATTCTGGGTGATCTTTGATGATCTAGTTGTTTGTCGAAGACGTGGTTTTCACTGAAGATAGCTGAATGATGGGTGAGGTCGGCAAAAATATCAGAAGTGATGATAGTTCACTGTGGCAATGGTAGAAGATCGATTTTGTTTTTATCCCTAGTTTATAAGTTGGTCTGAAATTTGATCTCCGCGGTTACTCTGGTGGATCGAGTGCCACCAGATTGTGGGGAATAGAAGCGAGAACGTTGTCGAAGTCGTGGCCAGAAGTTCAGATGCTCCGGTGGACGGAGGAGTGAGTTCGAGCGTTTCTTCCAGGTTGAAGTGTTGTTCTAGATTTTTGTTCCAGGTTGGATGGAAGCTCGATTTCGTTTTCGAGATTCTGTAGATATTCTGGTGATCGAGTTTGGGTGTGAGGATGATCGTCGACATATGGAAGTGGTCATAGATGATCGGAGAAGATTTGTTGATCGGTGCATGTGCACGGCACTGTTTGGTATCAGTGTTTTAGTCTGGGTTAAACAGAAGGAAGGTCTCGAGTTTTTCTTGAGTTTCTTGCGTGTAAGGCTCGAGGAAATTGGGGTTTTGACTCGGGGTTTCAAAGGGTAGGCTCGGGTAAATTTTTGGGTTACAGTTTAAAATCTGACAGGGTTTTAAAATTTAAAATGTGTTTAAAAATGTAGAGTAGGATTTAAAACAAAGTTTTAAATCAAATTTTAAATATGGATTCAGATTAAATTCGTATCCTAGTTTGAAATAAATATGTTTATAAAATTTATAATGTTTTAACTAATTTAAAATATTTAAAGTATATTTTAAAAAGGTTTGAATAAATGAATTGGTTTAAAAATCATAAATTTCTTTTATAAATGTTAAGTGTTCTTTAACATTTGGTTTTGAAAAGGGTTTGATAAATTTGATTTAAATTTGGTTAAAGTTAAATTTGTAATTCAATTTAATCTTTAATTTGAAATGAATAAAAAGGAAGATTTAAAAGTAAAATGTTTCAAAGTCTTTTGTTAATAATAATTTAAGTTGTTATAAAGGTTAATACTTTAATTTAGAGATTAATTAATGTTTAATAATTTTAGGATAAATTAAATTAATAAGGTAATTAAAGGGTAATTTAATAATTTAATTAATTAATGATTTGGTGTTAATTAATTAAATAATTAGGGTTATAAGTATATTAATTAAGGCTTAATTAATTTGAAATTAAGGATCATTTAATTAGATAAGTATAGATTATTAATAAATGATTAGGAATTAATTAATCAAGTGATTAAAGATTAATTAAGTAATTAATTAAGTACTTAGAGATTAATTAATTAGTAATTAAGAATTAATTAATTTGTAATTAATAATGATTGATTTAAGTTTAATTACTTAAGGAATGTAAGTAAAGAATGGTTAATAATTAATGAGAGATCATTAATTAGGGATTATTAAATAATTAATTAATGTGATTAATTTTGATAATCAATTAGATTTATTAATTAATGATAATAATTTGTGAAATTGATTAAGTATAATTACTTAATGGAAGTAATTAAAGAAATTAATTACTTAAGGTAATTAATTAAATAAATTTGATAAGTTTAAATTAATTAATTGAATTAATTTAAGATAATCACTTGGTGATTCGATAAGTATAATTACTTAAATGTAATTAATGAAGTATAATTACTTAGGAAAGTAATTAAAGGTAATTACTGGATGTAATTGAATGAAGATAATGAAGTAATTAGAGTTTAATTACTTTGAATAATTAATCAAGGGATTAATTAAAAAACAGTTAATTAAGGAGTAATTAATTTATGAAATGGAGTAATTAAGGGTTGTTAATTACTAAATGAGATTAATCAAAGGTGATTAATAAATGTGATTGATTAAAGATTAATTTTTAAATGTAATTAATTTAAATGGAGTAATTAATTAAAGAAGTAATTAAGAATTATTAAATTAATATAATTAATGATGTAATTAAGGGTTGATTAATATAAACTAATTAATGAATAATAAGTGATTAAAGTAATTAATTAATTGTAATTAATTAAGGATTAATGTAATTAAGTCTAGTTAATTAATTAATGAAGTAATTAAAGATTAATTACTGAAATGGTTTAAGGTAATTAATTTGTGAAATTAATTAAGAATTAATTACTTAAAGTAATTAAAGGATTATTAATCATGAATGATTAAATAAGATGGATACTTAGAGGATGATTAATTAATTGGTTTAATTAATGATTTAAGTAAGCATGATTTAAAGGTAATTAAAGTAATTAATTTAATTCATTTGAGATAATTAAATTAATTAGTGATAGTATGATTACTTTTGGATGGCTAAATGATATTGAATGCTTTGCATTGTTTGATATCTCTGATGAGATATATGATGATCTATGATATGGATGTTTTGGTTGAATTGTAATGATAATGTGAATTATCTATTTGTGATGATAATATGGATTATCTATTGTGAATTATCTATCTGTGTATATAGATAAAGAATTGAATTGTTTTAACCTTAAAACAACTTGGCCTTAAAAGATACATTTTGGATTTCGATGAGACCGGGATCGGGTTTCCAGATTTGGATATCCGAATACCACATCGATCCAAATTAACGATAGGTCGTGAATCTCAAGTGAAGATGAAGATTCAGAGTTCAAGGGTTATTGTCGTTAACTCTGAGGGTGATTCAAAAACGAGTGTAACGAGATAATGCCTTCGGTTTCGTTTGAACCCGGAACGAACTTGTATGGATTGAATGCTTTCTGAACATCGTCAGGTGGACGATGAGCATTCTAAGTGATGTGTTCTGATTAAAGGTAATCGTAGCCTCAAGCCTCATCAACCGGGAATGGCTAAAACAGGGGAGGTGCAGCAAGGCTTCGTGGGTAGCACCCATTGAGAGTAAGGTCATCCCTGTCTAGAGAGTTCCTTTATTTCGGCTTAGTGGTGCAGTTGGCGACGGCCATCTCTGGGATGATTTTTATTCGGAATTATCCAGTAAGGGATGGTTCCGGCTTTGTGTTGCAAGGGATTGGGAGTGATCCTCGGTACGGTGATCTAGGCCCCGTACTGTGATGGGCAGTAACCCGGTAGCCCTGCCATTGTATGGAATCCAATTTCCAATAAGTGATAACAGACTTGATTGTATACCTATGTATGCTGGAATTTAATGAATGTAACAATTTCGGCTATGTGAATACTTATTTGAAAACCCTAGACCCTATTATAATATAACTTGATTTCCTATCAATGTTTTGGTTAGCGTAAGGTAAAAACTTTTCCATGTTTATGTGTGGGAAGTCTTACGTGATACCTTTGTTTTCAAAAGGTTTTGAAGTTAAGCAAGTTTAACCTATTACTCACACCAGACCCATGTCTGACCCAAGTGTTTATTTTCTGTTTTTATAAACTCTTGGGTACTCAAATTTTTACGAGTAGCCAAGGGATTCAGGTTAGCATTGACGAATTATGAAGGAGCAATGGAGCAGGAGGCTTCAGCGTTCGTAGATATATAGTGTTCCGCTGTGTTGAGATCTGTGATAGTGTCTTGTATGTATTTGAGTTGTAATGTCTAGACAGATGTTTATAACTGTCTAGTATGTGATGTATAAGCTGTGTAACTCTGATAATTGTTGTATATTATGTAATAATTATGTTATTAATATAATTTATTCGTTCCGCTGTTGAGATTCTGATGTTGTTTCTTTCTCTCTTCTCTTCTTTTCTCTTTTCTATCCCTTTCTTTCTTATTAATGATGCGTCATTCTGTGGAATGAATGGCGGGTCGTTACAAATACTGTATTTTTTAGATCAATAAAAATGAACTTACGTGTAACAAGCCAAGTACAAATAAGTTTGAACAACTTTCTAAGTATCTTCCGGCAAACATTGAAATAAAACATTCTTTACAAATGACTCCATCGACTTTTTATTTCTCTATGATAACTTTCAACAATACTTTCGTCAGAATTTTCAATAATTTCAAGAACTTTATCCTCAACCACTTTCTTCATTTTTGCAATTATCTTCTTCTCAATTTTCTCATTTTTATCATCATATTCATAATCAGGATTAATTTTCATTTTCCTATTTGCCAATTTTACTTTCTTAACAAGAGATTCTCTAATAGTTATTTTGCTTTTCTGGTTCTTCTTCAATTCATTTTTCTTATTTTTACCATCATTTTGATCATCTCCAACGTTAGAAACTACATTCTGAATTTCACAAGTAGAATTTGCATGAATATCAGACAAACCAAGACTATAAGATGGAGGTGTCATAATATTATATTTCATGGTTTCCAATTCTTTTTCAGCAAATCTTTTTCATCAACAAGAAATTTGATTTTATTTTCATATTCTTCTTGCAACTTCTTCTTCTGTTCATTTTCATTTTAAGATCAATGATCTGTAACTCCAGTTCCTTTTTCAATTCATCAATTTTTTCATTTTCTATGTTTTTCCTTTCATTTTCCAATTTCAACTTTTTAATTTCTTCATCAAGAGTTTCTTTTACTTTCAAAACTTCCATATCAAAATTCTTTTTCAGATCTTTGGAACTAGCAACATCTGTATTAAATCCTTTATTTTGCTCAAAAACAGAAAAAAAATTTGTCAAATCTTCATTTATTTTCCTCAATTTTCTATTTCTCTTTTAAAAACATCTTTCTCCATCCCAAATATAACTCTCTCTTGTGTAAAATCTTCATTTTGAAAAACAATTTTCTACAAATAAAAAAATAACATATTAATATATATTATTTCAATTACTAAAAATTTTAAAAAAAAACTATCTAAACCTTTTCAAGTTCATCATTCTTCTTTTTAATATTTAAAATCTTGTTCTATAGAAAATCTCTTTCTTTTAAAAATTTCTTCATAGGAACAAGCGACCTGCAAAAATTGAAATTAAACTATTAGACTAAAAATTATAAAATACAATTTAAACAAAAAATATTGCTACTATAATTAAATGCATAAAAGTTTAATGTAACAATCAAAAAATATTTGTAAGCATGACTGCATAACCTAAATGCAGTAAAATAATTAAACTAATAAGTGCAACTTTTAATTGCATTTTAGTTATGTAGTTAAAATATTGCACCATTTCAATGAATTTTTTAACTACATTTCACTAATGTAGTTAAATATTGCATCATATAGATTGGTATTTTAACTACATACGTGATATGAACTAAATCTTTAAATGCATGAATATTTATTTTTCAAAATATGTGAACATAAATAGAAAAACACAACCGCACAACCACATAATTATCACAACTGCATAACTATAACCACTTGACCATAACTGCATAAATTAATAATAAACATAAATATATAACAACACTCACTATTACAAACCTGAACTGTGTAACCAAAATGAAATCAAATAGTAACAATAAATGTGACGACCTGGATTTTTGACGTCGGATAATTGGACAATTAACTGATTTAAATTATTGGGATATTAATAGATCAAACAAATAAATTTATGATATCTAAAATATCAGGACATATGAGTTAATTTAAAGGCCCTATTATATTTGAATTTTTAAAATCGCTGGTGGTGGTAAATCTTATAGTAAATAAATAAGTAATATATTTGTGATAACCGGGATTTTGGCAATATTATTTTAATAAGAATTTAATCTAATAAATTGAAATACAAACCTATCATTTTAAAAACAAAAATATGTATATGTATTTGGTAGAAACTATGATTGAAATTTAAAATTTAGAGTTTTAAAATATATATATATATAGATGTGTATATTTGGGAAAATAACTATGATTTGAAATATAAAATAAAGTCTTTTTAAAATATTCAAGTTTTAAATCTATCCTATTCACAATAATGTTTTGGAAAAAAAATATAGTCTAATCAATATTTAAACATAAGTATATCAAATCAATAATAAATAGGAAATTAAATGTTTCATAGTTATACCTTAAAAAGAATTAAAAAAATAAATATCTTAAAGGTTATAGTTATGTGAGAGATGGAATGAGCATATAAGGAATTCTAGAGATATCTATATAATTGGAATACATGTAATTATGCAAGAAAATAAGACAAGAATATAAATATATATGTATGTGTACAAATATAATCTATGGGATAAGTATGCTATCATTTCAGCCTCACAAGAAAAAAAATCACTGATCCTATATTGTACTAAGAAGAAAAAAATAATATACCACCCTGTACAAACATATATCATCCTGTACTCTTCTGTTTTATATATCAAGCTTCTCATCTTAATTCGATCGAAAAAAATTTTGAGTAACTTCTGAAGTAATCCTCGGTGCAAACTGAAATAATGATCCAGTTTAAACAAAAATCAGGCAGGAAGATTTAAAGGGAAAATCAAGTAACAACTTCCAGAATTTGTGCTCTGTTCAATTAATTACCAGGTGAGTAAACATTTTTTTTACAAACAAAAATCTTTGGTGTAAATATATATGAGTGATGATGATGAATACATGATGGCATGAATGTTTCAATTTGAACTGGGTTCAAATTATGCTAATTGGAAACCTGACTGTGTATATATATGGACACGGTTTAATTTCAGATTCAAGTTTTGCTTCTAAAAATCATATCTTCCCAATGCATCATTATTGAACCATTATTAAAAATATGTTGGTTGTATCAATGTAATCTTGTTTTTAAAATTCAATTTAAGTGTTATAGTTATTAAATATTCTGAAATTTTAAGATTTACAAGGAAGAGCTAAAATAAGTTAAAAATCAATGTCAATGATTTCATCTTTGGATTATAGATATGATTCGTACAAGCATAACATGAATTTTAGTATGGATTTGGAAATTTTTAAGATGTTATATTTCGAGAATTAGAGGGATGAACGGAATTTCCTTTATTGACAAATTCCGGCGAACGACGTTTTGGTAGGCGTCGAGGCTACTGTTGGAGGAGGCTGGGATATGTAGGATCACCGGAAAAATGTAGAGGGATTTTTCTCTGACCTATGGTGGTTGAGCGAGGGGGAGTTAGGGTTTTAGACCCAAATTTTTGTCGATGCTGTTGAGTGAGCAGTGCGATGGCATGGCAGCGTCGAGTTGAACTAGGGTAGGGGGAAAAGAAGGATAGGAGATTGGTGAAGCTTCAGGCGAGTCGACGTATTGTCAGGTGGTCAAGGGTGAAGTCACAGGTTGGATTCTGGTGACGGGTTTTGTTACAGGCACGTGCGATGGGTTCTTTCATCTCGATTTCGATTTCATGATCGAAAGGGAAGTCTGGGTTGTAAGATGGCGAAGGGAGGTCGGTGGCGACTTGTCAACAGTGGTTTTGAGGGGTCGAACGTTGTCGTCGAACTGTGCACGTGCACGGAGATGATAAGTATATCTGGAATGTGAAGGTGGAGAAGAAGGAGTGGGACTCGGGTTGGTTCTCGTGTTTTTGGCTATTCGATTTAAAGTCAGGGGTGACTCGAGTATCTGGTTGATGTGGCTCGGGTTTTAACAGTGTTTTGCTCGAGTTGATGTTGATAAGATTCCCAGGTTTTGAATTTGCAAGTACGCGAATGAAATTGTGAATTTAAAATACAATGGTGGCAGGATTTTTATTATGTAAAGAAGGATTAAGCAAATTAGTGATAAGTTTAATTTAATAAAATAAAAGTAATAACTTTGATTAAGTTTTTAATTATGAATTTTATCATATTTAAACACATAAAACAATTTGGATATCAAATTGTAATGAGATATGGGAATAATTAAGTTTTCAAAATGGTAAGTTTTGATTAATTTTATTTAAACAAGCTAATTAAATTTTTCCCAGGATTTAAAAGTTAAAAATTTAAATGTTTTAATGGGTTTTGACTTAAATAAATCCTATGGCTTAAATTTTAAGAATAAATTTCTAAATGTTTCTAATGATGTTAAATGAGGTAATTAAGTTAAAGATAATTGAAGAATTCATGAGAATTATGAATGATTAAAGTTTAATAATTTTGGGAAATTAATTTAAAGGTTAATCATTAAATGGAATTTATAAGATTAATGTCATTAATCAAGTTAGTTAATCAAAATTGATTTGGAAATTATTAATTAATTAATCAATTAAGAATAATTAATTAGGGAATTAAATTTAAGATAAACTAATTGTTTAATTAATTAAGAATAACCTCTTATGATGTGGATTAAGTATTAATTACATAATTAAGTGGTTACTTAATATAAGAGATGAATAGTTAATTTATGAGAGTTATTAAAAGGTTAATTACTGTATATAGATGAAGATAATTAATTTGTGTAATTAATTAAGAGTTAATTACTTAATGTAATTAAAGAATAATTAATCTAGGGTGGTTAATTAAGTTGGATAATTAGAAAATGATTAATTAATTTGCTGTAATTAATTAATGTTAGGTAAGCAGGAGTTAAAAGTGATTTAAGAAATTAATTAAATTAAATTAATTGGAATGGTGTGACTAACTAATCTTGCTTATGAAAAATTGAATGATATTGTATGCCTTGAATTTCTTGATGTCTTTGATAAGGATGCTATGTAATATGGTATGATTGGACTGAACTAAGATAATATGGTTTGTCTATCTGTGATGAACGACTATGTAAATACATAATTATAGTTATATACGGAGTTGTTTAAAAACTTAAACCGCTTTGTTTTTAAGATGATATTGGATTCGAAGAGATCGGAGTTGGGTATTAGTAAATATCCGAAACCACTCCAATTCTTTATAGATTGATATGTGAAATCAATAGGCTAGTATGGAATGATTTAAGTGAATTGGACTAGTTAATCTAAGTTTTGGATACTTAGAAATTGATATTTTAAATAAGTGATGTCTATAACAATTTGTGAACTTGTAATTGATACAAGTTACCCGGGTTATATGTGTAAGTTGTATGCTTTTGTCATTCATGTTAGATGGGTTTACTCACGCTGGTTTCCAGCCTGACCCGGGTGTTACTTTGATGTAATGCTCGGGTCAGACTGAGTATTACAGATTTCCAGGTAAGGACGTTCTGGAGCTCAGGAGGCGAGCTGGATGGCAGGAACGTAAGGAGTGTATTCCGCTATGATATATTGTTTTTATCTGGGACAAGTTATTTTAACTGTCCAGTGTTTGTGTATATGTTGTAACTCTGATGTATTAAAGTGTAATTTAACTGATACAGTTTCTTGTATAAATGATATTATATGATATTATACTTTGATCCGCTGCGAATGTGAGAATCTGTGTTGTGTTTCTGTTTCTTCTTCTTCTATCTCTTTCTTTTTTCCTAACTATCTGGAATTTTCGGGATCGAAAATTACGGGTTGTTACATTTGGTATCAGAGCCAGGTTAAGCGAGAACTTTGGCTCTGGTGGGTGTACTCATAAGGATAGGATCAATAGTACCCTAGAATGAGTTGAGTGTATATATATATATATATGAGAGCGTACTTGTTATTTTCTTATATAAAGATTTTAAATGATTTTATATAAGAATATATTTTGATATATATAAAGCAATATTTCTTACTAATAAATGTTAAGGTAATTGGTTGTTAAATTATTGAATTAAATATAAGAGGTAATAGAAATACAACCAAGTTGAAATTAAATAAAGGTAAGTTTGAAATGAATTTAAACTGAATTTAAACCTTGAATTTGGGGAAAAGTTTCAAAATAAGATAATAATGAAATGTTTTAGATAAGTATGACTTATAAATTGGAATTGAAGATAATTTAAATTGTGAAGTCTTAAATCTAAGTCTAGAAAATTTGGAATTTATTTCAAAGTATTAAAAGAAATTTATTTGAATTAAAACCAAAAATGGTTTAAATTTAAGGTATAACTTAGTGTGCAAAGGAAATATGTATATATGAGGGATATACATAATGTCAAAGATGATTTGAAATAAACTCTAAATGTTGAGTTTTAAATTTGGAATGTAATGTGAAAACCCAAGGTGATAAGTTTTTGAACTTATAAGATTATTAATGTGAAGTTTAAAATTTGAAGAAGGAATTCAAATTTGAGTAAGTTTGAGGGGAAGTTAAATAAGTTTGGAATAAACAACCCGAATTGGAAATTTCAAGATGAAATTGAGACTTAACTTAGGAAAGTTAAATGGGTTGATTTGGTAGGGAATTATATGTGATCTCAAATAGGTTTGAGATCTGGAATGGGTAGTGGATGATGAATGTTTTAGATAAATTGGATGATAGATTGAGGTAATATCTATTCCATTATTGGAATTAAATGGAATTAAATTTTAATTTGAAATCACTTGAGTAATTTTGATTTTAAAGATAAAAATTAAACTTGAGAAAATGAGATCTCTTTGAACATTAAGATTTGAATGTTTAAAATGAACATGTAAACTGAAATGGTTAAGGAGGGGTTCCAAGGTTTAATTTGGGTAAATTAAAATGGAATTTTGAAATCTGAACTCAGAATTAAATGGTTAGGCTGTTAAATTAAAAGTAAAGGTAAATTTGATTTATGGGATTAAATCAACATTTGAAATAATAATTCGAATTTGTATAATTCAAGATGGTTTAAAGTGAAATGAAATTAAAAGTTAATTGGAAATTGGCAATTGATTGGAAATGGAGATTGGGAAGTTGTACAGTTTGACTCTGGACTATTTTCAAAATAAATTGTTTAATATAAATCTATTTTTCCAAACTATTTACTACACAACTTTTCTTTTTAAACCTAAAACCATCTTAAACTTGTTTTACAATTACTTTTGGAACCATTTAACTATTTTACAACTGTTTTATAAACTAATTACTATTTTCCTACTATTTTATAAATAATTACTATTTTCCACTATCTTACAATTACTTAACTATTTTACAGCTATTTTACAAGTTAATAATTATTTTTCAACTACTTATCTATCTTTAAATTTTTCCAAGCTATTTTATAAATATAAGCTGGTCGGAGTTCAAACTGTTATGGATTAAATACCCAACTGAGATAAGAATTGAAGTGATAATCCAAATGGGGATTAAGGCAAATGTGGATAAGTGAATAAAATTTGAGTGAATGTGAATGGAAAGAAAATTGATTTGTTTAATAATCAATGAAGTTAAATACGTAGGATGTACGTATATTATTCTATTCGCATAGTGATTTGATCCAAATTCGAGCACAGAATTTCGAGATAGTATTATCAATCCGAGTTGGGATTTTTTCGCTCGATTTTCGACGGCGAACCTGGATATGGATTTTTGATTGGTTCTGGATATTCTCTATCATAGTTGTGACTATGCAAGGAGAATGACGGTTTCTGATCAAGAAACCAGATCTGAGTCCGCACTAGGAAGTCGGGTGGACAATACTAGTTCGAAAGTGAAATTGTGTGATCAAGTGAGCGATCAGATAGATATTGCGTACGGATGATATGTGTACATCGTACGGGTTTGAATGAAATTGATATTGGAAATTTATGTGTAAGAATTGTAAAATGATTTTTGAAATGAAAGGTATATTTTGTGAAATATATGATGAAGTAAAGTGGGAATTGAATATTTCTATGATTAAATTTTACTATGGAAGTAAGCAATATGGTGAATGACTTTACAAAAGAGTAATCAAAATTTGAAGATTGATTTGGACTAAACAAAGTTATATATCATTGTTATATATGGAAAACTCCCCCTAATTGAATCTATTGCCAGAAGAGAAGGGTTTTGGAAATATTTAAAGTATTAAAAGGAAATTTATACAAAGTATGAATTGATCCAAAAATAATTTCCAAGATTATTATATATATATAAAGGATTTGTGAAAATGATTTTGAGGAAAGGTTTTGGGAACCTATGGATTTCCAAAAAGGCTTTTGATTTTTGAGGGAAATCAAATTTGGAATTTGGAAAGCCTAGTTTGTGAATTATCGATTTTGGGAATCAATTTTATAAAGGGGCTTTATATGAAATTCATACTCGGTGTATGATTTGGAAAATACTATATGTGTATAGTATAAAGTGTTTTGAAAATGGCTCTGGGAAAAAGGCGCTCCCTTAAATGAACTTCTCAGGAGTGCCACAGGGTGGCACCGCCTTGAGCCTCTAAGGGGGAGGTTATAAAGTTGATCCTGTGAGGAGTCCGGACAAAACTAGTTCCTAAGGATTATTTGTGTAGCGGAAGTCGAGAGGCTGGTGCCTACAGGGGCATTTGGGTTATGCTGTGACGATAGTGTAACTCGATGTCACTGCGATATGTTGCAGACCATAGCGAAAGTCGTGTGTGCCGCTGAGAGCCAACAGTCTACGTTTGATTTTATATCGGTAGACTGCGACACTATGGTAACATAGCGAAAGTCGTGTGAGCCGCTGAGAGCCAACAGTCTGCGTTTGATTTTATATTGGTAGACTGCGACCTATATAGGAGTGGGGAAGTTTCATTTTGACAGTGAAAATCGTGTGTGCCGCTGAGAGCCAACAGTTACATGGACTTTTGTTGTGATGGCAACGTAACCCTGGAATGTAACTGCGATCTGTTGTGGGTTCCATGGCGTAATCGAGGGGCGTGGAGACCTACAGTTCCATGGACTTTTGCTGCGATGGCAACGTAACCCAGGATGTAACTGTGACCATGGATGGGGGTGATGATTTCCAGAGCATTCTCACCAAAGATATTTCCTCTATTTTCGAAACTGTTTTCTATATTTTCAATAAAATTATTTTCCAAAGTATTTTCACTGGGTGTTGGAAACGAGTTTACCAAGTACTTATAGATTTTCAGTCCTACGCCTGATCAACGTATGACCGAATTTCTATGAGAACAAGGATGAACTTGTTTAAACATCGAGTTATAAAAGTATTTTTATAAAAAACTATTTTAGAAATATTATATAGATTTTTAAAGTAGTTTAAAAATGATCAAAGAAAATTTATATGATTTTAAGTATCTTAATAAATCTAGCTTCGTTCCTTTTCGAGGACGAAAGATTCAAAGGGAGGAGGAATGTGACGACCTGGATTTTTGACATCGGATAATTGGACAATTAACTGATTTAAATTATTGGGATATTAATAGATCAAACAAATAAATTTTTGATATCTAAAATATCAGGACATATGAGTTAATTTAAAGGCCCTATTATATTTGAATTTTTAAAATCGCTGGTGATGGTAAATCTTATAGTAAATAAATAAGTAATATATTTGTGATAACCGGGGTTTTGGCAATATTATTTTAATAAGAATTTAATCTAATAAATTGAAATACAACCCTATCATTTTAAAAACAAAAATATGTATATGTATTTGGTAGAAACTATGATTGAAATTTAAAATTTAGAGTTTTAAAATATATATATATATGTATATTTGGGAAAATAACTATGATTTGAAATATAAAATAAAGTCTTTTTAAAATATTCAAGTTTTAAATCTATCGTATTCACAATAATGTTTTGGAAAAAAAAATATAGTCTAATCAATATTTAAACATAAGTATATCAAATCAATAATAAATAGGAAATTAAATGTTTCATAGTTATACCTTAAAAAGAATTAAAAAAATAAATATCTTAAAGGTTATAGTTATGTGAGAGATGGAATGAGCATATAAGGAATTCTAGAGATATCTATATAATTGGAATACATGTAATTATGCAAGAAAATAAGACAAGAATATAAATATATATGTATGTGTACAAATATAATCTATGGGATAAGTATGCTATCATTTCAGCCTTACAAGAAAAAAATCTCTGATCCTATATTGTACTAAGAAGACAAATATAATATACCACCCTGTACAAACATATATCATCCTGTACTCTTCTGTTTTATATATCAAGCTTCTCATCTTAATTCAATCGAAAAAAAAATTTGAGTAACTTCTGAAGTAAGCCTCAGTGCAAACTGAAATAATGATCCAGTTTAAACAAAAATCAGGCAAGAAGATTTAAAGGGAAAATCAAGTAACAACTTCCAGAATTTGTGCTCTGTTCAATTAATTACTAGGTGAGTAAACGTTTTTTTACAAACAAAAGTCTTTGGTGTAAATATATATGAGTGATGATGATGAATACATGATTGCATGAATATTTCAATTTGAACTGGGTTCAAATTATGCTAATTGGAAACCTGACTGTGTATATATATGGACACAGTTTAATTTCAGATTCAAGTTTTGCTTCTAAAAATCATATCTTCCCAATGCATCATTATTGAACCATGATTATTAAAAAGATGTTGGTTGTATCAATGTAATCTTGTTTTTAAAATTCATTTTAAGTGTTATAGTTACTAAATATTCTGAAATTTTAAGATTTACAGGGAAGAGCTAAAATAAGTTAAAAATCAATGTCAATGATTTCATCTTTGGATTATAGATATGATTCGTATAAGCATAACATGAATTTTAGTATGAATTTGGAAATTTTTAAGATGTTATATTTCGAGAATTAGAGGGATGAACGGAATTTGCTTTATTGACAAATTCCAGCGAACGACGTTTTGGTAGGCGTTGAGGCTACTGTTGGAGGAGGCTGGGATATGTAGGATCACCGAAAAAATGTGGAGGGATTTTTCTCTGACCTATGGTGGTCGAGCGAGGGGGAGTTAGGGTTTTAGACCTAAATTTTTGTCGATGCTGTTGAGTGAGCAGTGCGATGGCATGGCAGCGTCGAGTTGAACTAGGGTAGGGGGAAAAGAAGGATAGAGGATTAGTGAAGCTTCAGGCGAGTCGACGTATTGTCAGGTGGTCAAGGGTGAAGTCACGGGTTGGATTCTGGTGAGGGGTTTTGTTACAGGCACGGGGGATGGGTTCTTTCGTCTCGATTTCGATTTCACGATAGAAAGGGAAGTCTGGGTTGTCAGATGGCGAAGGGAGGTCGGAGGCGACTTGTCAATGGTGGTTTTGAGGGGTCGAACGTTGTCGTCGAACTGTGCACGTGCACAGAGATGATAAGTATATCTGGAATGTGAAGGTGGAGAAGAAGGAGTGGGACTCGGGTTGGTTATTGTGTTTTTGGCTATTCGATTCGAAGTCAGGGGTGACTCGAGTATCTGGTTGATGTGGCTCGGGTTTTAACAGTGTTTTGCTCGGGTTGATGTTGATAAGATTCCCAGGTTTTGAATTTGCAAGTACGTGAATGAAATTGTGAATTTAAAATACAATGGTGGCAGGATTTTTATTATGTAAAGAAGGATTAAGCAAATTAGTTATAAGTTTAATTTAATAAAATAAAAGTAATAACTTTAATTAAGTTTTTAATTATGAATTTTATCATATTTAAACACATAAAACAATTTGGATATCAAATTGTAATGAGATATGGGAATAATTAAGTTTTCAAAATGGTAAGTTTTGTTTAATTTTATTTAAACAAGCTAATTAAAGTTTTCCTAGGATTTAAAAGTTAAATATTTAAATGTTTTAATTAGTTTTGACTTAAATAAATCCTATGGCTTAAATTTTAAGAATAAATTTCTAAATGTTTCTAATGATGTTAAATGAGGTAATTAAGTTAAAGATAATTGAAGAATTCATGAGAATTATGAATGAATGAAGTTTAATAATTTTGGGAAATTAATTTAAAGGTTAATCATTAAATGGAATTTATAAGATTAATGTCATTAATCAAGTTAGTTAATCAAAATTGATTTGGAAATTATTAATTAATTAATCAATTAAGAATAATTAATTAGGGAATTAAATTTAAGATAAACTAATTGTTTAATTAATTAAGAATAACCTCTTATGATGTGGATTAAGTATTAATTACATAATTAAGTGGTTACTTAATATAAGAGATGAATAGTTAATTTATGAGAGTAATTAAAAGGTTAATTACTGTATATGGACGAAGATTATTAATTTGTGTAATTAATTAAGAGTTAATTACTTAATGTAATTAAAGAATAATTAATCTAGGGTGGTTAATTAAGTTGGATAATTAGAAAATGATTAATTAATTTGCTGTAATTAATTAATGTTAGGTAAGCAGGAGTTAAAAGTGATTTAAGAAATTAATTAAATTAAATTAATTGGAATGGTGTGACTAACTAATCTTGCTTATGAAAAATTGAATGATATTGTATGCCTTGAATTTCTTGATGTCTTTGATAAGGATGCTATGTAATATGGTATGATTGGACTGAACTAAGATAATAAGGTTTGTCTATCTATGATGAACGGCTATGTAAATACGTAACTCTAGATATATACGGAGTTGTTTAAAAACTTAAACCACTTTGTTTTTAAGATGATATTCGATTCGAAGAGATCAGAGTCGGGTATTAGTAAATACCCGAAACCACTCCAATTCTTTATAGATTGATATGTGAAATCAATAGGCTGGTATGGAATGATTTAAGTGAATTGCACTAGTTAATCTAAGTTTTGGATACTTAGAAATTGATATGTGAAATAAGTGATGTCTATAAAGATTTGTGAACTTGTAATTGATACAAGTTACCCGGGTTATATGTGTAAGTTGTATGCTTTTGTCATTCATGTTAGATGGGTTTACTCACGCTGGTTTCCAGCCTGACCCGGGTGTTACTTTGATGTAATGCTCGAGTCAGACCGAGTATTACAGATTTCCAAGTAAGGACGTTCTGGAGCTCAGGAGGCGAGCTGGATGGCAGGAACGTATGGAGTGTATTCCGCTGTGATATATTGTTTTTATCTATGACAAGTTATTTTAACTATCCAGTGTTTGCGTATATGTTGTAACTTTGATGTATTAAAGTGTAATTTAACTGATACAGTTTCTTGTATAAATGATATTATATGATATTATACTTTGATCCGCTGCGAATGTGAGAATCTGTGTTGTGTTTCTGTTTCTTCTTCTTCTATCTCTTTCTTTTTTCCTAACTATCTGGAATTTTCGGGATCGAAAATTGCGGGTTGTTACAATAAATCAGTTATAACAAACACAATTGCATATCAAAATAAAACAAAAATGAAATTTATAACCATAACTGCATAATCAAATGCAGTTATATAACTGTTATAACGTGTTCAATTTTCATTTCCATTTCAGTTATGCAGTTAAAAATTTTGCACTACTTGAATGAAATTTTTAACCGCGAACAACTTATGCAGTTAAATTTAATTATTTGTATCTCTACTTAAACATCCAACAAATTATATCAAGACAACAAAATGCGAAATTGTCATTTGTTAAAATCTACTACACTTGTCAAATTTAATTATCTAATAATGTAATGAATACCTTTTCAACTTCTTCCTTCTCTTTTCAGTTCCTTGAATGACTTGATTTTCTTCAGAAACACTATTTTTTGCAAATTATCCACACCTGTATCTACATCTTCATTTGATAATCTTTCTACTGAAGGTATAAGCTACAAAAAATACCATAAAAAACATATTTTCTAAAATGTAGATATGCATATAAATCAAAAACATCAGCATATAAACAAATACAAATTTAAATTCAAATGAACTTAAAAACATACACAAATAACTGTATGTCTATTATTTAATACATATAAAAATAATTTTAATAAAACATTATATATAAAAAGAACATATTAAGAATTTCATTCATACCTTATCAATTTTTGCCACAACAATTTTAGCACAAAATGCATTATGAATATTAACCAAATCCCACTTTTCAATCAATGGACAACCTTCATAATAACCTAGCTTAGGTTTAACTACATCCAATTTGTTGCAAAACCAGTACTAAAGAAAAAAAATACAAAAAAATAAATTAGAAACAACATTTACTAATGTAGAAAAAAACTTTACTACAAAACAAAAAAATTACCAATAAAGCAATTGAACAAGCCTGCATTTTTCTTGGATCATTCTTATATTTGTTCAACTGCTCAATGAGTTTAAAATGAATAGCTTGGGCCCAGCACTAATTGTTAATCTTTCTGTAACGATCCAGAATTTTGGTTATTTGAAATTGGAATATATAATTGATTTTAAATATTTAAAAGTTAATTATTAACTTGAATTTCAAATATAACTATTTACATGATAATTTAATTATTGAATATAATAATTGAAAATTGGTTAAAACATTGAATCTTGAGTTTTGAGCTTGGTAAAAATAATTTAAAGGCTTATTAAATTTATATTAATAAGAATGAAGGTAATAAAAATTTTAAAATTGAATTTAAAAGTGATTTGTTTGATTTTAAAAATGGCTCATTTAAATTGACGAGTAAAAATAGCCTTCCGGGGCATATTCTCGGAATTCGACAAAACTAGTTCCATTGGGTCCATAATAGTGTATTATTATTTGATTTTAAATTTCATAACATTTAGAGTTATCGTTTGGCCATATGAGTTATAAACGCGCTGAAATTAATATCGGAAATTAAATTTAATAATTGGGTCCAAAAAGCTATCTTCTCCGTATGATCGAATTAGGACTCGAAACCTTTTCCATTGCGTTCGGAATAAGGATATAATATTATAAACGCCTAGCGGCACCCCTCGATAGGGGTTTGAGATTTTAAGCTATGTAAACAAGACGAATTGGAAATTTAAATTATATATATATATATATTCATATTGATTGACCATATTCACATCAACCTTTTTCCCTTCACTTCAGAGCTACTGTAGCTGTCTTTAAACATGCAAAACATCACGTCTCCTTTTCTTTTAAAAATCATGTTTCCCCCCTTTTAAAACAGCCGAGTACACAGAGAAAAAAATAAAATAAAAATGGAGCTTCGAAAATTCAAATCTCGTAATCCACTCAATTAAAAATCGTCAAACCAGTTTTAAAATTCAAGTTAGGAGTGGAGCTTTCCTCTGACATGATCGATTGGAGGTGCGGTAGTTGTTTAGAAGCTCGACGTGTTGTTAGAGCATGGTCTGAAGGCCAGGGTTTTGATTTTGGCCTGATTGGTGGCGTACTGGGAGAAGAAGGTTGTAGATTCGAAGTCGTGGTTGTATGGGGAGTCGGCGGCCAAGTTTTGGCGAGTTGTGATCAAACCTGGAGACATGCGACATTTTTTGGGTTCGCGTTCGAACGTGGCAGGTCGCTATCGGAGTGGAAGGCTCGGGGGGCTACGAGGTGGTGGTGGTCGAGACGAGGATGGCGAGACGGATGCGTTAGTGGTCTAGGATAGTTGGCAGGTGGAACAGTGAGGCATGCACCGTGCATGCGTGCACGATTGAAATGCTTCAGGCGGCATTTTGATTTGGGGAAGAAACTATTCAAGGCGGGCCGGGTTTGATTTGTTTGAGTATGGGTATTGCTTATTTTTAGAAATTGAATTTATATTTTAGTTTAAATATCGATGAACTAAAAAATTGTATAACTTCCACACACGAGGTGCGATTCGGACGATTCAAGTTGCATTGGGATTGTATTGCCATCGTCTACGCATAGGAATTGGATTGGTCGAGATCTGAGCTTGCAAAATTTTTGGATAATTTCAAACACGTTCAAATAAAATCGGAACCGGAACACGAAATCGACAGGAAATGAATATGAGTTAATCTCACTCAATTTTGGATTACTGCAATTAATTTTAAATAGTAAAAATTAATTATTGATTTATTGGTTGAATTGATAAACTATTATCAGTTGAATGTGATATTATATATAGCAGTATATATATTAGTAGTCGGATTGATATTCCCGCATATTTTTAGCGGATGAGACCCTATGCCCTGCATAATTGCGGATGACCCTATATACCGTGATATCCCCCACGAAGTGGGATTGGTATTTTTATGTTGTATTAACATCTATGGACGTAGGGAAACAGGTTGTAGGAATCCAACTAGATTCCTCAAAAATGTTGAATTTAACTTTCATATATAGTGATATATGATCTGTTGAATAATCTGTGGTAGATTATAGTGTGATTTGAATTTATTGGATGCAATGGTTTTTTTGGCCTAGATTTTGGTATTTTTAAATTCCAATAATATATGTTTTGAATTTGAAAAAAAAGATTTTAGAAGTAACATATTTATATGGAATTTGGATTTAATTAAAAAAGAAATTTTTGTGATAAAATAAATGATTTTAAATTTATCTTAACTATTTCGTGATATTGTAAATAGAGATTTTGGAATATTATATATATCGAGGATTTTAAAAATAATTCATAATTGATACTTGTCTAAATATAAAATATTTTTAAATCCAGATTTTAAATAGATTGGAAGAATAAAAGTGAATTTGGAAATAAGTATAAAATTGGATATATTGGATCTTAAATAAGATTTCTAAATTACGGAATGGACATAAAGTCGAGATTTGGTTGTTTTTAAAATATAGTTGGGGTATTTAAGAAGTTAATTTATAAATAGAATTCAATTTAAGGAATTGATTTATAAATGGATTTAATTTAGAATCAATTTATAATGGATTTAAGTGATGTGAAAACTGTTATAAACTAGAATTGAAAACTGTGAGAATTATAAACAATGTTTATAAATAAAGTGAAGTGATTATCAGTGGATAAATTGAAGATATAAGTTCACGGTGAGAATTTAAAATGGGGTGAGGAAATCGGTTTAAAAAGAAAGATAGAATTTTCTTTTGAAAATGTGAAAAAGAGGATTTACGAAATGGGGACGTAAATCAATTGGTGATAAATCTAGAGAGATTTATAAATATTAGACAGGCTATATTAGCATTGGAAAATATATATTTTATCAAGAAGTTAAGTTTGTTTTAAATAGGGTATTTTAAATTATTAAACTAGGTGATATAAAAGTTTTTAAAAATATTTCAGAAATTTAGTTATTTAATTTTTTTAAAATTGTCAAATTGGATTATAAGTTTATAAATAAGTCTTGTAAATCGATTAGAATTTTATTAATAAATCAAAATTAATTATTATTTCAAGTTATGTAATTATTTTAAAGTGTTTAAAGTCTATTTAATCATTAATTAAGTTAGTTTATAATGAGTTGACATTAAGTTAATTATTTGAATAAGTATTTCTACCTAGATATTGTAATAATACCAAATAATTTTGATGTAAAATGTTTTGGTTATCGTAAGGTAAAAACCCGTCGTGTTCATGTGTGACGCGGTCTTACGAGATACCTTTGTTTTTCAAAGGATTTGATAACTTTAATAATTCAATTGAGTGTGTTTTTCTCACGCTGGTTTTCCAGACTGACTCGGGTGTTATTTTATTATAATGCTCGGGTCAGACCGAGTATTACAGATATAGGATAGGATGCTATAGAGCTCATGAGACGAGCTGGATGACGAAGGCTTATTACACGTATTTTATTTTATTTCGTTGTGTATGTATGTTGTATATCCAGCATTTGTGAGGACAAGTTATTATAACTGTCCAGTGTTGAGTTATTGATTTGTTGTACTCTGATGATGCAATGTATAAGTAATAGTTATAGTTCCTTTTGTATAAAGACATGTTATTATCTATTATATATTGCTCCATTGCGATTGTGAGATTCTCTGTTGTTGTTCTATTTTCATCTACCACTTTCTTCTTTTCCTCTAACGATCTGGTATTTCCGGCACCCGATTGCTCGGCATGCTATATAGTAGACGTATTAATGTCAATTTTCGAGCGTCAAAAATTTAGGCCGTGGCACTTGGTATCAGAGCAGAACGTTAAGCGAGAACCTTGGCTTTGATTGGGTATAACTCATTAGAGATAGGGTCAGTAGCACCCTAGAATGAGTTTGAGTGTATTAATAGATATAAGCGCGTATTTGTTCATGAATATAAAAATGTTTTATATTCTATTGGTTGATCTATTGAGTGGCTTATGGATTCTAGTCAATACGAGTAATTAACGTTATTGATAAGAATCTTTAAACACTTGTACAGAGAAACTCGACATAGTATTGTTTTGAAATGGGATAAACGAAATAATTTTACCCAGATTATTTTTATATATAAAGGAAAAAAATTTCCGAAATTATTATAGTTATATATGGCATGCTTGCTTGTTAGAAAATGATAATATTAAACAATTATCATTTGTTGTTGTGGCAACTGAATAAAAGTTGATATTATAATTAAAAGTTAAGGAATAATTTCATATAATGAAATGAAATTATGTAAATATGATTTTGTAAATATGATTTATAATTTGAAATGAAATGAAATTCCAGAGGAATATTTAAATATGATATGGTTTATAAAAACGATTTATAAAGGAATTGAAAAAAATGGAAATTTGGGAATTTGGGAATTTAAAGCCCGTTGGTTTTGAAAATGATTTTTTCAAAAGTTGTGAAAATAATAATGGTATTATTTGGAGAATGTTTTTGAATTGGAAAGATTTAAAATGGTTTTTAAAGGAATAAAAGCACTGAACTCACTTCGGTCACTGGAAAATAATTCCGATAATGATCGCGACATCATCGGTGTTCATTTTCGAGTTTCTGAGTGATGGATTGCTACCGTAATGATTTGTTGTTGGGGTCTTGTTTGATAAACAAGTTTTTGATTTTAAGAAGCTTAAAATTTTGGATTTGATATATATAAGTGAGATATATATGTATATATATGATTTCAAAAATGACTTGAGCTACTTAGAACAAATTGTTTAAACTCTGGGATTTTGATTTGAATGTTTAATTGGAAATATGAGAAAATAAGATCGAACTTGTAAAATTTGGAAAGCAAAAATTGAAATGAATCTTACCTTAAGGTAAGTTAAATAGAGTGGATAAAATTGAATGTGAAAACGGAGAATAATATTTAACTTAAGAAAAGTTAAATGAAAGTGAGTGTGAAAGTGGAATAAACTAGTAAAGTAAATGAAGTGAATTGGAGGAAAATTAGTGAATGGAATAGAAATAAGTTGATAGCTTATAAAGTTTGTAAATTTGCAAGACAAAGCAATGTTTAAATTGCTGATTAAGAATGTAAGAAAAGTAAAAATTTGGAACTGGATTATGGAATGAAATTTAACTTAAATTAAGATTAAATAAACTGTAACAACCCTGGTTTGGAGATTACCTGTCAATATTGAATTATAATGATAATTATAATTTAATATTGCGATTTAAATTAAAATTGGAGATTTTAAATTGTTTATTTGGAATAAATAATGAATTTTGAAAATAAAATGTGAAAATAAAGTTTGGAAACTTTATTTTGTTTGTTTGGGTTAATAATGAATGGAAAATAATTTTTATTTAGAGAAAATGCAATAATTTTATTAATTATTGCCAATTACTTCTTTTAATAATTTTTAAAGGAAGTATTTGATTTTAAAGGTTGTTTATTTAAATAAAGGGTGAAATTTGGTTTTAAAATATGTTTTGGCTATAAATTAAGTTTGGAAATGGTTTGAAATATTTTTCTAAGTGAGAAAATTGTTTTTGTTAAATTTTAGAAGTAAAAAATATAGACTTTTGCATTTTATTGTGAAAATAGTGCATTTTTGTGAAATAAAGGATTTTAATAATAAAAATGTTTTAAAAATATAAATTTATCTTTTATATAGTGTAAAAAAAATTATTTTATAAGTATACAAGTTTACATATTTTTCTCATGTAAAATTGGAAGAAAAATGCATTTTATGTTATAATATAGTGTAATATGTGTGTACATTTGATTTAGGTGAATTAATTCTTTTGGCTAAATGGTTTTCTTTTAATTTTAAGTCCATTTGGCCCATTAGCACTTACCAGGTAATTGAGAAGGAGGAAATCAAGTTCCTGTACGTTCATTTTTACAACTCCTTCCTCTTTCCAGAAAATAGAAACACAGTAACCCACTTCTCAAAATTTCAATTTCAAGCTCATTTCTCCAAATCTATTTAACAAACTGAAATCTTTTGCAAACAAGAGTGTTATCTAAAGGTAATCTAATTCCAAACCTCATAGTTTCATCAAATTCCTAATTTCAGAGATGGGTTTGTAATTTACAGTAAAATTCTTCTTACATGCTATTTCTTTTTGCTCTTCAGGTTCTTGAAGGCCAAAATCTAGCTCAAGCTACAATCTTTTTGCTTAAATCCGGGTATTTGTGCAACTACAGCAAGGTGAGTTGTAATACTCACAAATTATAGTTGAGTGAAGCTCAAAATTGCAAGAAATTGTAAAAAAAAAATTAGCTTTTGCTGATAAATTTGTGGTCTCTGTTTGTAATCTGTTTCATATTGCCTCTTTGAAATCCTATAACTTTTGATTCCGATAATGAAATGCTGCCGGATTTCTTGCATTTGGTACCTTGCATGTTGAACTTCATTTCTGCAAATTTTGGTCGAAAAATATTATCATTTGGATGTTCAAAACAGTGGTAGAAAATCAACTCGAAAGCAGATTTTTGCCTGTAGAAATTATTTGTTGAGTTGCTGCAAACATGACCTGAGTCCATGTTTGAGATATCATAATTCTTTCATTTCTTACTGAAATTGCATGATTCGTTTTTTGTTTGAAAGATATAGTTTTCTACTATAAGCATACTAAATTTCAGGTCATTTCGACCTATATAGCTTATAGAAATATGCTGCCGAACTTTGATCTGGAGCATGTTTTTGCCCAGAATTATACAGTGAAAACACTGTCTGGTTCAATTTTGAGACATCATAACTTTTTCATACTTTATCCAAATTGCATGATTATTATTTTTTTGAAAGATGAAGTTTTCTATTATATTCCTACCAATTTTCAGCTCAATCTGAGGTAATTTGGTCCTCTATTTCATGCTTGGAAATTGAACTCAAGATGGTTTTCAGGCCTGTGCATTTTTTGTTTTTGCAACAGTTGCAAACATGGCCTGAGTCCATGTTTGAGACAGTGTAAATTTTTCATTTCTAGTTGGAATTCATTGATTCTTTTTTTATTTGAAAGATGAAGTTCTCTACTATGTGCTTAAATTTCAACTCAATATGAGGTCATTTAGTCCTTTGTTTCATGCCTGGAAGTTGAACCCAAGATGGTTTTCAGGCCTGGGCATATTTTGTTTTTGAACTGTTGTAAACATGGTCTGAGTCCATGTTTGAGATAGCATAACTTTTTCATTTCCAGTCGGAATTCATTGATTCTTTATTTTGTTTGAAAGATGAAGTTTTCTACTTTGTGCACACCAATTTTTAGTTCAATCAAAGGTCGTTTGGCCACATATTTTATGTCCGAAAGTTGAACCCAGAGAAGATTTCAGAACTGGGTATTATTTTGACTAAGCGTTTTTATGTTCTTTTTCCGTCCGACTTTGGACTTTTACTTCTTGTTTTTGGTGATATTTCTAAAATGTTTTGAGGGCTATGATGCCTATCAATAGGCTAGCCAAGTTTTGATGAATTTGAAATTCGAATTTGAATTGAATTTGAATTGAATTTAAATTGAATTTAAAAGACAATTTGGAGTGATTTCTTTGATTTCGAGCACATATTTTTCCAAACAATTTTGAAATAATTTTTAAAATAAATTGGCATTTAAAATAATTATTATGTAATATTTTTAAATTATTTTAAGCTATAAAATCTATTTATTCTCTATAATAAGGGAATTTTCAAATATTGTCTTCAAAAGTGATTTCGGAAAATGGTTTTAAAAGCTTGTCTTCTCAAATAAATTATTTTATATATAAAATACATGTTTTTTCACAATTCGAGCGAATGAGAAGGAGAATTAAACGGTTTGGTAAAACACGTGGTATGGGACACGTGCATTTATCTTATCGGTTAATTCCTGACTTATCTGTTTGATCGTTTTGACTTCGGGTCGAGTTTACCGATGAGATGAGGTAAACTTTTTACTGCTTTGAGTGTGAAATTTACTAGCAGTTAGTAAACCGTTTAGTGCGAACATGTGGTATGGGATGCACGTTAACACTATTCGGGTTCCTATTCGAGAGTTTGTGACACATTTGCCATTGCGGCGTGCCAGTACTGGACCTTCGGGTCATTGCCATTGTGGTGTTTTCCATTGTGGTGTATTTGTCTTCGAGACGTTTGCCATTGCGGCGTATTTGTCATTGTGACGTTTTGCCTTCAGGCGAGGTACCTATTTGAGATAACAGTACTTGGCAAGGCTTCGGCCACATGCACGTGCAAACACTTTTGAGATGGTTTTTTTGACTATTTTCCCTAATGTATCGCCCCTTTCCGGAATTGGTCCTTTGAACCATTCGATATATCTTTGTGGCAATTACCTTTTAGGAATTTGAACTCTTGGAAGTTCTATTTTTGAGACTTGAATTGCCTACAATGGCGTTATATGAGATTTGCCTTATAGCGTTTACTTGAGATTTCATTCTCCTCTTTGGAGATATATTTGCCTTATGGCGTGTTTAAGATGGGATCTCTTTATGCATGTTTTGGGTTTTCCAAGATGGTAGGTTTAGGTTTTCCCCTAAACCATATTTGATGTTTTATGAATGCTGATGATATGAGGCTCGCTACTTTTAGTGTTTTATGGGTTATTTTATCTCTTTTGAGATTATATGTTTATGTAGTGATACCATATTATCACTTGATGCAATCATACACTTTAGTTGTCCCTTCTCACTCGAGAATATTATCACATTATCCTTATGCTCATATTATCGCTTATCTCTGTTAACTGATTTGTTTAGCTAGACTGACCTGTGTATTTTATACTCGGGTCAGACCGTGGTGTTTCAGGTTAGGTACATTTGGACTTAGCCTATTCTGCTTCCGCGTGGACTCTATTCTGCTAGCTCTTTTTTTATAGCTTTTTGTGTAGTCTTTTTTGGTTTGCTCCTATGATATGTATATTCTTTTGACTCGTGTTTGTATTGTGGTCGTCATACCACATATATGATGTATCATTTTGTATACTCTGTGATGTATCTGTATATGTGTGTATATATGGGATTATCTGCTGTTCTGTGATGTGTTTTGCATTTGAGTTATTGTATTTTGTTCTGATAGATCCTATAGCCACCTATGGCTTTATATTATGTATTTATTGGATATGTCGATCCACTTAAGATAGAAAAAAAATATGGCATTTGTCGACATATTCAATAGATATTTAAGACAAGGCTATAGATGGACGCTCCTATCCAGCCCTATTCTCTACATTAGCAGACAGTATTACCTAGTAATACTCTTTTTTAATGTGGGTCTCGGGGTGGAGCGTCACAAAAACATTTGTCTAAATTGTTATAATAAACTTAGGAAAATTGATAGTGAAAATTCTTAAGTGGAATTGGTATGTAAGATATATACTAAGTAAATATTTGAATGCAGATTAAATAAGCGATGTGAATAGTGATTTGAGGATAATTGAATGGAAAGGAAGTAAATGTGAATAAAAAGAATTTGATATAGCTAAGAATCAATTGAAATAAATGCTTAAGTTGTATGTATACTATTTTATTCGCATAACGATTTGATCCAGATTCG
Organism: Allium fistulosum; assembly: GCA_030737815.1. Lineage (NCBI taxonomy): Eukaryota > Viridiplantae > Streptophyta > Magnoliopsida > Asparagales > Amaryllidaceae > Allium > Allium fistulosum. The sequence continues at coordinate 1,180,210,994 of CM060903.1, forward strand.
AGCATAGAATTTCGAGATAATTTATATCGATTCGAGTTGGAATTTGTCACTCGATTCTCGACGGCAAACATTGAATATGGATTTATGATTGGTTTTGGGATTCTCTATCATTGTATATAGCTATGCAAGGATAATGACGGTTTGTGTTCAAGAAACCAGATCTGAGTCAGCACTAGAGAGTCGTGTGAACGATACTATTTCGGAAGTGAAATTATTTGATCGAGTGAGCGATCAGATTTGATTTTGCATACGGATGAATATATGTACATCGTATAGATTTTTGGTGAAATAAATATTGGGAATTGAAAATGCTGAAGAAAATGATTTTGAAATATATGATTGGATATTATTGGTAAGTAAGGTGCAGGTATTTAAAAGCAAAAGCTAAATTGATGTCTTCGATTTCAGGAGTAAAATTTGATTGCCCGACAAAAAGATATGTGTTTAAATTGTGTTTAAAATTGATGGTTTTAGGATTGAGCCACTTGGCTTTTGTTTTCTTTAGATGGTTTGGGCCCGTAGAGGCGATTTGTAGTTGTTTGGATCTAGCCGCGCAAAGGAGACGCTGGCGAAATTTTTTGAAAATTTAATGAGTTAGAAAATTTTGATAACTAAATGTGATTTTAGATTATAACTCGAAATGGTTGAATAAAATATTTTATTTGAAATCAATGGATAAGTTTGGAAATTAGTAAAAGTGATAATGGGTTTCAATAAATTGAATTTGGGAAGTTGTTTAAACTGATTGGTTTTGAAATAGGTAATGGGTTTGGACCATTCTTCTTACCTAGCAATTTCGGGGACGAAATTCTTTTAAAGGGGGAGGAATGTAACGACCCAGAATTTTGGTTATTTGAAATTGGAATATTTAATTGATTTTAAATATTTAAAAGTTAATTTTAACTTGAATTTCAAATATAACTACTTACATGATAATTTAATTATTGAATTTAATAATTGAAAATTGGTTAAAACATTGAATCTTGAGTTTTGAGCTCGATAAAAATAATTTAAAGGCTTATTAAATTTATATTAATAAGAATGAAGATAATAAAAATTTTAAAACTGAATTTAAAAGTGATTTTTTCGATTTTAAAAATAGCTCGTTTAAATTGACGAGTAAAAATAGCCTTCCGGGGCACAGTCACGGAATTCGATGAAACTAGTTCCATTGGATTCGTAATAGTGTATTATTATCGGATGTCAAATTTCATAACGTTTGGAGTTTTCTTTTGGCCGCATGAGATATAAACACGCTGAAATTAATATCGAAAATTCAATATAATAATTCGGTCCAAAAAGCTATCTTCTTCATACGATCGAATTAGGACTCGAAACCTTTTCCATTGCGTTCGGAATAGGGGTATAACATTATGAACGCCTAGCGGCACGCCTCAATAGGGGTTCGAGATTTTAAGCTACATAAACAAGAAGATTTGGAAATTTAAATAATATATATATATATATATATATATATATTCATATTGATTGACCTTATTCACATCAACCTTTTCCCCTTCACTTCAGAGCTACTGTAGCCATCTTCAAATACGCAAAACATCACGTCTCCTTTTCTTTAAAAATCAAGTTTCCCCACTTTTTAAAACAGCCGAGTACACAGAGAAAAAAATAAAATAAAAATGGAGCTTCGAAAATTCATATCTCATAATCCACTCAATTAAAAATCGTCAAAACAGTTTTAAAATTCAAGTTAGGAGTGGAGCTTTCCTCTGACATGATCGATTGGAGGTGCGGCAGTTGTTTGGGAAGCTCGACGTGTTGTCAGAGCATGGTTTAAAGGCTATGGTTTTGATTTTGGTCTGATTAGTGGCGTACTAGGAGAAAGAGGCTGTAGATTCAAAGTCGTGGTGGTATGGGGAGTCGACGGCCAAGTTTTGGTGAGTCGCGATCAAATTTGGAGACATGCGAAAAAATTTAGGTTCGCATGCGAACGTGGCGAGTCACGATCGGAGTGGATGGCTCGGGGTCTACGAGTTGGTGGTGGTTGAGAAGAGGATGGCGAGGTGGATGCGTTAGCGGTCTGGGATGGTTGGAAGGTGGAACAGTGAGGCATGCACCGTGCACGTGTGCACGATTGAAAATCTTCAGGTGGCATTTTGATTTGGGGAAGAAACCGTTCAAGGTGGGCCGGGTTTGATTTGTTTGGGTATGGGTTTTGCTTTTCTTTTTTTTTAGAAATTGAATTTATGTTTTAATGTAAATATCGATGAACTTAAAAATTGTACAACTTCCACACACGAGGTCCGATTCGGACGATTCAAATTACATTGGGATCGTATTACCATCGCCTACGCATAGGAATTAGATTGGTCGAGATCTGAGCTTGTAAAATTTTCAGATAATTTCAAACGCGGTCAAATTAAATCGAAACCGGAACGCGAAAGCGACAGGAAATAAATGTGAGTTAATCTCACTCAATTTTGGATTACTGCAATTAATTTTAAATAGTTAAAATTGATTATTGATTAATTGGTTGAATTGATAAATTATTATCAGTTGAATGTGATATTATATATAGTAGTATATATATTAGTAGTCGGATTGATATTCTCGCATATTTTTAGCGGATGAGACCCTATGTGACCGGCATAATAGTGGATGACCCTATATACCGCAATATCCCCCTCAAAGTGGGATTGGTATTTTTATGTTGTATTAACATCTGTGGATGCAGGGAAACAGGTTGGAGGGATCCAACTGGATTCCTCAAAAATGTTGAATTTAATATTACATATAGTGATATATGATTTGTTGAATAATCTGTGGTAGATTATAGTGTGATTTGAATTTATTAGCTGCTATGGTAGTTATGGCCTAGATTTTGGTATTTTTAAATACCAATAATATATGTATTGAATTTGAAAAAAAAAATTTAGAAGTAAAATATTTATATGGAATTTGGATTTAATTAAAAAAGAAATTTTTGTGATAAAATAAATGATTTTAAATTTATCTTAACTATTTTGTGACATTGTAAATAGAGATTTTGGAATATTATATATATATAGGATTTTAAAAATAATTCATAATTAATACTTGTCTAAATATAAAAGATTTTTAAATAGATTGGAAGAATAGAAGTGAATTGGAAATAAGAATAAAATTAGATATACTAGATCTTAAATAAGATTTCTAAATTACGGAATGGAAGTAAAGTGGAGATTTGGTTGTTTTTGGAATATAGTTGGGGTATTTAAGAAGTTAATTTATAAGTAGAATTCAATTTAAGGAATTGATTTATAAATGGATTTAATTTAGAATCAATTTATAATGGATTTAAGTGATGTGAAAACCGTTATAAACTGGAATTGAAAACTGTGAGATTTATAAATAATGTTTATAAATAAAGTGAAGTGATTATCAATGGATAAATTGAAGATATAAGTTCAGGTGAGAATTTATAGTGGCGTGAGTAAATCGGTTTAAAACGAAAGATAGATTTTTCTTTTGAAAATGTGAAAAAGGGGATTTACGAAATGGGGACGTAAATCGATTGGTGATAAATCTAGAGAGATTCATAAATATTAGACTGGCAATATTGGCATTGCAAAATATATATTTTATCGAGAAGTTAAGTTTGTTTTAAAAAGAGGATTTTAAATTATTAAACTAGGTGATTTAAAAGTGTTTAAAAATATTTCAGAAAGTTAGTTATTTAAATATATTTTTTTAAATTGTCAAAATGGATTATAAGTTTATAAATAAGTCTTGTAAATCGATTAGAATTTTATTAATAAATCAAAATCAATTATTGTTTGCGCCAAAATTGGTCACAAACCCCGAATGTTGTGAAAGCACCAGTGTATGAATATAAATCAACAATTTTCACACACAAGTCTTAAATCTAAGCAAACAGAGTATCACAATTCAGAAATAATGAACAGAAACACGAGATTTATAGTGGTTCGGCAATCTTGCCTACGTCCACTCTGAAGTTGATGATTTTATTGATGTTCACTCGATGATTACAATCTCTTCTAATGTAGTACAACTGAAATTATATGCTAAGTCTCAATCTAAGGTAGCGGTGGTGTTCTGGAGTAAATCTGGCAGAATCTGGGCGCTCTTTATCACTTAGAATTCTCCGACCACTTTTCTGAATGACTAGGGGCTCTATTTATAGGTGTAGGAGGCTGATATTTCGCCTAAAATGAGGGGAGACCAGTTCTGGTACGTCAGGGGGCCCACATGGCCGAAATCTGGAGATCCGGGCCCACTTTGGGATCGATTCGACCCTTGGTTCGAATCGATCAAGAAATCATCCAATCGAGCTGAAATTTGGCGTGGACATTCTTCGTCATGTGCTTAAGCTTCTGTGAAAATTTCATAGCATTTGGATTTGTAGATCTCGAGATATGATCGATTTAAGATTGCATACTCGGTTGAAACGTCTCTTCGAATCGATCCTTTTCGACTCGAGTACTTCGAATCGATTGCCTCGACTCGATTCAGTGTGTCTTCACGATGACGTGGCGCGCCTTCTTCGTATCGACCCGAGTTGTGCTCCGAGTTGTTTGGGTCAAAACCCCTCGTTTCAGGCGCTTCGACTTAGTCGATTCGAAGTGATGGGTTTGAAGGAATGCTCCTTCGAATCGATCGAATAGGCGCCCTTCGAATCGATTCGACTGGTGGATACAAAGCTATCTTGACGGAGTGGGTTCGAAGTAACTTATGGGATGGAGTCGAAGGGTATTGGTTGCATGGATTCGAAGTGGAGGAAAAACTTGAGGGGTTCGAAGTGTTGGATTCGAACGTAGCCTGTTTGGATGGATTCGAAGCAGGGAGAACTCGATGGTTTCGAACGACTAAGACCTCATTGATTCGAACTAGATCATATGAATTTGAGGTGGTGGATTCGAACATGCTGAGGCGATGGATACGAACTCCATGGATTCGAATAGTGGCTCTTCTATGGATTCGAACATCGTATTTTCCCTAACTTGCATTTATCATATCTCATTCATACGAACCCCGATTGACTCGAAATTTGGAACGCTGGTTCTCATGTCTTTGCTTGATGTGTCTTATCAATTGTAGCCCGATCCGGACTTGGACAAAAATCATTGATATCCATGGTGAAACAGTGTATAACGAACTTTTATGACGAACTGTCTTTAGTTTTCCAATCAACTTTTTGGTGTCACGGCCTTGCCAAAAGGCGGGATAACAATTATTGTTTCGAGTTATGTAATTATTTTAAAGTGTTTAAAGTCTATTTAATCATTAATTAAGTTAGTTTATAATGAGTTGATATTAAGTTAATTATTATTTGAGAATTAATCAGTATTATCATTTTAAAAGATAAATTATTCAATATTATTTTATATAATAACTTTTATTTAATGGTATTTGCATAAATTAAACTTGGAAATTTATATAGAAAATTTATAAGTATTATTTTGAAAGAATTATTAAATAAAGCTTTCGGAAAGTAATGGTATACTTTCATGGCGGAATCAGAGGTAGAGATTGCCTGCAGTTAAGTTTGGATTTCTCTGGGATAGAGACGTAATCATTGAGCTGTGAATCCATGGTAGATACAGCGTGGTGCTTTCCATATTTATTTTTAAAAGGTTTTTCAAATATTTTTGAAAAGAATGGTTAGTGAATGTACTTACTCCGATAAGATAAGTACATAGCTTTTGATAAAGGGATTTAATTTATTAAAATTAAATTAAATATGACTTAGTGTTTTTTAGTGGAAAATGAATTATTTGGTCGAATGATTGTTTATTTGATAGTTAAATAATCGACTATCAAATTTGGACCCAAAAATATAACTTTGGGAATATCTAGAAGAAACACGGGGATTATGTGGTACAGTTACCGTCGGAAGGTGCTATACCATATGTATAAACTCGTTTTGTTCATCTCGGAGGATGATAAGGAAATCCGACCACTAACGGTTATGAGGTGATCTCCGATCTTATTTTCGTCTGTTTATTGCCTAAAGAACTGGGGTTGAGTTTACCGGAAATATGGAATGTTGTTTTGAAGAGACCGGGATCGGATAAGTTATCCGAAAACCATTTCGATCCAATGAATACGTTTTCGAAATGAAGACAAGAGCATGGAATCAAAGATGGAGTTTTGAAGTGCAAGGGCTAATCGCTACTAATTCTGAGGATGATTCCAAAATGGATGTTGTAGGAATAGTGCCTTCGGTTCTGTTTAGACCCAGAACAGACTTGTATGGATGAATGCTATCAGCACATTGTCACTGGAGGACAATGAGCATTCCAAGTATAAATTCCTTAAAAGGTAATCGTAGCCTTAAGCCTCATCAACCGGGAATGACTGAAAATCAGGGGAGATGCAGCAAGGCTAAGCGGGTCGCTCCCAATTAGGGTATGTTTATCACCTTTCTAGATACCCTCGGATATTATTACTACGGTGCATGCAAGGAACTCGAAAAGGGTGGGAACACCCGGGGTGATAGCATATTAGGCCTATCCAGATTAGGGGTAGTCCGGTCTTATGTTGCAGGGGATCCCGGCATGGTCCTCGGTACATTTTTCTAGATATGTACTATGATAGCTGGTACCCCAGTGCCTAGTCAGTCGTATGGAATCCATTCTTCAATACGTACCTTTACAGTTTTGGTTGTAGAGCCTAGTATGTTGGAATTTAATTAATGTAACAATTTCGGCTATTTGAATAAGTATTTGTACCTAGACACTATAATAATATCAAATGATTTTGATATAAATTGTTTTGGTTATCATAAGGTAAAATCCCATCGTGTTTATGTGTGACGCGGTCTTACGAGATACCTTTGTTTTTCAAAGGATTTGATAACTTTAATAATTCAATTGACTGTGTTTTTATCACACTGGTTTTCCAGACTGACTCGGGTAATATTTTATTATAATGCTCAAGTCAGACCAAGTATTGCAGATACAGGATAGGATGCTATGGTGCTCAGGAGATGAGCTGGATGATGAAGACGTATTACATGTATTTGATTTTATTCCGCTGTGTATTGTATGTTGTATATCCAGCATTTGCGAGGACAAGTTATTATAACTGTCCAGTGTTGAGTTATTGATTTGTTGTACTCTGATGATGCAATGTATAAGTAACAGTTACAGTTCCTTTTGTAGAAAGACATGTTATTATCTATTATATATTGCTCCGTTGCGATTGTGAGATTCTATGTTGTTGTTCTATTTTCTTCTACCTCTTTCCTCATTTTCTCTAACGATCTGGTATTTCCAGCATCCAATTTCTCGGCATGCTATACAAAGGATGTATTAATGTCGATTTTCGAGCATCGAAAATCTAGGCCATGACACTTTCAAAGTCCATTATAAGAGGAACAAGGTTATTATAAACACAATTTGTGCTATTGGCAAAGAAAAATGTGCCAAACATATACATAACTATAAGCCTAAAAGATCTAAAGCCTCATCAACAGTAGTCTTTTATTTATATATATGACTTATAAGAGCCTGATAAATGAACTTCCTAATGAAACCCTTCTTTTATATGTTATGTGTGTGCATAAAAGCCATAGTAGCAATAAAAAATTTCTCTGCTCTAACTTTCTCTTTCAAAGGATAAATATGCGACCCTATAAAAAAAAGATAAATATTTTCTCAACTTTAAATCAAACAAACCATCGTCTTCATAATAATCTATAATTTGACCAATATCATCACTAAATTTTCTACCACCACAATCATATTGATTTCCAAAAAAACCTTCTACAAAATTCCAAAAACAAGATTTTTTAACGACATCTAATAACTGGTCATTTTTACTTCTATTTTTTTTGAAATGATTGAAAGCATCTAGAATAGGCTTCAAACTACATCTATAAGCTTGTTTTGTTTTAAAGCTTTCTTTTTTAATTTCTTCAATTCCTTCAACAGAATCTTGATGCGTATCTTCTTTAGAATGTATGCCATGTTCAGAATCTTCAACAACAGATCTCTGAACAACTTTCTTGGATGCTTCCTATAAAATAAAGCAATAAACCAATTAATACCCCTCATAACTTTAATACAACACTCAAAACTAATACACTTATAATAGTTACTATAATAACACAGTTGTTTGTACCAGAATTGGGCACAACACTCTTCGGAAGGGTTTGAAGAGATAAAAATGAAGAAAGCAAATGGAAAAAGAGGATTATCTAACAAACACTTCAAAAATAGATAAGAAAGTACGCAGGAACACAGAAATTTAGAGTGGTTCGGTGTATTGCCTACGTCCACTATGAAATTGATGATTTTATTGATGTTTTCTTGATGATTATCACTGATTACAACGGATTACAGCGAATTATAGTGATGAAATTCGACTACAACATCAGCCTTGTAATGCAGAAATGTTTTCGGCAGAGTCTGGACGTCAAAGAGCCCAAAAAGATCATGTTTCTGTAAGCTCTAGGGTGCTATTTATAGGTGTAGGATGCAAATATCTTGCTCAGATCTCAGGAGACCTCTTCTGGCACGTGGGCGGGCCCACACGATCGATCCCACGTGGTTTCGACTTGATCTATGATCGATACGAATGAATTTCGTATCGATCAAGATTTAGTCCAATCGAGTCGAAATTTGGTATGGATGTTCTTTGAGTCGTACGCAAGCTCCTGTGAAAATTTCATAGCATTTGGACTTGTGGATTGCGAGTTATGATCGATAAGAATAAGACTCTTCGGTAGGTTGTTCAGTTCGAATCGATGCATTTCGTATCGATGAATTCGTATCGATCCAGGCATGTGTTTGAATCTTGGCGTGGCACTAGTTTCTAGGATCGATCCATATTTCATGTCGAATCGACCAAGTATTTCCAAGATTTTCGCCTTGTTCATATCGATAGTCATTGCCTTGTTTGTATAGATGGAGGTAACTTAGTTCGTATCGATGGAAGTAGCTCTGTTCGTATCGATGAAGTAGCTCTATTCGTATCGATGGAAGTAGCTCTATTCGTATCGATCAAAGTGGTTCTGTTCGTATCGATCCAAGTTGCCCAGCTCGTATCGATTGTGTGGCCTTGTTCGTATCGATCGAAGTTGTTCCTACATGATGGATACGAACAAATGATGATGTGATGGATACGAACAAATGGCGACATTTCTGGGCTTGATGGATGCGAACTGAGGTCACTTCATGGATACGAATTGAGGTCACTTGGTGGATACGAAGAATAGGTAATTGATGGATACGAAGAACACTATTTGCCTAGTCGATACGAGACCGTGCGCACCTAATGGATACGAACCAGATCGATTCGAAGGAGGGTTTTCTCTGGATGCTCTGATGGATACGAACAAGGTGATTGCTTGAACTGCATCGATCATATCTCGAGCATATGAACTCCGATTAACTTGAAAATTAGAATGTTGGCTTCCACAGCTTTGCTTGTCTCGTTATATCAATTGTAGCTTGATCCGAACTCGGATAAAATTCATCGATATCCATAGCGAATCTACATATAATTGATCTTTGGAATGGACTGTCTTCGAATCCTAGTTGAGTTCCTGGTATCATGGCCTTGCCAAAAGACGGGATAACATTTGCCCCCCAAAGTACGTCTTGTGAGAGCACGACGTGCTTTGAAAAGCTGCAATCTTCATTCTGAAGAGTTCCATCTGACTTGCTAAACGGTTGTTGTTTTCTCGTCAAAAGTTGCAATCATTGATTAATCCATAGAAACATGAATTATGAACCGTAGACCGCCCATTGTTGTACTATATACTGTTGTAATCGATCGATGTATGATAGTAATTTGCCGTTTGTTGTAATTGTCACCAAACAATCATTCAATTCCTGCGAATTTTAAAGATTGGATGTTAGTTCATTATTCATGAATGTATGTTAGCCTGACTATCGTTAACGTTCGTACGTTCACGAGTCATTGTCATGCTTTCAGTTTTTGTATCGAATTCTATATCGATCCTCTCCTGAATCGACGTGGAATTCGAGTTGTAAAGACGCTTGGTGGTCATTTTGGAGTATCCCTTCGTTTCGATCCTCTCCTAGATCGATTCGGGATGAATAAACATGAATCTGTGATGAACTTCGCATCGAGGGCTGTGAACTTCCTGCAATTTTCAAAATGATGGATATGAAGTTGGAGTTCGTATCGATAGACTAATGAAGGATGCGAACAGAGCGACTGGTCCCCTGTGCACTATTCGTATCGATGGATACGAGCCTTTATGGGTTGTATGTTGATGGATACGAATAGTACAGTTCGTATCGATGTGCCTTTAGATGGAGACGGGAACAACGGATACGAACAAACGTTTCGTATCGATGGAATCTGGTGACTCAGAAAAATCCTCGTTGCAATTTTCGTACCGATAATGTTCGAGTCTATGGATACGAAATGGCTAATTCGTATCGATACGGGGAGAACTGGTTGGAACCGGTCGCAATGACTGGAAGGCGAATCGACTCTCTCTTTTCCTTGGGTTCGTATAAATACCGTTTCGTACTTAAAAAAAATTTCACTTGCATTATTTTCCTTTGGCCTTCGCATCGATTGGAAAACTGAAAAAGAAAATAAACTGCCTTCGTTCAATCCTAAACAATTCCTTAATCCCTTGAATCTTTACTTTAATTAGGTAATTAATCAATTAGGAACAAGTCCAAATGACGAGACTCGAATTCTTATGTCACTCCCCCCGTATTCCTGGCCAATTTCGATAATACAATTGCCGAAGTTTGGTTGAGGCGAGGTCAATGTAGTAGCAATGGCGTTCAGGCTGTTTGGGGAAGAAGAAACGTGGAGCAATACGAGGAAGGAATTCTCGTATTGATCTATGAGGAAGGAGGAATCATATCGATCCAGGAAGGATCGATACAAAGTCGCTTGCTTTCGACTGCTACGAAGTGGAGCGGCCCGAGGTGATCGATACAGAGCCAAGGCTTCGAGATTGATGCGAACCAAGGCTTTGAGATCGACTCGAACGTGGGCTTCGAGATTGATCCTTATGAAGGCTCCCAGACCGATTCGAATGAAGGACTTCAGATCGATACGAAATCCACTGCTCTGAACTATTACGAACGCAGGCTTTGGCAGGACGATTCAAGTTGAAAGTTGATGGATACGAACTAGGAGACATTTTCATATTTAAACACTTGACTCCAACGAGCTTCGGCCTTGCATAATTTGATTTAACCATTTCACTGCATATTTAACCGCCTTTCAAAGCTCTTCGATGGAACGAAAACTTAACAAAATCTTAAGGAACTTTGACTTGGATCGACCACCAAAATCTGGATGCGCGCACGTGACGGTCAGCAATGACGGTCATTTCGATTGAATTTTGAAGTCTCGTTATTCACATATGTTTTCTTTAACTCTGTAGAATTTGCCAAGTAATTTGCAGCACTGCATTGCACAACACATTCACGCACTTCACACTAGGGAACACTTGGGTTTTTATTGTCTAATGATGGTTTCTAATAAGTTGATTAGCTATGGAATCCACAAGTACACAACAGCAAGAGCTTCAGGATTCATCTCCTTTTGTCCTAGAGATTCCGACCTTCGCGGCCGAAGTTATAGACCCAACTCCGAATGAGCTTACAGGAGCAACTTTCATTGCAAACCCGTAAGATTTAGTACCGTCCAACGTCTCGAAAGACATGTTGGGACTTATATGCCTAAGGCACGGTTTGTCATTGGACGATGTTCTATTACCGGGGCCAGACGATAGACCGCACACTCCCCCAAAGGGGTTTACCGCCTTCAACCGCCATGCGTGCACAGCAGAAACACTTCCTCCGTTCAACCAATATATTAGGGAAGTGTTGTATTTCCTCGAAATTGCCCCATCGCAACTACACCCCAATGGATATGCTCTGTTGAACAGTTTATTTATTGTATTCATAGAGCATCTCTTTCGGCCACCGGCTCCTACAGAGATTAGATATCTTTTTAACATCAAGAGTAGGGGAGACAGCCTATCTTTTACGTTCCTGGAGGCGGTCAGGAATTGTCAAGTAGTAACCAGATCCTGGACAAGGCAGAGTTACTTTAAAAAAGAATGGTTCTACGTTCGATGCCCCCCCAGGATTTGTCAGCCGATGGTTAGTCAGACGTAAGTGTCGCAGTCTTTTCCAAGAGTTATCAAAATAATTGCGGTTGGTGTAAAACTAACATCTTCTTTTCATTATAGCCTCAATTTCACGACCTGAAGGCGGGTACTTCAAAGAAATAGTAAGGATCCTTCAAGAAATTCCAAATGAAATGAGGGACATCGATTCGATTCTAACCGACAGAAATATGAGAATTGTCGGACTGATAGAGCGGAGACAAAGCATAAGGCTCGAAGGGACACTTAGGGAAACCTCGAAGAAAAAGAAGTTGAAGCGCAAAACACCCGGGGTCGTAATAACCGAAGGAGACGACGAAGAGAGAACACCCATGGATGATGAGCTTGTTGTCGGGTCTCCGGCCGGATTTCAACTGACCGGAGGAAAAAGAAAAGGCAAGGCTGCTGCTTATAAATGCCCTAAGTCTTCGAGGTGGAAATCAGTTGTGGTTTCTTTGCCTACCACCGGTATTAGAATCTCAGAGGCTCCTCCCTCGCCAACAGAGAGTCCTTTTGAAGGGCTTGACGATATTCCAATTCCGGATTATGTGTTGTTTCAACATGACATCGGGTTGGAGGAGCTTGATAGTGCTCTTGATCTAAGCGAGTTGCTTGCTATAAGTGCGGCCGACATTTCCGGTTGGTCGGGGGGTTGCACATACATACACTTCACAGCACTACATGATTTCCAATCATAAATTGTTCAATTCAAGAGATCACTAAGTCGTGTTTTCTTTCTTTTTACAGGCACCATGTCCGGACGAGGCTCGATGTTAGGAAGTCTTCGTTCAGCTCGCCGATCTTCTTCATATTATGAATCACTAAGGAGGAAAGAAGATAGAGATCGCGATCGTGGGTACTCTAACCAGGAACATCAAGAGAGAGATAGGGATAGGGAGTACAGACATCGATCCTGATCCAGCTCTCCTCCTCCTAGACTCCCTACATAGCCTTCGGGTCAAGGGAGACAGCTAGTAGAGCCCCCTCATCACAAACCATCTTCACATGCTTCTAGGCCTGAGTCGCAACGCCATAGAACTGAGGTTGAGCCTCCCGTCATCGTTGATCAGGCTATCACTGAGCCCACTGGGGAAGGGGCCATTAAAATCGCTCAACTAAGGAAAGAGTTCCCAAATATATGCTTCGACGGCTAGGTTTTCCCCCTCATTTAAATAGAATCCCATCGGAGGCGGAGAACACAATGCATGATTACATTCATGACATTTATTCCCAGTATAAAGAGTGGGCGAAGGCTATAGAGAAAGCTTCGAAGGTGGCCTTCGAGTGGGCTAAACTAATCGAAAAGTTAGAATCTGACCTCGCCTAGAAGGACCGCATTGTCCAAGTGCTTACTGATGAATCCGAGTCCTTTCGAAAATCAGAGATAGAGGCCACCAAAAATTCCGATGAGGTGAACTCGGCCATGGAGAGGATGAGGCAGACACACTTTGCCTTGGTGGAGCAGATGGGTCATCGCAACACCACTGTCACAGCTGAAAGAGACGCTACTCTGAAAGAACTTGCCGAACTTAAAGCTAAATTTTCCGAAATCATCAAGGAAAAAGATGATGCAAACAAAGCCGCCTAAGAAGCATGTGAACAGGCCGTTGTGCTTCGAGGTGAACGGGATGCGGCCACGGCTAAGGTCCGAGCGGTGGAGACCGAGGTCGAGGAGAAAGTCCGAATGGCTGAGTCCAGGCTAGAAGCTAATATCGAAGATCTCCTCATCGTTTATAATGCCAATGTTTTGAGGCACAGAGATTTAGCCTGGCTCGACAACTACCCGACTCATTTACATAACGCTTGGGGTCGATTGGTTGAGGAGGAGAAGGCGTTTCATCTGGGTGAATCAACAGATGAGTTTGAGCTTCAGAATTGTATGTTAAACGAAGATGAACGAAAGATTCTCCACAAGTCGATGATTTTGCATGAGAAAGAAAGGCTCGGCACCCAACACTTGGAGGTCGGAGAAGGTTCAAGCGATAAGCGTCACGATGTGAGTGCCGAAGTACATGCGCCAACCCAGCCTGAATTTGTACCTACGGTTGATCCCCAGCCCGTTCCTGCTTATAATCCGGATCAGCCGCAGTTATCTTCGGTGGGAGAACAAGCTTCTGAAGCCGTTCAGCCGTCAACGAGTCAAATTGAGGAAGGTACTCCGAACATTCTGTATACTTGCGTGAAATCAGGAGATTGATTTGAAACGTTTACTAACAGTCTTCCCTTTTTTTCTATCCAGTGACTGGAGTTACAGCGATTGTGCCTCCTGCAACTCAAGAATCAGATCAAGTGCAGGAGGTCATCATCACTAAAGCGACCACCATAACTACAACTGCGCCGATCGATGGAACATAGGGGAGCGCGCTTATCTTCGATGAATAGATGATGGAGGAACTCCTCGGTCGTCACAGCGACCCCTTTGTAGACCTACCGTTTGTTATGGGTGGAAGTGTACCTGCTACCAACTCTTTAATGCCAACTACTGATTCTCCTAGCCAGGCCCAAGCAATTCGTGAAGAAGAAATATTGGTCAAAATTGACGTTGAAATGGAGGCAGCGACTCTTGGTGGTAGTTTTGGAGGTGGGATGGTGGCACCTGGTCCGGCTCCGTTAAGGATGATATCACCTGGTGGTACAGTTATTGATACCAGTGTGCCTATCCCACCTCCTATAGTTGATCCAGTTCCTCTGACTCCACCTTCAGGGAGCATTCCTGTACACTTGAGCTCGGATGAGGAAGTCGATATCATGCCCCCTGCTGGAGATCGGCCGTCGAAAGACAAAGGCTCGAAGAGAAAGATAAGTGGCAGCTCCAGTGGGTCCACACCAAAGGGAAAACCGAAAAAGAAAAGAGAGTAGACGTGCTTCTTCGGTTTATTTTTGACAGATAGATAGGAATTTATCTTCATTTCTTTTTTGTAAGCCGTGTATAGATGCGGGTTCGGCCCCCGCTATTAGGAATTTTTGGGATCAATTTGTAAAAAAATTCTTTTCGTAAATAGCTGAAAATGAAACAATATTTTGCTTTGAATCCAATGTGTGTTTATTTGTTTAAGTGTTCCAGCATTTGAATTCCTTGTTTAGTACACTTGCGAAGTTTCAACTTTTGAATTTCGATTGAGTTCATCCGTCAAGTCCTGAAATCACGGCCACATGTCATGACTGGACATTAAGTTGAACTCGACGTTGTACTGCTTCAGTCAGTGATTGACACTTATGTTCTGCCTTCGAGTTTCGAGGATGAACCAAAAAGATTGGATATCAGTCGTATCTCCTTTAGTGCATCATGCTTAATGTCATTGAGTTGACGTTGGAACAAGGAAAATCTGAGTGGTTAAATCACACTCGCTCTTTTGTCGATGATTGCATCCATGCTCCGGGGATTGCAATAGTGTACCGGCGGTTGCTCTCGCCTGCTTGACATTTGCCATTTCGTCCGCACTTTAGGGACTAAAATAAATTCGCGGGCGCTCAGTTACACCCGACTTGAGTTCACACTCCGGTCCACGCTCTAGGGACTTCGTTTATTCTCCGGTTCGCACTTTGGGAATCCGGATCATTTTGATGTTTATACTCCAGCCCGCACTCTGGGAATCTGGAGTTAGGTGAAGCTTATACTCCAATTCGCATTCTGAGAATCCAGAGTTGGTAAACAGACAGTCAATCACATTTGTTGTATGTTTTTGAATTTCGCTCGCACTTTGGGAACGAAAGGTGTATCAGGATTGTGGATGGTCGGATCACATCCACCTTGAGTTAACAAGTAAGGTCATTAGATGGACGGGTCCACCTTCCTCAAACTTGATTCGAATATAGGTGAAGTCGTTAGGCAGACGGATCCACCCTCTTCGAAACCTTATTTGTAAGTTTATACTCCGGTTCACACTCTGGGAATCTAGAGTTAGGTGAAGGATTGTCGTGTATCAATCCTTTTTAGTCTTTAGTGTGATGGCTTATCCCCGAGCTTGTGTTTCACTTAGTGAGTGACTGGTCGTATCGCAGCCACTCCCTATTTGAATAAATTCTACCATATGATGGAACTTAGCTCTCCGTGCGTAGTGATGATCATATGAATTATTTCAAGTAAATCACAGCTCTGGCTCGAAGAGATTGCATTTTATTGCTGAAATAAGAAAATACGGCAAAGTCAGTTGCCTTATTACAAATTCTAACCCCGAAATTCAGAAACAAATTGCAAATGAAAAAATAGACTGAATAAAAGAACAGAGCTGGTTATGTGTAGTAGCGATGAAGACTTTCGCTGTTCCAGGCTCTCGGAAGATTGAGACCGTCAACGGTCGATAATTTGAATGTGCCATCTCCGAGCTTTCGTTCGATAACATATGGTCCTTCCCAAGTTGGTTTCATGTGTGAAGGGACCAGATAAATTCTTTTGAGTACGAGATCACCAAGTTCAAAGGTTCGAGGTCGGACTTTAGCATTGTATAGTCTGGTGACTTGACTCCGATATGCGGCCGCCCTCAAATCAGCCTCCTTACGCTTCTTATCCAATAAATCAAGAGATTCAGCAAGTAATATAGCGTTTGTCTTTGGATCGTAGTATGTCACACGATGAGAAGGTACTTCTAACTCGACTGGAATAACAGCTTCTGAACCATAAGAGAGAGAGAATGGAGTGTGACCGATCGTGGACTTATGGGTCTTACGTTAGGCCCATAAGGCCATAGGAAGTTCATCAACCCACTAGCCCCAGGCTTTTTCCAGTCGTTTCTTCAGAATAGACTTTATAATTTTATTTACAGCTTCGACTTGCCCATTCGCTTGAGGGTATGCGACTGCGGAGAATTTTTTCTGAATGTGGAATCGTTGACAAAAATCCTTAAATTCTGCACTATCGAATTGGGTCCCGTTGTCAGTGATAATAGTACGTGGGAGACCAAATCGGCAGATGATGTTGCACACTACAAAGTTGATCACCTTCTTTGTTGTGATTGTAGCAAGGGGTTCAGCTTCTGCCCACTTGGTAAAGTAATCAACTACTACAATGGCGTACTTCGCACCACCTTTGGCTAGAGGTAAAGAGCCAGTAATATCAATGCCCCATACTACAAATGGCCATGGGCTGACCATTTAAGTTATCTCATTAGGCGGGGCTTTAGGAATCCGAGCATGTTTCTGACATTTATCACATTTCTTGGCATAATCTACTGCATCGCGGTTTACGGTCGGCCAATAGTATCCATACCGGAGTACTTTCTTGGCGAGTGCTTGCCCCCCGGTGTAATCGCCACATTCTCCTTCGTGTACATCATGTAGTACTCGTTTGATTTCATCGTGAGCGATACACCAGAGTAAAGGAACAGACTATCTTTTTCTATACATAACTCCATTTTGAATAATGAACCGCGAAGCTTTTCTAAGAATCTGCCTTTTTTCACTTCTACGCTCTGGCAGGGCTCCATGTTTGAGATAATTCCTGAATGGAGTCATCCACGACTCCCTTTCGGAAACGACATCAAATATCCAATCGGTTTCCATCTGATTAACGCTTGGCGAAGATAATATCTCTACGGGAACAAGTCCCATTTGCTGTGCTTCACCTGTACTGGCTAACTTTGCTAATGAATCGGCTTTCTGGTTGTGTTCTCGCGGTATGTAATAAATAGCATAATAGTCAAACTGATTCAACGTCTCCTGAACCTGAGCAAGGTAAGCGGCCAGTCTTCGATCCTTGGCTTGGTACTCCCCTCGAACTTCACACACGACCAATTGCGAATCATAATAAATTTCCACCGCAATGATCCTCAAGTCTCTTGCAAGTATCAATCCAGCCAGTAAGGCTTCATACTCAGCTTCATTATTGGTTGCATGGAAGCTGAACTTTAGAGCATAGCATATAGATCGACCTTCAGGAGTTTCTAGCACAATCCCTACACCTGAGCAATGGTCATTTGATGCGCAATCTGTATGCAGCTTCCAGATATACTTGGGAGATTCACTAGTTTCGGGTAAGTCCTCTGGGATGGTAAATTCAGCAATGAAATCTGCTAGGACTTGTCCTTGAATGGCTCGCCTTGGAGTGTAAGTAAGGTCAAACTGACTTAGTTCGATATTCCATTTAAGTAACCTACCAGACGTCTCAGGACGCGTAAGGACCTGTCGTAACGGCTGGTCAGTGTAAACGGTGATTGGGTAAGCCTGGAAATATGGACGGAGCTTCCTCGAGGTGATAACAAGATAATAAGCCAATTTCTCTAGCTTTGGATAATTTTTATCAGCTCCGGTTAGGCGCTTACTTATGTAGTAGACCGGCTTTTGTATTCGGTCTTCCTCCCGAACTAGGGCTGCACTGATTGCGTTTTCTGAGACCGCTAAGTAAATGTACAAATTCTCATGATCAATAGGCTTTGACAAAATTGGCGGTGTGGAGAGATGCTGAATTAGTGCTCGGAATGCGCCCTCACATTCCGTAGTCCATTCAAAGTTTCGCTTTCCTTTCCGGATCAGATCGAAGAAGGGAATGCATTTATCAGTGGATTTTAAAATGAACCTACTCAATGTTGCTACTTTCTTGTTGAGACTCTGGACTCGCTTTATAGTTTTCGAGGTTTCAAGATTTCTGATCGCCCAGATCTTTTCGGGATTGGCTTCGATTCCTCGAGCGTTGATGATAAACCCAAGGAACTTTTCGGATGCTACCCCAAAGTGACATTTCAATGGGTTGAGCTTCATTCTGTATTCTCGGAGGATATTAAACATTGACTCTAGATCTCTGATTTGATCGGTGGAAAATCGCGACTTGACTAGCATGTCGTCCACATATACCTCCATGGTTTTTCCAATCTAGTTAGCAAACATTCGATTAACTAACCATTGATAAGTTGCCCCAACATTCTTGAGTCGAAAGGGCATAACATTATAGAAGTAGAGTCCCATATTGGTTACGAAACTGGTATGCTCTTGGTCGGGCAAGTGCATGGGTATTTGATTATAGCCAGAGTACGCATCCATGAAGGATAAAAGTTCATGTCTAGCCATTGAGTCTACAAGTTGATCAATTTGTGGAAGTGGAAAACTGTCTTTGGGGCAAGCCTTATTCAAGTCTGAGTAGTCAACACATGTTCTCCATTTCCCATTCGCCTTTCGGACAAGTACAGGATTGGATACCCATTCCGGGTATAATGCATCTCGAATGAATCCATTTGTCTTAAGCTTATCTACCTCTTCTTTAAGGGCGGCGGATCTCTCTGGATCCATACCACGTCTTTTTTGCTTGACCAGGACGTACCGCGGGTCAATATTTAGTGTGTGGCTCGCGACGTCTAGCGAGATCCCACACATATCAGAGTGTGTCCAGGAAAACACATCAAGGTTTACCCGGGGAAATTCAACCAATCCCTCTTGCATTTGTCGGCTTAGCTGAGATCCAATCTTTATCATCTTTGAGTCATCATTATTGTCGATTGGAACATCGATCGTCAGTTTGGCTGGAGAAGCGTATTTACCTTCATCTTCACTTTCGATATCTCTCGGGTCAAGGTCTCTTTGGAATTGATTGGGGTGCCCAGGCTCGGGCCCAAGCGCTAATTGTTAATTATCAGCAAAATGGACGCAGAGAGATTCCTCTACGCCCTTTCCTTTTTCTTTCAGTTGCGCCTCACGCAGCTCAGCAACGTAACAGGCTCGCCCTGCGGCCTGATCCCCTTAAACAACTCCGACACCATTATCGGTAGGGAATTTCAAAGTCAAACACCATGAGGCGATGGCGGCCCTGAATTCAGCTAGGGTTGGTTGTCCCAAGAAAGCATTGTATGGGGAGTTTATATCCAAAACAACAAACTGTAGTATCCGGACTCTCCGGCGCTCTCCAATTCCCAGTTCCACTGGCAATTCCACCACTCCGGTGGGTATAGTTGCACTTCCGTTGAAACCGTGAATGCGAGACTGACATGGCTTCAAGTCTTTAGTCTCCATTCTCATCTGATCGTAAGCTCGTTTAAACAAAATATTCACAGAGCTCCCGCTGTCTACCAAGATCCTCTTCATCCAAGCAAGACCTACTTGATCTAATATGACTAGTGGATCAATAGTGAGGGCTTCGACCCTGTCGGCATCCCGACCTCGAAACACGATGTCATCTGTCATCGTTCTTTGTTGTTTGGCTGGAGCCCCATCTTCAGAATTACTACAACATTCAAAGTCCGCATGCCGGATAGAGCTGGCATACGACTCCATTTCCTTCCAGCTTCGGTCTGTTGGGTGAGGACCACCACAAACAGTATTTATCACCAACCTCCCGCCAGTACGAGCGGGTTCCTCCTGTCTATGATTTTGACTCGATGGGCCCGCACCTCCAGACTGCAGTGCCCAAACAAACTGTTCTAACTTCCTTTCTCTTATCAACTTTTCAATGAGATCCTGCATGTGATGGCATTCATTTGTGTTATGGCCATAGCTTTCGTGGAATCTACAAAACTTTCCCATCTGAATTTGTTTCTCCGATGACTGTTTCGGAGTAGGCTTCTTGTACTAAAGAGTATTGCAGGTTTGTAAATACACGTTCTCCAGCGACGTATTCAGAGGAGTATAATTATCAAACATTGGAGCTCTGCGTCGTGGACCACGGTTCTGATCCCGTTTTCGATTTTGGTTATTATTGCTTTTTTGTTGATCTAGTTTATTTTGAATGTCCAGTTGCACTTTTCCAAAGCTCTCCCCAGATTGTTTAACAGTAATATTACTCTGAATTTCTTCCATGCTAGGTCCCGCATCATCCTTCTTCCTAGACTGTTTCGCATCCTCCCTTCTCAAGAATTGGGCTGCCTTAGAATAGAAATGGTCCATTGATGCAGGGGGTTTCCTGGCCAACCAGTTGCCGAACTCAGAATCGGGATCAATCATTTTAGTCAATGCCATTAGAATAGAGTTATCATTTAGGTTGCTGATCTCAGCACATACAGCATGAAATCTCTCTAAATAACGCCTGAGTGTCTCTCCAGGAGCTTGAGTGACACTAGATAAAGTATTAACATCCTTCGGCCTCGCGACATGCATATAGAATTGCTCAATAAACTTCGTTGCCAACTGATCGAAGCATGAAATAGAACGAGGTGGCAATCGAGTAAACAACATAGTCGCTATGCCCCTAGAGAAATCGGGAAGCTTCGGCACTTGACTGCATCGTCAGCTCGTGCAGCATTCATCAACCATTCATACTTCAGGATGTGTTGGTTAGGATCAGAGCTCCCTTCATACACGGGTAAGGTCGGCATCGTGAATCGCCGAGGTGGTTCAGCATAAAGTACCTCATCAGTAAAAGGGGTATGACTCCGGGAGATTCCCCAGTCGTCATTGCTAAGTCCTTGACTTTCGTGGATCATTTGACGGATCATTGCTGATAGATCGAGCGTTTGGGCATTTCGAGCAGGCTGGGCCAAGGTGTGGTCAGGTTCCACAATGCGAGGAGGGGTCGGTCGTTGTCGACGGTCCGTGCTCGCCTCCTTGGTTCTATGTCCTCGGGGACATAAGGCTCGGGATGGTATTCACGCTGGTGATGGTTCGGATCTGTTTGATTTCGGGTCTCAGCACCTAAATCAGTGGTTGTTGTGGTACGGTCATCAGTAACATGATGTGGGGTAACGCCTCCTTGGGAGGAGGTTCCAGTTTGACAGCTGGTTGATGGGCCAACTCTCAGTTGCCCAACATTCATGGTATGCTAATGCCCAGTAGCCTGTGTGTAACTTCCATCTAGCCGTGGGCATGTAGATCTATGATGATAATCGGAAGAGGCTGAACGCTTGGTGGAAGAATAGGAAGCTTGATCCCTCCTAGACCTCCATCGTCGCTGACGGTTTAGTTGATTAGTTAGTTCCGCATTAGCACGGAGCTGTTGAGTGAGCTGTTGGCGGCTCTGAGTCAATTCCTGCATCAATATCTGAAATTCTTCTCGGGTGACAGGGTCGTGCGGATCTGACGGTCCGGTAGCACTCTGATCGGTAGGAAGCGGCTGCATGGGATTTTGTCTGTCCCGTCCTTCTGGATCTGCAGCTGTAGAAATAGTCCTTGTGTTAACCATGGCAGATGATGAAGCTCTCTCCTAGACTTGTAGCAAATCTGAATAGGACAGAAGAACTTCTGAAATCGAGATCTGGATCTTCTCCTTGGATATTTGCAATCAGGTATCGGCAGTAGATCCAACGAGCAGAAGGAAAAAACTGGTTTGCTCTTAGTGAAAGCACCAAAGTGTTTGTACCAAAATTGGGCACAACACTCTTCGGAAGGGTTTGAAGAGATAAAAATGAAGAAAGCAAATGGAAAAAGAGGATTATCTAACAAACACTTCAAAAACAGATAAGAAAGTACGCAGGAACACATAAATTTAGAGTGATTCGGCGTAAATTAAATCTTAATTAAATGGATTTAATAGTTTTATTCAACTCCTTTTAATTAATAAATAATATTGGTGAATTCAACTAGTAAAATTTATTTACAAATATAAATAGATCGACTAAATATTGATAATTAAATATAAAACGATATTTAAATCTGTAAAATTGCCACTGGGGCACTATCTCGGATTTTGACAAAATTAGTTTTATTGGATTTGTAATAATGGATTATTATATGCCGTCAAATTTCATGGCGATCAGACGTATTGTTTGGTCATGCAAGATCGAAATGCATAGGAATTAATTTCTGAAATTTAATATAATAATTGGGTTTGAAAAGCTATCTTTTGCTTATGATCGAATTATGGCTCGGGACTAGTTTCATTGTGATCGGAATAGGGGTATAACATATAGAATGTCGGGCGGCACGTCTCATTTGGAGTTCGAGATTTTTGGGTATGTCCGACCGGATATTTTTATATAAAATATATATATATATCCTACTTTATATGTCCATATAAAGTCTACGATGCCCCACCTCTATACTCACACTAGCCAAGGACACTACGGGGGAATGCCGTCGACTAGCACGAAGAATAAGGCTGTTGAGGAGCGACCATCTGTGTAAGTGCTTTGTGCGAGTACCGATATGTCAAATAATATAACTTACAATTCATTCCAAAAGGAAATCCGACATATCAAATACAAACTCAAAGCTACCACACAATGGCTAAGTGGACTTCGGAAACAAATATAGTAATAAACATAACACAAATCAGTCACAGATACTCATATCACAAAGGCGGAAACAGATATGAATATATCACATAGAAGTGTACATCAAAGTAGTGGTCAAACAAGGTCCACTACATCACAAAAGAATAGATACAAGTGCTAGACAAAAGAATAAGTATACATCAAGGAGTCTCTATCTCAAATGTATACTAACAAAAACTACTATGTTAAAGTAGTTAGCCAAAATTCAGGTGAAGGACCGTGATAAGAAGTCATGCAGGAGCACCTGAAATACCTCGGTCAGACCCGAGTATTATTTAAGAAAAAAATAATAAATGGATCAGTTTAGCTATAAATATCATATAAAATGAGATAGGATAAGAGATATGACAAAAATGTGTGATAACAAAAATGCCATACTATAACAAATAAGGCAACATCAAAAATCATACAATATCTCATTATATTCTCAAACATCCAAAAAGAATGGCACATTCTTTAAATTAATCACCAAACATAAATATTGGCAAACATATCGAAGCCAATCGCAAAATCGATGAAACGTAAATACTAGAAATCATCAACTAGAAATCCAGAAACGCAAATGGAATGCTAATCCATAAAATGAGCCGGTGCAATGACGCAGTACAATAACGGTACGTCCGATGAACCAAAACTCAAATAATTCGGAACAACGACGCAGTACAATAACGGTACGTCTGATGAACCAAAAACTCAAATAAGAACATGGGTCGCTAGCCCATAAAAGAAATGAGACGAAGCTCCACATAACGGGGTATAGTCCCCCACGTGGACAAAGAGACATCGCACATCGCTAGTCTAAATCTCAGAATGATCAACATAAATACTAGAAATCATCAACTAGAAATCCAAAATCACAAAAAAGGGGGAAGGCCTATCTCAAACGAGAGCATGAAAACTCACCAACATGTGTATCTCAAACGGAACGCTATTCCATGGTCGCTAACCATCAAATTTGAGCCAAAGCTCCGCAAACGGCCCGAAGACCACGGGTCGCTACCTTGCCAAATTTGAGTCGAAGCTTCTCAAACGGGGTTTAATCCCCATACCAACAAAGAGACATCGCTCAATCGCTAGTATAAATCATAAAATGATCATCATCGATCAATAAAAAGTGTCGATTACACTAAGCTAGTAAATAAATGAGTTTAGCTTCATGTCCCATAACCACTGGCTTAACTTAAATATTTACGAACAAACTGTAGACTTCCACTCAAAGATTATCACAAGATTTTCAATCGAACAAGTCCAAAAATTAACCGATGAAGTAAACGCAAGCGTTTCATACCACTTGTTATACTAAGTCATTTAATTAGATTTCTCATACGAATGAGGTAAAGGTTTGTATATACTAATAGATTGAAAAACGGGTTTAGAAACGAGCTTTGTATTTAAAAGTAGTGTTGAAATCGTTTTTGTGAAAGAGTTTGAGTATTTACTACTAATATAGAAACCTTTGTATTTTAAAGTGACAAATCACAAAAATGATTGTAGAAACAATCAATCATCAAAAATTCACATACGAAGATGTGAATCAAATCCATATAAATCGATATCGAATCCATCAAAATTGATATTCCCAAAAATCTCGAAGAAGAAGTCATCAAAGTCGATAATAAATGAAAACAACAATTCGGATCAACACGAATCGATTAAAATTGGAAACCCATGAAAAATAGGCAAGTTAGACTAATACAAGCAGGTCAGTCGACTGAACTATATGGTCAGTCGGCTGTCACAATGTCTGGAAACTTTCGGTTTCCAGGTCAGTCGACCGAACCATAAGGTCAGTCGACTGATACAGGCACAGAATATTTTCTGTCCCCTAGTTCAGTCGACTGACCTACTGGCTCAGTCGACTGAACCTGCTTCCAAAGCATTATCAGCCTAGCCCCCAAGAGGGGCAAAATCCTAATCGGAGGCGAACGGACGAGCAATGGACTAAGGATTTACGCCAAGCGACAACCCAACCTTGTATGGCTCTTCGAAACACCCCAAAAATGTGTTCAAACATCAAAGAAAGGATTTTTAAAGATTTGACCTTAAAACACCAAAAATTGAAATATTCATCAAACCAATTCAATCCAAAAGCAAATGGACAAGAAATAGATATTAGGAATTACTACCAAACAACTATCAAAGATATAGACATAGATGTGAGTTCAAAAACTCACCTTTAACTCAAAATCTCAAGTGAGATGCTCTAAAACAAGCTAAGATCAATTCCTCTTCAACAACAACTCAAAAAGCTCCAATCTAAGCTAATAAGCAAATATTTCCTAAGTTAGGCTTTAGAAATTTCTAAAATTGAAGAGAGAAAGAGATGGAGAAGATGGAGAGGATGCTTACCTATGCTTCTCTTTGAATTTGGAGCAAGAACTTGGGTTTCCAAACCAAACTAGGGTTTGGAATTTCTATTTCCAATCTTTTTCCCCCATTTCTCTTGAGCTAGAGTGTTAGGAAATATTATGAAGGAATGAAGAGGAGTGGAGTGAGAGTTAGGGTATTAGATGGGTTCATGGGATGAAACCCAAACCCAAAGCCCTAAATGAAAATATCAAAATTTCACTCAACTCCAAACATATCGACGTTTATACTCAAAAAGGTCGCAAACACCATTTTGGACTCAATGAAAGTGGTCTCGAGTCCTAATTCGACTGTTTGCAAATAGTGACATTTCGGACTAAAAATCCGACTAACGATGCTATATTTAAATAAAACATTTAGATATACAATCGTAAAATATGCGGGTTGTTACAGACTCCCCTCCTTAAAGAAATTGTGTCCTCGCAATAATTAAGAGGAGAATAAAAAGTAACAACCATAAAAACATATCAACATAAAAGAAAATTTGAAATAAGAATTTCACCATAAAGAGCACGAAAGAGTAAGTCCGGATGTGTTTGCTTGATGAATTCTCAAGATTCCCAAGAGAAATTCTTAGGATTTGAGGACCATTGAACTTTCACAAGAAGAACATCTTTATTTCGAAGGCATTTAACCTTCGAAGTAATGATACGAATAGAATGTTGCTCATAAGTCAAATTAGGCGAAACTTTAATTTCTTCAATAACACCGAGCTCAAGAATAGAATCGGAATCTCGAGGGCATTTATGTAGTTGAAAGACGTGGAAAACATCATGAATAGCAAAAAAAATTGAGCCGGTAACTAAAGGCGATAAGCCACGGAACCAATACATTCGGTGATGGGAAATAGACCAACATATCGAGGTGCTAATTTTCTCGGATCAACTGAAACGCACAACACCCCTCATAGGTGAAACACAAATGAGTACCAATAAAATCTGGACCTAAAACCAGCTTCTCACCGGCTTTAAGCCAACACGAAGGAGATCGGCACGGCCTTCCGTAGAGTGCCTCGAAAGGTGCCATACCAATACTAGATTGGAAGCTATTATTGGAAGAAAACTCAACAAGAGGAATATGATCTTCCCAACTTCCACAAAAATCAAGAACACATGCATAGAGAAGATTTTCAAGAGTTTGATTCCCACGCTCTATTTGTCCATCGGATTAAGGATGATAAGCGATGCTAGAATTAAGCTTTGTTCCCAAAGCTTTTGAAGACCTTTCCAAAATCCACTAATGAACATTGGATCACGATCGCTAACAATAGAAGTAGGAACTCCATGCAATTTAACAATTTCCTTGACATAGAGTTTAGCCGAAAGAGGTACGGTCCGATTGGACCGAACGGGAATAAAATGGGTGGATTTTGTAAGTCTCTACTATCACCCATAGGCTATCATGGCCCGAACGAGAACGGGGAAGACCGACAATAAAGTCCATGGAAATTTGATCTCACTTCCAAACGGGAATGTCCAAAGGTTGCAATAACCACCGGGCCTTTGATGTTCGGCCTTAACGAGTTGGCAAGTCGTACAACCCTTAATAAAGTTAGCAATATCAGATTTCATTCCATCCCAATAACAAAGTCGCTACTACTACCGGGATGAATGGTAAATTTAGAACGATGAAAATCTTCTAAAATGTCTTTACAAGGATTACAAATGTTTGGCACAATAAGTCTACCAAAATTTCGAATACCGCCACGAGCATCAATATCAAAGTCTTTCAAACCTTCAATATCAATTTTATCCCTACAACTTTGGCTAAGAAGAACCAATTCGGGATCATGCTTTTGAGCTTCAAGAATGCGGTCTAAAAGAGAAGGATGAGCCTCAAGGCTACACAAAACAAGAGATGAACATGAATTGGATTCACGGTCTCGAACCTCACAAGTGGATAAAGTCTCGAGATCATTCCATTCGGATATCATCATGGAAACAACCGTTTGTTGCTTACGACTAAGGGCATTGGCAACATGATTTCCCTTTCCGGGAGTATAAAGAATATCAAGACCATAAGATGCAAGGAACTCGAGCCAACGTTGTTAACGCAAATTAAGTTCCTTTTGAGAAAATAAATACTTCAAAGATTTATGATCGGTGTAGAGAACAAATTTCTCTTACAAAAGATAATGACGCCAAATTCTAAAAGCAAAAACAATGGCCGCGAGCACTAGATCATGAATATCCTGTCTCGGCAAGCTTTAATTGTCTAGAAGTTCAAGCGATAACACATTCCCTTTTTACATGAGAACGACACCCAAACCAATACGACTAGTATTGGTATAAACCATAAAGTCTTGGTTCCCTTTAGGAATCACAAGAATAGAAGTATCGGAAAGGAGTTCTTTTAAATGATCCTCTTTCCCGAAAAGCTAAGACATTCAAAATTATAATTAACTTTATGTAATCATCTTTTTAGAAAAAGTTACTTATTACAAGTCAATTTATTGTGTATGACTGTCGTATCATAGCGTTTAGGAGATTCCTATCGATAACGTTGATCAAGCGCATCGACCAGAATTCTTAAAGCACTCAATGGGCAAAACAACACAAAATCATCTTCTATATGATAAACATGTCTCTTAAAAATTTTACAAATATTCTTTGCTCGTTTTAAGAACAAAATCAAATCATACTTATAAATATCTTATTAAAAAGATTTGCAGATTTTAAATTGTTATTTTCATCCATAATCAATAAATACAAAGATAAACTTATCGAGATATTCGTTGAATACTCGATTCATAAGATGGATGAGATAAGGTAGAAGGTTCGTCAAACCGAATGACATAACGAACCACTCACAAGAATCATAACGAGTGCGGAACGTGGTAAGTGGAATGCTACCCTCCGCAACTCGTAGCTGATGAAAACCGGTGGAAAGGTCGAACTGAAAAGACCTTAGCACCACTCAATAGATTGCTCAGGTGGTAATCCTAAGACAAGCTCAAAATTACCGGGAAATTTACAAACTACATGAATGAGAGAAATAACATTTTCCTCATCATGTAGATTTAAATAATAAAATGATGCCACCAAATTAGGAATCGAAATCAATAAGAAAAATAGAAATCTGCTTAACAGATTGAAGATGTCGAAGATAGAAAGTCCGCTCAGGACATAGGATATGGGCTTCATAATGATTAATCCAATCCTTTCCCAAAAATCAATTCTGAAGCCTAAGTAACGCATAACATGCAAATCGGCTCGAAAAGAATAATTACATAAAATAATCTCGACATGTTTACAAAGCAAACTGAGTGTTGCGGATCCACCAACCGGATTCGCAATTCTCAGTGAAGTCATCAAGCCTAAAATATTTAAAGAAAAGGTATCAACAAATTCTTTTGACATAAAAGAAGGAGATGTACCTGTACCAAAAGAATTTGAATAGGAAAATCATGAAACAAAATAATGCCATCAAGGATAGAAGGAGAAATACCTTGACCATGAGAAGTATTACTAGGGGCTTGCACAACATTTAGCTTTCCCTCTCTCCTACTTTGAAGTTTGGGACATGAAAATAAAAGATGACCCACCCTTTTGCAATAGCGACAAGAAAAGGGTTTTGGACACTCAATCCCATAGTGGTCCATAGAACCACAATTGTAGCATTGTCCACGACTAGAGGTAGGAGTCTTTGCTACCGAAATTGCCTGCCTCCCTTTCTTGTTGGGATTAGGGCTTTTGAACTTAATACGCCTCTTCTAGTTGATGTTGAAGTTTTGTTTGGCATCCATAACTTCAACATCACTTTCTTTATCGGCCTCTTCAAGTCGAAGAGTGATATCTACAAGCTGATCGAAAGGAACTTCGAGTTTTAGAGGCAAAACCTTTTTGGAGTCATTACTCAAAGCATAGATAAACTTTTGATTCTTTACAAGATCCAAAAGTTGTTGGGCAGACATAAATACGCCATCCAGAGAAGGACTACTAGATTGACCGACGCTGGGACTGCCAGATCTAACCATCTCTTCTTCTTTAAGAAAGAAAGAAAAAGAAAAAAGGTTATTCTCGAAATGAATATCAAACAAACTTGATTGATAAAACAAGGCATCATAAAAAGAAATAGGATAGAACGGTACGAAGACTCGAATTAAATCCTATGGCACGACTCTTAAGAGAGACTTAGGACAATGATCCTTGCTAGATTATTTTACATTGTTCCGATGTTTGGCTTGATACCAAGCTGTGACGCCCCACCACTATACTCATACTAGCCAAGGACACTACGGGGTAATGCCGTCGACTAGCACGAAGAATAAGGTTGATGAGGAGCGACCATCTGTGTAATTTCTTTGTGCGAGTATTGATATGTCAGATAATATAACTTACATTTCATTTCAAAAGGAAATATGACATATCAAATACAAACTCAAAGCTACCACATAGTGGCTAAGTGGACTTCGGAAATAAATATAGAAATAAACATAACACAAATTAGTCACAGATACTCATATCACAAAGGCGGAAATAGATATGAATATATCACATAGAAGTGTACATCAAAGTAGTGGTCAAACAATATCCACTACATCACAAAAGAATAGATACAAGTGCTAGACAAAAGAATAAGTATACATCAAGGATTCTCTATCTCAAATGTATACTAACAAAAACTACTATGCTAAAGTAGTTAGCCAAAAGTCAGGTGAAGGACTCTGAGAAGAAGTCAAGCAGGAGCACCTGAAATACCTCGGTCTGACCCGAGTATTATTTAAGAAGAAAATAATAAACGGATCAGTCTAGCTATAAATATCATATAAAATGAGATAGGATAAGAGATATGAAAAAAACGTGTGATAACAAAAATGCCATACTATAACAAGTATACATAAGGCAACATCAAAAATCATACAATATCTCATTATATTCTCAAACATCCAAAAAGAATGGCACATTCTTTAAATTAATCACCAAATATAAATATTGGCAAACATATCGATGCCAATCGCAAAATCGGTGAAACGTAAATACTAGAAATCATCAACTAGAAATCCAGAAATGCAAATGGAATGCTAATCCATAAAATGAGCCGGTGCAACGACGCAGTACAATAACGGTACGTCTGATGAACCAAAACTCAAATAATTCGGAACAACGACGCAGTACAATAACGGTACGTCCGATGAACCAAAAACTCAAATAAGAACATGGGTCGCTAGCCCATAAAATAAATGAGACGAAGCTCCACATAACGGGGTATAGTCCCCCATGCGGACAAAGAGACATCGCACATCGCTAGTCTAATTCTCAGAATGGTCAACGTAAATACTAGAAATCATCAACTAGAAATTCAGAAATCACAAAAAAAAGGGAAGGCCTATCTCAAACGGGAGCATGAAAACTCACCAACACGTGTATCTCAAACGGAACGCTATTCCATGGTCGCTAACCATCAAATTTGAGCCGAAGCTCCACAAACGGCCCGAAGACCACGGGTCGCTACCCCGCCAAATTTGAGCCGAAGCTTCTCAAACGGGGTTTAATCCCCATACCAACAAAGAGACATCACTCAATCGCTAGTCTAAATCATAAAATGATCATCATCGATCAATAAAAAGTGTCGATTACACTAAGCTAGTAAATAAATGAGTTTAGCTTCATGTCCCATAACCACTGGCTTAACTTAAATATTTACGAACAAATTATAGACTTCCACTGAAAGATTGTCACAAGATTTTCAATCGAACAAGTCCAAAAATTAACCGATGAAGTAAACGCAAGTGTTTCATACCACTTGTTTTACTAAGTTGTTTAATTATATTTCTAATACGAATGAGGTAAAGGTTTGTATATACTAATAGATTGAAAAACAGGTTTAGAAACAAGCTTTGTATTTAAAAGTAGTGTTTAAATCATTTTTGTGAAAGAGTTTGAGTATTTACTACTAGTATAGAAACCTTTGTATTTTAAAGTGACAAATCACAGAAATGATTGTAGAAACAATCAATCACCAAAAATTCACATACGAAGACGTGAATCAAATCCACATAAATCGATACCGAATCCATCAAAATGGATATTCCCAAAAATCCCGAAGAAGAAGTCATCAAAGTCGATAATAAATGATAACAACAAATTGGATCAACACGAATCGATTAAAATTGGAAACCCACGAAAAATAGGCAAGTTGGACTGATACAAGTAGGTCAATCGACTGAACCAGATGGTCAGTCGGCTGACACAATGCCTGGAAACTTTCGGTTTCCAGGTCAGTCGACTGAACCATAAGGTCAGTCGACTGATACAGGCACAGAATATTTTCTGTCCCTTGGTTCAGTCGACTGACATACTGGTTCAATCGACTGAACCTACTTCCAAAGCATTATCAGCCTAGCCCCCAAGAGGGGAAAAATCCTAACCGAAGGCGAACGGACGAGCAACGGAGACTAAGGATTTACTCCAAGCGACAACCCAGCCTTGTATGGCTCTTCGAAACACCCCAAAAATGTGTTCAAACATTAAAGATAGGATTTTTAAAGATTTGACCTTAAAACACCAAAAATTGGAATATTCATCAAACCAATTCAATCCAAAAGCAAATGGACAAGAAATAGATGTTAGGAATTACTACCAAACAACTATCAAAGATATAGACATAGATGTGAGTTCAAAAACTCACCTTTAACTCAAAATCTCAAGTGAGAAGCTCTAAAACAAGCTAAGATCAATTTCTCTTCAACAACAACTCAAAAAGCTCCAATCTAAGCTAATAAGCAAATATTTCCTAAGTTAGGGTTTAGGAATTTCTAAAATTGAAGAGAGTTAGAGATGGAGAAGATGGAGAGGATGCTTACCTAAGCTTCTCTTTGAATTTGGAGCAAGAACTTGAGTTTCCAAATAAAACTAGGGTTTGGAATTTCTATTTCCAATCATTTTCCCCCATTTCTCTTGAGCTAGAGTGTTAGGAAATATTATGATGGAATGAAAAGGAGTGGAGTGAGAGTTAGGGTATTAGATGGATTCATGGGTTGAAACCCAAACCAAAAGCCCTAAATGAAAATATCAAAATTTCACTCAACTCCAAACATATCGACGTTTATACTCAAAAAGGTCGCAAACACCATTTTGGACTCAATGGAAGTGGTCTCGAGTCCTAATTTGACTGTTGCAAAAAGTGACATTTTGGACTAAAAATCCGACTAACGATGCTATATTTAAATAAAACATTTAAATATATACAATCGTAAAATATGCGGGTTGTTACATCATCATTCTAAGGCAATACCTACATATTTTAAAGCTATCTTCACCTTTCCCTGTTGCGTACAGCCCATACCTCACTTCCCTTTTATACAACATGCCTGTAACATGTAAAATGAGAAATTTTCCCATTTCAAAAATCCTAATCAAAATAAGTAAGCAACTAAAAATCATTAAAAAAAATATTTGAACTCGTATTAGGTTGTGCTTCTCGTCCATGGCTTCGTATTCGAATACGATCATTTTTGTGTAGTGTTTGTTTTAGAGCAGCGAATAGGGTTTGATTTTGTTTGAATTAGTGATGGAATTTGGGTATTGGAATTGTTGCTTTGGGTTGCTCGCATCGAAGGGCATCAAAGCTGTAATTTTAGAGACGCACGACGCTAGGTGGGGGTCACAACATGGAGCAGTGTTGATGAGTTAGGAGCAGGTTGCGATTTTTCTAGGAGCCTTAGGGGCATGATTTTTGGTACAGGGGAGTCGGGTTCGTCGAGAGCAGTGCATCGGTGAAGACGGAATCGAGTTTCGTCGTGTGTTGCTCCGTGTCAGTGGATGATTATGCATGGCCATTTGGGTTTAGTGATATCACTGTGCACATTTTTAAGGATTGGGGAAGAAGGAGTATTAAGGGTATTGTTGTAATTTATATAAAGTTGTTATTTATTAATTTAAATTAATTAGATAACTTATAAAATGTGTATCTCACTACGAGGTCGGAGTCGAACGTCGTTTTTTACGTTGGACATGTGTCATCGAGATCTTTGTAATAAAGTTGGTTTGGTTGGATTTGGAGCTTGTTGGAATTTATGCTAAAATCGAACGACCGTTCTATTTTAATCTAAATCGGAACATTTTGGCGGAAACCGAAAATCAAAGTGAGTTTAACTCATATTAAATTTTATTATATCATATCAAAGATGTTATAAACATTTATTGATTGCTTGAATGTTAGTTAAATTGTTTGATTGATTGTTTTGGTTGAATTTCCGTCCGGAAAATAGATGACATATTAATTTGATCATTATGAACCCATATGATTATATATATATATTAATAATCATTGTTTTACAAGGAAAATCTATAGAGAGACCCTGACTGATTTCTCGCCAATAATTATTTATTTACATCCATATGTTGTTATATTGATGGTTAATTAAAATAAATCCTAATATTCCATTTAACTTGTTAAGTGTCGTTATAGCAATTTCGTTATATCGTCATTTACTAATTTTCATCCCCAAATCCCATCCTATGTTTTTGAACTTGAGCTTGTGTTTTCGCTAAACAAAATGTTAAACTTCATTAATCCTTTTGATTAATGATATTTAAAATAATTAATCATTTTAACTAATGATTTTGGGATTTATTAACCAATTTAATAAATGATGTTTAAAATTGTTTATCTATAATTCAAATGAGACAAGATTTAATTAATCGTTTTAACAAATGATTACATGAGCTTAATTAGTTATTTTAATTAATGATAACTAAAATTAATAATCATTTCAATTAATGATATTTAAAAGTAATTAGTCATTTTAAATATATTTGAATTTAATTAATCATTTAATTAATGATTGTTTTAAATTTAACTAATTGTTTTAATTAATGATATTTGGAATTTAGTTAAATCATTCTAATTAATGATTTTTTTATAGTTAAATAAATCATTTTAACAAAATATGTTTAATTTATCATTTTAACTAATGAGGTTTGAATTTAATTAATCCAATTAATTAATGATTATTTGAACTTATTTAATTTTTTAATTAATGGCATTTATTATATAATCATTTTAATCAATGATGTTTGTGATTAATCATTTATTTTAATTAATGATGATTTGAATTTAATAATCTTTTTTAGTTAATGATATTTAAAGTTTGTTAATTGATTTAATAAAAGTGATTAGAGTAAATTAACTAATATAATTGATTTAATAAAGATTTTAAAGTTAATTTACTGGTGATATAAAAGTGTTTTGGAAATAATTAACTATTTTATGTAAAATAATTGATTAGTTTGCTTAAAAAAATTATAAATGTGATTAGTTATCTCTCGGGATAATTAGTATTGTTTTAAATTTATAAAGGTATTTAAAGTGTTTTATTATCTTTAGCGATAATAAATATTGTATTATATTTATAAAATAATGGTTTATAAATGAGAAAATCCTTTAAAATATCAGTATTATAAATTTTAACCCTTGTTGTAATAAACCATTATTATAAATTTTGTCTTATAAAATAACATTTTGAAAGAGTATTTCTAAAAAGTGTTTTACCAATACTGAAATAGGGAAATCAAGCACAAGTTTGGTTTTTAAAAGTTAAAGTTCGATTTCGGTTATAGAAAAATAGTTCCATAATTGATATCACTTATATGTAAAGGATCTGGTTATACTTTTAATGCTAAACGTTAAGGCTTGGACTTGTTTCTATCTCGAAGGTTAAAAATGTCATCAAGGCGATGCCTAGAGGTAACACTACCTCAACTTCCCTGGATTCATTTTCAATCGAGGGATAACACTTGTTTGGAATCAATGAGTAGTGGTAAATATATGAAATTTAATTTCCATATACGATCATTTTAATTATCCTAATAGTTGATTTATTAATTATCGGATTCAGCTTTCTCCATGGTGTATCGTCACCTTAAAAATGATGTGCTGCTCTTTGAGCTTTGTTATCCTTTGTCGGAAATGACTAAACCAAAGCGTGTGTTTTTTGGGGCCAAGTTATGTGGGGTTTCTCCCATTATGGTATTTTCACATCTCATCTTGATTTTGGTGTACCATTGTGACGCCCCACCTCTATACTCACAATAACAAAGAGTATTAAAAGAAATACTGTCTGTTATTATGAAGAATAAGGCTGGGTAGGAGCGGCCATCCGTAGTTGGCCTTACACTAGTATTGGTTACCTCGATAGGAGTGGTATATATTTTAAATTTTCCATCTCTTATTTATTCACTCCCATCGACATACCCAATTCCAGTATAAAACAAGCTATGATGGTTCATAATGGTTTAGGACAATATATATAAAAACAACACAGATACACAAAGAATGCGGAACACAGATAAAAACAAAAGTCTCATATATATAACTGATGTCGGTTACAATACAGTTGACACAATACATATGATACAACTACAATTGTCGACTCTGGAAGTTATATGTACACGTACATTATCAACTAATATACATGAATACATATCAACCTATACTATGACACAATTACTCCAAAAGATGTGAAAAGTCTTCATAGCTCAAACAGCAACTCAAAGCAGGAAATCTACAACCTGAAATAACTCGGGTCTGACCCGAGTATTACATTCAAAAGAAAATAATACACGGGTCAGTCTAATTCAAACTCAGTTATTAGTGCATAGAAGCAATAATAATCAATACCAAATAGATGACAGTCACGGAAATCTCGTATATCCAACTCTCGATACGAGAATTGGATAACGGCATATATATATATATATAACACTAATCAGTGTTAAACAACGAATCAACAATCCAAATCAGAATACAACTCCAAAGCATTGAATTTAACCAACGAAACTATTCATCAAATCGAAACATCAATTTAAAACTGTCAAATCTGATAGGGCTGCAGTACACGCACGCGTGTACTGCCTCGCCACTATCGCAAAGGGATACACAAAAACTCAGTGAAAGTCACAAATGATCACAAGGTCAAACCCCGAAGTACCGGATTCAACTCAAGTGAATTCGGAAACAAATCCCAACAGGAGGAAAACTGCAAAACACAGGCAACTGCAGACATAAACGAATACAAAGCAACCACCACGATGAACTGCAGTGGAAAACAGATGCAAAGACAAGGGCAGAATGCATCTACAAGGAAGACAGTGGCAACAGTTCGGATGACAGTGAACTAAAGTGAAGACCACAAAATACTATCAAGGGCAAAAGCTCGGCAATGTCAAAGCCAAGAAGAATTACATGACAACTAAATACAATTGTCAAGGCAAGCTACAGAGCAAGCCCAAGTGACTACAAGAATGCACAAATGAAATCATAATCATCAAAGCATCAAGGCTTTAGTGATGAAACAATGCTGCAGATGCAAACAATTATGACAAAGCAACTCATCAAGCTCACAGGTTCGAGACGTACACAGGGCAATTGAAACAGACTCAACAGATATCACAAGAGATACAAGAGAAGCTACAACATGAATAGAAATACAACCTATCAATGTGCAAACTTCGAGGTGGCATCACGTGAATGCCAGGCAAGAATGCAACAAAATTACAGTCACAAGAAGATAAATCAGCAAGCAACCAGGCCGCACACTCTAATGCCAGCCGAAGTGAAGGCCACTAAGATAAACAGTGGACAGGAGAGACAATACATGGGTGTGACAGTGAACTAGGCAGTGCAAACTTCAATTTCGAGAACAAAGGCAGTAGTATAACACAATTGAACTACAAAGGAGTGGAGTGAGAGTTAGGGTATTAGATGGATTCATGGGTTGAAACCCAAACCAAAAGCCCTAAATGAAAATATCAAAATTTCACTCAACTCCAAACATATTGACGTTTATACTCAAAAAGGTCGCAAACACCATTTTGGACTCAATGGAAGTGGTCTCGAGTCCTAATTTGACTGTTGCAAAAAGTGACATTTTGGACTAAAAATCCGACTAACGATGCTATATTTAAATAAAACATTTAAATATATACAATCGTAAAATATGCGGGTTGTTACATCATCATTCTAAGGCAATACCTACATATTTTAAAGCTATCTTCACCTTTCCCTGTTGCGTACAGCCCATACCTCACTTCCCTTTTATACAACATGCCTGTAACATGTAAAATGAGAAATTTTCCCATTTCAAAAATCCTAATCAAAATAAGTAAGCAACTAAAAATCATTAAAAAAAATATTTGAACTCGTATTAGGTTGTGCTTCTCGTCCATGGCTTCGTATTCGAATACGATCATTTTTGTGTAGTGTTTGTTTTAGAGCAGCAAATAGGGTTTGATTTTGTTTGAATTAGTGATGGAATTTGGGTATTGGAATTGTTGCTTTGGGTTGCTCGCATCGAAGGGCATCAAAGCTGTAATTTTAGAGACGCACGACGCTAGGTGGGGGTCACAACATGGAGCAGTGTTGATGAGTTAGGAGCAGGTTGCGATTTTTCTAGGAGCCTTAGGGGCATGATTTTTGGTACAGGGGAGTCGGGTTCGTCGAGAGCAGTGCATCGGTGAAGACGGAATCAAGTTTCGTCGTGTGTTGCTCCGTGTCAGTGGATGATTATGCATGGCCATTTGGGTTTAGTGATATCACTGTGCACATTTTTAAGGATTGGGGAAGAAGGAGTATTAAGGGTATTGTTGTAATTTATATAAAGTTGTTATTTATTAATTTAAATTAATTAGATAACTTATAAAATGTGTATCTCACTACGAGGTCGGAGTCGAACGTCGTTTTTTACGTTGGACACGTGTCATCGAGATCTTTGTAATAAAGTTGGTTTGGTTGGATTTGGAGCTTGTTGGAATTTATGCTAAAATCGAACGACCGTTCTATTTTAATCTAAATCGGAACATTTTGGCGGAAACCGAAAATCAAAGTGAGTTTAACTCATATTAAATTTTATTATATCATATCAAAGATGTTATAAACATTTATTGATTGCTTGAATGTTAGTTAAATTGTTTGATTGATTGTTTTGGTTGAATTTCCGTCCGGAAAATAGATGACATATTAATTTGATCATTATGAACCCATATGATTATATATATATATATTAATAATCATTGTTTTACAAGGAAAATCTATAGAGAGACCCTGACTGATTTCTTGCCAATAATTATTTATTTACATCCATATGTTGTTATATTGATGGTTAATTAAAATAAATCCTAATATTCCATTTAACTTGTTAAGTGTCGTTATAGCAATTTCGTTATATCGTCATTTACTAATTTTCATCCCCAAATCCCATCCTATGTTTTTGAACTTGAGCTTGTGTTTTCGCTAAACAAAATGTTAAACTTCATTAATCCTTTTGATTAATGATATTTAAAATAATTAATCATTTTAACTAATGATTTTGGGATTTATTAACCAATTTAATAAATGATGTTTAAAATTGTTTATCTATAATTCAAATGAGACAAGATTTAATTAATCGTTTTAACAAATGATTACATGAGCTTAATTAGTTATTTTAATTAATGATAACTAAAATTAATAATCATTTCAATTAATGATATTTAAAAGTAATTAGTCATTTTAAATATATTTGAATTTAATTAATCATTTAATTAATGATTGTTTTAAATTTAACTAATTGTTTTAATTAATGATATTTGGAATTTAGTTAAATCATTCTAATTAATGATTTTTTTATAGTTAAATAAATCATTTTAACAAAATATGTTTAATTTATCATTTTAACTAATGAGGTTTGAATTTAATTAATCCAATTAATTAATGATTATTTGAACTTATTTAATTTTTTAATTAATGGCATTTATTATATAATCATTTTAATCAATGATGTTTGTGATTAATCATTTATTTTAATTAATGATGATTTGAATTTAATAATCTTTTTTAGTTAATGATATTTAAAGTTTGTTAATTGATTTAATAAAAGTGATTAGAGTAAATTAACTAATATAATTGATTTAATAAAGATTTTAAAGTTAATTTACTGGTGATATAAAAGTGTTTTGGAAATAATTAACTATTTTATGTAAAATAATTGATTAGTTTGCTTAAAAAAATTATAAATGTGATTAGTTATCTCTCGGGATAATTAGTATTGTTTTAAATTTATAAAGGTATTTAAAGTGTTTTATTATCTTTAGCGATAATAAATATTGTATTATATTTATAAAATAATGGTTTATAAATGAGAAAATCCTTTAAAATATCAGTATTATAAATTTTAACCCTTGTTGTAATAAACCATTATTATAAATTTTGTCTTATAAAATAACATTTTGAAAGAGTATTTCTAAAAAGTGTTTTACCAATACTGAAATAGGGAAATCAAGCACAAGTTTGGTTTTTAAAAGTTAAAGTTCGATTTCGGTTATAGAAAAATAGTTCCATAATTGATATCACTTATATGTAAAGGATCTGGTTATACTTTTAATGCTAAACGTTAAGGCTTGGACTTGTTTCTATCTCGAAGGTTAAAAATGTCATCAAGGCGATGCCTAGAGGTAACACTACCTCAACTTCCCTGGATTCATTTTCAATCGAGGGATAACACTTGTTTGGAATCAATGAGTAGTGGTAAATATATGAAATTTAATTTCCATATACGATCATTTTAATTATCCTAATAGTTGATTTATTAATTATCGGATTCAGCTTTCTCCATGGTGTATCGTCACCTTAAAAATGATGTGCTGCTCTTTGAGCTTTGTTATCCTTTGTCGGAAATGACTAAACCAAAGCGTGTGTTTTTTGGGGCCAAGTTATGTGGGGTTTCTCCCATTATGGTATTTTCACATCTCATCTTGATTTTGGTGTACCATTGTGACGCCCCACCTCTATACTCACAATAACAAAGAGTATTAAAAGAAATACTGTCTGTTATTATGAAGAATAAGGCTGGGTAGGAGCGGCCATCCGTAGTTGGCCTTACACTAGTATTGGTTACCTCGATAGGAGTGGTATATATTTTAAATTTTCCATCTCTTATTTATTCACTCCCATCGACATACCCAATTCCAGTATAAAACAAGCTACGATGGTTCATAATGGTTTAGGACAATATATATAAAAACAACATAGATACACAAAGAATGCGGAACACAGATAAAAACAAAAGTCTCATATATATAACTGATGTCAGTAACAATACAGTTGACACAATACATATGATACAACTACAATTGTCGACTCTGGAAGTTATATGTACACGTACATTATCAACTAATATACATGAATACATATCAACCTATACTATGACACAATTACTCCAAAAGATGTGAAAAGTCTTCATAGCTCAAACAGCAACTCAAAGCAGGAAATCTACAACCTGAAATAACTCGGGTCTGACCCGAGTATTACATTCAAAAGAAAATAATACACGGGTCAGTCTAATTCAAATTCAGTTATTAGTGCATAGAAGCAATAATAATCAATACCAAATAGATGACAGTCACGGAAATCTCGTATATCCAACTCTCGATACGAGAATTGGATAACGGCATATATATATAACACTAATCAGTGTTAAACAACGAATCAACAATCCAAATCAGAATACAACTCCAAAGCATTGAATTTAACCAACGAAACTATTCAGCAAATCGAAACATCAATTTAAAACTGTCAAATCTGATAGGGCTGCAGTACACGCACGCGTGTACTGCCTCGCCACTATCGCAAAGGGATACACAAAAACTCAGTGAAAGTCACAAATGATCACAAGGTCAAACCCCGAAGTACCGGATTCAACTCAAGTGAATTCGGAAACAAATCCCAACAGGAGGAAAACTGCAAAACACAAGCAACTGCAGACATAAACGAATACAAAGCAACCACCACGATGAACTGCAGTGGCAAACAGATGCAAAGACAAGGGCAGAATGCATCTACAAGGAAGACAGTGGCAACAGTTCGGATGACAGTGAACTAAAGTGAAGACCACAAAATACTATCAAGGGCAAAAGCTCGGCAATGTCAAAGCCAAGAAGAATTACATGACAACTAAATACAATTGTCTAGGCAAGCTACAGAGCAAGCCCAAGTGACTACAAGAATGCACAAATGAAATCATAATCATCAAAGCATCAAGGCTTTAGTGATGAAACAATGCTGCAGATGCAAACAATTATGACAAAGCAACTCATCAAGCTCACAGGTTCGAGACGTACACAGGGCAATTGAAACAGACTCAACAGATATCACAAGAGATACAAGAGAAGCTACAACATGAATAGAAATACAACCTATCAATGTGCAAACTTCGAGGTGGCATCACGTGAATGCCAGGCAAGAATGCAACAAAATTACAGTCACAAGAAGATAAATCAGCAAGCAACCAGGCCGCACACTCTAATGCCAGCCGAAGTGAAGGCCACTAAGATAAACAGTGGACAGGAGAGACAATACATGGGTGTGACAGTGAACTAGGCAGTGCAAACTTCAATTTCGAGAACAAAGGCAGTAGTATAACACAATTGAACTACAAAAGCATAGTGACAACATGTATTCAGGTACATGAAGACGACAATACAAATGCACACGTGAACTAAATGATGGACAAGTGTGCATGTGAATGCAACGTGAACCAAATAGTGCACTAGTAAGTGGCAGCAGTATAAAGCTGCAATCAAGTAAATATGAGTTATGTACACAAGTGAATGTACATAACAAACTGGACATGGCAAAATGAACCCAAATATAAAATCTAATGCAGAGCCAAATGAGTGCACCTGTGCACATGTTAGAAATGCTCATAACGAATATAAAATGGTTATGAATAACCATATATGAACAATGCAACAACTCAAGGGATGCAAGAGAACTCCAACTGGTTGATAAAACTCATGGGTCAAACGACCATGCTACGTGTATGAACATGGATTTCTTGCAACCGTGGCGATATAGTGTAATACCACACAATTTATCTCAGGGGACATAAATAATCACAGAACAAAGGAGTAGCCTCCAAGACCAGAGGAACAAGTCCGGATGTAAGGCATAAAGGCGCACAGTATTAAGACAGTAGCACTATACAAAGTGTATGCATGTATCTCACTCGAGAACCAAAGGAAATGATACTACTCAAATGAAACAAATCAAGCGACATGATGAAGCAGTGCAAGATCAAAAGAAGCTCAATTGCAAACGTGACAGTGAAAAAAAAGGATGCTAAAGCCAACTAGAGCAGGTTCGAACAGTTTAAAGTCCACATTATACCAAAATGCAAATCAAAGCCGTAAGTATTTGAACAGACTCGATGTCGAGTTGCTGTTCTAAAACGCAGTAGCAATTTCTAGTTGAAACAGAAGTCAAGGACGAACACAACTGGCCAGAGACGAACTCAAGTAAAATAATATGCAGTTCACAATCAAAATCGAAGCCGAATATCAAATGAAGTACAATTCAATATCTAAACCAATGTCGAAGATAACCAGAACCAAGTTCGAACTATACCAAGTAACCAGGGAGTCCCGAAATCTAATCAAGTCAGAACTCAAGTTTATATGCAGATAAACAGTGTAGTGATGGAATTACAGTGATATGCAAATGCAACAGGTAAGGGATGATTCAAAAGCTACACAATATCAAAGTGCTACTAGAGGCAGTGGATAACATGGCAAAAGTCGAACCAGGCCAACATCACAAAATCGAGTGTGCAGCCGAAGACAACTACAGGTACAGATACAACAAAAATGCAGATCCAACTCCTCAAATGACCGAGCAAAGTTCAAAGACAGC
Source organism: Allium fistulosum (assembly GCA_030737815.1). Lineage (NCBI taxonomy): Eukaryota > Viridiplantae > Streptophyta > Magnoliopsida > Asparagales > Amaryllidaceae > Allium > Allium fistulosum. The sequence goes on from CM060903.1 coordinate 1,180,254,230, forward strand.
GAGCTACACCAACTACAAGCCCAATGTGACAACAAACACGAATGAAATGCAACCACAAGGCATGGAACCATAGTGGAACAGGTCAAGCAACAACATGAAGCAGTGCAGACTACCCTAAATGAAGACTACCCGAGCTTATCTCAACAATATGGTAATCCAGGACAGGTTGTACAAAGAATGGCCAGGGACATAATATGTAAATCCAGACTCAATCAAAAATGAACAATGCTCAGATAAGGTCAACAGTGGTGATGCAATGCTAACAACACTTAGATGAACACATGGCCAAGGTTAAGTAACAGATCAAAGTCAAAACTGATAGCCAAGGGTATTAACCAGCTCAAAATCAAAACCGAGAACATCAAGTATTAAATTCTTTTCTTCAAATCTTGTTAAAATAAGAGAAAACATCATTCTCGAATTAGAATCGAGTACCGAAGTACAGTTAAGCGAAATCTCAAGCCAAAGCCGGAGCTAGCAAACTCATGAAGCCAGAGAGTGAAGTAAAAATCATCAAACTCAAAATCAAATTGAATCCTCATCAAAATTATAATTTCCCAAAATCATGTTTGCAGATTTCAAACAAAAATAAGTGTCGTGGTATACAGGAATCGAACCAAGACAGCAAGAAAAGCATTAACATCTTAACGAAGTCGAGCGACCTAAGATTGAAAGAGATGTGAGTGATAATTCACTCACCTTTTCCACGAAGAAGGAGCAACCGAGCTGAGCTCAAGACGAACGATCGACAAACTCTAAAAGCGGCGACTGCGGATTGCAAAGCCTAAATTTCGAAAAGAGGAACGAACGAAAGGAGGCCACCATTTTCGTTCGTTAGTTTAGGTTTAGGTTTAGGGTTTTCGAATCCAAGTGAAATGGGGGTCAGGTCTTGGATTATCACGGCATCAAAACAAAGAAACACCATGGGCCGAGATTAAATTTAAAGCCCATGAACTCTTAACCAAATTTTTGAAAAGGATTTCAACTCGAATTAAAACTTCAAATAGCAATTAACAACAATTTTTATCGTCATTGGACGAAAATAAATCGTTATAAAACTCCGGGTTGTCACAGACTCCCCTCCTTATAGAAATTGCGTCCCCGCAATTTTCATAATTAAGGTTGTTAATAACAATTAATTTTCTAACATAAACTGGTTAAGCTAGAAAAATAAAGATCGAGAACACCAAAACCGAAGAAAACTTTTAATTCCATAAAAGAAATTTACAAATTCTCACAAAATCTAATCATCAAATAGATAATCAGAAATCGACAAAACTGGACAAATGCAATTGTCAGTAATATTCAATTATCAATTAGATAATTAGAATACAGAAATCACAAAACAGCAATTTAATATAATCAACATAATCTAGAATCAGTTAGAGACTAGAAAATCTTACAATCAGCAAAATTAGCAATTGCCTAATTATCAAAACGATAATCAGAAATCCCAAATCAACAATTATTCAATTATAAAAAACGATAATTAAATCTCAAATCAACAAATATTCGATTATCAAAAACGATAATCAGTTCTCAAATCAACAACTATTCAGTACAGTATACATGTACACATACTCTCATGAAATTAACTCGTTTTAATTCCATAGTTCAGCTTTAAATCTCGATTTATCAATTTAATTTGGTCATATCTCTTTGCCATTGAACACCATGTGTGCATTGCAAGGGACTCAATTCTGTTAACCCTTGGACAAAGGCCTATAGGACTTAAACAAGTCATGCACATACCCATCATACTCCTTATGATGAATAGATCAAGGCTTCTCTCCTAGATTAGTTTTATAATCTAGTGACCAGTCTCATTTCTTATTTCGGAAAATCTCAATTGTCCATACTTTCATTCATGAAAATAATGCTTTATTTCATTTCTCCAGTTGTCTCATTCAGAATTTGTTTTATCACTTGCATATCTCCTATATTCAAGAATGTCATGATCTCTTAAACAAATCCAGTAGAATTCTATAAAAATTCTTATACTCAATTCTATTGTGAACATAGGGTAAGGTTTTAGAGAAAAACCTATAAAACATTTTAGATTTAGATCTGAACAAATCAGCACATAAATAATTTATTGCATTGTTCATCTCCAATTTAAAACAATCTAGACATAAGCATGAACCTCATTTGTTCACACTGCCTAGCTTATTTTCCAGTTCCATTTTACATTTTTATATGGTCCAAACTCTTGCCTTTGAACAGAAAGTGTGCATTGCAAAGGAATCAATTCTGTTAACCTTTGCACAGAGGCCTCCAGGACTTGAACAAGTCATGCACATACCCATCATCCACCTGATGATGAGTAGATCAAGGCACCTCTCCTAAATTACTTGGTAATTTAGAGACCATACATATTTATTCATTTAAGGAATTTTCCTTTTTAACTCCAGAAATACTCTTGTAATCCTTTCTTCATTTCATAAGTAGGGAATTTATTTTCCTTAAAAATCATATCTAAACATACCAACTTTCATGCCAAATTTTACAACCCATTTCAAAGTCATTTCTGCTTGATCGCACTTTTTTTTTATTGCTTTGTTCATATCAAATTTTTTTTTTAAATGAACTAGACATGAGCATAAACCTCTTTGTTCATACTTCCTAATCCATTATTATTATTCAATACCATATTTCTCAGTAAATTTATCAAATTATTTTCTTATAAAAACTGAGTCATAAACTCATTTCTGTAATCAGGTTATATGATTGATTAAACAATTTTTAAAACAAAATTAGTCAATGCCAAAAGCAAATCAAAACAGTAACCAAAAATTCAACCAAAATGTCATTCATGATCATCATATATTTATTCAGAGAAATAAAGATTAACAGAAATCATAATATGATTTTCATATAAAATAATTGGTTGCCCTTACTTGGGTCTTAATGCCATAAATCTCATAAGTGATTATCACTTACTTTCCTCTTCTTTTGAAAGTGCAAACTGTTAGAAATTTTTATAAAACAATTTTCATTTTAAAACGATTTCCCAATTACGTGATTAAAGCAGCAATATTAGTAACAATTTCGATAAGGAAATTGTACTTCTCAAAATACCGTAAAAACGGGTCACAAATCTGCATTGCGGTATAACCGCTTGAAAACCCACTTTTAAAATTTGACGGTTACTGAAGCCAAAGCGACAGTAATTTTTAAACGTCAAAATCTCATCAAAATAATTTACACCACAATGTATCACCAGTGAATTTTCATTCATTAAAATTTTCAACTAAACTCCGTGCTTCAAAACATAGCACTAGTGTAAAAATCCCGTTATAAAGGTAACGGCAACAAAATACGTTTCATAACCAAGCATCGGTTCAACGTAAAATTAATGCAGTAACGTGCAACTCAAATTTGCACGTACTACAAAATGAACAAAGAAATCTTTCGATTATATCTTCAATGAAGACAATTCAAAACAGCAAAATCTAATCAATAGATGATTAGTACAAAAGAAAGCCAGCGGAAATTTCAACAAAAATCACATAACTGTAATTTCTTCGAATCCTCAATTCGGATTCGAAATTCTCAAAGAAACAAAATAATTATAGCTATGTAAACAACCAATGAAATTTTAAATTTCATATTTCAAAAAAAAAAATTTAAATCAAATAGATTATTAGTTGTACTTAGCGAAGACAGCTTCACTGTTTTCGCTGCGCACTCTGATAAACAATACTCAAATCAATCAAATCATCAGAACACAAATTCACTTTTTATTTTTAAATAATGATATTTAAAAACTTTCATCAAAAATTTTAATCTTTAGTTTTGACTCAAAACACAAAGAAAACATCGACAAATAGTTGTAACACATGTTCCATCCAAGTTATGTTTTATATTATGTCCATAAACCCCAAGCTCTGATACCAACTGTGACGCCCCACCTCTATACTCACAATAACAAAGAGTATTAAAAGAAATACTATCTGTTATTATGAAGAATAAGGCTGGGTAGGAGCGGCCATCCGTAGTTGGCCTTACACTAGTATTGGTTACCTCGATAGGAGTGGTATATATTTTAAATTTTCCATCTCTTATTTATTCACTCCCATCGACATACCCAATTCCAGTATAAAACAAGCTACGATGGTTCATAATGGTTTAGGACAATATATATAAAAACAACACAGATACACAAAGAATGCGGAACACAGATAAAAACAAAAGTCTCATATATATAACTGATGTCAGTTACAATACAGTTGACACAATACATATGATACAACTACAATTGTCGACTCTGGAAGTTATATGTACACGTACATTATCAACTAATATACATGAATACATATCAACCTATACTATGACACAGTTACTCCAAAAGATGTGAAAAGTCTTCATAGCTCAAACAGCAACTCAAAGCAGGAAATCTACAACCTGAAATAACTCGGGTCTGACCCGAGTATTACATTCAAAAGAAAATAATACACGGGTCAGTCTAATTCAAACTCAGTTATTAGTGCATAGAAGAAATAATAATCAATACCAAATAGATGACAGTCACGGAAATCTCGTATATCCAACTCTCGATACGAGAATTGGATAACGGCATATATATATAACACTAATCAGTGTTAAACAACGAATCAACAATCCAAATCAGAATACAACTCCAAAGCATTGAATTTAACCAACGAAACTATTCAGCAAATCGAAACATCAATTTAAAACTATCAAATCTGATAGGGATGCAGTACACGCACGCGTGTACTGCCTCGCCACTATCGCAAAGGGATACACAAAAACTCAGTGAAAGTCACAAATGATCACAAGGTCAAACCCCGAAGTACCGGATTCAACTCAAGTGAATTCGGAAACAAATCCCAACAGGAGGAAAACTGCAAAACACAGGCAACTGCAGACATAAACGAATACAAAGCAACCACCACGATGAACTGCAGTGGCAAACAGATGCAAAGACAAGGGCAGAATGCATCTACAAGGAAGACAGTGGCAACAGTTCGGATGACAGTGAACTAAAGTGAAGACCACAAAATACTATCAAGGGCAAAAGCTCGGCAATGTCAAAGCCAAGAAGAATTACATGACAACTAAATACAATTGTCAAGGCAAGCTACAGAGCAAGCCCAAGTGACTACAAGAATGCACAAATGAAATCATAATCATCAAAGCATCAAGGCTTTAGTGATGAAACAATGCTGCAGATGCAAACAATTATGACAAAGCAACTCATCAAGCTCACAGGTTCGAGACGTACACAGGGCAATTGAAACAGACTCAACAGATATCACAAGAGATACAAGAGAAGCTACAACATGAATAGAAATACAACCTATCAATGTGCAAACTTCGAGGTGGCATCACGTGAATGCCAGGCAAGAATGCAACAAAATTACAGTCACAAGAAGATAAATCAGCAAGCAACCAGGCCGCACACTCTAATGCCAGCCGAAGTGAAGGCCACTAAGATAAACAGTGGACAGGAGAGACAATACATGGGTGTGACAGTGAACTAGGCAGTGCAAACTTCAATTTCGAGAACAAAGGCAGTAGTATAACACAATTGAACTACAAAAGCATAGTGACAACATGTATTCAGGTACATGAAGATGGCAATACAAATGCACACGTGAACTAAATGATGGACAAGTGTGCATGTGAATGCAACGTGAACCAAATAGTGCACTAGTAAGTGGCAGCAGTATAAAGCTGCAATCAAGTAAATATGAGTTATGTACACAAGTGAATGTACATAACAAACTGGATATGGCAAAATGAACCCAAATATAAAATCTAATGCAAAGCCAAATGAGTGCACCTGTGCACATGTTAGAAATGCTCATAATGAAAATAAAATGGTTATGAACAACCATATATGAACAATGCAACAACTCAAGGGATGCAAGAGAACTCCAACTGGTTGATAAAACTCATGGGTCAAACGACCATGCTACGTGTATGAACATGGATTTCTTGCAACCGTGGTGATATAGTGTAATACCACACAATTTATCTCAAGGGACATAAATAATCACAGAACAAAGGAGTAGCCTCCAAGACCAGAGGAACAAGTCCGGATGTAAGGCATAAAGGCGCACAATATTAAGACAGTAGCACTATACAAAGTGTATGCATGTATCTCACTTGAGAACCAAAGGAAATGATACTACTCAAATGAAACAAATCAAGCGACATGATGAAGCAGTGCAAGATCAAAAGAAGCTCAATTGCAAACGTGACAGTGAAAAAAAAGGATGCTAAAGCCAACTAGAGCAGGTTCGAACAGTTTAAAGTCCACATTATACCAAAATGCAAATCAAAGCTGTAAGTATTTGAACAGACTCGATGTCGAGTTGCTGTTCTAAAACGCAGTAGCAATTTCTAGTTGAAACAGAAGTCAAGGACGAACACAACTGGCCAGAGACGAACTCAAGTAAAATAATATGCAGTTCACAATCAAAATCGAAGCCGAATATCAAATGAAGTACAATTCAATATCTAAACCAATGTCGAAGATAACCAGAACCAAGTTCGAACTATACCAAGTAACCAGGGAGTCACGAAATCTAATCAAGTCAGAACTCAAGTTTATATGCAGATAAACAGTGTAGTGATGGAATTACAGTGATATGCAAATGCAACAGGTAAGGGATGATTCAAAAGCTACACAATATCAAAGTGCTACTAGAGGCAGTGGATAACATGGCAAAAGTCGAACCAGGCCAACATCACAAGATCGAGTGTGCAGCCGAAGACAACTATAGGTACAGATACAACAAAAATGCAGATCCAACTCCTCAAATGACTGAGCAAAGTTCAAAGACAGCGAGCTGCACCAACTACAAGCCCAATGTGACAACAAACACGAATGAAATGCAACCACAAGGCATGGAACCATAGTGGAACAGGTCAAGCAACAACATGAAGCAGTGCAGACTACCCTAAATGAAGACTACCCGAGCTTATCTCAACAATATGGTAATCCAGGACAGGTTGTACAAAGAATGGCCAGGGACATAATATGTAAATCCAGACTCAATCAAAAATGAACAATGCTCAAATAAGGTCAACAGTGGTGATGCAATGCTAACAACACTCAGATGAACACATGGCCAAGGTTAAGTAACAGATCAAAGTCAAAACTGATAGCCAAGGGTATTAACCAGCTCAAAATCAAAACCGAGAACATCAAGTATTAAATTCTTTTCTTCAAATCTTGTTAAAATAAGAGAAAACATCATTCTCGAATTAGAATCGAGTATCGAAGTACAGTTAAGCGAAATCTCAAGCCAAAGCCGAAGCCAGCAAACTCATGAAGCCAGAGAGTGAAGTAAAAATCATCAAACTCAAAATCAAATTGAATCCTCATCAAAATTATAATTTCCCAAAATCATGTTTGCAGATTTCAAACAAAAATAAGTGTCGTGGTATACAAGAATCGAACCAAGACAGCAAGAAAAGCATTAACATCTTAACGAAGTCGAGCGACCTAAGATTGAAAGAGATGTGAGTGATAATTCACTCACCTTTTCCACGAAGAAGGAGCAACCGAGCTGAGCTCAAGACGAACGATCGACAAACTCTAAAAGCGGCGACTGCGGATTGCAAAGCCTAAATTTCGAAAAGAGGAACGAACGAAAGGAGGCCACCATTTTCGTTCGTTAGTTTAGGTTTAGGTTTAGGGTTTTCGAATCCAAGTGAAATGGGGGTCAGGTCTTGGATTATCACGGCATTAAAACAAAGAAACACCATGGGCCGAGATTAAATTTAAAGCCCATGAACTCTTAACCAAATTTTTGAAAAGGATTTCAACTCGAATTAAAACTTCAAATAGCAATTAACAACAATTTTTATCATCATTGGACGAAAATAAATCGTTATAAAACTCCGGGTTGTCACAACCATCACCTTAAAACTATTATGATTTAGATGTGAAATGCTCAGATTCTCGGTAAGGATTGGCAGGGTCCGACTTGGAGTTCCTGGGGTTTTCAAGTATATTTCTGGAGGCATACTTCTTTTTAAGGGGGATGCACCCTCCTAGTCATTTTTTGAAAATTTTCCTTTCCTTATTTGATTCAAACCCTTGAATTTTTTTTATCTTTAAATTTCCATGAGAAGAGTCAACCACTATTCGCAGTGTTTAAGTATTGATTTTATCCATTCTATCAAGTTTGGACCGTTACCTTATTTTGTCTGTTCTATCAAGTTTGGACTGTTACCTTATTTTGCCCATTCTATCAAGTTTGGAATATTACCTTATTTTATCCATTCTGTCCAGTTTGGATTTTGCTTGGGTTATTTTCGTTCTTTCAAGTATGACTTTTATATTATTTATGCTCATTCATATTTGGATTTGTCTCCTGATGATTATTTATGTTCTTGCATGTATGGATGTTATTATTGTGAGGTAAAAACCTGTTTCGTATTAGCGGCATGGTCTCACAGAACTTTTATATGTTTCATATTATTTGATTTATCTCATGCTGGTATTTCTAGACTGATCCGGGTGTTATTTTATTATAATGCTCGGGTCCGAGTATTTTCCTAGGTTGTCTTTGGTATTATGGAGGTCTTGAAGGGGAGCTAGAGATTCAACAATCGTAGTGCTTTATTTTCTGCTATATTATATAGTATCCCTATCAGCATTTGTAAGGTCAAGATTTTATAACTGTCCAGCCAATAAGGTTTGTTTTTAACTCTGATATACAAGGATTTGAAAACTGTTTTAAAATGTTGAAGTACTGGAAGTAATATCTTATAAAGATATTTTGAAATAAATTTTGGAAAAGTTTGAAATAAGGCCCGATGTCTGCTTTTGGATGTGTATTGATAGTTAAATAACCGACTATCAATTTTAATCAATTTCGTTAATCATTTCAAAAAGGCCGGGATCGGATTTAATTATCCGAAAACCACTTCGATCTGGTTTGAACGTTACGAATGAATACTGTGAAGATAATAAAGATGGTGATTCGGTTTGTCCTGACCCGGGACAACTTGTATGGATGAATGCTATCAGAACATCGTCATTGGAGGACGATGGGCATTCTAAGTGAAATTATTCTTGAAAGGTAATCGTAGCCTCTAGCCTGATCAACCGAAATAGCTGAAAATCAAGGGGTATGCAGCAAGGTTAAGTGGGTCATACCCAATTAGGGTATGTTATCACCTTTCTAGATACCCTCGGATATATTATATTATGGATACGGTTGCATGCGAAAGAGCTCTCGATAAGGGTGGGAACACCCGAGGTGATAACATATTCGGTTCTATCCAGGTTAGGGATATGGTCGGTCTTGTGTTGTAGGGGATCCCCTGGAGGTCCTCGGTACATTTTTCTAGACGTGTACCGTGATAAGTGGTACCCTAGTGCCTGGTCATTGTATGGAATCCATTCTTTAATAAGCGCCGCACGGTTTTGATTGTGCCCAACTATGCTGAAACGTGAGATGCAAGCATTTCAGCTATTTTCTATTTACTTGGTTTAGACACTATTATAATATCAAATGGATTTGGTAAATATGTTTTGGTTATTGTAAGGTAAAACCCGTCGTGTTTATGTGTGACGTGGTCTTACGAGATACCTTTGTTTTCAAAGGATTTTGACAAAAGTTAATAATTAAAATTGAGTGTGTTTTCTTACGCTGGTTTTCCAGACTGACTCGGGTGTTATTTTATTATAATGCTCGGGTCAGACCGAGTATTACAGATTCAGGGTAGGAAGCTATGGAGTTCAGGAGGCGAGCTGGATGACAGAGACGTATTCCTATATTTGATTTATATTTCCGATATGTATGTTATGTATGTGAGCACAAGTTATTAAACTGTTCAGATTGATTGTTGTTTATTGTAGTCTGATAATGGGATGTATATTAACAGTACAGCTCTTGTATTTAAAATCCGTTATTATATATTATATTTTGTTCCATTGCGATTGTAAGATTCTGTGTTATTGTTTTTCTGTTTCTTCTTCTACCTTTTCTTCTTCACCCCTAATGAACTAGTGTTTCCGGCACTCGATTGCTCAGCTGTCTATACAGTGGACGTATTGATGTCCATTTTCAAGGATCGAAAATCCCCGTCTGTTACAGTTGGTATCAGAGCGGAAGGTTAAGCGAGAACCTTGGCTCTGGTGGGAATTACTCATTAGAGATAGGGTCAGTAATACCCTAGAATGAGTTTGAGTGTATTAATAGATATGAGTGTGTATTTGTTAGTGAATATAAATTGTTTTATATTGTGTTGGTTGATTTATTGAGTGGCTTATGAACCCTGGTTGGCAACAGTCCGTACAACTGAATCGATAAGGGTTTCTAAACACTTGAATAGAGTAATTCGACACAATATTGTTTTGGAATGGGATAGATGAAATAGTTTTACCCAAACCATATCTTGATATAAAAGTAATAATTTTTTGAAATTATTATATATAGTTGGAATGTTTGGATGGTAATATTATAATCAAATAAGATTATAAAATTTGGAAATGGTTTATATAACCCATTTGAAAATTTGTATAAGTATAAATTATGCAAATGGATTAAAATTAAAATTGGATTCAAACCAGAATCTGGAAATATAAATCCCGGAAAGTTTGAAAAAAAAATTTCAAAGTGGTGTGGAAAATAATAATAAGATTATTATTTTTGGGAATATTTTTGAATAGAAATTGTTTTAAAATGGATTTTGGAATTGATGAAGCACGGAACTCACTACAGTCGTTGGAAAATAACTCTGGTGATGACGGCCGCATCATCAGTGTTCAAGTTCGAGTCTCTAAGTGATGGATTGCTACCGAAATAATTGATTTGAAGATTTTTATTGGAAAACAAACGTTGTTTTTGGAAATTCCAAGAGAATTTATTTTGGAGAAAACCGAATTTGAGGTTAAAATTCCAAGGAATGGTTTGATTGAAAACAAAGAGTTATATATATGTATGTATTTGATTTCAAGTGATTTGAAATAAGAACCCGATATTTAAATTCAAGAAAAAAATTAATTAAAAGAGAGATGAAATAAGAAGAGAATAAGTATTTGAAATAAGACTTGGAAAAAGTGAACTTCAAGATGAAATTAAATTTAACTTGTGTAAGTTAAATAAATTGGATTTGTAAAAGAAAATTTGTAGGAGTTGGAATTTAACTTAAGCAAAAGTTAAAGAAAATAAATTAAATAAAGTGATTATAGTAAATAATAAATAAGATGAAATAAATAAAATGTAATAAATTAACTAAATATAAAGTGCATATGAATGTGTAAGTAAATGGAATAAATAAATATAAGTAATGAATTGTGGAAAAAAATTTGAAATTTGGAATTGGAATTAAATTCTTACTTGATTAAATGGAATGAACCAAAAATAAAATTGTTTGGAATGAAATTAATTTAAGTACAAATAAATTCGAATATGGTTCGGGAATATTGGTTAAAGGGAATTGAAATTGAAATTAAATTGGATTGAATTGGAATTAGAAATGAAAACGAATAGAATTATATATATAACTTTAATGGTAAAGCGATTTATAACCATAAGTTATAAATTTGAATGGCGTATGAATTGAATTTGGATAAATAAATTTGAATAGCTTATAAAAATTGAAATTAATGGAATAAAAGTATATTTAAGCTATAAAGTGATGTATAATCCTTAGTTAAAAATAAAATATGGATATATACGGGTATAAAATTGAGGGGAATGCAAGAAAATAAGTTGTGTAACTTATAAAAATTGGAAAAGAGAAATAGAAAAACCAAAATAAAAAAATAATTGGATGTTCTAGTAAAAAAAATCCAAACTTGAATGTTAAGATGAGTTTGAGCTCAAGTAAATTAAGTGAAGTGATTTTTGAAATAAAAATCAGATATTGAGTTGTAAAATGAAAGTGAAATAAATAAATAAAATTCGACTTATATATAAGCTGATTAAATATATGTTGAATGTGATCAAATAAAATTGGATTGAAATAAAAATGGTTTGAGTCATAAATAAATTCAATGTGAATGTAAATAAATTGAATATGGCCTTGAATATTATTTTAAACGAATTCGAGAATGAATTTGAGTATGAAATTGAAATTTGAAGTGGAATAAATGAAGAAACTAATTAAAATAATTAGTAAGTGGAATGGAATTTGACTGAATAAAAAATCAAATCAAAAATTTGAATTGGAATTTGATGGCAAGGGAAACAAACTTAAGTTATAGAGATGAAATGGTTGATGTAAATGAATTGACTTAAGTTAAAAATCTTGGATGGGAGCTTGGCTTAAATAAATGTATGAAAGGGTTCATAAATAAATTAGCATGGAATGATTCCGAGTTAATAAAATGGATTTGAAAATAATGTGGATATGAATGGAGTGCAAATAAATGGATTGAATTTGAAATGGGATAGAATTAAATATAAATTGATTTGGAATCAATTTAAACTAGCTATAAGCTTTAGTGATTATTCTATTAAATGAATATCACCGAATTTGCATGGAAATTTATCGTTTGGCGTAAACGGAAGCAAATAAAATTTTATGAATTAATAGAAGGTGAATAAATTGATTTTTAATCAATTTGGAATGGATATGGGGTTGTTTGATATAAATATGAATTGAATGCAATAAATTTTGATTGAAAATCATTTCGAATTTAAGGAAATGGTATATGGATCGATTGAAATTAATTGAATTAGTATCAGAACCTTAAATTGCTTATAAATCTTTGTTTGGCATATTGTTTATGAAATTCATGTGTTTAATTAGTTAAATAAATGAAATGTTATTGAATTGTCATATTTTAGTACTTACGTGGTTGAATTGAGTAAGTACAAGTACCTGGAGGCTGTTGGGCTAGAGTTGGGTTGCATAATTGCATATAAAATAAACCGCTTGCTTAAAAACATTAAAATATGGTACGTTTTCGGATTAAATACCGCAAATATATAAAATATTGATATATAATTTGTTTTTCGACCGTGTGGGTCGATGTATACATTTTTATCTCTCTTGACATATTGCAAAAGGCTCTCCGAACAAGGGAGACTCGGCCAAAAAATTTCGGGAATTTAGGGAGTTAGAAAATTTTTGAAAATTTTGAAGAAAAAAATTTGTTAACTAAATGGTTAATGTTCAAATTGAAATTGAAATTGAAATCAGAGATTTTGGTTGGAAAATGGAAACTAAATGTTTGGATAGGACTAAAGGGTTTAGAAAAGTGAATGTCAAGTTTTAACTAAGTGGGTTTTGAATAAGTAATGGGTTTGTAGCATTTTTCCTACCTTAGCAATTTCGAGGATGAAATTCTTTTAAGGGGGAAGGAATGTAACGACCCGGATTTTTCTATCGTTAATTTTGAATATTTAAATGGTTTAAATATTGCATTTGGAATTATAATTGAGTTTGAAAGTTTTTAAAACTGAAAGTTCAAGCGATTTCGAAAATTTTTGAAATCGTAAATTTAATCGATGCGTCAAAAAGCGATCTGGGGCACAGTCTCGGAATTCGATGAAACCAGTTCCATTGGATCCGTAATAGTGTATTATTATCGGATTTCAAATTTCGTAACGTTTGGATTTATCGTTTGGACGTACGGGATATAAACGCGTTGAAATTAATATCGAATTAATATAATAATTGGGTTCAAAAAGCTATCTTCTCCATACGATCGAGTTAGGACTCGAGACCTTTTCCATTATGCTCAGAATAGGGGTATAACATTATCAACGCCTAGCGGCATGCCTTGATAGGAGTTCAAGATTTTAAATTAAGAAATCGAGACGATTTGAAATTTTAAATATATATATATAACTGACTTGACCTTTTTAATTCACGTCAGTTGTTATTCTTCCTTTTCAAATCACTATACACATATCCTAACACGCAACCCTTCATTCTTTAAATTCAAATCACATCCCCCTTTTTAGCCCCTCAATTCAAAATCGCGTATATTATCACTTTTTCCCCTTCAAAAAGGAAATAAAAAAAATCGACTTCAAAAGAAAATGAATTCAAAATCACGTACATCCCCTTTTCTTTGATTAAAACGCGAATTCATTCCCCTCAATTCATCTTCAATACAGAAAAAAGAATTCAAAACCGAATCTTGAATCGCAATCGAGTTGGAGCGCGAGGCGCCGTTGGTTGTGGCGGCAAATCGAGTGGGATGTGGTCGCGATTTCTTGTGGGTTGGGGGCGACGCTGGAGATGCTGGTGGCGACGTAGTCAAATCTGGGGGAAAGCTCGATCGATGATGGAGGAGTGGTTACGAACGCGTGGGTTGGTGGTGGACGAGGCGGAGCTGTAGAGGGCGATGGAAAGGCGGAGGATGCTTGGTTCCTCGCAATCGACATCTAGGGATTCATGATTTTTTTAGCAAGTCATTCTCAAGGTAGTCACGTGTGAGGGCAGTGAGGAGTTGCCTGCGTGGGATTGCGGCATTGACGATGCCGAGGAGGTGGGAGGTTCCAGTCGCGAAAAGGCTAGGGTTGGGAGGCGAACTTGGGTTTTCAAGCGGAGAAGGAAGTTTCGGAGGTGAGGAGAAATGGTGTAGACGATTGCTTGATCAAAGTGGGATTGGCATTTTTATTGTTGTCTAACACTGTGGATGCAGGGAAAACAGGTTGGAGGGATCCAACTGGATACCTTAAATATATTTAGTGTTTTTCATATATATATAAAATATATGATGTGATTGAATAATCTGTTGGATTATTGTGTGTTTTTAAATGTTATAACAGCATGGGAATTAATTTTGGTATATTAAATACCGTAAATATTATTTGAATTTTTAAGGAATTAAAAGGTGATTTTTAATAAAAAATATGTATATCGAAATTTGGATTATTTAGAAGGGATTGATTTGAATAAGCAATAATTGGTATTTGATCGTACTAAATAATGCAGAAAAAATATTTTAAATAAAGATTTTAGAATAAATTATATAAATGAATTTTTTTAAGACTTGGTGTTAAAATGATATTCGGGAAATAATATGGAAAGAAGTTGAAATCGATATTAAAAATAGATTGGCAAAAGTAAATGGAATTTATAAGGAATTGAATTTATAAAATAGAATTTTATAAATGAGATTATTTTTAGTGAAACTCAAAGGAGTTATAAAAAATTTATAAACGATGTTTATGGATAAAGGAAATTGATATTAGATGATAAATTTGGAATATAAATTTATAGGGAGAATTTATATTTGAATGTGGAAATAGGATGAGAGAGAAAAAATAGTGGATACTATTTTGAAGTTGAAATGGTTAAGGAGACCGAAGTGGAAGTGATGCAATGGAAATCGAGAGGGATTTATAAATTTAAAATTTGGTTATTGAGATTTAAAAATATATTTTTATTAATAAGTTAAGTTTTATTTTAAAAGGGAAAATTTTATTTCTTAAACTATGTAATTTAAAATTATTTAGTATTGAAGTAATTCAGAAGTGAATTTTTTTCAAATACTTAATATTTATTTTAAATAAATCCTAAATTTTTAAACCTGCTTTGAAAAGTGATGTTATAAAAAGTGTTTTAATATTTTAGATAATATCTTAAAAATAAATTATTATTATTATTCTTTTAAATACTTATTTTAATTTACATATGTATATATATAGAGTTTTGAAATGGTTTAAATTTATTTATAAACCTTCTCGAGAGTTGGGAAAGGGTTATTTAGTAGATGAGACTTATAAGAGAATTCTCAAAACAAAATTTGGGAAAAGTAAGAAAATTTCCGAAGTAGTTAAATAAAAGTAAGCTTCGAAAAATGAAATAGAATTCATAAAAGATGTAGAAAGGGAAATTGGAGTTATAAGTAAGTATATTTGACTTTGGAAATATTGAAGGGAATTAATTAAATAATTCCGAAACTTATAAAATTCGTTATAAACGAGTTAAGAAATTTACAAATAAATTGTAAATGATTTTGAGAAAAAGAAATAGGAAATAAATAGAATACTTCCTAAGTGTTGAATGTAAAATGAAGTGGGAAAAATATTCTAAGTATTGAAAAGGGGTGGAAATATTCCGTTGAAAATACAAGGATTTGAAAACTGTTTTAAAATGTTGAAGTACTGGAAGTAATATCTTATAAAGATATTTTGAAATAAATTTTGGTAAAGTTTGAAATAAGGCCTGATGTTTGCTTTTGGATGTCTATTGATAGTTAAATAACCGACTATCAATTTTAGCCAATTTCGTTAATTGTTTCGAAGAGGCCGGGATCGGATTTAATTATCCGAAACCACTTCGATCCGGTTTGAACGTTACAAATGAATACCGTGAAGATGATGAAGACGGTGATTCGGTTTGTCCTGACCTAGGACAACTTGTATGGATGAATGCTATCAGAACATCGTCATTGGAGGAGATGAGAATTCTAAGTGAAACTATTCTTGAAAGGTAATCGTAGCCTCTAGCCTCATCAACTAAAATGGCTGAAAATCAGGGGGTATGCAGCAAGGCTAAGTGGATCATACCCAATTAGGGTATGTTATCACCTTTCTAGATACACTCGGATATATTATATTATGGATACGGTCGCACGTGAAAGAGCTCTCGACAAAGGGTGGGAACACCCGAGGTGATAACATATTCGATTCTATCCAGGTTAGGGATAGGGCCAGTCTTGTGTTGTAGGGAATCCCGGCGAGGTCCTCGGTACATTTTTCTAGATGTGTACCATGATAGGTGGTACCCCAGTGCCTAGTCATTGTATGGAATCCATTCTCCAATAAGCACCGTACGGTTTTGATTGTGCCCAACTATGCTGAAACGTGAGATGCAAGCAATTCAGCTATTTTATATTTACTTGGTTTGGACACTATTATAATATCAGACGGATTTGGTAAAAATGCTGGTTTTCCAAACTGACTCGGGTGTTATTTTATTATAATGCTCGGGTCATACCGAGTATTACAGATTCAGGGTAGGAAGCTATGGAGTTCAGGAGGCGAGCTGGATGACAGAGACGTATTCCCGTATTTGATTTATATTTCCGCTGTGTATGTTATGTATGTGACGACAAGTTATTAAACTGTCCAGATTGATTGTTGTTTATTGTACTCTGATAATGGGATGTATATTAACAGTACAGCTCTTGTATTTAAAATCTGTTATTATATATTATATTTTGTTCCGCTGCGATTGTGAGATTCTCTGTTGTTGTTTTTCCGTTTCTTCTTCTACCTTTTCTTCTTCACCTCTAATGAACTGGTGTTTCCGGCACTCGATTGCTCGACATTCTATACAGTGGACATATTGATGTCAATTTTCGAGGGTCGAAAATCCCCGTCCGTTACGAGGCCCATGTTTGAATTGCGTGGGTTGAGAAGACGAAGAACCTTTTTCCTTACCCTTCCGGCTATTGCGTTGGTGTACTTGTTTCATAGGAGGCGGAGGAATCGATTCAAGAGCTGCTTCAATGAGTGCAAGAGGAGGAGGAGGAGGAGGTGGTGCAGGTTTAGCTAGCTTGTTCTTCCCCAGAATAGATTGCAATATACACTTCATACTAAAGCATTTGCCCTTCGTACGCTTCGGCACATCTCCGGATAGCCTCGTCAACCAACTCCATAGCATGGTAAATGTCATCCGCCTGCTAAATAGTAGCAATTAACACGTATGCAAACTAAATATGACTACTTTCCTCTCGGGTTAAATAATAGCAATTAATACATATCACATTTCTCTCAAGTGGAGCTCTCGGAGTATACGCGTTTACCTCGGTAGGCTGCTCTACCTCAACAGGAGGTTCTGTGGTACGAAGAATATAACATCGGGTGATGTACCAATA
Source organism: Allium fistulosum (assembly GCA_030737815.1). NCBI lineage: Eukaryota > Viridiplantae > Streptophyta > Magnoliopsida > Asparagales > Amaryllidaceae > Allium > Allium fistulosum. The sequence continues at coordinate 1,180,272,006 of CM060903.1, forward strand.
CCATGTATAATACTCCTTGTCTGATAGCGCGAGGTCTTGCTATTGTTGCGTATGCATATGACGATGATTCCATGTCTCAATCGCCATCTCGTAACCTCCCGGCTTAGTTGTCGATGCAGTAGCGAGGAGCTGCTTCTGAAGATGCTGTTTAAAACCAAATTGTCGCATCACACTGTCTGGAAGATGAAATGCTACATCACCGAAACAAATAAGTGGCACCCGTGCTGTCCATAGATCAATAGGAGTGGTGCATAAGGGCGGAAGCTGTCCAAGTGCATGTGCGTATGGGGTCCATGTCACAGCATCACAACCGAGTACATCAAACTCGTTGCGGTAGAACATAACATTACGTCTATGAGTATTCACTGTGCTCTTCGGCCCAATCCATCTACAAGAGCAAGATAATAAGAATTAGTGGAGCAAAACATGTGTGTGTGATCAAATAATGCAGTAAATATACTTAGCACCATACGACAAAGATAAATCAACTTCCGCTCTCTTCATTGTTATTCTCCCGACCGGAAGAAACGACTAAGACCATAGCTACAAACGTGTAAATGCATAAAGAAACAATGTATATGTACAGAAAATATATGCATATGAAGGGGAAAATGCGAATACCTGAATTAGAGTCAAACGGCTTCCAATAGATGCGCTCTCCGGCAAAGCGAGCCTAGTTAGCTCGGTATGCGCTAGAACCGCACTACCCCACGAATATTGATGACATACATCAAAGTTCTGTATGAAATGAAGCCACCTAAGCCAAACACGGGTCTTCGAATGGTCACATATCAACTGTGAAGTGACGATATGTAGTATAATAGCTTGAGCCCGCTGCTCAATCTGAATCTGGGAGGCGTCAGCTGTAATTTCCCCCTCAAGCTGCTGCCGGAACTAAGTGGTAACTATCATCTCATTACCCCCACCACTGCTCGGAAGGAGGAGATAGACCTAAGAGCCTTTTGCACATCGATAGGTAATCAACGGGCTCCAGATTCTCAATGGAGCACCATTTATAGGTAAACCAAGCAACACAGCAACATCACCCAACGTGATGGTCATCTCACCGACTCTAAGGTGGAATATAGACGTCTCCAGCCTCCATCTATCCACCAGGGCAGTGAAAAGGTAACGATCCAATTGGGTGTAACCTAATCGATGTATAAGCAAGAAGCCAGCTCTACCTAACAACTCTAGCACGCCAGGATGAGAGGAAGTCACTGTCCCGAGCGTCGATGAGTGATCAATAGTTGCAACTGCATTTTTGTTCTGTCAAACACATAAGCACTTCTAATAACAAAAGTTCATGTATATCGGTATTACAAAAGAAAGTGTATTACCGCCATCATAGCATTGTCGCTCGATCGATGACGTGCTTGCAAGTATAAAACGCTACCGTCAATCAGTCCGGGTACATCTCGGCGTAATCTATAAAAAATGTTGACGATTTGAACATAGTAAATTCCGAATTCTAGCTACCAATCAAAAATTTCAAATTCAACTACAAGTCGATGTTTAACAACATAAAGTCAAGTAATTTGTGAATTACAAGATGAAACAACTATTACAAAGCTAAATAGCTACTACTCTTAACAATTTCAACATCAACAAACCATAGATTGTAAATTAAATATAGATTGTTTGTAGACTTGATATCTATAGAAGCTTCCTGTGTCCACAAACTAGCCATGTTTCAATTTTTAGAAGAAATATGCTAAAATAGAGTTAGGATTTTAATTTTGGAAAATTGGAAAAGTGAGTTTTGTTTTTGATATTTTGGGGAGAGTTGGAAAAGCGAGAGAAAAAGTGAGGGGGCTGCAGTGTTGTATACGTAGAGGCGACATTTGAAATTGCACCAATTATTTTTATTTTTATTTTGCCCCAAATTGATTTGACACTATTTGAACAGCGCCAGTTACAAATTCAAAAGAAAAAAAAATGCTTTAATTGGCGTAATTTGACATTGCAATAGTATGTTCTGTCCAACTCAGCGTTGAGTTGTCCAAAGTAGGGCTAGAGTTGTAAATAGTTTTAAATGAAGGCTATTTGCGCAATAATTGTAAAATAGGGCTAAATCGAAAAAATTTCCACAGAATACTGTAACTTTTGAGTTTATATATATATATTTTTATCGGCTGTCGTTGTCTTCTCAGTGACATTCCTCCTACAGTTCCTGGATTTCCGTCTAGAAAAGGTTTCAGCTGTTAGTATCTCTTTATAAACTTTGCAACTGTTTTTTATTTTTGATATTTTACGAGATCATAATTAGGGTTCCTGTTAAATTTTGTTTTGCTATCACGATTGCGTTTATGTTTGTCTGCAAGTTTCGACACGATGCCGTTGAGTTTCCTTCAATTCGTTATTTTTCCACGTAAATCTTGTGATCATTTTTTCCGATTGATTGTGTTGACGAAATAAAAAACATGATACTGTTTGATAAATTCACCTTTTGATGAATTAAGGTTTAGAAAGAAGAGTGATAATTTGGAAATTTGAGGACGGTGAAAGGTAAAGTATTTTTTACTGTATCTGTCCCTACCGAAACCAAACTGGAGTTGGATTATGAAATCTTGCTCTTTTGGAATACCCAACTAAACTTTTTTCTCACAATCTCCCAACCACTTTTAATTTTATTTTTGGAGATTGTCAAAGGAGCTCCATTTTAAGATAAGGGAGGGCAATTCAGATTCCAACTAAAATAGAATTAATAAAGAAAGGATATGAGGTGGAGAGCTTTAATCCGAACAATTTACTATTTGACCATCAAACAAATTAGGTAACATACTATTGAAATGTTGAACGAAATACGATATGAATATGCCAAATTCTACATAAAAATGCTACATCATCGCCGATTGATTATTGCGATAAAAGATTATCGAAATTTATCTGAAAACATGGTATGAGTATGTCGTTTGTATTTTACTCAATGTTAAAAGAGAGTAATTATGTAACCGTATTTATTTTTGTTACGGGGTTTGAGTTTTTTTTTGCACTTTTCGTAACAATTTTAATTTTTTTCCCTTTAATTATCCTAAACTAGAATCACTTTAACAATCTTTTTTTTTTTCCTACATCAGTTTACTTGCTATTTTCTATGTTGCCACTTGAATTTGGATTTTTTTTAAGAGAACAGTAATCAAAACAGTGACATAGGTTACCATCATCTAATTACTGCTGCAACATTATTGTTCAAGGAATTTATAGAAGGGACTTTCTATAAAACTTCACACCAATTTAGTCCAAAATTTTATTTTCTATAGCCAATCAAGTTCTATCCAAGTGCAATCTTCGTAAGTGAGATATTTGACTTAATACAATCATGTTTATTGACAATCGGCTGCAAGAACTAGGAGTTTCTGTCCAGCTTTGCATGCCCGAGTTCGCGTAAGCTTGTATTACCTGTTCAAGTTTTTATTTTGTACGTATAATTGTTACTATCTGCTACTAACACAAACCCTTGAGAATACCTACATAACTGTGTTCTCTATCAACCTCTACTTAAACTGAAGTTATTAAAACTTGGTGGTTTGTTTTTCTTTTTGTGTAAAATGTTGTGCAGCTTGACCTTATATTTCTGATTCATGTAATTAAAAGCTGTAAAGCTCAACTCCAGTAATGGTAGGCTCCATGTAAAAAGATTAGAATTTTGAGCACAAGGTTTTCGAGTGTGGAAGAGTATGAGAGATGTCACACTGATATAAATATCAAGAGGCTTTGTGTAGGCCTAGAATCCCATACAGTAGGAGGCTAGGATCACATTGGTTTGCTTTGCTTATGACATGTAGCCTACACTTAGTCTCTTACTGTTTTTGTCAGAAATGGTGCATATTGGTTCTGACATTTTATTGCTTTATATGAAAGCATGCTACATATAGAACAGAGGGCTTAACACATATGTTTCAATCTGTTCAATTAGTCCAGAATCTGGATTAGTTTGTAGCATTCTGAGCTTTATTTATTTTGATTAAGTTGAAAATATGATTCATGAAGCTGTTAATTATTGTTTGTGCTGTGCTGTTTCCTCTTTCTATAGTAGGTTTGTTCTTGTGTATTATAGGAAAATCATTCCTATCCTTTTTTACTTGTACATTATTATTTTTTGTGTTTGCAGCCAAGTCGTCCACAGTTATTCTTATTGCTGAGTTGCAATACCTGATTTAATTTCCATCCACCATGCAGTTGGTGTTTTTGCATTTAGCAGAATAAGCAATTCCACATACATTTTTCGACAAATGCCATCGTTTTGTTACTTGTCGGTCATTTAGGAAAGTAATTAAGGAGGATAAGAACTGGGTTGCAGATAATGTACATTGAACTATAAATCATAATTGGTATAACGATATTTATTTTAGTGAACAATAATTTCTAAGTTGGTATTATCTGCAAAATGTGTACGATCATCGATGACAAGAATTCTTTTTCTCATGTACACACAGTCCATCTGTTTTGACTTGTCACTTAGTCCATTTGTTTTGTCCATATCATTCGCCCACTTAGGCATATCAAGGATAGTGTCCTCCATCAGTTACATCCTATCATAATAAATTACTACAAAACTCTTTGTTGATCTAGCACGCTATCAATGGTAAGACTATTGCTTAATAGTATAAGTTGCTAAGTTTACATTAATTTTTATCCTATCATAATGCTATTTCCTAAGAGTGAAGTTTTGTGGATGTATCCACATGGAGCCACATGCTATATAGGGCAAATTACTTTTAGTTTTTAAAATTATGAGTAAAATAATGGTTAATCCTATTTTAGCACCGAGATTCGTCTAACATAGACCAGTCCTTTCTTTGGACTTGATTGCCCTTCTTCTAATTAACTCTGTTAACATATCTTTTCATAATCCATCAAATTAAAACCTTAAAAATAAAGAAATTTGATCAAATCAATACACTTTGATGAAGAAGTTAAATAATTATTTGATGAAGAAGCCTTAGACATCAGCTAATACAACTTTCACCAGCGACCCTTTCTATTTTGGACTAATTTATATTCCTTTCTTCTCGAAAAGTAGAGTGTTTTTTGAAGAATTTCGTCGAAAATAAATAAATAAGCTACAATTTTTGTTGAATATCAATTTGATTTAGTGTTAGAAATTTATTGGTTTTTATGTGAATGAGTTTCAAGTTTGACAGAGGAAAGATAATGAAAGCTTTAAGGTATGGTTAATTTTGTTAAAAAAGAAAACACACACACACACACGAGCGTATTTTAAGTAAATATTGGTGTATACAAGTTTGCTATATTCATTGTGTATGTTCCGTAAGTAAAATGTTTGTTTATGAATAGCATTTGCCTAAAATAATCTGTTACATTTAACCACTTCTTGTTCTTTCATGTGTAATTATATCTTTACTAAACATGGTTGCAGCCAAGGTTTTCAAGACAGAATTCAAATCGTAAACCGTAAAGTTCCAACTTTATATTGAAACGGGATTTGAATCGTAAATCGTAGATTCAAATGATCCATACTTTAAGATTTGTAGAAATTTTGAGATTGATTTCGATGTCTGAACTTTTAAATTTAAACCTAAAACTCAATTTTCTCTTCTGTTACATTTTCATTTTATTTTGAACACACTAGAATTGGAATTGTGCATCCAAACAAGTATATTAAGTACACCAATATATTGAATGATTTCTTGTAACCCCGGTTTTAACTGGGTTTGAATCGGAAATTAAATCTTATAGCAAAGGGAGAAATTCAATTCAGAATGGGATTTAAATCACAGGATTTTTAGATTTTTTACAACAATGGTTGCAGCCTTTTCAATTTGTTGTACTAAAAAATTATTTATTTTCAGAAAGGTTTTACATCGATTATTTTCATGCAGGTGTCTATTGTGTCAGCGGTTAATGAAATAATCAGATACCTGTCTTTTCTAGTTATCTGAAAAATTACAGTGCTGATCATAAGTTCCGAGGTAAGATTACATACTCCCCACTGGAAACAAAATTTTGTTTTACTGCGCCTGAGGAAAAATTGAGTGTCTATTTATCTAGTATTGTAATGGAGTGCAATAAAGAAGAGGCTATCAGAGCTAAAGAACTAGCTGAGAAAAAAATGCAGAGCAAAGACTTTTTTGGGGCCAAAAAATTCGCTCTCAAGGCCAAACAGCTTTTTGCTGATATCGGGAACATTTCTCAGATACTAACTGTTTGTGAGGTTCATTGCTGTGCTAGTTCCAAAATCAATGGTGAAATGGACTGGTATGGCATACTTCAAATAGAACAAACAGCTGATGATTCATCTATCAAGAAACAATATCGTAGACTAGCTCTTCAGCTTCATCCCGACAAGAACAAATTTCCAGGGGCAGAAGCGGCATTTAAGTTAGTTGGAGAAGCAAATGCAACACTATTAGATAAAGTTAAACGCTCTCGATTTGACATGAAAATAAGACCTACAGTACCCAAGGCTAGGCCCCGACAACAGTCAAATGTGGCTACTACATTCAGTAAAGTGAGTCAAGCATCAAATGCACAGAATCAGACTTTAACTTTCTGGACTATGTGTTCTAATTGTTTGACAAAATTTCAGTATCATCGCTCTCTCCTAAATTTAAAACTTTGTTGCCATATCTGTATGTCCATTTATGTAGCTACTGAAATGAATTTTGATGTGCCAAAATTCAATCAAAATTCTAGGCCTCGACCTACAACACAGTCGAATGTTGATCATAATTTGAAACAGGAGGTTCCAGTTTCAACAAAAAGGCAAGTAAGGAAAGATGTCAATGATTTTGTTAGTTCTAAAAGGACAAGGAAAACTGAAGAGAAGAAAGTAGTCCAGAATGTAAAATCATTTTCTTCTCCTGATTCCGAGTTTTATGATTTTGAGAAAGAAAGAGATCCAAAAAAATTCAAACCTGAGCAAATTTGGGCAGTATATGATGATCAAGATGCCATGCCTAGATTCTATGTTCGTATCAGAGAAGTTAACCATCCATTTAGTCTGCGTTTCACTTGGCTAGAACACAATCCTAAATCTGAATTCGAACAACTTTGGGCTAATGAAGGTCTTCCATTTGCTTGTGGAAATTATAGACATGGCACATCAGAAGTCACCAAAAACCTGCATATCTTCTCTCATGAAATTTCTTGGAACAAAGGGACAAAACGAAATACATTCGATATATATCCCAGAAAGGGTGAAGTCTGGGCTCTTTTTAAAGGTTGGAACGATAAGTGGCCTTCTAATGCGATTAAAAATAACGATTTTGAATATGAATTGGTAGAAGTTATTTCAGATTGTTCAGATGGACCTGAGTTTTCAGTTGTACAGTTAGTCAAAGTAGAAGGGTTTGTACGCTTGTTTGTGAGATCAGCAGATACATCAATTCAAATACCGATGTCAAAAATACTTATGTTTTCTCATAGGGTTCTTGCCTACAGATGTTCTAAAAACGAGAAAGAAGGCGTTCGGGAAGGTTCTTTCGAACTTGATTCTGCTTCACTTCCTGAAAACTTTGGAAACAAATTTGATCAATCAAAGGAAGGTGGCAGGAAATTTGCAAATTCAAACACACAGACCATTTACGACTTTGCAAATGGTAGGACCATTGAGAAATTCAAAAATGGGCAGATCTGGGCACTATATAGTAATGTGGACCGATATTCGAAGTTCTATGCTAAAATAAGAAAGGTTGATCGTGATTGTAATGTAATAACTGCATCGTGGTTCGAACATCAAAGTAGTACAGTTTACGAGGAAAACTGGATCAAGAAAGGATTTCCTGCTGCATGTGGCAAATTCAAAGTCAGCCGAAAATTTGAAACATTCAACTCTCTTGCATTGTTTTCACATATAGTGCATGCCACATCGGTTGATGAAGGTCAGTATGTTGTTTATCCACGACAAGGTGAGGTCTGGGCACTGTATAAGGACTGGAGTTTGAACTGGACGAAGGAAAATTTTAACAACTGTCAATATATTTTTGTAGAAATACTGGAATGCGGCATTTCAGTAGAAGCACGCGTATTGACAAAGGTCGAAGGTTATAGTTCTGTCTTTAAACCTGAAATGAAAGGAGGCCTTATGCAAGATATGGTTATAACATATCAAACGAGTTTGAGATTTTCTCATCAAATACCTGCTTTTAAGCTAACAGATGAAATGGGTGGTGCATTGCGTGGTTACTGGGAACTTGATTCTGCTTCTGTGCCTAACTGCTAACATGAAAATTTCAAGTGAAGACTTCTGATGGTCAGGTAATGAAATGAGTTTAGTCATTGTTTACAACCATTTTCAGGATTTTTATTTATCCGAACTAGCTTAGGCAAACTCTTTTGATTAAGTTTATACCCTCTTTTGGAATTTTTATTTATATGGTCTATTTATGCAAACTCTTTTGATTTGCATTTAGAGATGCAGTCTTATTTTGTATAAACAAATGATCATATATACATTAAATGGTAAAAGTGAACATTTTACACCACCTCTTGCTTTTTCTTTCCAATGCTTCTTTTAACAAGATTTGTCGTGGAGTACTCGAAGGCTGTTGTTTAAGATAAAACAGGTCTGCTAATTGTTATATTGTTCTGATATTAATGGATCTTGTAATCTGGGATTTTGTGGATATATTAGTGATAGCAAGTCGTTCAATATGGTATCATTGATGGATGGCTTGTCAAATAGCAAACCGACCCTTTTAATCCACTTTTCGCAAGGTTGGATCTGACCCAACTTCTTCCTTTTTAATAAATATTGGGTCAAAATCCATTCAAGCTATCAACAAACCACTATGCTACGTAGTTAATCTTGGTATCAACTAATATGTTGATATGCAATAGTTAAAAATATCGAGATAATATAGGTCAAATATCGAACATGTCTATAGCAAGTTATAGATGTTATTGTAATATGTAATAATGTAATAACTATGTTATTCTATTAGATATTTGAATATTTATTGCCAAATTAATACTAAAGATTGTTGCATAAAACACTAATTTATAGATTACAATCTGTCTAACATGATGCTCTACTAAACTGCAAGTCATAAAAGTAGCACATAATAAAAATTAAAAACTATACATTCTATGTTCCTATTATTTTTTGTCATCTTTGTATCATTTTTTCCATTTATTCAGTTATCCAAGTCATCTCAAACATTTTTTTGTATTTGTGGTATACGTTGTTTCTTCCAAGGTTTAAAATTCTGATTTTCTATTCCGTTCCGGTCATTTGAAATTTTAGAAATTTCGGTTCCGTTTTGGAAATTCCGTTTCAATTCCGTTTCGGATTTTTGTACTTTTCGAAGCTTTTATTTATATGAATATATATTATATAATAAATGAAATTGTGCTGTTTTTTAAAACTGGTATTGAATATAATTGTAATCTAATATAGGCTAAGTCCATAAATAAATAAGCCCTTATATTATTGTTCCGGCTCATCCAAATATAACAAAAGCCCAGAAAAGATCACTAAGAAACAAAACAACCATCCCGCTCAAACAAAATAAACCCAACAGCACGTTTATTCTTCTTCACCGAAATAAAACCCTAAATCTATATGCCTTGATTCATCACACCCTCGATTAGCCCTCAGTTAAAGTCGTCGTTGCCACTTCTTTATCTATTCAAGTCATGCCTTTAAGTTGTCCAAACACTGAACAGGTGATTTGAGATGTTTTTCCCTTTTTCTTTTTATCTGTTTTTTTGGAACGGGTTTTTGAGGGCATTCCGGCCCGGTCAATGCCGGAACCGAACTAGAATGACGGAAATTTTGGCATGCCGACCGGAATCTCGAACCATGGTTTCTTCATTTTCCTTTTTATTTAAATGATCCAACGAGTCATTTTCTTTTGACATTTGATTTTTACTTCTAGCCATAATTCATCATCGATAAGTCAAATATATGATTTTACTGCCTTCTACTTCAAGTTTTTTTGTGTATGATGTCTATAAAACAAAAGGATGACAACTCATAAGTTAACTTAATAATAAATAATACTAACAAGAAAAGCGATTAAAAAGAGATTTAGCTCCTCATGGTGTTGTTTCTAGCAATAAAGAGTTTATATAAAATCAAACATATGAAATAGTAGAATTAGTGAAGTTTTCTTTATTAAAATACTTAAATGGAGGAAAAAAACCTACAATTGAAAAAATACTACCTTTAGATTTCTAATGCGGTCCTTATATTTTCATTTATACCCTATAATGTAAATGTGTGAATATAATGTTAATGTATGAAGGGATTTATCTATCATTTTCTTTTATTTTCAACGTTAAGAATAACGATTGATATTCACTAAAGATATCGGATATTTTATACTATATATTGGAGTGATATATTAGCAAATATCGAACGATACAACGTTAATGATTTTTTAAGGAAAAAATCGACTAACGAGCAATATATGATATATCGTTGATATATAGACGATATTATCCGATGTTAACTACTTGGCCACTACGACCTTGTTTACTCCCACTTACCCCTCCCAAACACTAAATTTCGTTTTACCAAATGGCGATTCTTTCTCTTCGTTTATATTTGGAATTGAAAATCTAATTTTGAAGATTCGTAGAAAGCTCGATTCAAATTAGATTCTTCATAGGGTTACCCTAAAATGGAAATCTCTTGTGAATCAATAAGATATTACTACTGATGCTACTACTATGAGTGTTACGGTACGCACTTCGCATGTAAATTGTTTTTCCACTAATTGTATATGTATAATACATTCAAGTGAATGATTTACACAATTATTTAGTCATATTGTTGCGTTGAAATCATGGGTTGTCAACTTGAATTTATATTTCTAATTTGCAACATCTAACTTTTTGCTAGTTTGAATTTTTATTTATATTGTTAATTAATAAAAAAAACGAATTTGTAAAGATGTTTACTTGTTAGATTCTATTTTTAAGTGATATTAAAATTTGATAATATTTAGAAAGACGTTCTGAATTTGTAAAAGAAGTTTAATTGTTAGATCATATTTTAAAATGATATTAAGATCTGCTAATATATGTAAAGAGGCTTTTTTGCTAGTTCATGCTGACACAAAAAATGTCATCAAAGATATTACAACTATTATTAAAGATTATAGAAGCTTAGTTAAACTGTTTCTCATCTGCGTAAGATTTGGTATAAAAAAATTTCCCAATGTTTAGTTAAAGTTCAGAAGATTGGTTTTGAGTATCAAGTAAGTTCTTTGTTTATCTCTCTTTGTTTTGTTGAGTATATCAGTTTGACAGTTGAGCATCAAATGATTTCTGGATAAACATAAAAATGAATTTTTGCATGGTATGTCGTGGATTTAAACTGCCAATGTTAGTCCACAGCAAAATAGTATTTTCATTATGTATTTCATTACTAAGTGTACTTAAACTGTGCTAGTATTACTTCAATTTGTATTTTAAGTAGAACGAAATATATATTCTTTCCAATGGGAAATATCTTCATTAATAAGTAACGCGGTCAATGGATACTCGAAAAATTCGAAATCCGTCCGCATCTGTATCCGAAAAGCGGATAAATATCTGATATTTGAAAAAACGGATACGGATGCTGGATGCGGCATCCGAAAATTATCTATCCGGTTTTTTTAATGGTTACTGTTTATTTTATGTGTATTTTACTACAATGAAATGAAAGATGTGTATTTATTTTTCTATAAAGTTGGTATTTTTTGTATGTGCATTTAATACATATTAACCGTCCAAAACCATTTATTTATTATTATTATATTTGTTGATTTATATACTTTTTATAGTGAATGGGATTGAAAAAAATCATGTTAAACTAACATTTTCTATTTATATTTCTTGATTTATCGATTGCTAGTGGATAAGATAATTATTCGATATCCATTCATATCCACGGATAATGTATGAACCAATTTTAGTGAATGAAATTGTTAGTTGACACACTAATAAGGATGCAATTTCTTTCATTTATCGAACAGACTTGCTTTAGTTGCTAATAGATATCAAACAATTTTAGTTGCATTTTTTGACTAGCATATCCTTGAGAAAATTGAACCAAGATTTTCTGTTTCTTTTTTATAAAGAAAAAACCACAATTTTTAGTGCATCCTTAGCTTGTTTCTATGATTAATTGGATAAATTATGATTTGTGGCTGTTTTTTCTTTTTCAAATTGATTAGTACGTTATGGGGAGTGAGAAGAAGAAAAGGCCATTTTTCTATATTATTAAGGGATATTTTTATTAAGCTCTAACTTGTTTGGCAAGCACCATTGTCCAAGTGGTTAAGTGATTTGGCATTGGTGTGAGAGGTCACAAATTTGAAACTTGCGTAGCGTGATTCGAACGTTTATTGACATGTGATATGTTGTCCCAGTGACATGTTGTATATAAAGTATCATTTCAAAGAAAATAAAACTTGTTTGTCAACTTGAGGTGGAGCCTTAACGCAACAGTTAGATCATTCGTATGGTGATCTTGACGTCCATGTTCAAGTCTGGAAACATCCTCTTGGCAATGCGAGCGAAAGACTACATATATTATTGACTTTTCCAGAGCCCGCTATCGTGTGGGAGCCTCGTGCATTGGGTTCCTCCTTAAATTTGACAACTTATGCTATATATATTATTTTTTGAACCTAAAACTGCAATGCTACTTTCAAATGAACAAATGACGTGCTTTATGAATGTGAAAGACGCCAAGATTGCCTTGATTAAAAAAAATTTTGCTTGTATGCAGGATAGAGAAAAGGGTTAGTATGACTTTGTATTGTGATTAAGGAAAAAAAAATAGAAGATAATTTGTATAACCATAGGAACACTCAAATTAAGGGCACCATCTAACTTTGTAGCTCGATTAGATTTTTGTGTTCGAAGCTTGCTGCTCGAAGTGTAGCATGACAAGGTTGAAGCAAGGTCCCTGTGTAAGGAGGCTCTCTATAATCATTTGGTAGGAAAGTTGAACGTTTTTTTTCCTCTTCAATGTCCTAATCTTATTTTCAAAGAGCAATATGAGAACCATTGCCTTCTTTCAGACATAAACATGGTAAAAACATAAATATTACGGTATACAATGATACGACCATGAAAGAATAAGGTTTATATTATGACAAGTCAATTCAAATTGACCTTAGAGGTACTTCCCAAGCGCCCAAATCTTTCATTTATCTCGGTCTTTTCTTATTTTGGTTATTCATTTCATTTTCTTTTGTTGTTGAGGGAAACTCCCTAAGTAGTGGTCCATCTCCACTTAGTCCAACTCATGCACGCTTTTTGTTCCCCTTTTGGGGCATGACCTTGCATTGTAAACTTTCTTGTTAGATCAAGTGCATTGGTAGCGGGAGTAAAATGGTGAATTTCAAAATATTTACCTTTTATTAATTTGTACAAGATATTATTTTGTGATTATGTGAATAATATTTATTTATACTAAATCAAATTCAGAATTTATTAATAAATGAGTTTGAGAAATATTTTTGTTTCTTTAATTTAATTTAAGATATTTATTTATTTGTTATTGTTTAATAATAATATTTTATTATCAATTTGTTTTAAGTTTAATTTATTAGTACTTTTGATCTATTAATTTAATTAATATTTTAATATGTTAGTATTCATAATACAAATATTATAATTATATTAAATGGTATAATCCAACCCACTGGTAAGATGAGAACATATGTACAATTAACCGTTGTGACCTAAAGTTAATAAATGCATATGGCATGTCATATATAAATGTCAAAGTGATATACATATATACATCATATGATTAAATTTATATTAACAATAACATAAACTATTTATTTTTTGACTATTTTATTTTAATCAACATTTATAAATATTTATATTATATATATGAGTATATATGCACGTCCAGGTGGGCCTGCATCTAATCACAATGTGTATGCATTAATTCAACGTGTGGACATTTAAAAAGTGCTATAATGTTTAGGGGAGCTATGTACAAATTAACGTAGACAGATGCATGCTGCCTCTAGTTGGATTGACCATGTTGTGTTATGTCGGGACTTTCTTTTTAGTATATTTCTGGATGAAATTTCTTAGAGAGATTACAAGGTTTTAGATCCCGAAAACAAAGCAGAAAAGACTGGAAAAATAAAAGGTGAAAACTTTTATCTAAACCCTAGAGCAGAGGCAACACTTTGACAATGATTTGGAGGCTACTATTTCGTATTGCTTGATAGTAGATGAAGACGTCTTATGATTTATATGACTGTATTTTCTTCTTTTGATATTTCACGCAAGCCATACATTAGAATGTGGTTAAAATATTTATTATAGTTTCTAATTTTGACCGTGAGAACTAATATTTTGAGTGGTTAAAAAATAGTTAAATTGTACTGTTTTTCTAGTCGAACTTTTTCATTGTATATTACTATCAATATTTCTATTATCGAACTCATTTCTTTTTTGATAACCGTGCATTTAGCTGCCATATGCAATTCAACAAAATATATAGAAATCAATCATAAATATAATGTTTTGAGATAAATATGATTTTCTCTCTTTGTTTTATTTTATTCTTAAACATTTGTTATAACTTCAATTGTGAGAATGTGATCATGAAACCTCTAGTTAGATTTCTGCACAATACTTCACTGATTTAATTAATAATGCATGTTGTAATAGTCAGAGTCTCAGACTGATATAAAAATAAAGGCACTACCAATCAATATTTATATACCTCCGACGGTAAAGTTTTTAACCTTTTCAACGATGGAATCGTATAAAAATTGTTTCCATCCTCAGAGAATAGATATAAAATTCTTTAGACAACTTCAATCTATCAGGTATCATGGTCATCTTAACAAAGTGAAAGTATAGAACACATGAAGTGATTACTCCCAAATCTATACATGGTATTAGACATGTTTCTATAACAGTGCAGCCAACAGAAAATAGTCAACCCAATAGGCAAAATTGAAGTGAAAAGTTGTGAATGGTACAGTGTTACATCCTTGTTCACTTTTCATTTAGCATATTAATTTACAGTAGAACTACTATCAAATTAAATTTTTACTTGATGAACTTACATAGCACATAAGTAACTTCTATACGGAGGAAGGGTTAACTACTTAGTAGACAGAGGATGGCTGCATTAAATTAAATATATCTATATATACTCTATTTATTTGAAATAAATAACCTTCTCATAATTCACAAAGTCCAAAACTCAACTCCCATCAGTATATTCTTCCAAATATATATTATTCAAAAAGTGGATACTAAGTAATACCAATATACACCATCTTCACCCTTGCGGGTCAAACAATATCAACCTCCTCATTAGATTCTAGTACATCCAAGTCAACACTAGCTAGTAATTTAAATATGTACATACATGTGTACGTGCGTGTATATAGATATACACATTGCTTAATATAGTAATTCCAACATATTTTGTCAGTTTATCATTGGGCTTTGGACAAAATACTGTATAGAATCAGTAATCATATCGAGTTTTGACCCATTTTTCAAAAGAATGCCGAGTGGATTTTTAAGTTTTACATCACATGTACAAAAAATGATAATAATAATAATAATATCATTTTATATTTTTTACCAAGTGATTAATGTAATGATATATTAATAATATTTATGTATATTATATTTTCTTATTTATTATTATCATTTGCACACTTAATTATAATATATAATTATTATTTATAACAATTTAAAAATAAATAAATAAACTCGCATCCAATGCTATGAGCATACAATATGAGTTCTACTACTATAAGTATTAATATACAAAACTGTTCTACAAAATGAAAATCCGGTTAAAATTATCAATAATTGATAATTTGATAACTTGTTTGCTTAAATGAAAAAATTCCAAAAGGTATGCAACCGTATGAATTTAAGAAGTTATATAACAAATCTGCAGCTGAACAATTTCAGTGCTTAATTTATGTCAATGAATTAATGCATTAACGTATGCATTCTAAAATCGAAGAGTTTTTTACATAGTTTATGCAAGCATGTTTTTAGCATTATATTAATAATCTATTAATTATACTATTGTATATGCAAGGAACTTGCTGCTTTACATCAACATATGCATTTTATAATCGACCGTAATAAAGCATAATTTCCTCATTTAATGCTCAACATAAGTTACATGATACATTAATCTCAGTTTTCCTAATGGATAAATGAAGAAACTTTTGTTCTTTCTTTATGGTAACATGTAACATACCTCATATACAACATACCTTATATATATATGTATATGTATATGTATATGTATATGTATATATAAAACTTATATGGCCTCAGTTTAAAGAGTGTTTTGTGTGAATAAACCAAATGCAAATCCATTCTCGGTGTTCACTGTAGAATTCACATTAGTATATTTTTAAAGGATGATATTGAGATAATTAGAAATACAATCCTAATTACTAAAAGGTTTCTTAGAACAAAAAAAGACTTTTCGAAATTAATCAAATATCATACCTGTATCACATGGTAATTTCTGAATTCTCATATTACAACCCTCACAACGCAAGCCATATTTTCTGCCCTTTTTATAGTTTTGTTTCAATTAATAGGATTCTTGGATGTAGGATAAAGGAGACGCAACTGCTTGTGCCTCCTTTTCTTTTGCAATATGTCACTATATTTTATGGTTGTTGTCGTTTTTTAGTTCCTACCAGAAATATGAAGTAATTTGATACTTGTCAAATGTAAAAAAATGAAATTGAGAAATAAAATGAAGAGATGGTAATACTTAAACAACAAATTAATAAAAATTATGATATGAAGGAAAAAATAATTGAAACAACTTCGTTAAAGATAAAAACTCATTCCTAAAAAAGATGAACCAAATTAGAAAATATAATGGAGCATTTGAATTCATGAAGTGTACATACCCCTTTGTTTTGTGTATTACCATCGAAAAAGAATACTGCTCTTAATGAAATGCGGATTATTTAACTAATATCTATTATTGTGCCCAACTGTTATCACTACTTAAATAATCACATTGTCTCCTCTACTAATCAAAATATTGGCAACAGTTAGGAAAAAATAAAGCTGGTGTACATGTGCACTTCTTTATGTTTTCTGGATGGTTCTGAATAAAATCCAATCTTCGTTTTTTGAAGGTGAATAGTACTATAAAATCTTTGATTTAAACAGTAGGCACTATTTGAATTTAAAGATTAAACAGCAGGCAGTTATTGCAGCTACTACAGGGACTTATGTATCAAGGTACTTTGCTACCATTGACAGAGTAAATAAGCATATAAGAAAAAAAAGAACTATTTTTTCATCCTGCATAAATCTTTACTTCTGAAGATAGAGTAATGGTAAACTGTGAAAGATAGAGTAATGGTAAGCAGTAATAGGGATGGTACTAAATAGTTTACGTATAAACAGTGTGACGCAAGAAGCACAAAATACATAGTTATTGTACCATCAAATTGTTGCATCCAAGACAAACGTTATTGTCAACCTATAAAACAATATGAATTAACATATGCTAAAGATTTGAAATACCTATGGGCAGAGCCATACAATTTTTGTTTGTGATAGATATTAAACTCAAATTATAAATCACTTTTAAAACAACAGTAAATCTCTCAATCTTGAGCAGCAAACGTTTGTCACCTATGATCATTAAAGGTAAAACTGAAGTCAAATTTAACAGGTAGCACTTAAGATCCATCCTAGTAAATTTTAACAGAAGTGCTTTAAATTACTTGTGATCTTCGTTTAGGCTAGTCGTCGTTAATTGTACGGACTCGGTTTTCAGCTGGTCGTAGTTGATTACCTATCGACGTTGATGCTGCACAAGGCAGCAAAATAAGGAAAATGGTCGGAGCCAGTTGACGAACATTGGCAGAGTAAGAGGTAAAAGTGCAGTCAAATTCAACAGATCGTAATTTAAATTTGATGTAGGAAAGGAAAAGAAAATCGGAATGGTACCTGTGTTCGAAGTCTGGTAGACATCGAGTCGATGTTGATTGAGCGTAGTCGTCGGTGAGGAGTAATCGTCGTTAATTGGTGACCATATGTAATTGATAATCGTCGTTGCTGCGCAAGGTGTGGAGATCGATTGCAATTTTAAGATTTCGAATCACTAGGAAGGGGAAAGGGAATTAGGGTTTTTTTACTTTGAGAGAAGTGTGGAAAAATGCAAACGCATGGCGGGAGCAAGGGCATAGCGAGAGCAAGGGCATATTTGGTATTTCAAAAAGACACGGTCAAAATCTACTCAATGAATTCTCATTATTAGTAGTAAAGATTGTATACAATAGACTTATTAAGTTATATATATGTTTTAATTTTATATATAATTATTTATTGTTCAATATTCGGTTTTTTGTGTGTGTGTGTAATAATTTGAAATTCAAATTGGTTTAGCCAAAATAAATATCATATATGGTATGTTTGAAATTTTGAATTTTTTAATTTGAAGCCGCCTGCAATAAAGATAATATTTTGTAAAATTTAAATATCTAACTAGATATTTAATGGTTTATTTGACCTTTTAAACAAAATTAGAAAAATGTTTTTTTTACTTTCTAAAATCTAAAAACTTTTAAACAAAATAACCTTTTTATTTACAAATTTCCTTACGAATATATATATATATATATATATATATATATATATATATATATATACGAGTAGTTTGGCACGTGCGATGCACGTGCGCAGTAGGAACTGGTGTTAAGAAACAATGACTGCGAGGGTTGTTGAATGCGATAAAATGAGTGTAACGTGCACGTATTTGAGTTGAATATTTTGGATATTGACATGCAGAATGAATCTACAGTCGATGGACGTGGACGTATAAAATGTGTATCGAACGTGGGAAAAAGCGTTATATCAGACTGACATTGTGTGGATAGAAAGAAAAGTAATATACATATGGTGTAACGAATTATTAACGCATGTTCATGCAAACCGTAGAGAATAATTTTGATTTGTAACGAAAATAGAATATGTTCTTCGTTAGATATAGTAGGTGAGCGGAGATAGATATGATTGCAGTTTGTGAGGAGAGGGAAACAAAATGACTTATTGGAGCTAAAAAACTATTTGATAGTACATTGAAGGTAGTAAGTGTAGTTGTCGTAATCGTTTTCTCTCCTCCTTGTTTCGGGCTTGAGACCGGCATCAGTAGTAAGTTGATGGCGGAGTAAAAAACGTTTTATAAGGGATTTTTTATGTGAACCGAAAGTGAGTTGGAGTAGTTGGAGGTGTGTCAGTCAAGTATTTACAGACACAGTCAAGTATTTTTAATAATATGTAATAAATGAATTACCACGAAAGAAGAAATATGTTTTGTTAATAAAAATTTTTGGCAAGTTAATATATCCAAAACGTTTATTATCATGTATTAATATGATCGTTGTAACATTTCAACTTTTTGATAAATGAATTTTAGTCAAATCTGAAGCATAGAACTTTATTATTATAATTGAGTGGTCTTTACATGGAAGCTTGCTCCAGCACTTAAATGAGAAAGTGGGAACAACTTAATGACGCAGTAAGATACTAAAAAATGGTAAACCAAACACATAGCAAAATTTGCTATCACATGCACAAAATTGATCGAATTTTATGGGTTATTTTCATGATATAATTAGTATCAAAATATAACATCATTTCTTTAAACTGTCAAATTTCAAGTTCAAGTAATTGATGGGGAAAAAATACTAATAGGATATTTTTTTTAGTATTCTGCAGTTACAAAATATCGTACTTTCAATTTATGTGATTTTAGTTGGATTTCATATTCATTGGAAATATCCACCGAGGCCATATACCGAAGATAACTTATCTATTGGCATTTGTATTTTTACATCGTACTTTAGTCTATCAATTACAATTACCGCCCCATGACATTTTGACTTATTCAATCACTATAATTATACTTTATATCTTTAACTGTGAGAAATCCTAGTTATTCTTATTACCAACTTGTACACATAGACAACATAACTCTCGTACGACTATATTTCAAGCAAAAAGGCATATGTTACCAAAATGAATGATTTTGTTCATTTGACACAACAGAGACAAATTAATAAAATTATATAATAAAATTATATACATAACAATAAGATTATTATTTTTTACAGTAACGCCAATGGAAATTGAATGTCCTTGTGCCACAAACCCACTCTGCGCATCAAACATTCATGACCACTGACTGGTTCTCCCAAGCTTTTGTCCCTACGTCCAAGGTACAAAGTTACCCGCTCTGAGCAGTGGTAGTACGATGGTATGTGATGTCCAAGTCCAAAATTTTGAGCAGTGCTCGCACAGTCCTGTATTAACATTCCTACATTATAATATATGAAAATGGGTTTAGCGCATAATCTGTAGTATAATAGGGAACTTCTTGTGAAATGTAAAGGGAAAAATGAACAGAAAATATCATGGTAAAATAATACATTTTGTAACATTGAAGAGTGGATTTTGAAGTTTATTGTTCATAATTGAACTTCCCCAAGTACCGATATCCCAATTGTCATGGCACAAAATTACAGACATTTGGGTGGGTGTGTACATGAATTTAACAACATAACAAAGCTTTTTCCATAACTTTTATAAAGTATAACATACTAACTACATATATTCAGTCCCTTTACCCGTGCATTGCAGCAGTCCCCAAAATATCATTGCAGCAGTCCCCCTAATCACTTCAGTTGGCTAGTAAAGTTAACCAGAAGGCCATCACAAATCTCTTGTCTGCCCACTATTGCACTGCTCGCTTGTTTCACCTCAGCAGTTCACTGCTGCACAGACCTTAGCTTATTTTAGTTTTACTGCTGCCAGCTCCAGCTCACGTCCTTAGCCTAGTTCTACTGCTTAAGCACAAACCATATATAAGTCCACTTGTAGGTCGTTCAAACGGCAGTATAATTCTCCTTTATCACAACCTAAGTTCTCCTTCAGCAAAATTCTTGTTGCAGTTCGCTCAATAGCACAAATCTTATATAACCCTCCTTCAGAAAAGTGAACGGAATTGTTTTATCAAAAGTGAACAGAATTGTTTTAGCTGATAACAAAAAAGAAAAGCATGTATATTTTATATCATAATCATAGACATCGCATTGGGAAAATGACTAAGCGATTATATATAGGAAAAAAGCATGGTTTATACTCCTATTTACCATTGTACATTAATTCAATCCCACGACCAAGGAGTTTAGTAGATGTAGGATATGAGACAACTGTGCCATATGTACCATTAGAATCACCGTTAGACAAAATAGGACGAACTTTGCTAAAGACTCGTATGTTGCCTTTTAATTCTTGCAAAAAACCAAATTTTCAATATTTGACGCCCTGCCAAGACTTTAATACTAATTTAAAATAGAATGGATACCGGTATGGTGTTTTGTATTTCTTTACGTAGTTTTTCAGCCTCAAGGATTTGATACTCTTTGTCAGCTAAGCGGTTTTGTAAGTCGAATATTGTTCTCTTTTGTGATTCATACTCTGACATTGTTTTTACAGCAATTAAATCAGCCATCTAGAGAAAAGGATAGTGGTCAATCATCAATTGTAAAATAGTAATAATGGAGTTATGTGAATAAAAACATCAGGAAACAAAAAATAGCTTAGTCCCTTTTTACAGCCAGAACCCGATATCAGTGGTAGGTGCGATACATAATAGCCGATATGTTTGATGATATATAAAGCAAGAATGAATCATTCACTTGTAGAAAAACAAATTTAGAGGAAATATTTTTTTCCTTCAAAGATTTTTTTTAAATGAAAGAAAAAGAGGACCTCTACCAACATGATCAATTTGAGCAATGATAGAAAAGGAATAGTTTAGACTTTGGCTATCACATATACCACTGCGAAGACGACGCCTTTTTAAACTCAAAAGATTAACCAGTTGAATGCTAACCTTAACTTTCTCCCTCAGTACTGCAAGCTCATGAAGCAATGCTTGTATCTTCTCTCTTTGAGAAGAGCAAGTTTCTTGTTAAGTAATAGAAAAAGAGAATAGCTGGTTTACTGCCATATTAAAATATATAAGGTAACGCAAAACTATTTTCAACTACCTCAAGAACGTTAACTTTGGACATTGTCTGATCCACCTCCATAGTAGATTTTCCATAAATCTCTTTATAATTATCAATCTCATCAAGCAAGCCTTGTACTTTTCCTAATTGATGGTCACGTTCATCTCTTGTTTGCTGCAGTTCCCTTTTTAGAACATCTAAATCCTTCTTTAAATACAAAAGAACCATTTTGTACATGATCAAACTATTAGCATATAGCACCGTATAAATAAAATCCTAGTTTCTATTGCTCCATGTGAACTAAAAATCATGATAAATAAGTTAATTTATTATATGAATTTCATCGTAGTCTGATATAGAATCTACCCAAATGTTTGAAAATCAAAACTTTATCTTAGAAAATGTATTTAAGCTCCATTAAGATTTGCACTTATGGAGAGCTTTAAGCTCTTCTGGCAGCTGTTTTTCTTACTTTCTGCTTGTAATGCAGGTGTTGTTATCCAATTGCGTTATTGAATCTGTCTTTTTACCTGGTTCGAAACATAGGAAAATGAAGAAAAAAAATGTTTACAAATTGAATGGAACTAATTCTCTTCCAAACCAATATAATACAGTAGTAATTCGAACAAAAATAATTCAAGCTGAAAGGGAAACTTTACCTAATATCCTCTGTTGCCATAATTCAACCCAACCGTTGTTAACAAACATAGGACCAAGCTTTCTGTGCATTAATATTTCGGTCACATAAGTATAAATCATGTACTGAAAAACAGGATTACTCTAGAAAGCAATACGTACGTGTAGCCAATTTATCAAAACCAACTCTCGTTCGCAAGACACGGTAGGTGAAATTAGATCTCTAAAATTTTGGGGCTGGAGATGTTAAATTCTGGGATTATTTGAACAAAAAATATATTAACTTGTTAAGAAAGTAAAAAAATAAATCGCACTTAAGTCTAACCTTACCTCCGAGCCACCACCATGTTGCGACAGCAAGTGGTCGCGAGCGCCGTAAGTTGTCTTGCACGGCTCGCCTCAATCTTCATACCATCTCTCTTCTGAAAAATGAATTACTCACCTTGATGACCAACTTCCAGATTCTCAATCGCTTTTCCCCAGAGACATCGTAAGGCAATTACTCCAAAATCAGCCGCAAACGATGTAGAATCCAAATGGATTTGAAGTTAGATTGTATTTTGATTTTTTATTTTTTTTTGGATTCGGAAGCAACTGAAGTGGAAGAAGGAAACTGGGGATTGGGAGTTGAAGAAACGGCTGGAGAGGAACGTGAAGAGAACGTGGAATAGAAATGGAGTAAAACGTGGACAACTTGAAAGACGAAATCTGTCCTTAATTTGATGAAGTGAATTATTAGGTTGAATTGTAAACGCAGGGCAATTTTGGAAGTTTGAAAAAGGCTTCACCTCCTCAAGTATTCGCTTTATATATAAGATATATATATTCGCAATTAGTTTTTTTTATTTAGAAAACCAAAACAGTTTAAAAAAATATTTTTTATTCTAAAGCCGAAAACTATTTTAGTGATTTCAATGAATAATTTTTTTTGGAAATTTGGTTAATTTTTGTTGGTGATACTAGGGCCCAAATTGCAGCACATAGTTCGAAACAATATTACAAGATTTGAGACAGCCTATAATGTAATACAACACAAAAAAAACTCGACCCTCTTTGAAAAGTGTGAAAGAAAGTTCAGAAAAGGTAATTATACTTCTGCCCCACTTTATTGTCATTCTTTCACTTCGTTCATTATTGCTAAGCCTCTCCGTTTCCTTTCAAAGAAAATTTAAGATCTATGGCAATGGTAGTTATTCACACCTAATTCCTTCAAAATTCACTCTTCTCCGCCACAGCACTTGTGGGTAACTTCTTCCTGATTCTGTTATAGATTATTTTAAAGTCAGTTTCAATCAATTTGCTCTCCTCCTTTCTCTTCTTATTTTGAAAAATTCATCGATTACGCTCCTTCCAAATATGATGAATTGTAGTTGTCACTGTTATTTGTTGAATTTGCTTACACAATTCCGAGCAGCTATTAGAGTTCAGATAACTTATCTTCTCTTCTAGATCTTTGATTGCATGCAAATTTTTATTCTTCAATTTGGGTCTTTCATGATTTTACTACTATAACCGCACTGAAAAAATAAGTGTTTATGACTTTCATTGTCTTTTCCACATAATCTACAAGTCGGATCTATATTCATACCCAATTTAGCCAATTTGTCCATTGTAGGCAACCTGAAATTTATAGCTTTATAAGTCGTAAAAGCCATCTTGGGGTTATTATATTTATTCCATATGTTGGTTGCCCATGATTTAACTTTATGCTTTTGATGGATTGCCTTCCATGCTGATTTGGTTGTAAATTCTCTATCTTTTGTATGTCCCCATATCCAAGTATCTTAGTCCCGATTAATATATATTGGGATGTATTCCAGTTCAGGCTTGATAACTTGCATGCAACTGATGTTTTCAATAAACCACTTGATTGGCATACCCCCAACATTAGCAAGAGTATCCCAACCTAGTTTAGATATAAGATTCTGGTCATTTAGCCATAGGTCCTTCCATATGCCGGTATCCTTTCCATTAGCAATCCTTCTTTGAATGTACTTTTTTAAGGTGTCTCTGCAAGCCAAAATATTTTTCCAGACAGTTGAAGAACTGTTGTCACACTGCATAGTCCAAAAATTATCTCTGATGTATCTATTTCTCATCCAGTTTGCTCAAATATTGTCAGAACTTATGATTTTCCATGCAAGCTTAATATTATAAACCTTTTTCAACTCTTTAAGATTAATCAGACCAACCCCTCCTTCTTGTTTAGATCTACAAAGTTATCATAGTTGACTTTGTGTAGACCCTTCCTTCAAATGAAATTGGCACAGAGTGAATTTATTTTCTCTATTGAACAGTTTGGAATTTGATATGTTTGTACCCAGAATCTAACTTTAACTATTATAACTATATGCACCAATTCCACTCTGCCTGCAAATGACAGAAGTTTGGAACTCTATCCATTTAATTTTTCATTGACTTTTGTTACCAAATCACCGCATTCTTTATCAGTTATGATATTTGTAGATAAAGGGACTCCAAGATATTTCACTGGCAAATTATCCTCTTTTACTTCAAGTATTTCCAGATTCTCTATTTCTCCTTACAAAATTTGTTGAAGTAACATTTTGATTTCATGTTGTTCAATTTCAAACTTGCATGCTTTTCAAGATTATAGAAAATGTTCTTAATACCTTGAGCTGCTTTAGGGTTTGATTTAACCACCACTAAAAAGTTATCTGCATAAAGTAGATGAAGTATGGTAGGCAAATTATTAAATAGAGGTTGAAAAATTCTATTATGACATGCTAATTCCATTTGTAATGTAAAATATTCCATAACTACAGAGAACAGAAAAGGGGATAGTGAATCACCTTGTCTCAACTCTCTATTACCAGTGATGTACCCTTTGGGAGAACCATTAAATATTATAGAGTAAGTAAGGGTAGAAATACATTCTGCTATGAGTTTGACAATTGATTCTGGAAATCCCATGCAAGCAAGGTATGTAAAATTAATTTTCTGTTTATTTTGTCATAATCTTTATGGAGGTCCACTTTAAGGAAAATTTTGTCAACCCTTTCTTGTTGAAATTTCTGACTAATTCATGAGCTAATATAGAGTTTTCATGGATATGCCTTCCTTTTATGAAAGCTGATTGG
Source organism: Allium fistulosum (assembly GCA_030737815.1). Lineage (NCBI taxonomy): Eukaryota > Viridiplantae > Streptophyta > Magnoliopsida > Asparagales > Amaryllidaceae > Allium > Allium fistulosum. Next base: position 1,180,297,714 of record CM060903.1, read on the forward strand.
CATTCCCGATATTAGGTCTGCTAGGAGCTGAACTAGTGTATTACATATAACTTTACTAAGAGTTTTGTAGATCATATTACAACATGCAATAGGTCTGTATTCCTCAATTCTATTTGGTTTGCTGATCTTTGGAACTAGAGTGATAAATGCATGATTGATTTCATATAAAATTTTCCCAGTTATAAAAGATTCATGAACACTAGCTGATAACTTTCCTTTTAATTGTTCCTAATGCAGCTTGAAGAATTTCGAGTTCCATCCATCTGGTCCAGGACTGGAGTCCTCATGCATGGAGAAGATAGCCTTTTCAACTTCTTTCTCAGTAACAGTGTCCAATAGCATATGGGCCCCATCTTCATTGACCAACCTCCTATAGTTAAAATGGGATAAGTCTCTATCATACTCTCCATTATATAACTGTGTAATATGTGAGATTGCAGTGTTTTCAAATTGCTCAAAATCTAAGACCGTTTCTCCATTCTCTGCTAGCGTATTAAGAAGGTTGTTGTAGTTTTTCCTATATGACATTTTAGTATAAAAGAATTTAGAGCGTTCATCTCCCTGTGTTGGCCACTTCACTTTTTCCTTTCTTTTTCATGTCCATAGCTTGAGGTTGAAGTGCCATTTTAAGCTGTGATTGACTTTGATAATATTGCTCATTAAGTGTTGTATCCAAAGAGTCTCGTCCAGTAATTTTAAGATTTCTGCACATTTATCCTATAATGCTTGAATTTAATTTAATTGTTTAGGCCTTAATTTGTTTCAGCGTTTCAATCTGCATTTTACTGTTTTAAGGAAACAAACTCAACTATACCAACAAGCGCCATCATTGTTCAATAGATTGAAGATCCAGAGCATCATAATAATCATCACCTGAATGCCAGTAGTTTGCATACCTGAATGGAGCTCCTTTGACCTTCTTATTGTTATCATTAAATGTAATATGTAGAGGGCAATGGTCACTAGTTGAGCTAGGCAGAACTTTAACTTTTATGTTAGGAATTTTATTAATCATGTATGCATTGAGAAGCACTCTATCTAATATGCAGCTAATCTTCTTTGACTCACCACTTCTCCATGTTTATTTCAGTCCTGTGTGGCATGCTTCTAGAAGCCCAGCGGCAATTACACATTGGTTGAATTCGGCAACTTTGGAATAACTTCAGTGTAAGCCTCCCTTTCTTTTCACTAGTTAAGAGTACAGCATTAAAATATCCTAAAATCATCCACTCTTGCTGAATATTTTTTTGATGAAGTTGTAAGTTTCTCCCGTAGCCTTCTTTCTCACTGAAGCCCAGTTATGAGCATACACAAAAGTACATGTGAATTTAAGTCCTTGTACATTTGAAACTTCTGCAGTACTTTGTTGTTCATCCATATCAATAGTCTGTACATTCCATATTGCCTTATGCCACATCACCAGAATTCTTCCTTTAGATTGATTTGAATTATTATTTATGTTTTTCCAGTCATTACCCAAAGATTCTTCAAACATATTTGCTGATTCTAACCCAAATTTGTTTTCAGTTGCAATAATTAAAGTAGAGTTCACTCTGTTCCTAATGTTGAAGAAATCTAATTTTCATGTGTTATTATTTAGATCTCTAACATTCCCATATAGAATAGACATCATAGCGATGATGCTTTGCTCCTAGCATAGGAGCAGATGCAGTTTTGGGCCGCTATGACTTGTTCTTCCCCTTATTGAATTATTTGGTGTATGTCAGGTTATTTTTTGTGAATTTGCCTTTATTCGCAACATCTTCTGACTCTGAATTGTTTCTTCCATATCAATATTCATGTTTCTAATTTCTTCTATATTTGCAGGATTATTCTTCTTTAATGTTTTTTCCACAAGCTCTTGCTGCACATGTTGCACCTCCGCATTCTCATGCTGGTGTTTCTGTTGGCCATCCTCCTTCTGTTCCACACTCAGCATTCAATTACGCCACCTCCAAGGGGTTATCATGCAACTTATTAGACTATTCTGAAGTAGTTATGTGAATAGTAGTGGCCTTTCTTGAGTCTTTACTTAAGCTTTCTGAATGCAGCTCCTCTATATTGTCAGGGTTTTTGTCTTGCCCCTGACTATTTGTAGTTATTGGTTCAGCAGGAGTTTCATATGTATGTACTACTATGTCTGTGCTTTTCTTTTTCTATTTTTTGTTTGTGTTTTTTGGGACTGGGCAATGAATAGTTCCATGCCCAAAGCAATCACAATCCTTACATAGAGGGGGGATGCATTCGTATTCAACTTCCTGAATACGCCCTACCTTATCTTTAGCTCTGATTGTTTTGTGGAATTTTGCATCTGCTTTGACTTTTATTAGGACCCGAGCATAATTAAGTCTTTTCACTAATATAGTATTTTCATCTGTCCATTGGCTTACCAATATGGCTAGCCAGCTTGCTACTGCCCCTAGCATTCCATAAAGCAAGATGTAAAGTTTTCAATCCAACCCATATAAGGTATTCCTTTAGCATATCCCTCTTAAATTGAAAATTGACATCCCATTTTTTTCATGAAAATCAATCTACAATCCATAAACCATGGACCACCATTAATTACCCTTTCTAGGTCTTCTGAAAGTTCAAAATTCAAATAAAAGCCATTATCCCTTGAAGAAATTTTCGAAGAACCCTTAGATTTCCATTCTCTTTTGATGTAGGCATTAAAATATACATAGTATAGTCTCTTACCTGCCATGAATATGTATATGGAATTGTTCCATATTTTGTTAGATTGATCATAATCAATTTCATCTATTTCTATGAAATTCTCTTCCAAATCCGAGTTTGGGTTATGGTACTCAATACTTTCCTTGATTTAAATTCCCTTACCTAATGCTTCAGCCCATGATCTAGATCTAATATCGCTATTTATCTTTATCGGGTTTGGTTTTAATTGTTCCCTAACTCCTTGCTTTGCCTGATTCCTTCCTCCAGTCTCCACTTTTTATTTCCCCTTTCGTCGTACCTCTTGCCAGCCATCATTTTCTTCATCATCGTTTTCTGGTATGGGAAATGGAGAAACCCTAGCTATGTCACCGCTAGTACTGTTATTGTAGGATGCCATATAATATATATATATATATATATATATATATATATATATATATATATATATATATATATATAAAATCATTTGTTTATTAATCAAGTATTAAAATTAATTTCAGAATTTTCTAGTTCAGCAAGGCCGAATCCATAATGATTGATGACATGATACATGTAATCCGGTATATGTGATTGAATATAAATTTAAACAAAGGTGTTGCCTACTCCTTCGCGATCCTGTTGATTATCGAACACATTAGTTGTTTAGTTCTCTCGTCCGTCTCCTTGATCATGGGTTGCAATATTGTCATATTGGCTTCACAAATGTCTAATGGAGACAAGATTTATGTCTTTTGAGTGTAAAATAATGAGAAGGGGCCACATATTTATAGCCAAAGAGATATCATGTCTTCCCTTTTTCTCTTTAGGTCTTTCTCACTGGAGACCAAGTCACATTCCCTTCCTCTCTGATATGGTTGGCCTATTCTCCGACCTTGCTTGGTCAAAATGCCATCGACGTCTATTTGAATCAATTATTTAATTATACTAGTGTAAGGTCATGCTTCGCATGTGGTGCTCTTAATAACTATAAATGTTATATATTTTAAAGGTAATATCCAAAAGCTTTGACCTAAACCAAATTACATGATAGGGCGAAAACCATATTTTAAACAAATTTTTATATTCTGTGCAGTTTATTTTATTCTAAAAACTTTAATTCATTGGTTGTAAATCCAAAAACAAATAAGGGTATAAATTATCACATATATATAGCACAAAATACATCTAATACGATTGTTCTATAAATATACAGTTGCTTATAGAATTAATATACAAATCATACTATCTAGAGAGAAGAAATCATACTACCCATGAAAGCTGAACTGAAACATATTCTTATGCTTTTTGTGGGACATTAGAAGTTGAAACTCATTAAGTTGTTTTTGTTCCTGCAGCTTCCAGGTGGTTTCCAGCAGCATGGATGAAAATTAATTCCTAAACAAATGAATATTACAATTCTAGATTGAACAGTGTGTAAGAAAGCATAAACTAGCAGCCATACAAAACTTCTATTATTCTTTATGTAAATACATTCTACTAAGCAACCATTAATTACAAACAACTAATAGATATGATGAGGCAGATATGGAGATACCAAAAGAAAGGACAAATTTATATGAATGTACCGTACCCTCTTCATGAAGTAATAACCAAATTTTGACATGTACTGTGCCAATGGAATAATTAACAACACATGATGCATGCACAATTAAAAATTAAAAAACATTTAATGATCACAAATGACTCAAAGATGATAAGTCAACATAAAAAAATAAGGCATTATACCAGATCTGATATGCAAGCTTCCATTAATCCTTGACCATCATCTCTGTGCACCTTTTAGCTTGTACACTCTTTTATTGGCAAATGTGAAAGATATATTTAGATACTAAAAACGTGTTACCATATACATATTAGTTGTACATGGTTTAATATGAAAATAACTGTGGTTGAAGGGATCCTCACTAGTTTTAAAGAACCAAATTCGAAGAGTTTAAAAGTTCCACTGCTCTACAAACGTGATTGCCTATATTAATCAATAAAACATTAGTAGAGCACGCATCCTAACTGGACCGACGTACATTAAGCAAATTGACTACTTATTTTCATCCTACACATATAAATTCATTATCACTTTTTGATTTATCAAACTATGTTTCATCCCCATCCTCAATGGTAAATGATGGCTCAAGATATTGAAACACAATACCCTCCAACCCATTTAATTTGCCAAAACCTCCAATTGATTCAAAGTAAGCTAATTTGGGAATATGGTAATGCAATAATGGTTTTCATGTATACATCATAAATGCATGAACGTTCAATTTATGTTTGTAAAAGATGAATCATGTTATAGTCATCCAAATTTAAGCACTACTCTACATGTCATTACCAAATCAACCTAAGAAAAAAAACATGACGATGGGTATAATATAACTTCCAAAAATCAAGATGCAAAAAACATGCATAGTACTAAATCAATGCCTATGAAACAAATAATTTAATTTTCCGAGAATATATTATATGACAATAAGATCTCTTTAAATCATTAAACAAATTATTGTATAAAACATTCACCTGTAGACTTTTATGTACAACCGGGATAGGCATGTTTGATGATAGATAAAATATTAAATAAAAATAAAACATGATTATTTGAATTAGTGAAGCTGAATATTAGAAAGCTAAGAATTTTTTATTGCAATCAAACGAAAGAGAAGATAGGAAAATCTATGTAATGCATTAAAATTAATATGGAGAAACATCAACAAAACCAATAATTTAAGGAAGAACGTAAAACTTCAAATAATTAAGCCTAGCAATGGATATTCAAAAAAACTGAAATCCATCTGCATCCATATTCGAAAAGTGAATAAATATCTAATATCCAAAAAAAATATGGATGAGAATACGATGACATCTGCATCCGAAAATTATCCGTTCGGTTTTGATCAAGATTAAATTTATATTAGTTGTATTTTGATACAATATAAGATTGGATTTATTATTTTATTAAGTTAACAATATATATTATATGATTTTAGTGCATATTAATCATTCAAAACTATTCATTATCATCATATTTGTTCATTTTGTATATTTATATAATCAGTGAAGTTTTAAAAATAATATGATAAACTAAAATTTTCTATTTAATTATGTTTCTTGATTTATCGATCATTAGTGGATAGAATAATTATTTGGTATCCGTTTGTAACTGTGAATGTAGATATTCAATATTCGAAAATGATTTCGGATGCAGATGCGGATATGACACTATCCGCATTCGAAAGTATCCATTGACATGCTTGCTAATAATCATCATTTAATTCCAATTGTGGTGTATTGTTCAAACAAAACAAACGAACACTGTAACAACCCTGGTATTGGAGATTACTGATGATATTAAATTATAATGATAGTTATAATTTAATATGGTGAATAGAATGTAATGGAGAAATAACTTTGGTTTAAATTGTGTATTTCAAATAAACAATATGTATGGAGTTAAATATTGGGTTTAAAATTCATTGTTTGGTGTTTTGGTTAAATAAAATGGAAAATATTGAATTTAGGTAAATTTGAGTTAATAAATTTACCAAGTGATGTATTTCAACATTCAATTATTGAAATAAATGCAAATTGATGGAAATAAAGTTTTAAAAACTTTATTTTGAGGTATTGGAGTGAAATTAGTCATTTACTGTATTTTAATTAAGTCAATGTGATAATATTGATAGTTATTGCCAATATTAGCCTTTTATTGAATATAAAAGGAAAAATGTGAAGAAAACTTGTATTTTATTAAAATAAAAGATGAAATATTGTGTGAAAATATTAGTTTGTTGTTTTAAAAGTGGTAAAATGGTATTACAATTTATTTGACTAAGAGAATAATTTTTGAACAAGTTATATTCTAAAAATAGTGTATTTACACTAAAATTGTGTAAAGTGTTAAATATTCTTAAAAAATGGTGTTTTATTATTGAAATAACTTTTTATTATTAAAATAAATTTTATTTTGTCACAATAACTATTTTATTTCAAAGCAAATTGATGTATGTATTTTACTTGGCTTATAAATGTTGAAATATGAATATATAGTGTAAAACAGGTTAATATATACACATAACTTTGTTTTTTCACTAAGTATACTATTTGGGCTAAGAATGTTTGAATGAGATCCATAGCCCATCCTCTAGAAATTTCTTATTGAGGAAAAAAAATAAACTGTGCGTATTTTCATTTTCTTCTTCCTCTCAACAAAATCTTAGAGTAAAAGAACAAAAGGAAATTTCATGGCTTTCTCAATCTAAAACCAAATCACCAAATATTTTGCAAATTAAAGAAGAGAGTCTTCAAACTAGAGTATATACAAGGTAATCACATCCAATACTAGGAATTAATTCATCAAATCTTGAGTTTGTATTGAAGTGTTTGTAACTTTTCCTCTTTTGTTTTGCATGTCCTTATTTTGCAATCTACAGGCTCTTGAAGGCCATTTCCCTTCAAAATCCATCATATTGTTGCTGAAACCATTACTAAATCAAGTGGTAAGCAAGGTAAGAGTTCTTACAGCAAGCTAAAGAAAAAAAAACAAATTTTGCTATCAATTGTTGATGGAATTGCTCAATTTATCGACTTCGTTTTCTGTTTTGCTGGCTGAAAAAGCCCCATATTGAAAAAATCGTATCTTCTTCAATTTTAAGCGAATTGATCTCAGATTTTGATAAGTTGTTGTAGTCGGACAGTAGTATATTTTTGGAAATTTTCATTGAATTTTGAGTTATTTTGCTATAGGAAATTATTGGTTGAATTCGGCCAAAAATTGATCTTTGTGTTTTGGCCGAAAATAGGTCATATTAGAAAAATCATATCTTTTTCAATTTTTAGTATATTGATCTCAGTTTTTGATATGCTGTTGTAGTCAGGCAACTCTGCATTTCTGGAAATTTTCATTTAATTTTGAGTTATTTTGCTGTAGGAAACTATTGGTTGCAATCGGCCAAGAATTTATCTCTGTTTGTTGGTCGAAAATAATATCTTTTCCAGTTTTTAGCTAATTGATCTCAGTTTTTGATAAGTTGTTATAGTCGGGCAAAACTACATTTCTCAAAATTTTTGTTGAATTTTGAGTTGTTTTGATATGGTATATTAATGCTTGAAGTTGGTCAAAAACTGATCTCTGTGTATTGGCCGAAAATGCACCACTTTAGAAAAATTATACCTTCTTCAATTTTCAGCTAATGGCCCCAAATTTTTGATATGTTGTAATAGTTGGATGGCACAATGTTTCTGGAAATTTTCATGGAATTATGGATTGTTGTGCTATAGAAAATCATTAGTTCAAAACAGCCAAAAATCTTATTTTTTTGTGCTTGCTGAAAAGAGCTATGTTTGAAAAATCATAACTCTTTCATTTTGTAGTGAATTGCTCCAAATTTTGGATATGTTATAGTCCTCATGTCATAGTATAACACAGTACAATTTGGCAGAAATCTGGGTTGTTTTGGTATCCCAAATTACTGTCCAAAGTGAGCCAAAAACATGTTGCTTGGTAGATTGTTCTTGCTCCTATTTGCGCTTTCATTAACTATTTCACTGCAAATTTCTATGATTTTAAATATTGTTTGAATAAGTTTGATGATGAATGTTTAGTATTTTTATCCGACGATGGATTGGCTTGATTTTGGAAATTTTTAGAATTTAAATTTTATTTAAATTCTATTTTAATCTAAATATCGATAAATATCGGTATTTGAAGAATTTGATGGTTTTAATTGATTTTGGTTTTGAATAAGTTTCTGATTTTTTTTTATAAATTATGGTTATTTAAATAAATGGTTTTAAGACATTTTAAAGGGTTTTTAAACAATTATTCATTTTTTAAAAGGTATTTTATAAATAGATAATCTATTTGATAAATAGATTTTTCCTTATAACACTTACGTAAAAATCTCTAAAAATTATTTAAAAATTCCGTTTTCTCTATAAAATTATTCTAAACATATTATAGCCTATTTAGATGATTTTCGACGTATAAGAATGAGAATTAAACGATTTGGCAAAAATACGTGGTATGGGACATGTATTTTCGCCTCATCGCTTAATATCGGACTTGTACTATCGAATCGGCTTTGAAGTACTGTCTTATGATATTTTTACCTGTCGAAGACATGAGGCGGGGTTGTTATGATGAATTGATGATGGTTGTGATGTTTAAGATGGACTTTTACTTGTCGATGAAATGAGACAAGTTTTGATGTCACTTTAAACTCATCAAAGTATGAGACACGATGAGTTGGGTGCTTTACACTCGCCAATGAGACGAGGCGGTGTATGTTTGATTTGGATTTTTATGACTGTTTTCTAATGTGGCATCGACTGACGATTAGTAAACCAATAGGTGCGAATATATGGTATGGGACGTATATTAACACCCATTGGGTTCCTATTCGAGATGTTGTGACACATTCAAGATGTTATTAGTACTACAAACCGAGTATAAGATTGGAATCATTACGATGTTCTTGATGTCACTAATAGATTCCAATCATCATGATTTTTGCTCGGATTTTATGATTTGGGTGTCATCGCGATATTCGACTATAGTCAATCAAGATGATCACGATGCTAAGATGTTAATGACTCCAAGTCATCACGACGTATGGTACCAAATAATAGTAGTACTAGTCAAGATGAAAAGCACGTGCAATTTCTATGAAGTTTTCTATGTTCGATTTCACCTTTTTGTGATGTTGTTGTTCGAATACGGCCTTGAGTATAACATAGGCTACATTTATATTATGCTATATGGTGATTTCGATTATGGTTGCCTTTAACTCTTATTGAGTTATTATGATGGATTATGATAATTTTGATGTTTCTTTATGAAGTTATTATATGGCTCATCCCTTGTCCACTTTACTTATAAATGTCCTTAAGAGAAACCATATGCATGTTACTTATTGAATTCCCTTGAAATAGATAGATGAATCACTGATGTCCCCTTTCTTATGAATGATATGATGAATAATATTGCATTCCATTGGCAACAATGGAGTGATTCCCACTCTTCTGCTTATTACTGAGATCCTTACTACTGATAAGTTCTAGCCTGCCTGACCCGTGTGTTTTTCACTCGGGTCAGACCGAGTTGTTTCAGGTATCATCTATTGGACTTAGCTTGAAGTTGATGTTGGACATTAGCTTATCTATCGCTTAAGTAGTTGATTTCTTTTGCATACTCTGATGTATTTACATTTGATTTGATGTATATAGGGTGGTTGAGTACCATCTTTATTGTATTCATATTGTATTGTACTGAACATGTATCAGCGTATATGTATATATATGATGTTGGTTACTGTTATGTGATGTGATTTACATCCAGTTATTGTATTTTGTTCTGATAGATCCGTTAGCCACCTATAGTTTTGGATTAAGCATTTACTGGGTATGTCGATCCACTTGAGTTGAAAAAAGAATTATATTGCATTTATCGACGTATTCAATAGATGCTTAAGACAAAATTATAGATGGTCGCCCTTAACCAGCCCTATTCTCCACTTTTGTAGACAGAATTACTTGTTAATTCTCTTTGCTAAGGTGGGTCTCGGGGTGGGGCGTCACAAACACGAAATAATTAATTTTAACGAAAAATGATGGAATATCAAAACTTCGGTAAAATGGTACAACAAACCTTACGACGTGTTAATTCTCATATACACACACACATACATATATATACACATACATACATATACATATGTGTGTGTGTGTGTGTAGACAAAAAAAAATCATACATGTGAATTATGTCATTGTGCGTGCACTAAATAAGCTGAACATACTCGTGGCAATTATATTTCCAATAATATAACGAAGAATGTAAAACTTTTAATAATCATCATATAATTCCAACCGTCTGTTGAAAAAACACGCCAACAAAAAAAATTAATCTTAACAAAAAAGATTGAGAATCAAAATTTTAGTAATAAAGTACAACAGACTTTTGAATATGTTTATATACGTGTGTGTATGCACGTGCGTGTGTGAATTATGTTATTGTGCATGTTTACTAAATTAATTGAATAGACTCATAGGAATTATACCGTCAAATTTTCTATTCAGCTTTATTCTAACGTTGCTTTTCATTAATTACTAAATTAATTGCACTGGCGATAAGCTTATAACAGTGCACATCTAATTGGCACTGAACTGAAGCAAATGAATAGCATTAATATTAGGTGTACAAATAATCCATTGTTTCTAAGTAAACATGTGATCCTTTGAGTAAGGCACATATTTACTTTGTTGTTCCTACAACTTATTACTGAAGCAAATGTTTCACATTGCTTGCTACTAATTAAACAGTGTGCGTTCCTTTTATTGGAAATATTTAAGATAAGTTATTCCAATAAAGCTAGTGAAAGGGTCTCATATACAATTCACGGCGAACCGTTTTTTATAATTGAATCAACTATCAAAGGCAACTGATATCAGAGCCGGCCGTAGAAGTTTTGGTATCAAACCCAACTACAAAACCAAGGCCATTATGTAAAAACTAATGCTATTATTGTTAATTAAATCATCAAAATAATTTATGCAGCTTATAAACAATGAAAAGAGAAACAAAAAAATAACGTTATTATTAGCAACGATTCAAGTGCTTAGCAAATCCCAAATTAAAATTGCAATTAATAATCTAAATTGCATTAGCCTAAAATAACATTTATACTTAAGAATTATCCCAAAATTATGAAAAGTCATAACTTATAAGTACTTTGCTCCATTATATGAGCGCATCTAATTATCAATTATAAATTTTATGGGTGCTACCTTTTCTATTTTCAACAAAGAGATTGGTGATTCGAATACTACATTAAACCAAATCAAAGCAAATTGCAATTGCCAAACAACCAAACAAAAATAGATCAAAGAATCTAAGCGAATCTAAGAAATTAAGTTCAATGAGGGGTTTTTTTACCCGATCAGCCCCCAAATCCCGTCTTTTCTCCGTGTTGTCCAACATGCCCTTCATAATAAAATTCAATTTATTTAGTAGTACCAAATTAATTCTACTAGGTACACATGGCAGCCAAATGATTTCATTCAGTTAATTATAAATGCCAATATAGTTCAAAAACTGTTTGTGACATGCATTCTAAACGTCAGTTTGGTTCAACACATGATGCACGAAAAACGATATGCTGCAATAGTAGTAATTCTTCATACTTCATCATCATGCATGTATGAAATATTCTCTTCTTATTCTAAATAAACATGAGAATGAAGAGTTACAAAGCCTATACTTATCGAATGACCAAAAATAAAGTAAAAAAACATGGCCAACATCTTATACATAGATACTTGCAAAATAGTTTCATCAAGGCATTAACAGATGCTCCCATATTGTTATGGAACTACAACTCAGTCGGTGCTCTTCAAGCACACATCCCCAAGCAAGGCATACATGATGTATACTGATCTTTAAACTTTGAATTAAACTTTTAAAGCTAATTTACATTTTATTTTTTTTGAAAATTGATAAAAGGGCCCAGCCCAATTGTTTACAGAAGAAAACAATATGTCGGGTAAACTAACAATATACCCAAAATCAAACCACCATAACACAAACCCTAATTATTCCTAGGGCAACAAATCGCCTCCAACTACAGCTCGGAAAAAACACAAAAATGGCGAACCGCCATGAGCGATCTCTTGTTATGGTGGTTCCCATACTTTTGTGGCCTCTTTTTGGTTATTGTCAGTATCTTTCAAGGCTAGGTTATTGATCAAATTAATGGATCTACTCTCAATGTCTAAAAGCTCGGCCGATTTGCCATGCTTTCCTTCAGATCTTCACTTTTATTGATAAAGTCATGCCCTTTACGGCTGCTTTTATGGTCGCTTTGATTCTCTGATTCCTTCAGAAGGTTAAAATTACAATAAAGCTTGCTGCTTTCAATATCATGCGCTAACCGATAGTCTGCTTTGTTGGATGTTTTGCTAATATCGCCCTTTTCCAATTTAGATAAGTGATATATGTTTCCATTAAGCTTGCTAATTTAATGAATTTTGCCAATCCTTTGCAAGTTGTGATCTAAATGCTTTGTTTTGCTTTGGCTTAGGGGAGACTTCTGCTTCAAAGGATCCTTGCTTGTTGAGCGGTAGCTCCTGCCAATATCAGGTAGAGTATTATTTAAATTAGCCTGATTGTTATTAAGTGAGGAATTAAGTATAATATAGCCTTGTTTACTTCCCTTGCAGGAGTCTATCCTTGTATTGGATCTGGAATGGCCGCCTCTAGCAGTTGTTCTGTTGAAGTTGTTAGAATTTCCCCCCAGGGATAGAGGCCGATGATTGTTGGTCTAAAAATGTCTGCAATGGGTAATATCTTTTTTAAGCTTCCTACTTTGTAAGTATGATTCCACTCTTGTTTCATAATCTTCCTGGTCATTGGTATCTGAAAAAGGTTGATGTGGAAAATTGTTGTTGCTGCTTGCTTTTCGATTTAAAATGTGAAAGTCCGTTTCAATGCATTTCCAAATTTGAATGGCTTATGTTTCCTTTCTTGTGTGCAACCTAGCATTCCTTTCTTTCCAAATATAGTATATGATAGTTGTTAGCATGATGCTAGCCTTGTTGAATTCTTTTGATTTGATTTTGAAGTTTTGATGAATGTGATGAATGCTTTCTTTGATGCTTTGAATTGGAGTTTTTTGACTGAATTTGAGCTTGTTTTTGGCAATAAACCAAATGTGTCTTGAGAAATTGCAATCAAAAAATAAATGCTCTGCTGTTTCATTATCATTCTTGCACATGATACATTTTAATTCATTATTTTTGCTCCATTTATTACATCTATCTTTGGTTGGAAATCTGTTCAACAGAGAAAAATAGGCACAATGTGCCATCTTTGGGCAGTTAGCTCTGTTCCAAATAATGGAATGCCAATCCATATTTGTTTCAAACCCTTTTAAATAATCCTAAGTAGATTTAAAGGAAAATTTATTTTTCTTTGAGAGTTTCCATCTCCAGCAATCTACAGCTATTTTTGAATCAATATCAATGCTTTCTAAAGATTTTTTAAAAATTGAGGTTGCCGGATGAAGGCTTGCATTCCAAATGTGATTTTGTATGATACTGTCCACTTTTAAATTAGCACCATTAAAATATAAAAGATTGGACCATCCTAATAAACTAATTAAAGACTTTCCATTGATTCAAGGATCAAACCAAAGACTGGTATTTTTCCTATCTTTAAAGTTTCTTTCCAATAATTTGATGCCATTATTTCTGCTTTTTAAGATGATTTTCCAAGAGTGGATGTTGTGAATTTCTGCTAGCATGGTCCAATTTTTTTTGTTTTTAACATATTTACTCTTCATCCACTTTGACCATAATGTTTTGCCCTGTACAAATCTCTAAAAGAGTTTCATATTGCAGGCTTCCTTTAAATCTTTAATATTTCTTAACCCTAAGCCTCCAGCCTTTTTTGATTTGAAAACTGTATCCCAAGAGACTTTATGATATTTTCTTTTCCATATGAAGTTTGCACACATTTTTTCAATTTTATGAATGGTTGATTCTGGAATGTTGTGAGTTTGGATCCAATACATTATAATAGCCGTGATGACAGTGTGTGTGAGTTCTAGTCTTCCAGCAATAGATAGCAGTCTGCTGGACCAATTTTCTAATTTGTCTTGAATGATGTTAAAAAGTCTAGAGCAATCTTTGTCTGCTAATTGGTTTGTACTAAGAGGAAGCCCCAAGTATTTGACTGGCAGTTGTCCTTCCTGAATTTTAAGAATTTGAAGAAATTCCCTTTTGTTCTCACAATTTTTACTAAAATATGCTTTGCTTTTACTCTCATTGATTTGAAGACATGCAAAATCTTTTAAGTACTCAAAGATTTTTACTATGGTTTGAGCACTGTTAGAGTACTTCGGTATCAGGTACTATTTAAACCCTTACTTTTATTTCCTGATTATGTCTATACTGGCATGGAATGTAAGAGGTATGAATTCCTCTTCTAAACAATCTGATATCTTACATATGTTTAGTGTATACAAACCCTCTGTTATAGCATTGATTGAGAATAAACTGAATGAAGACAATTTTGAAAAAATATATTTTAAATTACCCAGAAATTGGAAAGCTATAAATAATAATGATTGTGGTGGTAAAGGCAGAATTATTGTTATATGGGACTCCAATATTTGGAATATGTTAAGTAGTAATAAAGATAAACAGTTTATAGACTGTCAATTTGAAAATATTGGTGGTTTTTCTCTACAAATTACTAGTATTTACGGTAGCAATTTGGAAAATGAAAGAAATGGCATGTGGAGTAGGTTAAAAGCTTTAAATTTAAACTATAATTTCCCTTGGCTTATTTTAGAGGATTTTAATACTGTTTTACATGCATCTGAAAAAATTGGGGGTAATAAAATACCTCAAAGCAAATTAGACAGACTTAATAAATTTTTAATTGAGACTGAGTTAATAGAACCAAATATTAGTGGTAATAAATTTACTTGGAAATCTGGTATAGAAAGGAATATTCATTGTAAATTAGATAAAGCTTAGATCAATAAAGAATTTTCCAATGTTTTCCCCAAATTTATCTGTTCTACTCTTGAGCAAAATACTAGTGATCATACTCCAATATTGATCACTCTTTTTAAGGATTTAACCTCTGATAAAAAAATACCTCCATTTAGATTTAAGAATGGGTGGGTTTTAGATGATAACCATAAAGTCCTAATGGAAGAATGTATGAATTTTTCTTGTAATGGTACTAAACAGTTCCAATTTAATATGTTTCTAAAGAATGCCAAAAGTAAACTTAAAGTTTGGAATAAAAATAACTTTATGAAGAATAATAAGCTGGAACTGTTAAGACAGGAAGGGAAACTGTTATAAGAAATAGTTGATAAAAATCCTGGGGACATTACTGCTGTTAAAAACTTCTTTTCCAATCAACAAAATTTATCAATAGAGCTCTATACTAATACTATGAATGCTAAACAAAAAGCCAAGGTTGATTGGTTAACAATGGGTGATGATTGTACTAAATTTTTTCATGCAAAAATGAGTAGTGGGAGGCATATAAATAACATAGGTAATGTTATTGATAAAACTGGTAATCTAACTAATGCGTATGATAAAGTGGTTAACGATGCAGTTGACTATTATGAAAAACTGTATTTTTCTGAATCTATTATTAATAACTTTCCTCATATTATTTGTAAAAATGTTTTAAATGCCAATGCTTCTGATATATTACTTTCTCCAGTTTCTATTGAAGAAATTAAATATGTAGTGTTCAATGCTGGTGACAACAAGAATCCTGGCCCTGATGGCTTTAATGCAAAATTCTATAAAAATCACTGGGATAGCATTAAAGGTCAGGTTCTGGATGTAGTAAATGAATTTTTTGATAAAGGCAAAATTCTTAAAAGCTTTAATCATACCTTTATTACTTTAATCCCCAAAAATAAAAATCCCACTTGTATTGGTGACTATAGACCCATCTCTTGCTGCAATTTCATTTATAAAATCATTGCTACTGTATTAAGTAATAGGATTAAAAAAATTCTGCTATTTGTTGTTTTTGAAAATCAGAGTGCATTTGTTCCTGGCAGACTCATTTATGAAAACTCTCTTCTAGCCCATGAACTAGTCAGAAACTTTAATTCTAAAAATGTTGATAATGTTTGTATTAAAGTGGTTTTGCAAAAGGCTTATGACAAAGTAAACATACACTTTATATATCATATAATGAAATGTATGGGCTTCCCTAGTAAGTTTTGTAATTTGATCTTTGAATGTATAAATTCTCCTACCTTTTCTATTCTCATTCAGGGTAAGTCATAGGGTTTTATAAAAAATAATAGGGGTACGTTAGGCAAGGTGATCCATTATCACCTTACCTTTTTACTATTGTCATGGAGTACTTTTCTATTTTAATGGAAAAAGAAGCTATTAAAGGTAATATTACTCCTATGAATAAAATCCAGCCTTGTATTAATCATCTTATATATGCATATGACCTTAAGGTCTTTATTAAGGCTAGTAAGACAAATGCAGATGCTATCAAAAACATTTTTGGCAAACTTTATAAATATGCTGGCCTTCAACTTAATGAATGCAAAAGTAAAGCTTATTTCAGTAAAAATAATAGATACAAAAATGAGATTTTAGAATCTCTAAATATAGCAGAAGGTAAACTTCATATTAAATATTTGGGTCTGCCTTTGTCTATTAATCAGATTAAAGATTCTGACTGCTCTATTCTTATAGAAAAAATTCAAGAAAAAATGGAACTTGGTCTTTTAAACTTCTTTCTATTGCTGGCAGATTGAAGCTTATAAACACTGTGATTTATGCCATTATTTCATATTGGATACAAACATATCATATCCCAGCTGTCTCAATTAAAAAAATTAAAAGTAGATGTGCTGATTTTTTATGGAGGGGTAAATATCATAAAATCAGCTGGGAAAAAGTGTGTAGACCTAAAAAAGAGGGGGGATTTGGTATTAGGAATATGAATGATCTCATTCTAACATGCCATTTAAAATTATTTTGGAGATTTGTGAATGCAGACTCTCTTTGGGCAAGATGAATGAGGTCCAAATACCTCAAAAATGATAACTTTTGGATTGCTTTACCAAAAAATAATCAGTCTTATGCATGGAAACAAATCTTAAAATGCAGGAATATTGGTAAGTCTTTTTTTGAGAGAAAATTTAAACTAGGAGAACAAACCAGTTTATGGGTTGACCCCTGTTTTAATAATGAGCCTTTTGTTAATAAAGTGGGTTAGGACAGTTTGATCATTTGTGGTGGGGTTAATGATATAGTGTCTATGATAATAAAGGATAATCAATGGCAGCCACAGTTGCACCCTATCACATACCCACATCTTTACTACTAATAATAGTAATTCAGTGAACTGAAAATCATCCGTGTCTTTTCGAAATTCTCGAAATGCCCTTTCTTAAACACGTCTATTTGCTTTCCCACGGCAACAATCCCCAACTCTCATTTCTTTCTCACTGCAACAAAGACGTGACTCTAGATCCAACGCCATTCCAAATCAACCGTCTTCCCCATCAGCTCAATTTAAACTGGATTGCTAATTTCATCGACTGATTCATCGCCACCAGCAACCCTACCCATTACTGCCAACTGCTGTTCGATTTATAAAATTTAAGTACTCCGATGTTACTACTTTTTTGTTTGGGTTTCCTTACATTTTGTTATGTTATTTCATAATAGTAAGGGATGAAGGATTTTAATACAGGAAGGAAGAAGGCAGTGATTAGGTTGGTCGTCGATCGTGTAGTCTACGATGATAATTCAGTTGTTGCGATGAACTCTGAGACAATGGAAATGCTTCAGCCATGGCTATTCGATTTTGTTGAAGGTATCTTTCTCTTCTAATATTTTTAATAAATTTGGATTAGATATTAGGGCTTTTTATTTTGCTTTGATTTACAATTGAATTGCTGTGTTGCGATGCTGATTTTAGATCAGAGTTAGAATTTCAAATCAGGTAATCATCATTGCATATTTTACCTACTATTTTTTTTTGCTTTGATCGACGTAATAAATGCATACTAAATTTCAACCCCTAAGTCATATACCATTAGTGATATAATAATCTTTTTACTACAAGTTCAAATGAAATTGTATTGAGGAACATGCTTCAAATTTTGGATTTGTACTACAAACCCAAGAGTTAGGTTAACCTCCAAAGAAGAGAATACTGGATTCCAAAATTCTTTATGTTGAATTTAAAAACTACACTATTTTGAACTGTGGATATTAAATACAAGTTTCATCATGACTGTTCGAATTACTATTAGGTTATGGATTTTATGGCTAATTTCACAGTATCCAAGCGATAATCATGTTTGAACTTAGCTTGGGCCAGTGATATTGAATGATGTTTTAGTGCACTAATTCATCAAAAAATTGTGCTATCCTGCTTTAATGGTGTCGGTAGTGCGTTTACTACTGTAGTTTAGTGTATTGAACTCACAACTAAGTGATTCATGTTTTTGAATGTTATAAATTATAGAAAAATAGACAATTTATTGCTAAGCAATGTATAACATAGACTGCATACTGAAAAGATCATATTGGGCATTAGTTTTAATATTAATATACATGTTTTTTTTCCTTTACAATAGTGTCTACACTGTACGCTTTTGGTTTTAAATTCCATATCTGTTACGATCTTCCAACTGAATTTCATGAAAACACTTCTTATGTATTACACATTTGTATTGTCCCTTTCCACCATCGTTCTTCTATGCAACATTGATTGGTTATCGACTTCATATCATTCATTACATGTTATTGAGTACAAGTGGCAATATCTTTGTTCACCTCTATAATAATACTTTTTTGTTCTTATAATAAATTACCAATCAAAGACTTCTTAGAAACATAAGAAACTCTTTCTCTTCCTATAGTATTGCTAATATAATTTTTGTTCTTTCTTACATTTTTTCTATCATTCATAAATAGTTCCCAAATTTTAATTAATATAGGTATCCTTTTGTGATGCTATGGAAAACAGTTTGCTAAAAGCTTTAGAACTATTTTGGATGGTGCTTTAGTTAGGATCTGTTGCCTAGATTACTTATTTTTTCATTGAAGATAACCTCTGATTTGAATTATTATTTCACATGCACAAGGAACCATTTCATTCTCCATAATATTTCTTTGGTTAATTGAAGGAGTATTTGATATCTTCAAGTTTGCATGAATTGGCATTGTTAGCAGCATTTACCGATTTCCCAAAATGAGATGAAGTTTCCTATTTTTATCTTGAAGTAAAGACAAAAATGGTGTTTCCCAAAAATTTAATAAATAATCAACTTTGAAACGCTTCATAGTATTGTCGTAGGCATGAGATGATATAAAGTGTACGCTCCCCTCTACATATATATATTTGTAAAAATTATGTACTGATAATGTGGATTAGTCAAAATATATACAGAAATTGTTAAGGCGTGATTGGATATGGTGTAAACATGAACTCGAAGTAAAAAAAGCCAAGCTTAACATGCACATTCTAAGTTTCCATTAGTGTCTAAACTAAGTGATTTCGTTGTAAATTTCCTAGGAGTACATTTTATTGGAAAACTGGCATGTTCCCAAGTTAACTTGAATTAAGTAATGCGTTCATGATCATGTTTTGCAATGAAATAAATTAGATTTTAGGTAACTACGCTTAAGTGATAAAATGTTTTGCTAATTAACAATAAGCTGTCACATACTACAATTTTGCCAAATTAAAATCATTCTGAAGGCAACGTAGAATATATTATAGTGTTAGTTATCTCCTTAATCTGTTGTATTGTAGAAATATATAATTTAACATATATTCTATTATTGTTAATAAAACATTTAAATTACATTTTTATTTCATATTTACAGTGACATACATGAAATTTTGCAATTGCATTACTCATTGGGTTACCCCCAGTTACATTCTTTACTACCCCTCTTCCGTATCTTTATGCCTATATACACCTACTGGGAGTCACCTTATAGCTCAGCCAGTAAACTTATTCTATTGAACAACATAATTGGTACTCAGTTCTACTCTCTTCTTAATAGTAACTATGGTTTGTAGCAAAATAAATGCACTGGACAGGAGAATTAATAAACTAACTACTGCATATATTTTTATATTTTTAACTTCCGACTGTCTCCATATGTGCTGTTGAGTTTTTGTATCCTTTTTCAAACATTTCATTCGCCTTATGCTATAGTGCTACCTTTTTACGATGACATACGATGTGTCCCTCTCACACTTCAAGCTCCTATGCCGCAACATGTTTCCACTATTTTCCCCTATGCATTTGCTGACTGTTTTAGTCTTCCAACAAACCAACCAAACCAATGGTCCACCACATTTTATTCCACGATCGCTATAGTCAACAACTAATATATTCAGCAAGTGCTTTACTTAGAAGTTATTAACTAACTTTTTCACATAGCGTAAAATATACAGGAAATAAAGGGTAATGGAAGGACAATGAAATCTGGATATTTGAGACATTCCTTGTAGAACTTCGACAGAATAGGTATTCACTGAGGGACCGAGGCATGCGACCAAGAGCAGCTGAAGTAGCATGGGCTGATGATGCAACTGAGGCAACATCAGGCTGATCCTGGTTGCAACTGCAGATATGCATTGAAGCTTTGAGCTGAAGTGGACTGAAAGTTTTCTTAAATTTAAGAAATTAGTGTGAGATGTGAGATTTAGGATGTTGAGTGAGCAGCTGGTCCTTATTTGAAAAGATTAGCATGGAGTTAAGAGCAGTTGCATGATTTTAGTACAACCAATATAACAAATTTCTCTCCTACCAATTACTGGACCTTCACTTGATTTTTCAAATTAATCAGCCTCTTCCGGTTTCATATAGTTATTATTACTTTTTGCATTTGGTTATTGCTTTGTTGGGCTGACTCCAACGCTATGTTGATATAGTACTTTCTGCTCATTGTTGTACTTCATTTTTAGTTTAAACTACTATACATGTTACTAGAGATTTGATTGCATGCATATTGTGATTAAACGCAAGCCCATCTGGACGTGCATATATACTCGTAAGAATAGTATATGTCAAATTTCTATTGATATTCATGCAGACAGTGATTATTGGGACTGGAAAGCAAGCACTAGAGGGAAGTTTTCTTTAAAAATTACTTGGGAAAATATTAGAAATAAAGTACCCACTGTTGAATGGTATAACTGTATATGAAACAAAATGAATTGTCCCAAAATGGCTTTTTGTACATATTTTGCAGTTAATAACAGGTTGCCAACTTGGGATAAAATAAATAAATGGAGAAATTCAAATAATTCACTTTGTTCCTTATGCAATTTAGTAATAGAAAGTGCTAATCATATGTTTTTTGAATGCAGTTATTCTTACTACATCTGGAACCGTATTCAAACCATACTGCATATTGCCAATAATAGTCAGATGGGTCTAGTACAAGCTATTCGACATATCAACAAAAATTTTAAAGCTAAAAACAGCGAAAGAGACTATGTTCAGATATTAATAACTACTGTCGCGTTCCATATTTGAAAAGAAAGGAACTTTCGAACACATAATAAAAACAGTATGAACAGAGAACAGAAGTGGATACTTATTGAGACAGACAGTAGGATTATTCTTCATAAATCAAAGAGAAAAGTTAGGGATCAAATCAAATTTTATTTTTTAGTTGATGAATGGAGCCATGAAGCTGGCAGCAAACATCTAGAGCTATTTCCCGCTCATGCAAAAGAATCTCAAGACAATCAACAACCATTTGAAGTTGACGGTCTTCACCAGAGCTGTAACGACCCGTGTTTTTATGGATCGAAAAGTTCGTTAAAATCTGGAATTTTTAGCGTTGTTAAGTCATTTCAGATTTTGGGTAGAATTTGGTTAAGTCTTAAGTCGTAACCGACTTAGGGGGGATAACGACCTAAGGGGTAGGTCGGCGACGACTTAAGAAAGCTAGGAGTGTTAGAACGACCTAAGTAGTTAGGTCGTGTGAGAGTTAAGTCGTATAGAAGATATGTCGTGTGTTGGAGCTTAGGTCGTGAAGGAAGATAGGTCGTAGACGACTTAAGGAGAATTTACGACCTAAGGGAGTGAACTAGTTAAGTGTTAGATCGGTTGGAACGACCTGTAGAATGTTAGCGACCTAGGGGATTAAGTGAGTTAGCGACTTAAGGATTTTTGGTCGTATGATAGGATTAGGTCGGTCGAGCGACCTAAGTGTTGACGACTTATAGAAGTTAGCGAGTTAAGAGAGTTTGCGACCTAGAGGTTACCGAGTTAGTAGTTAGGTCGTAAGCAGCCTTTGTTAGTTAAGTCGTTCAGACGACTTAAGTGTTAGGTCGTAACTCTGTTAGGTCGCGTGAGTGTTAGGTCGTTAGACGACCTAAAGTTATTAAGTAGTGTCTAGTTAGGTCGTGACTTTGTTGAGTCGCGATGGTGTTAAGTCGTAGAAGCGCTGAAGTGTTGGGTCGTTGGATCTGGTTAGGTCGTAGGTCGTAGAAGCTTGGACTGTTAGGTCGTAGGTCGGAAGAGTTAGGTCGGCAACGACTTATAGGGGGCGGACGACCTAAAAATCTGCCTATAAATAGAAGGGTTTTTCTCACTTTTTGGGATCCGGATTTCGAAGCGACGAAGTGCTGCCATTTTGAGAGCTCGACTTCTACACTTCTTCACTTCTTTTCTCCACTCTAATCTAGTGATTCCTTCCATCCATATTGAAGATCAAATCGAAGATCGAAGAGCTTAGATTGAAGATCTACATTCTTCGAAGAGAGATTTCATCGTTTGAAGAGGATTTGTGATAGATCGAGTTAGATCCTTTGCTGTCCAGATCTGAAGCCTGTTGATTTAGGGTTGTTTTGGTGATTTGGTGAGTGGTGATTATCTCTCACACGGATCCAAAGGAGTATATCGGATTGTTGGTTCGATTTGATGATAAAGTCATGATTTCCATACATTTTTGTAAACCTAAGGGTAGATCCATATAGATCCATTGTTAATGATGATTTGACAACCATTTTACTACATGATTAACCTATGCAAGTTCATTCATCAAGTTGTAGAGATAATTCTCATGATTTCATGCTTGTTAGACTTTCGACTATTTATTTACTAAATTGCCATTATTGTTAATATTGTCTAGTTCGAATATATTTGAATGCTTGATTACTTGGATTAATGTTTGATTTGATTGATTGCTATGAATTAGATGATTGATGATTTGATTTAGACCGAAGATGATTCAAAAGCTAAGGGGAAGGCTCTTGAATTGGAAAAGCTGCACGTGGCATATGTAGCGGATGATGAAGCTCATATGGATAGACTTGATGATGATGTTGAGATGAGACTTTGCTATGATGAGGATGAGGCGAAGTATGATATGAGATAGTCTTGGTCTAATCCAGACGGGATCATTCCAAGCATGATTGATAACTCGGTGATATGGTTCGAGTTCGGGAATAATGGTTTGCTCGAGAGGCGCTTGGGCTAGTATGGAAATAGTTGCCGAGGAGGATAACTAGAAGGCTGAGATATCATCGTTGTTGAAGGTTCTAGAATGCTCAAAGCAAGAGTACGTTGGGCAGATTTGATAGTCCCTGTAGGCTACTGATTTGGGTAGTCAAGTACTCTGGGCAGATTCGATAGTCCTAGGCACGGGTCACGATGACGTGCAGAGTTATGTCTAGAACCGGGGTTTCCATTAGCCCTTGACGGATGGATGAAAGAATAAGCCGGTCATTCAATTAACGATGATATCAAAGCAATGTTAACAGTGATAGCCAGAGTCATGGATGTTTGGTTGTATCGTCATTCGGTCTCAAGAGCGGTAGTTTCTGGGTGCTTATCTGATCTTGGTTTAGGCCTTGGGGGTTTGTACTTGGAAGACATCGCTCTTGACTCGAGTGATAATTGCTTTACTTTAAATTGTATGCTTTGCTATGCTTGCTTGTACTTAGTGTGTGTCTGGGGGCTATCACTGTAGAAAGAGGTGGAGTGGGAGGGTTGTATTCCTATTCCCTTTCCTTTATGCTCTTTTGGTATGTTGTTAGTTAATTTACTACTCACTAAGACTGTTGTCTGACTCAAGGCTTTATGTTTTAACTCTTATTGCCTTGGGCTGTTCGTCCATTTTGGGACGGGCAGACTAGGTAGCAGGTGACAGGTGCTGTGCTTGCTTTCCACGATGCTGATGACGAAGACGAGCTAGAGTATTGCATATTATTTCTTACTATATGTACTGGATGTTCCGCTGTTTTGTATATTCTCTGAGTGTTATGTAGTGAGGCTTGTTGTATTGACTATTCAGATGTTTGTATCCAACTATTATGAAGTTCTATTGATGAGATATTATTTCTGTGAAGCTTCACTATATATATATTCTATTGTATTTTGTCCATGCGCTGTGAGTGATACGATAGATTCTGTGGTTTTAGTTTACCCTAACAATCGTCCATGGTCGCCTGGCACACTTTACAGCGCACTTTCTTTAGGTTCAGTGCAGGGGTCATGGGCGGCCGTCACATTTGGTATCAGAGCATTGGTTAATTGATTTTACCCAACGCTCACTGACGTAACTACGTATGAGAGACGTAATTGTATTTTGATGGATGATTACTATATATAATATAGTAGCTGAGTAGAGTTTGAGTTCTTTATGCAGTTGTTTCTCTAGATGTGCTAATCATTCCTTTTTATAGATATTGAGAATGAGTCGAAGAGGGAGACCAGCTGCTAGGGAGGGCCGTGCTACTGAAGGGGCTGCTGATTATGCTGCTATGTTCGAAGCTATGATGACTTCGATCATGAGAAGGATGCCAGCTCCGGGGCCATCGGTGGATGTTGGGGTTCAAGTTCAAACTCCAAAACCGGTGGATTTTGCTAAGCTGTGTAAGGACTACACTGCTCTTGGAGGAAAGGTTTTCTTGGGAACAGAGTCGACTATTGAAGTCCAGAGGTGGATAGATGCTTGTAGAAGGATCTTTGGTGATTTGGGAATCGATGATGCAACTAAGAGGAAGCTCGCATCAAGACAGCTTCAGGGAAGAGCTTCTGATTGGTGGAACTCTATCACCATTGATACTCCGGAAGAAGAAATTACTTGGGAGCAATTCCAAACCAGATTTGAAGCTAAGTTCATTTCTACAGCTCAGAAGTCTGTTCTTTTCAAGAAGTTTGTGGAGCTCAAGCAAGGTGGAAGACCAGTTCTTGAGTATGTTTCTGAGTTTGAAGCTTTGTCCAAGTATGCCCGGTCGTATATTGAATCTGATTATCAGAAGAATGAGAAGTTCGTGACAGGCTTGGATAGTTATCTTGGGAGGCAGTTGGTGGATCATTTGGATGATTCATTTGAGAAGCTTGTGGAGAAAGCTCTTAGGCATGAGAGTCTGTTTCCTAAGGAAGGATCTGTTGTTGCTGTGACCAGGGAAGAGTCTAAACCCCAGCACGGTGGGAACAAGAAGAGGAAGCAGCAACAGCAAAAGAGTAAGGATGGCTAGAAGAAGCCAAAGGGCGAAGTGACTTGCTTCAATTGTCAGTAGAAGGGCCATTTCTCCAGGGATTGCAAGAATACGAAGGTACCAATGAAGTGTCACAACTGTGACAAGCCAGGGCATATCAGGAAGAATTGTCCAGAACCGAGGAAGGACAAACAGATTGTGCAAGCTTATGCTTTGGGAGCTGTTCCATCGTCTTCGAAAGCTCCTACCGCTGAAGAGAAGGGAAAGAGTGTGGTGGTTCAAGGTACTCTCTCCATTTGTGGTGTTCCAGTTAGAGTGTTATTTGATACTGGGGCGTCGCATTCTTTCGTTTGTAATGAACTTGTAGGCCGGTTGGGTTTAGAACCGGATATTGTTGATAGGCCATTGGTTGTGACTAATCCAGTTGGGGGTTCGTCTTGTTTGTGTATGTTATGCCGTGGTCTGATTGTATCGAGTCATGATTGCTCTTTTGTTTGTGATTGCTTTGTTCTGAACTTTGCGGGGTTCGGAATTATTTTGGGTATGGACTGGCTTAGGAAGTATGCGGCAAAGGTTGATTGTGAGAGGTTGGAGGTGACAGTCGAGAATGTGGAAGGGCAAAGGATTGTGATACGATGTAAGCATGAAGAAGGCTCTTCATGAGCTTCATGTATTCGCTGGTTGTTCCACGAGATGGACTGTCATCGTTAATGGATTTGAGGATGTCTTTGACGAGGTCAAAGGGTTACCGCCGCATAGAGAGATCGAGTTTCGTATAGATCTAGTTAAAGGAGCCAGACCTGTTGTGATGCCTCTTAGGCGGATGGCGCCTAGGGAACAGCAAGAGTTGAGGGTGCAAGTTGATGATCTTTTACAGAAAGGATTCATTCGGCAAAGTGTGTCTGAATGGGGTGCACAAGTTGTGTTTGTAACCAAAGCGGATGGATCGCTGAGGTTGTGCGTGGATTATCGTGAGCTTAATAAGGTGACTAAGAAGAACAAGTATCCATTGCCAAGAATAGATGACTTGTTTGATCAGCTTCACGAAGCTAAGGTGTTTTCTCAGATGGATTTGGCAACGGGATTTCACCAGTTAAGAGTGGCTAAGGATAGTGTGCCGAAGACTGCTTTTAGGACACCATCCGGTTTCTTTGAGTGGATGGTAATGCCGTTTGGATTGACTAACGCGCCAGCATATTTTGTGGATCTTATGAATAGAGTGTTCAGGGATCAGTTGAATAAGTTCGTGCTAGTGTTCGTGGATGATATTCTGATTTATTCCAGAACTGAAGAAGAGCACAAGACGCACTTGCAGATTGTTTTGGAGATCTTACGGAAACATCAGCTGAAGGCTAAGTTTTCGAAGTGTCACTTCTGGAAGAGCAAAGTGAGGTTCTTAGGCCATGTGATTTCTGGAAATGGAATAGCGGTTGATCCCGCTAAGGTGGCAGCAATCCAGGATTGGGTTAGACCTAAGAATGCATCTGATGTGAGAAGTTTTCTTGGATTAGCAGGATATTATCGACGGTTTATCAAAGACTTCTCCAAGGTAGCTGCACCGTTGACAGGATTGACGAAAAAGAACCAAGTGTTCAGATGGGAAGATAAGTATGAGCAAGCTTTCAAAATCCTGAAAGAGCGATTGACAAGTGCTCCTGTTTTGACTATTCCAAGTGGGAATGATGAGATGGTGGTTTACACCGACGCATGTGGTACTGGACTTGGAGCAGTGCTAATGCAGAGGGACAAGGTCGTTGCGTATGCAAGTCGACAACTGAAGCCGCATGAAAGGAATTACCCGACTCATGATTTGGAGTTAGCGGCGATTGTTTTTGCTCTGAAGATATGGAGACATTATCTATTGGGAGTTTGATTCGAGTTGTTTACAGATCATAAGTCATTGAAGTATCTTTTCTCCCAAAAGGATTTGAATCTTCGGCAGCAACGCTGGCTAGAGTTTTTGGCATCATATGATTTTGGTATAGCTTATACTCCGGGAAAAGGTAACGCAGTGGCAGATGCGTTAAGTCGAAGACATGCAGGATTGGGAGCCATGTTTTCAGAATGGAAGAATCTCGAGTATTTAGCTGGATTTGATTTCAGGCCCAGATGTGAATTGGAACCTGAGATGTTGGCAAACTTATCGATAAGACCCACTCTTGTGGAAAGGATTGGCGAGAGCCAAAAGCGAGACGATAAGCTTGTCAAGATTATCCGTGATTTAGAATCTGGATTGGACCCAGAAAAGGATAAAGGATTCGAGGTCGATGGAGAAGGTTGGCTTCGGAAACAAGGATGACTAGTTGTTCCCGATATAGATGGATTGAGAGATGAAGTTCTGAAGGAAAGTCATCACTCGAAACTAACTATTCATCCAGGTGGAAATAAGATGTATCGGGATATGAAGAGAACCTACTACTGGGAAGGTATGAAGAAGGATGTTGGAAATTTTATTTCCAAGTGTATGAACTGCCAGTTGGTAAAAGCTGAACAGAAGAAGCCAAGTGGATTGCTTCAGCCATTAGAAGTTCCTACATGGAAGTGGGAGCAAGTGTCGATGGATTTTATTGATGGATTACCTAGAACCAGAACGGGAAATGAAGGGATTTGGGTCATCGTAGATCGTCTGACTAAGAGCGCAAGATTCATTCCTGTTCGATCGACTAGGACCGCATCAAAGTTGGCTGAGTTGTATGTCAAGTGGATAGTTCGATTCCATGGTATTCCGAAGAGTATAGTGAGCTATCGAGACCCATTGTTCACTAGTGGATTTTGGAAGAGCTTTCAGGAAGTTTTGGGAACCGAGTTGTGTTTGAGTACAGCTTATCATCCTCAAACAGATGGTCAGACCGAGAGAGTCAATCGAGTTTTGGAAGATCTTCTTAGAGCTTGTGTTTTGGATTTCAGAGGATCATGGGAAGATCATCTTCATTTGGTGGAATTTTCGTATAACAACAGTTACCAGTCAAGCATTGGTATGGTACCATATGAGGCATTGTATGGAAGACCGTGTAACTCTCCGACCTGTTGGATAGAGACAGGAGAAAAACTGATGCTTGGGCCAGATATGATTCGACAGACTTCGGATTGTATAGAGATCATTCGGCAACGAATGAAGGCAGCCCAAGACCGTCAGAAAAGTTATGCCGATAAGCGTCGTAAGGATTTGGAATTCGACGTAGGCGATATGGTTTTTGTGAAGATTTCTCCACTGAAGAATGTTGTTCGATTCGGGAAGAAAGGAAAATTGACTCCGAGATTTGTTGGACCATTCCCGATCATCGAGCGAATTGGAAAACTCGCTTATAGATTGGAGTTACCGGAGAAGATGTCGGGTGTGCACAATGTTTTTCACGTATCGTATCTACGGAAGTATGTGCACGACTCGAATACCGTAGTTTCTGCTGATAGCTGTGAAGATTTCGAAGTTGATCCAGTCGATAAGAGACCTCGTAAGCCGCTTCGTGTTGTCGAAACCGACACGAAACAGCTTAGGAGGAAGGTAGTTAAGTTGCTCAAGATACAATGGAGTGATGATGATAACGACTGCACGTGGGAGGTGGAAGAGAGGATGAAGGCAGCTCATCCTGAACTCTTCAAGGTATGGCCCTAAGGTGTCGTGTCATCTCACGATATTGTAACTTGTTCTAGTTTTAGAATTCTGCATGCTAAGCTAGAATTGGATGCATGGTTTGTTGATTGCTATGGATGGTAGGCGTGCAGAATAGTCTTTGATTGCTTTGTTTGTTTAGAATTTCGATGGCGAAATTCCTAAGGGGGAGAGAATGTAACGACCCGTATTTTTATGGATCGAAAAGTTCGTTAAAATCTGGAATTTTTAGCGTTGTTAAGTCATTTCAGATTTTGGGTAGAATTTGGTTAAGTCTTAATTCGTAACCGACTTAAAGGGGATAATGACCTAAGGGGTAGGTCGGCGACGACTTAAGAAAGCTGGGAGTGTTAGAACGACCTAAGTAGTTAGGTCGTGTGAGAGTTAAGTCGTATAGAAGATAGGTCATGTGTTGGAGCTTAGGTCGTGAAGGAAGATAGGTCGGTGACGACTTAAGGAAGATTTACGACCTAAGGGAGTGAACTAGTTAAGTGTTAGATCGGTTGGAACGACCTATAGAATGTTAGCGACCTAGGGGATTAAGTGAGTTAGCGACTTAAGGATTTTAGGTCGTATGATAGGATTAGGTCGGTCGAGCGACCTAAGTGTTGACGACTTATAGAAGTTAGCGAGTTAAGAGAGTTTGCGACCTAGAGGTTACCGAGTTAGTAGTTAGGTCGTAAGCAGCCTTTGTTAGTTAAGTCGTTCAGACGACTTAAGTGTTAGGTCGTAACTCTGTTAGGTCGCGTGAGTGTTAGGTCGATAGACGACCTAAAGTTATTAAGTCGTGTCTAGTTAGGTCGTGACTTTGTTGAGTCGCGATGGTGTTAAGTCGTAGAAGCGCTGAAGTGTTGGGTCGTTGGATCTGGTTAGGTCGTAGGTCGTAGAAGCTTGGACTGTTAGGTCGTAGGTCGGAAGAGTTAGGTCGGCAACGACTTATAGGGGGCGGACGACCTAAAAATCTGCCTATAAATAGAAGGGTTTTTCTCACTTTTTGGGATCCGGATTTCGAAGCGACGAAGTGCTGCCATTTTGAGAGCTCGACTTCTACACTTCTTCACTTCTTTTCTCCACTCTAATCTAGTGATTCCTTCCATCCATATTGAAGATCAAATCGAAGATCGAAGAGCTTAGATTGAAGATCTACATTCTTCGAAGAGAGATTTCATCGTTTGAAGCGGATTTGTGATAGATCGAGTTAGATCCTTCACTATCCAGATCTGAAGCGTGTTGATTTGGGTTGTTTTGGTGATTTGGTGAGTGGTGATTATCTCACACACGGATCCAAAGGAGTATATCGGATTGTTGGTTCGATTTGATGATAAAGTCATGATTTCCATACATTTTTGTAAACCTAAGGGTAGATCCATATAGATCCATTGTTAATGATGATTTGACAACCATTTTACTACATGATTAACCTATGCAAGTTCATTCATCAAGTTGTAGAGATAATTCTCATGATTTCATGCTTGTTAGACTTTCGACTATTTATTTACTAAATTGCCATTATTGTTAATATTGTCTAGTTAGAATATATTTGAATGCTTGATTACTTGGATTAATGTTTGATTTGATTGATTGCTATGAATTAGATGATTGATGATTTGATTTAGACCGAAGATGATTCAAAAGCTAAGGGGAAGGCTCTTGAATTGGAAAAGCTGCACGTGGCATATGTAGCGGATGATGAAGCTCATATGGATAGACTTGATGATGATGTTGAGATGAGACTTTGCTATGATGAGGATGAGGCGAAGTATGATATGAGATAGTCTTGGTCTAATCCAGACGGGATCATTCCAAGCATGATTGATAACTCGGTGATATGGTTCGAGTTCGGGAATAATGGTTTGCTCGAGAGGCGCTTGGGCTAGTATGGAAATAGTTGTCGAGGAGGATAACTAGAAGGCTGAGATATCATCGTTGTTGAAGGTTCTAGAATGCTCAAAGCAAGAGTACGTTGGGCAGATTCGATAGTCCCTGTAGGCTACTGATTTGGGTAGTCAAGTACTCTGGGCAGATTCGATAGTCCTAGGCACGGGTCACGATGACGTGCAGAGTTATGTCTAGAACCGGGGTTTCCATTAGCCCTTGACGGACGGATGAAAGAATAAGCCGGTCATTCAATTAACGATGATATCAAAGCAATGTTAACAGTGATAGCCAGAGTCATGGATGTTTGGTTGTATCGTCATTCGGTCTCAAGAGCGGTAGTTTCTGGGTGCTTATCTGATCTTGGTTTAGGCCTTGGGGGTTTGTACTTGGAAGACATCGCTCTTGACTCGAGTGATAATTGCTTTACTTTAAATTGTATGCTTTGCTATGCTTGCTTGTACTTAGTGTGTGTCTGGGGGCTATCACTGTAGAAAGAGGTGGAGTGGGAGGGTTGTATTCCTATTCTTTTTCCTTTATACTCTTTTGGTATGTTGTTAGTTAATTTACTGCTCACTAAGACTGTTGTCTGGCTCAAGGCTTTATGTTTTAACTCTTATTGCCTTGGGCTGTTCGTCCATTTTGGGATGGGCAGACTAGGTAGCAGATGACAGGTGCTGTGCTTGCTTAATTTCCACGATGCTGATGACGAAGACGAGCTAGAGTATTGCATATTATTTCTTACTATATGTACTGGATGTTCCGCTGTTTTGTATATTCTCTGAGTGTTATGTAGTGAGGCTTGTTGTATTGACTATTCAGATGTTTGTATCCAACTATTATGAAGTTCTATTGATGAGATTTTATTTCTGTGAAGCTTCACTATATATATATTCTATTGTATTTTGTCCATGCGCTGTGAGTGATACGATAGATTCTGTGGTTTTAATTTACCCTGACAATCGTCCATGGTCGCCTGGCACACTTTACAGCGCACTTTCTTTAGGTTCAGTGCAGGGGTCATGGGCGGTCGTCACAAGAGCTCAGTTGCTGGTGACAAAGACTTTCTTGCTAATCAGCGAACAAACGAGGTTACCAGGTTGAATCGGAGCTCATGTTTAGGCGAAGGCGTAAATATGAGGAAGAAATTAACAGATCTGAGTCGCAATAACCTCAGATCTGCTAATTCCTCCTGGTTTTCGCTTCATTAGAGAAGCAATCACTTTAAAGCGAGTATTGATGGGATGTGAGGTGGTTTTAATAATAGTTTATCATACTGGGAGAGAGAGGAGAATCGAACGGTACAGAGTATGGTGGCAGAGAAACTAACGGTAATTCTTTCTTCTTCTAAATGGAACCTCAATCCTCAAGTCAACAAAATTGTGTGAAAAGTCACTGTACTAAATAATCAAAATGCAGTTGTTCTTGAATTCATTCTTTAATAAGTTACCCTGTAAAAATTATGGTAGTATGCAAAATGGTCAGTAGGAGAACAGTGAGAGCATAATTATTAGATGTAAATAGCAACACACAGACAGCCGAAAACAGACATAAACACACTTGACCCATCACCTGGAAGCACATCCACACATTTAATGGCAAACTAGAATTTTTAATAACACATAGAAGTATAAATCGCTATTATTTGCATGGTATATTTGTTTTAAACTAATCAAATATAACCGATAATAAATATATTAAAATAAACATATTACCATTCGAGCAAATATCACTTGGCATTGGGCATAGTCTGGTAAAATTTCAAGCTGCCGTGTCCCCATAAACTTCTACAAAAACCAAGAGTAGTGTTAACTTTAAGAAAGCAAAGACTGTAAGTATATATAACAGTTGGAAGATTAGAGCGTTTGCGACGAATAAACTAGAATGTACTGTTGTTTTTCTGCACTATGGCAGATCAAATGCAATGAATTATCCAAAAATCTAAAGAAAATAATGTAATACGTAAATAGCAACTAATATATAATATGTTATACTGGTGTGTGTATGTATATACATGCATGCATACATACATACACATATAATCAGTACTCATGGAAAAATCTGTATACTTTTTTTTTGTGATCTTTTACATTTCTACTCTTTATATTGTAAATATTTTACTTCGAGGTTGTAGAGAGATAGTCCACCTCGCTACTAATCTGAGAAACTTTTTTGAAGAAGCGAATCACGGAATTATATGCTCAAAATATTATTATATGCTTGCATTTATTTCTTACTTCAACTGAACGTGCTTTTCTTGTCAGTTCTAATTCCAATTGATGTATTCTCACCAATGTTTTGAGAACCAAACCGTAAGCCGGACCGTGGCGTCTCAAGGTTCAAGGTTTCGAAGGTCGGATCGGTCGGACCATCGGAACCGTGCATTTTTATTTTTTAAAAGTTAGTGCATTTAAAACGTAATTATAGACTAAGTTGCTTAATGTAAGATATTAACTCGTGTCATAAAAAGAATAACATATCATTTCTACATGGACGATATATCTCACATATATAACATAGCCTTAAAAACATGCAAATTGTAAATAA
Organism: Allium fistulosum; assembly: GCA_030737815.1. Taxonomy (NCBI): domain Eukaryota; kingdom Viridiplantae; phylum Streptophyta; class Magnoliopsida; order Asparagales; family Amaryllidaceae; genus Allium; species Allium fistulosum. The sequence continues at coordinate 1,180,331,412 of CM060903.1, forward strand.
TTTACATATACAACAGTTGAAAACTAAGTATAAATACCAACCCAAACACTACAACATGGTTTCAAGCTCATAAGCTTACAGTCTTGTATTCGCTGTGTTTGCTATAATACAGAACTGCTGTAATTCACCCTTCACGGTGTTCATATACAGTTATCATTTTTAGTAATAACAAAATTTGCATTCATAACTGCTATAATACACCAGTTCATTATTCACCTTCTAATTCCTACATTCACCCTTTAGAGTATCCATATCATCCATTTCAAATAAGGGAAAAATGTAACACTCAATACATGAGATAACTTTGCTGTAGCGACACTATCAAAATTAAATTGTAAGGGTTCAAGCAAAAAAGCACATAGTTAATAAAACATATCAAAATTAAACTCATTACATGAGATGCAAATGAAATAAGAGCTAACTACAATTTAATTTGATCAGTCCAAGCGGTTGAGTTTCAATTTGGGTGACTATTTTGAAATCAGAAAGTCATCAGTAAAATTAAATACTTCAATGTTCAATCGTACCAAACCCAAACAGTATAAAACAAAGCTTTTTTCTAATAAATTTAGTACTAAAATTTATTAAAAACAAACCTCGATAATTTTGCTGCAGCGACACTATAGATTGACCAAAGCTTCCAATGACGACTCTTGTTATACCGGTGGCGATGCTTGCGGCAGCGGCTATGGAGTTTGCAGTAGCGGCGACGGATTTTGTGGCAGTGGCAGTCGATTTGGTGGCAGCGGCGATGGATTTTATAGCAGCTAGGGTTTGTGAATTTTAGGGGAGAGAACGATAATCGGTAAATCTCGATAATAAGGGTTCAAACGATGGTCAGATCGACGGCTTTGAGGTCCAACCCGCGGTCGGAGATTGCCAGCGGCCCAACTCCTCTACGGGCCGCCATAGCGCACGGTTCCCAGTTTCTCATGGTCGGACCGCGGCCCGGTCCGATCCTTAAAACATTGATTCTCACATTTATTTCATTGTTGAATTCAAAATAGATATTCTCCATAAAATGTCTTGGACTTTTCAAAATTCCTAAGGTAACAACTTAAAGAAGGATATGAAAAATTAGCTGTTTCATTAATAAATAAAATTCAAAATCAACGAAGGCTCAGACATTGCATACTTGCATGAACCAATCACACACACATATATAGTTTTCTCTGTATTATACATGTATATATTAAGAGAGAGGGAGAAAGATTATAAAATAACTACATAAAATATAACACTATAGTTAAACTACACAATAGATTGATCACAACAGAAAATGGAAATTTGAATATTTTGGATATTCATTTATGCTTTTCAGCTAGAATATATATCATGGTAAGAATCATTTTTTTTGGCAAAAATACTAAATCATTTTATGCATTTCAAACAGAATATGAATTACTAATGAATTAGCAACGTAATATTATTTTTATTCATGTACACTATTATTTTAGTACATTTTATTGAAAAGCTGCAAACCGTCACCAAAGTTGGAAAATCAAGAGGGGTTTTGGACCAAAGGTCCATATTCTCAAAGCTCATGCACAAAAAGTCCCTGCTCATAAACTCATGTAAATTAGGTCCATGTTTTGTTATTTTTTACTAAACTGTCCCCTTTTAGAAAATCGGTCCAACATTGAAATCAAGGACAAAAGTATCATAAATTAGGCAAAAACTAAAAATAGAGATCTAATTTTCATAACTTTTTTGGGAGGGACTTTTCTTCCATCATCCTTCAATTCTGGGGAGTTGGCAACCGTTCCTTAAAATTAAAAAATCAAAAGACATAAACATCATGTCAAAATAGAAAAGATATGTTTATAACAAAATAAATAGAATAGATAACACAATAAATAGAATCAATGATATGTTTATTATTCAAAAGAATCCAAACCGTTGAACATAAAGCTCCATGATCTGATTGATAGTGAATCATCATTTATGTTCATGTTTAATAATTATAAAATGATGGAACATTATAAATTTTAACTTGAGGTCACCAATGGTATCTAAATTACATGATTTTTTATATTCATGAGTTGTGCAATGAAGATCAAATTAATGGGATGGATAAAATAAAATGTTCCAAAGCATGTATTTTAAAGTAACTTCAACACATAAGTTAAACATGTTACATCCCTAGAAACCAATTGGCCACCTATAGTGTGTTAGGATAAAATACGGTGATATTTGAAGGTAGTTCTAAGCGAGAAAACACATCAGTCACTTAAAACATTAGTACCCATCAAAATACATAAAGATTAATTGATAAAAACCATTATAACTACAACACCCAAGTGCCAAAAAGCAAAAATCATTAAAACAAATAATATTTAATTCTTTAATGGTTCAAATAATAGTCTTTAGCTCCAAAATAATCTCATATCATCAAGAATATGTACTTGTGCAACCCTTACAATAAAAAAAAGCATGTCATTTGAACTTCAAAAACATTAATTTCTATAATCAAAGTTAATAAAATATCATAAATCATTAGCTTTTACATTTTAGATTTTCAATTGGAAAAATTATGTAATAAAAATGCAAATTTCAATATCATAACAACTGATTTTCTAATATCATTCAATTAATTAGGGCACAACCAACAATGGCTTGTTCAGTTGCTAAACAAGTCATGGAGCAATCAGGTGTGGCTTGTTCGCTTCACTGTGGTTAGTTCATGACTGGTTGGAACTGTTCTCATGGCTGGTTGAGTGAACAGAGGTTGGGTTTTATAACGGGAAAGTCTTTGCCGACTTTGCCGTTATAAGTTTATAAGGGCAAAGACTTTGCCGTTATAAACCTCATCCCTTGCTCCCCAACGACTAGTGTAACGGCTCCTTCCAACGGTCAAAACCCATCTTATATCTTCCTCCATTCCACCATCTCCTCCTTACACACAAACGTATTCTCTACTTCTCCATTCTATACTTCTGAAAATATCTTCATCTTCCAAACGAACTGGCAAGAAAGTTATCGGTAAGAAACCCACGTCCAATCTGCATTTCTTTGGATTTTCCAACCAACGTTCAGCATACTAGCAGCAAACGCTTCGTCCTTCACATCAGTACGGATATTTGCCATATTCAAGCTTTTTCTACAGCCAACCTTACCAACCGCTTGCTCCTCCTAACTTTCCTCCCATGCATTTTACTACCCCACAACAATATTACCAACAACGTCCTCCATATGGCGCATACGACGATTATTCATCGTACATGTCTTTGATGATGCAAAACGATCAAATGCAACCTCAACATCTTAATACGCAACAGTCAGATAGTCATAACCGTGAAGCAATGCAGAACCTACAAAGACAATTTTCTTATGCATGCAATGCTCCAACCCACGAAGAAACTGTTGACAGTTCGGAGGTGGAAGAGGAGGACGAGGAGGAGGAAGAAAAACAAGAAGAGGATGCAGCAAATGTCGAAGAATTCCAAGAAGAAATAGCTGCAGGGTTTGTTTTGCCACCTAACCCGGAATATAACAAGAAGAAAAGGAAGCGGAAATCCTTAAGTGGCATTTTCGACAGACGACGCAGAGATTCAGCTGCAATGGAAACAGAACATGGCATAGATTAATACATTAAGGACGAAAATGTCGAAGAGAAAGGAACGACAGAAAAAAGCAATGTAAGTTTACTACAACGCACAATTGAATATCACCTTTTATAACATTATTGATTCATAGAATTGTAGAGTACATATCAAGTTAAATTACGGAGTGATAAATTAACTAGTTTTTTAAATAAATAATTCGTTCGATTGCCTAAGAAATGGTGGAATCCAAGCCCCTGTAGTAGTGCTACGACTCTCTTTATTTGCCAAATATTCATGAAAATATTTAAGTGTGTTCGCTAACGAACCCCGTGAATGGATATTTCACGACTGTTAAATTTAAATAAAGTCATACTATATATTTAAACTAACAACGTATTGCAGTTATTTAAATCATATAAAGGAATAATTACAACCAAACTCGTCTGCGTGCTGACATGTACTTCGCCATCTAGAAGTGCGCGAAAGTTGGAAAGCATAGGTAATTTCACTGCGCTAAGGTTCGGATCCTAAAATCCGTCAAAATCGGCGAGTATAGCAGAAATATGCCTCACACCCCTGCGCGTCCTACCTGCTCGACCACCCCTACGGCCACCGTGACCACGGCGACCGCCTTTCTCTGCGCCTCTGCCCCGATTCTTGAGATTTTTGGTGGCTAACAGCAAATCTTCTATGCTTGGCTGATCCTGCCCGTACAAGATGACATTCTGCTCCTCACCGCTCTTACCTGCATCGCCGACACCGCTGCTACTGCTTTCTTTGTGCATGAACCTTTTGACGAAATTTTTAAGCAATCTAGACATCTTTTCAAGCGTGAATCTCAAAATTTTCTTTTAATTTGACTAAAAATGATCGGATTTGAGCTTTTGGTGGTGGAAAATGGGGTTGAGAATGGTGGTTTTCGTGCTCTCGGCTGAGTGAAAATGGTGGAGGAAGTGAGGCAAATGAAAATGAAGGTGGCGGCTGTAAACTAGGGTTATAGTTTATAACGGCAAATAAGCTCTTTTTCAAACCCGTCCGTGGCTTCTTCGCCTCTCTATGGTCTTAGTGACTCTTACTTCCAAAATGATTAACTGGTTTCAAATGTTTGTCGTTTTAGGTTGTACTACATAATATGTACCAATTAATCGTTATATTAGAATGAAATAAATTACTTTTTTATGGAAACCTGTTGAGATGGCATGAATGATAAAGAACTTGTAAAATGTATATTGTTGTACTGATGAAAATATGAATCTGAACCAAAGCAAAACATAGTCTAATGTAGATGTTAAACCAAAGCAACATGAAACTCAATTTTTAAATAAAAATAATATTAAAGTTCACTCATTATCGCCTAATAGAAAATAAGACCAAAGCAATAACCGAGTCAAAATTTACAACTTTAAAATGTTTTATACCTCAAATTAGATGAATGTTTGGGGTCTTATGAGGCATTTTGTCCTTGTGTTAAGAAAAGAGCATAATCATACATAGAGACCTGAATCAAACCTATAAATTGTTAGGGAAAATCCCTTCAGATGATTAGTCTAAGAGAATAAAAAAACCAACGCACAGAAAACAACTGGATTGTGATTGTAGTGAGACGAAACAAACAGAGATAAACATTAGAACAGATAGTCACAAATCTATGCAATGCAGAAAAAATAAATAACACCAGTATTTATAGTGGTTCCACTACCGCGAGGCAGCATACGTCCACTTGGAGAGAGAAGATTTTATTAATCACTGAAAAATTAGTGTTACAAAATTGATTCACTTTTAGAGGCTATACATAAGAAGAATTAACAATAAAGACAAAATTCTGTAGAGTTTCAACTCTCTAGGATGACTGCCATTGTTGTCCAAAAGCTCCATTATTTATATAGTGAAGAAAGGAGGAGGAATAACTGCTATATAGCAGCACTGAGGTTTGGTTTGGCACATCTGGTCCGGCATGATTTGGTCCGGCAATCAATACAATAGCATTTGGTTCGGCAAAAACAACACTCAAGATCTGGACCAGCATGGTCCAATACCGAACCAAATATTTGGAACGGCAAGTCTAGATCGGTATCTCATCATCACCGAACGAGATATTTGGAGCGGCACATCACTCTATTTGGTTTGGTCAACTTCTTGAATTTGGAACGACATATTAGCTTCACCGCTCCAGACTTTTGGTTCGGCAAAACATACTACATCTTCGAAGTCACCACCACCGGATGAGATACTTCGTTCAGTCCTCCTCAATGCCGAACGAAGTAGCTCGTTCGGTCTCCACCCTGCACCGCTCTAGCTCCACCGAACCAAAATAGTGATTTGGCAATTCTTCCTGGAGCTTGCTTCCGCTTCTAGGGTTAGGGCTTCCTCCTTCCTCGTCGACGCTTCTCCAATGGCCTTGCTCCTTCTTCAAATCGCCAATTGGAATTTAGGTATCATTCTAACATAAGTTGCATACCATCTTTTCCATGAATCAAATTCTTTTTAGTTTTAAATTCAATAAAAGAAAGCCCTTAAAGAGTAATCTTGCAAATACATAAGAAGCAGTAAAACTGATTCAACTAAAAGGTGGTAAATACCAAAGCTTTCAAGATATAAAGTAATAGTTTCTCTTCCCACGCAGAACATTTTTGGACTACTTCCTATATCCTTTTGTTCTCTCCTTGTTCTCTATATAAAATATACTATCAAATAAAGACCAGGTAGCGTGTCTTACCAAGCACTTGTATTTTAAATACAAGAAACTTGAATTTCATATAAAAGAAATGAGATGCATTATAGCACACATGTGCACACACATATTCTGGAAGATATTGCATTGGTATCAAAGTGAGATTTTTGTGCAGGAACAGTGTACAACAAGTTTGAAATTGAACATAAAGGTTAATGTAGTACCATAATAATGAATCGAGTCATTCTACTATACTCAACTAAACTTTTAATAAAACCATTCTACCATGACTGTGTAAAATACGTATAAAAAATACACTAAAGTCATAAAAACTTCTACTGATTGACATGATCTCCAATGGCTGCTAATTATATGTCAATAATGGTATAAGAGAAAAAACACTACATGATGAATCAATGACTAATAAATGACATTCTTTTGTTGTTGTCCATAGAATATGTAGATAGGTTGGATTACAATAGTTAGATCCATTAACAATGACATGTATAATACAATATTAAAATATATGTCAATAGTGTAAAAATCACTTTTCAAATGATATATGTATAAAGTATACATATATTTATAAAGTATACTTTTTATCTTACAAAACTCAGTTAAATTAACAAAATCGTTTCAATTGATAGGTATTACTTAACATGAAGAAAGTACATTCCTTTAAAGTAGAAAAGAAAAACTATAGAGCAATGGATACGTGTAAAATTTCTGTCTACTTTATTAAGTATTATTGTATATACACATATTCATGCATTAACATAGAATATGCATTGCTAATTTGTATAGACTCCATATTAGTCTTTGATACCGGCTTGGTCGAATTTGAAATAAAACAGATAATCAATATACTATGGCCTTTGAGATTGATAGTTATTACAAAAATAATATAGCAGTAATGATTCATCTCCATTAGGCAGAAAAATATATAGAAGATTAACATGATGATGTACAAAATTCAAGGTTGAACTTGTAAAATTAACACATATTAAAAAGAATCAGAACTAAAGTTATTAGGTAAAATCACAACTAATGTTAAAGGTTGGGAATGTAAATGTTTAAGCATTCCAAGTAGAATGAGGCTTAGTCATCTCAATGGATACCCGAAAAATCTGAAATCCGTCCGGATCCGTATCCGAAAAAAGAGATATTATCTAATATCCGAAAAGCGGATGTGGATATCCGATATTCGAAAAGAAAATCGGATGCAGATGCGGATATGGGCATATCCGTATCCGAAAAACATCCGTCCGATCCGAAATTAATTATAATAAAAATTGTTATTATTATTATTGATTTATTATTTTAAGATGACCCTAAGTTATAGTTAAAATATATTTAGAAATGAATTGGCCCAAGCCCAAATCGCTTAAGAAAAAAAGTAAAACCCTAACTAAGCAAGTAACAATATCAATCTAAATTTATGCTAGAGGAATATGTATGTTATTTGGTTTATTAACTAATATTTGATTTTCTAGTGTGCTATACTTTGTATTTTGTTTAGATTATTAGTTACTTTATATGAGATGGCTAAGATGAAAACATATGAGAACTGAAAACAAATATTATCTATTGTTTTAGTTTGTTTTAGTTTATTTGAATTGTTGTAATATCGTACGAACTTGTTTATTTCGGATGCGGATATTTCCGCTTTTTATTCGTACGAACTTGTTTATTTCGGATGCGGATATTCAATTTCGGATGCGGATATTTTGGATATTTTCGAATATCCGGAAATATCCGCTTTTTATTTTTGGATGCAGATATTTTCGGATATCCGAAAAATATCCGCGGATGCGGATGCAGATGTTAATTCTCTAATATCCGTGGATATCGAATGCGGATTCGGATTTAAATTTTTGGATGCAGATGCGGATACAGCCATATCCGCATCTGTTTGCATCCGTTGACAGCCCTAATGAGGCTTGTTTAGTCTACCATTCAACCCATTGTAATGTTTTGGTACCAAAGTTTTAAAATCGCCTCAACTATGCTAAACAAAGCAATCAGATTATGTTCTGATTTTGTATGGAAAGGAAAATTCAGTAAAATTCCTTAGGATATCATGTGTCAAAGAAAATCCGAAGGTGGAATGGGTCTATATTTCAAGAAATTAATAAAGCATGTGGCATAAAAATGGTTTGGAATTTTCTAAATAAAGGCACACTTTGGTCCAACTAGATGAGAAGTAAGTATCTACAATAAAATTGCTTTTGGGACTGTTCTATCAATGCTTCACATTTTGGAAATTGGAAATGAGTGTTAGTTTTAAGAAAAATAGCAATAAATGGCATGGATAGAAGAATTGTGGATGGTCATTCTACTAGCCTATGGTTTGACCCATGGCTCAATGGGTCCAAACTTCTAGACAGATTAGGGTACACATCATTGGAGTTATTAGGAGGTAGTGATATTAAAGTTAGTAGCATATTAAGCAATAGCTGGTGGAAGCTAGGCATATTATTTCAAACAAATTCTCTTACCGATGAAATACAATAAGTCAACATCTATCAAGGCAACTGTGATCATTGGTTTTGGATAAATGAGTCTAAAGTATGTTTTACTTCTAAATCTGCAATTGACCTCATCAAACCACACTATAACATTGTCATTTGGAATAAGTTAATTTGGGACAAGATTCTCTATCCTAAAATGAAAATATGTTTATTCAAGGCAATCACCAATAGACTCTCTACAAAATCGAAACTTATCCAAAGACATGTTGCATTTGATAATGACAAGTGCATGCTTTGCAATCAAGAATAGAAGATATTAATCATCTTTTTTTTACTGCAACCTCACTACAGATATATGGAGTGGTGCAAGCTAAAATTTGGACTTAAAACAAATAACAATTAAATGCTACATGATGAAATTGAATTTCTCATCCAAAACTTCAAGCATAAAGACGGAATAACAGATATGGTTAGACTAGCGACATCGATTGTAATTTAGACAACTTGGAAAGAAAGAAATGCAAGAATTTTTGCTGGAAAATTGAAAGATAGGTTCATATTTTGTAAAGAAATCGAGTTATACCTCGGAATTCTTATGCACAAATCGAATAAAAAAGCTAGTCCATGCACGGGATATGTAGTAAAGTTATGATGGATCTGAAGGTTTTCCTTTACAATCAAACGGAACTCCCCAAAATTCGATCGCTTTTTCATTCAATTTGATTGCAAAGGAAAACCTCTAGATCCACCCTAACCATACCACATATCCCATGCATGAGTTAAATCGGAGAAGAAGATGAAGCTTCTCCTTTAGAAGAGTGATGTTGATGTGCACACTAGTACAGCAGCAGCACCTGAAGACAGCGCACCCACTAATACACTTACCTAGAATGCCCATGGACTAAGGCAGCAAAGGATCACCTGTTGGTGACATGTGCAGTAGTGCACGTTATTTCCTGCATTTGTTTTCTGTCATTTTTCAATTCTATTAAGCTTTATTTTGCAATTCTGTTATTTGCTTTCTGCTTTATTTTGCAATTCTGTTAGTTGCTTTCTTAAAGGTAGATGGTCCCTATATGGCCACGTAGGAAATTGGTTACAAAATACTCTAATATATGTAATCAGTTGTGAATGAATGAAAGGGAGAAAAAGTATTTCCAAAACTTTTCTTCTCAGTATTCTCATTTTCTCCTCAATTACTCTTCTTCTTCTCCAATTATTTCTTGCTCTCCTTGCTGCCGTATCATTTTGGTGCTTTCACCACTTGATCTCCCCTCCTCCTCTTCCCCAATATCCAAACTATCCCTATCAAAATGACCCGGATCGATGAAGCCTTCCAACAACTAAACCACCATCAAGACGCCATAGATACCATCCAAACCACCCAAACCACACATAGCACCATGCTAGAAACCCTAACCGCCGACAACATCGACATTAAATCAGCACTTCAAGACCTCACCAAGCAAATGGCCGATCTCCACTGGAAACTAGATAACCAACCAATTCCATCTCCAACTAACCAAGCATAAACCGCATATCACCCACCACCCAACAATCGACAACCACCAATATTATCCATCCCAACACAAACCCGAACACCCAAATGTTCCTTAACCTCGTTTAATGGATCCAACCCACACGAATGGATATTTCAAGCTGATCGGTTTTTCGCTTATTACTCCACACCGGAAGACCAACGAGTTGATCTTGCAAGCTTCCATATGCAAAACCAAGCACTTTCATGGTTTCAATGGATGCATCGTAACAACCAAATATCCACTTGGCCGGCGCTAACAAGAGCAATCGAACAACGCTTCGGACCACCCACATTTCTCAACCCACAAGCCACCTTGTTTAAACTCAAACAAGTTACCACTGTCGAAAACTACCAATCCACCTTTGAAAACCTCTGCAACCGTATCACTACACTATCCAACGAATCCATCCTCCAATGCTTTATTTCCGGCCTTAAACCCAACATCCAAAATGAACTACATCTCCTCAAACCCACCACCATCTCCGATGCAATCGAAGGCGCTAAACTCATCGAACGTAAGTACCATGGCCCACCCAAACCCCATATACTAAATACCCAAGTCCCCACTTCCAGGAACCAATCAACAACCAGCAAACCTCTCAGTCATTTCCACAAACAGCTCATACGCAACCTTCCAAGCCAAACATCCCAATAAAACAACTCTCTCAATCCGAAATGAACGTACGCAAACAGCAAGGATTATGCTTTAATTGCGACGAAAAATATCATTTCGGACATCGCTACAAACCCACCCACATTTTAATGATCCTACCCGAGAGTGATGCTCACACGGACTCACATGAAAATGACCCAGACCCGCAACCACCTAACGACGACAACCCAGTAATCATCGATTCCACCGCTGACACAGCTCAAGAAATATCCTTCCATGCCCTAATCGGCTCCACCCACCTTCGTTCCATTCGCCTACCCGCAACCATCAACGATAAACCAATTTCCATTCTTGTCGACACAGGCTCTACACATAATTACCTCCATCCGTAGGCAGCCCGATTTTTGGGGCTGGATTTAGTTCGTAGGAACTCTTTCGTCGTCACAGTAGGCAACGGAGAGAAGCTTCGAAGCTCTGGCTCGTGCTCAAACGTTGAAGTTGACATTCAAGGACACAAATTCAATGTCGATTTTCATCTTCTAGACATAGTGGGTTCTAATGCCGTTTTTGGAATACAATGGCTAGAACAGTTCGGGCCATATACAGTTGATCACAAGGAATTAACAATAACATTTAAATTCCGAAATAAGTCCATTTGCTTAACTGGACTAGGCCAGTCCAACCCACCCACTCCTAGTTCGGTGCAGCAACTAAACAGGTTAGAAACTACTTCAGCAATTTCGAATTATCTTTTCTTACAATTCCAGCACATGCCTCCTACAACCGATTCCATACCATTAAACCACAAAGACCCACAACTCCAAACATTATTAACCACCTATCAAACCATCTTCACAACACCTACCGAACCCCCACCACACCGTGCATTTAACCATCACATCAATCTCACCCCAAACTCCCAAACCGTCAACACCACAACACCTCAACCACTTCCAACAGCTTTCATCAACCACGACCTTGAGGACAAGGTCGATTTTGAAGGAGTAGGCATTGATGTGCACACTAGTACAGCAGCAGCACCTGAAGACAGCGCACCCACTAATACACTTACCTAGAAGGCCCATGGACTAAGGCAGCAAAGGATCACCTGTTGGTGACATGTGCAGCAGTGCACGTTATTTCCTGCATTTGTTTCTATCATTTTTCAATTCTGTTAAGCTTTATTTTGCAATTCTGTTATTTGCTTTCTACTTTATTTTGCAATTCTGCTAGTTGCTTTCTTAAATGTAGATGGTCCCTATATGGCCACGTAGGAAATTGGTTACAAAATACTCCTATATATGTAATCAGTTGTGAATGAATGAAAGGGAGAAAAAATATTTCCAGAACTTTTCTTCTCAGTATTCTCTTTTTCTCCTCAAATACTCTTCTTCTTCTCCAATTATTTCTTGCTCTCCTTGCTGCCGTATCAGATGTGATATAAATGAATTGTATATGGTGCCTAACTGACTCGTATTATCACTAACTTTAATGCTAATTTGCTAAATTTCAAGGCGGCCACTTATGAACCTAGTTCGAGAATGAATTTAGGAATTTCCTTTTCTGTTTATAGTTTAATTTTACCCACATAGGCCGCCTTTGTCTTTTTTTATGGGCCGAAATACTTTGCATATTATTTCAATATTTCTACACCCATTGCAATAAAGTACCATTTAAAAAAAAGAATCAATTTGATAAAACAGTTAATATGATTATAAATAATATGTGCTTCATACTCGTTGATGCCACACACAGCCCCAGAATACTACTCACCAATCATAATACGTGCTTAGAGAATCACAATATTGCTGATAGTAAAGCTTGAAACTCACAGTAAATGAAGGCCATGGTTAAGTTATTTGAAAATAAACGCAAAAGGTGATGTTAATTAATATCAAGTAGGTAGAAATTGCACAAATTTATAGTTTACGTGTTATATGTTAGTAAAATTTGCATTCAAAGTAGAAATTTCAAAAGAAAATGATAAACCTACATTAACTGCATGAATCACATATATTGTTGGGAAGACAAAAGCTTGATATTAATTTTCACCATACTTAGAAAAATATCGGAAGCGTAGATTAAATCACCAGATTCAATCATATTCATAAATTTATAATGTGAAAACACGTTGATATATGTAGCTGTAGCTAAATCATTAAGATGGATAATGAATATAATTACTCAAATACTTTGGTAGATGTTTGTAACGGCAAAACTCTTTCATAACGTATTCACATCTAGTTAGCAAAACTCTATTCAAAACACAATTGGTGAATCATTATAGCGTGAAGAAAAGAGTTAAGACTTTCAGCGAGGTAATGTGCAGGAACACAACAAAGTCAGAATCATAGATTTCTAGCATGCATGATTCGGTTTGAATCGTTGGTGATGGGATGACGAACTCACAAGATGATTGGAAAATAATGGTAATCGCCAACGATGAGTTGATGAAGGTAGATCGAAAAACTCTTATGAGAGGGTACGATGGAGTTTAATGTAGGGCATGCAATTCCTCAGAGTTAAGGCATTTCATCGGCTTTAATAGCCGTTGGATTATATTAAGATTAGGGTTAGGCGGAAGAAGAGTTGGAGAACGGAATGAATTACTTTTGTAAACAAAGTGATGTTTGGTTTTAGGAAAACACATGGCAAAATTAGAGTAAATCTCATTGAGAAATTGGATGGATTTTTAGAGCTATGGAAGCTCTACTCAGTATTAATAGTATAGTATAGATTATTTAAGCTTCTTTTTTAATCAGATCGACAGACAAATTTTATATACCATTCTAAACATTTTTGGCTTCAAATAAATAATCAAAATGCCACAAAAATTTATTACAACATTTACGTTAAGTTTAATATTAATTTGCAACATATACATACACACACACATATTACATTGGTCAAATTCATGAATCATTAAAAATATGGTTATGTTGACTTTCAAGTGTGTACTCGGTTCTTAGTCAATATTTAATCAATTTAAATATCAAAGTTTGTATGGACTTTTCTGAAGTATACTATCGAGCAAAAATTTAACGTGTATAGTCATTTAGGAGAAATCCAATTTCAAATCTATTTTAAGCTCACATAGTAAAAACATTTTATACACTTATTCTTTTCGTCGTCTCTGTATCACTTAGATATCTAGAGTTTGGTCTAAGGTACTAATATTTGTATTTAATTGCGCATACCAATTTAAAGTTTGTTCAGTCTGATGACATTTATTAATTGACTAATTTACTTTGATAGGTGATTTTTAATTTAAATTGACTACCAATTGTGGTCGTACTAACCTTCTATAACGAAGGAGACAAATCCTTTCTTGTATAGTGTTTTACTTCAAGTAGTTCAACGTGTATCCAATTATGACCGTAACATGGTCTCCATGCCACATATTTGATCATAGTCCACTTACTTAAGGTTGACAGTACTCTCAAGCATGGTTATAAAAATCGCTAGACGGACACTTGGCAATAAATATGGATCATGGATTATTCGTTTAGGTAGGGATTAATTGAGGATTAGTCGAAACTAGGAGTTTTCGGCAGCTTTTGTATTTTGGATAAAATTTAAGTATTTTGGTTAGTGTTAGTTAATATAAATTGGAAATTTATGATTTGATGTCATTAGAAGTAGCCAAGATGGCAAGACTGCCTAAAGCTGGCACCTTGATGCTTATACGTAGCACGGAGTCTTAAATCTTGCCTAACAAGTGCCTAAATACATGTTTAGATTTTTAAATGAGGCAGTGACCTTGCCTATGCAGGCCTAGGTGCATTGCTAGGCAGTAAACCTCGCCTAACGCTTAGGCGGGGCCTAGACGAAGGTCTAAAAAGATTTTTACAACGGTTCTTTCAAGTCAGAAGACTAATGTACGTCATTATCGTGAGATCTTCATTTTGTTTTTAGTTATACTAACATAAGGAAGACTCTCGTCGAGTCATTCTTTGATTGTTTCAAATAACTACAAGAACTTAATCTCTTAGTGCCCCTATAGATCTTGAGTAAGCCATCGTCCATCGTACAGAGAGCGTTATGTACACTAGCCTCAACAAATGTATTGATATGCATATCTCGATACATCTTAACTAGGAACATTTAAGGAGTTAATATTTTTATATCGATTCAATACCCATGGTTATGAACACATCCATAACAGCCATCAATAAAACACTACTCCTAAGGATTTTCTACTTATACATGTCTAATGTATTTAATTCATTATTATATATAGAATATATATTAAAGAAAATAAAACCAGATGTATACATCATTTCGAACAAGATTCTTTCTAAGAGTTAAGTTACATAGTGAATTAAATAATTGCCCCTAGGGCACACCCTTAACTCACTCACTTTTGACTATGTTGCTTTGGTGAGGAAATTATAACCTAAGATGTTACCGTTAGAACCTATGTTTTAATAATGTCAACGAAATATACTCTATATATTCTTATTACAAATAAAGGCACGCACAACAAGTTACTCAAATATAGCAGAGGTGGAAGATGACAAGGTGTCTGAGGCAATCAATAGGTCATGAAGAAGTAACGAAGAATCTATAGAGTGCAACCGACAGCCAAGGAAAGAAATAGAGTACGTTTTTAAATTTATCGGTTTAATAGACTCATTAGAGTTACATATTGTTAAAACTACTCATATGATCTTCAAAACTTCCGAAGTTTCATGACCAACTCCAAAAACTTGTTTTGGATTTTGAAAATTTTAGAATTTTTCATAGTACAAACGATAAAGAAACAGGAGGAAACAATAAAAATTACTATCAGAATGCCTTTAGCCACCGAACCATTGGTGCTTCTACCTGTCCAACTGGTTGGCCGGTGGGAAAATGACTGGTGCAACAGTGACGGAATTCTAAAGGCAAATCTGGTTCGTATTTTTTTCTTATTTCCTTCACGTTTCTTCATCGCTTCTTCTTCAGATCTTCGTACCTATTCTCTGCTACTTTTCTAAAACCTTACTACTCCTTAACACCATTCTCCAACATCTATAAGTAGCCTCTAGACCACAAATTCGATCTCACCTTTTCTTGCTGTTTTGTTCTATCTCTCTAATTTCAAAGCTTTCGAATTCCAATAGTCCGATCAATTATCTTCCGTCCTAGACCCAGTTCATAGTTCTTTTGAGATTATTCATGGTTATAGGACTATTATACTTCATTGCGATAAATCAGTATTTGAAGATACAAAGAATTGTCAGATTCGTTTTATTATCAAAGTAGAAAATCATGTAGAGGAAGTCTTCATACAATCTGTTGTAGGCATATTCCTTTAGGTAAAGAGAGAATTTTAGCTTAGTGAAATACCAAAGTGGAGTTTTGCGACTAGGCGTAGGATGTGAGGTCCAAACCAGTATAAAATTCTAGTGTGATTTCTTTACTTTATTTTATTCTCTACATATTTACTCTATTACATATAAACACTTAGCTATATTATCAGATTCATCTTTACACGTACACTTTCATTTGCTATCAGAGAAGTATTCAAAATCGTAGCACAATTTAAAAAAAGATAATATGGAAAATATAAGTTAGAGCACACTATAGGAAGGACAATCCATTTCACTTCCTCCTCTTTTCACGAGTTCTAATTTTGTTTTTTGGCTACATGTACGAGAATCTATATGGAAGCTAGTGGACATGAGATATGGAACAGTACTCAAGCTCAGTATGTAGCACCTAATATTGACATGAATACTTGGATAGAAGCTCCAAAAACCATTGACTCCAACAACGTAAAAGCCATGAATGTATTATTTTATGCACTAGATAAGAATGAATTTTCAAGAGTTACGATGTGTAAAACTGCATATGATATTTTAAACATATTAAAAATCACATGTAAATGCATAAATAAGGTAAGCAGACAAAACTAAATTTATGAAAAATCAATTTGAATCATTTAAAATGAAGCAAAATGAAAGTATAGTTGATATGTATTCACATCTCTAAAGTAAACAACATGATTTAATGGCATCAAGAGTTGAGCTTATTGAATTTGATCTAGTGTTTAAAATTTTGAGCTCCTTAACAAATGATTGTGAGAGGGAAGTTCTTGCAATAGAAGGAAAAAAATGACCATTCCACTCTCAAAGTAGAAGAGTTAATTGGAAACTTAATGTCTTATGAGGCTAATTTCAAGCTAGAAAAGAACTAGCTTAGGAAAAACGTAGTATTGCTTTTTGAAGATGATGATTCCAAACTGGATGAAAATGATATAGCCTATATTGCGAAGAATTTTCATACGATCAAAAAAATTCGGCAATTTGCAGAGAGGCAAAACCTTGGGAATAACAGCAACAACAACAGTAGCAACTCTACCTTTATTATGTGCTTTTAATGCAAGAAAGTTTGCCATGTGAAGACTATTTGTTCAAAACTCAAGAAAAATAAATATGAAAAAAATCAATAAAATGAAAAGACAAGCTTTCCAAGTCACATGCGATGATTTAGATTCATCATCATCTGAAAGAGACAATGATTCAGAACAAGCCAATGTATGCTTCGTGGCTACTAATGAGGTACCATCTGTAATTTCCTTCGATGTATCACTAGTATTTACTATGACGCTTGATAATGAATGAAAGACTATAAAGAAATCTAATGAATAATATATTGGTAAAATAAATAGATTAGAACTTGAAGTTGATATGCTTAACGATGAAAAAACAATTTTAGAAGAAGAGATTTTAAAATTACAAGATCTTTGCAAAATTTCTAAAACTACAGATTTTAGTGAAGACATTCAAGTTGTTAAAAATAAAAATTTGATTTTATCAAATGAAAATAATGTATTGAAAATTACTATAAATTCATTACATAAGAAGATAAAATTTTCGGAAAACAGTAATAATAATTTGTCAATTGACAAAAATACTTTGGAAAATAAAACAAAAAAATTACTTTCTAATATTTCTAAATTTAACCAAAAAAAGAAAATCTATCTCATTTGATTAGTATTTCAAAATTTGCGAATAATAAAAATGGTTTAGGATATGAAACGTCAAAAGCCAAAATCTAAAACCAAGTATGTTGCCTTATACACTAACTTTAGGAAGTCCAAAAATAGTCAACCAAAAATAGAAAATAAAAGGACTATTGAAATGTCGGTTTCGAAGACTAATAATAATTTGATTAGAAAGAAACACATATATAAATTTTTAATTGAAGTTCAAAATAATAGTAATTTTATTTTTAAAGGTTCCACTAAACCCTCCTGGGTATGTTATCTTCAACCTAACCCCAATGACCATAACGTAGGAAGCGGGTACCAATAAATTTTTCACTTTTCGTAGGTACCCAAAAAATAGAAAGAAGAAATGTATTCTCAACAGGAGTTGCTCCAAACATATGATTGTAAACATGGAACGTTGATAGATATATCTTATGTGGATGATGGAACAGTCACATTTGGAGATAATTCCAAAAGCCACGTTATTTGAAAAGGAGATGAATCATCGGTTGGTATATCTAATTCCTTTTTAATTTCTAATATTTTGCTTTACCTCCTAAGTAATAGTTGTGATAAATATTTTAAAATAACCTTTTATAAAGCTAAATGCAATATTTTTGATCAAAATGGAAGTTTAATTTTTGAAGGAGTAAGACATCAATATATTTACATATTAAATACGAAAATAGGACATAATAATGATTTGTGTCTAGTTATAGATATAAATGATCCATGGCTATGGCATGGACCTTTTTATCATGTAAATTTCAAAATTATTCATAAATTAGCTAAAAATGGAATTGTAAGAGATTTACATAAAATGAATTTTAAAGTTGGTAATTTATGTGATGCTTGTCAATTCGGTAAATATAAGAAATTATCATTTAGATCTAAAACTGAAATTTCTACCAAACAACCATTAGAACTTTTACACTTAGATTTATTTGGGCCTATGCAGATGTTAATCCAAAAAATGGATCAACATCTAGAATCAAGATGAAAGCACCAGTTCTAATTAAATAAACAGAAAAAGAAAAAAATAGATAAGAACACGTAGAAGTTTTCATAGTAGTTTGGCGTAATCATTGGCCTACGTCGACTTCAATATTTTTGTTAGTTGTTCTCTCTCTGGTTTACGACTAGTTCATATTTACATTGATGTTTCTAAGGTATTTGAGAGTCACTAGCACTAAGAATTCACTGATCCAAGTCTTAGAATATCAAATATTTATTTTCTAGGTGACTTTAATAGAGGAGAGGTTAGAGGTAAAGAAATAAAAGAGTCTCCATAGTTAGAGAATCCAACCCCTGTTTTGGTTGCTCTATGGTCTGTATTTATAGGAGTAGCAGTCGTATTGGGCCAGAAGGAGAGTGGGAACAAAAGTCCTGAAGTCAGCCCAGAGGAGTGGGTGAAGTCGTGGGTTCGGCCCAGAGGAGTGGCAAACCACACATGTCGGTGCCAACCTCTCATGTCGGTGCCGACATCTGTGGTTTACTCCAATTGGATTGAACTCTCTTGCAACATTCATGCTATATGATTTTGAAGTGTCCCATGCTATCCATCGATCTTTGGTCATCCAAAACAAGTCATCGTCTACTTTTCTTCAAAACAGCCCAGCATTGGCCTTTTTGCCTAAGAGGTCGGTGGTGACTTTTTTCTTAGCTCAGAATGACTTGCAGTTTTTATAGCGCTCTTCTAATTTCATATGGAAGTGTCCCAAGAAGTCGCAACATCTATGGAGTTAATATGAGATGTCGTTGCCTAAATGAGAGGTCAGTACCGACATCTCTCCTTAGTGTATTTCAAGCTTAAATTTCTTAAGCTCAATTCTCTAGTCGTTTTGAGTGCACCTCAAAGTTTTTAAGTCATTTCATCCTCGAATCTTCTAAGTCCAGATGAAATTTGCTTTGCTAAAAAGCGGGTTAACAGCAGACACGGTCAATAAATCATAACAAATATGTTTTTGTAATAGTTGATGATTTTTTTAGATATACTTGGACATTATTTTTAAATAAAGGTGAAACCTTTAAAGACTTAATTTTTTTGCAAAATGAATTCAAAATATTTAAAAATTAAAAATATTAGAAGTGATCAAGGAGAGAATATGAAATGGTCATTTTCAACAATTTTGTAGCAAAAAGGGTATAAGCTATAATTTTTCTGTTCTTAGAACACCTCAATAAAATAATGTTGTAGAAAGAAAAAATAGAACTTTACAAGTTCGTGTTTTATTACAACCTCTAACTAAGAATACCCCATATGAACTTCTTCTTATTAGAAAACCACAAGTTCATTACCTAAAAATTTTGGACACAAAATGTTATGTTTTAGACACCAAAGACCTCCTCGGAAAATTTGATTCGAAAGCCAAAGAAGGAATCTTTATTGGATGTTCAGAACAAATTAGAGCTTATAGAATTTTTAATAAGAGAATTAACACCATAGAAGAGACTTTACATGCATCTTTTGATGTAATAATATATTCAATGATGAAAAAAATATCGAAATAAACAAACCATTAACACATTCTTTGTTAAATGAACAACCAACTGAAGAAATGAATACTAAAACTAATAATGAATTAAAATTAACTCCTATAATTTTAAAAGATCATAGAAATAGATAACTAAATTAAAGATATAAATACTAAAGTTATTACTCGAAGATAATTAAATCAAATGGGCCATGTATATTTTATATTAAATATTGAACTTAATAATTACAAAGATGCAGCAAAGGATGATTGCTGGATTTTAGTTATGTAGAAAGAACTTAACCAATTTGAAAGATATAATGTATGGGAACTTGTACCAAGACAAAAAAAATCAATCTGTTATTGGTACAAAATAAGTTTATAAAAATTAAGGTTGATGAAAATAGTGATATCATATGCAATAAAGCAAGAGTTGTGGCTCAAGGGTACAATCAAGAGGAAGGGGTTGACTAAGAGGAAATCTTTGCTCCTGTAGCACGCTTTAAGGCATAAGAATACTTTTAGCATTTGCATGTCACAATAATCTACTTTATGTCAAATGGACATCGAAAATGCCTTTTTTAATGAATATATTAAAGAAAATGATTTTTTTTCAATGAACCACTATTCGTTCAAGAAATTTGATCGTATTTTTAAACTTAAAAAAGGCTCTTTATGGTCTTAAACATGCACCACATGCTTGGTATGAAAGACTTAAAATTATCTTTTAAATTCTAGTTTTGAAATTAGTAAGGTTACTAATACTTTGTTTATTATAAAGGATAAATTTTAATCGTCCAATATATGTTGATATAATTTTCGTTTCGACTAATAAAAAGCTTTGTGATGATTTTTCTAAAATAATTAAAAATGAATTGAAATGTCGCATATGGGTGAACTTAATTATTTTCTAGGATTACAAATTAAATAATTAAAAGAATGAATTTTTGTTTATCAAGAAACTACAAACATAATAGAATGTTTTAGAATGGAAAACATTAGTAGTAAACCAACTCCAATATGTATTAGTATTCATTAGGAAAAGATGAAAAAGGTAAGGACGTTGATCAAAAATTATATAGAAGCATGATAGGTTCCTTACTATAGTTAACAACCAGTATAACTGGTATAATGATAAACATTTGTTTGTGTGCTAGGTTTCAAGTAATTCACAAAGAATCACTTTTGGGAGCAATGAAACGAATCGGAAATGTATGAGCTGTTTAATAACTAGTAAAGTTGACACTACTTTGTTTATTAAAAAGGATATTTTAATTAACCAAATATAAGTTGATGATATAATTTTTGGTTCGACTAATAAAAAGTTTTTTGATAATTTTATAGTATAATGAACAATGAATTTGAAATGTCACATATGGATGGACTTAATTATTTTCTAGGATTACGAATTAAATAATTAAAAGGAATTTTTATTTATCAAGAAAAATACTATAAAGATTTTATAAACGTCTTGGAATGGAAAACACTAGTAGTAAACCAACCCCAATGAGTATTAGTTTTTATTTAAATAAAGGTAAAACGACAAGGATGTTGATCAAAAATTATATAGAAGTATGATAGGTTCCTTACTATGTTTAACAGTTAGTATAGCTGATATTAGGATGAGCCTTTGTCTATGCTAGGTTTTAAGCAAATCCCCAAAAATCATGTTTGCGAGCGATAAAATGAATTTTGCATTACTTGAACAATAATAAAGATTACATAATTTTCTATCCCAAAAGCTGTCGCTTTGAATCGGTATCATATAGTGATGCTGATTTTGAAGACTACAAAATAGATCGGAAAAATACAAGCTGAACTTACCACTTTATCAATCAATCCTTAGTGGTTTAGTAAGAAACAAAATTGTGTTTCACTATCAACGTATAAAGCAGAATATGTTTATGTTGTTTTGGCTTATGCTCAAGTAATCTATATGCAGCAAGCATTACGAGATTATGGAGTAAATTTAACTAAATCACTTATTTTTACTGATAAGACCATTGCAATGAACTTATCAAAATGTCCAATAAATCATTCCAAAGTGAAACAAATAAATATAAAACATCATTTTAAGTGATAATGTAGAAAAAGAAATAGTTGCACTAGATTTTGACCGAAAATCAAACTGTTGACATTTTTACTAAATCACCTTTTGAAAATAACTTTTTAAAATTAATAATAGATTTAGGAATTTGTTCTTTAACTTACTTTAAATATATTGTATTACAAAAAAATCAAATACTAAAAGCATTACTTTTTGCATCAACTAGTTTTCAAACCCGAGTGGGTTGAAATAAAGATACTTAAACTGGGAGCTAAAGTCACCAGCCTGCACTAATAATTGAATATTAAAGCTATAGCTAATATAAATATCCTTTTTCTCTCATTTATATAAAATTTATTCAAATTCCTTAAAAATATTAATTTTTTTAATCTTTTGAATATATAAACATATATAATTTTTGACTCAATTTTAGCTTGGATGTTTATTGGGCTTTTCAGCCTACCACCGATTGACCAATCAAAATATGATCGGTGCATCGGTGGACACGATTAGAGCTTTTTAGTCGTAGGATCGATTTTTGTTAAGCCTGTAAAACTACCCAACCAAAGAGCATTCTTCCGATTTCAGATTTTTAACCCCTTTCATCTTCTCCAAACCGTACTTTTCAATATCAAATAAATGACTACTTCAAAGCAAAAGCAAGCTTCTTCCTCTTGCCCTTCTACACAAATATTTCTCTTAACTCCCTAAATAAAAGCATAACTCAACAATGAAGAAGATGCAATGAGAATTCACAAGGATACCATTGGTTTTCAGAAATTGGGAGGGAGAATGCTAGAATTTTTTGATTTTGCTACTTACAAAATGGAATCATTGAAATAACTGGTCTAATTCACACTCTCTCTAAAGAAAATTTTAAAACAATAGTTTACCTAAGATATAAGGCACTTTTTATGCAAATTTTATTCTTCATCATCATGGATATGAAATTACAATTCAATCTAGTGTGAATTATGTTGACATGGAAATAACTGAAAGACTTCTAGGATAAATTTTGCAAATTCATTGTTGTGACCTTCATGTTGATGATATTATGACGGAAGATGAAAGGACTTTATATTAAAGTTTTCGACAAAATAAAGTGGATTGGACCAAAAGAGAAAACTTAAGACCATTGGCTCGCCTAGTACTTTGAACAATGTAATATAATATTATGCTATGATACGCAACTTTTGACGAAGTCTACCCAATACATAGGCAATGCACATATGTGATTTTGGGTGGTTTTGAAGCTAATTGGGCAAATCTCATTTTAAGTAATATAGTCGGAGTTCAGTCGGGGAAACCGAGATCTTATAAACCCCATGGAAACCTACTGTAACGTTCCCCAAGTCAAGACCCGAAAATGAATGTGACGATACTGTAGTCATCATCCAAATTATTTCCAACCAACAAAGTGAGATCAATATAATTTTTTTTTCACAACATTAAGTAAACGAAGCAACTAAATGATTTCATTACATAAAAAGTTTTACAAACATCAGTGCATCATTTTTAACCCATCTTGTTCCCACATAGGTATAAATAGAGCGTCATGCTCGACATATGGGGATGTCGTCAT
Organism: Allium fistulosum; assembly: GCA_030737815.1. Lineage (NCBI taxonomy): Eukaryota > Viridiplantae > Streptophyta > Magnoliopsida > Asparagales > Amaryllidaceae > Allium > Allium fistulosum. Next base: position 1,180,355,331 of record CM060903.1, read on the forward strand.
GGACACATAACTAGTTATAGAATCTGGTTTTACATGGCATAATTTCAAAATAACTTTTATTTGCAAAACGATCCTCCTAATTTATCTTCGGAGTCTTTATTTGTCTTTTCCAAAAGCCATCTATCTATACCATAAACTTAGCCTACTCGAATGAGTACACACGAGTTTATGGAAAATAATAAAAAAAACGATGTAGACATAAAGCCTGGTATGAATAATTTTTTTACCCTAAGTAAACATGCACATTGTGGGAGGACGGAACGGGTTTTCCACTCACTGTTCCAACTTCATCAATTACATCATGTAATGCAATAACATCTAACTATGAACAAACAAAAATCATCAATTTCAGCATAATGGTGAGATTCCCTTCACAACATTTCTAACTATTTAGTCAGTTCATATTTTTTGATTTTCCACTCAGACCTTGCTCTTACTAGTTTAATGAAGGTATAGATAGTTAAGATTATCACTTAGGTGTTTTAACAGACCTTTCCTTAAATGTATCACAAATAGTTTATTAGGTTGCCACCAAGGCCTTACACCACTCATCATTAGATATAATTGTGTTTAGAGGAACGGTCGTTACAAAGGCCTTACAACACTAATCATCAAATATGAAGTTTAGACAAATTTTTGCCATACAGACCTTACATAAGCATTCATCAAGTATAATGTCGTATTTAGACCAACTGTTGCCACACATGCCTTAGGTCTCCAATCATCATAATAAGGTCATGTTTAGACAAACAGTTGCTATGCAGGCCTTATACCAACAGTCATTAGATATAATGTTGTGAGTAAATTCATTAGTACCCAAAGGCCATATTATTACCATATCATTCTTTAAATAAGCTACTTCATCTCTACTTATTATTCCTTATACCCATTCTCAAGTTGACATTTTATGGTAAGAATTAGCTATCGCATGTTGATAATTTGAATCATTTTCTAGTGAGTAATAACTATCACACATTAATGATTTAAGCCATTTCCTAGTGAGATGGCAATTTGGCAATTAATTGTTAAGCTATAGCAAGTTGATATTTTGAGTCATTTCCTGTTGATATGGCTATTTCATAATTAGTTACTGAGCTATTTCCTATAGTATTTTGAGTCATTTCCTAGAGTTGTAGCATTTTCATAATTAAATGAAAAGCAATTCCCTAGAGTTGTGGTGTTTTCATAATTAAATGAAAGCCTTTCTCCTATAACAATTTGAGCCATTTCCTAGAGTTATGGCATTTTCATAATTAAATGAAAAACTTTCTCCCGTAATATTTGAGTCATTTCCTAGAGTTGTGGTATTTTCGTAAATAGATGAATAGCCATTTCCTATAATAATTTGAGCCATTTCTTAGAGTTATGGCATTTTTCGTAATTAGATGAAAAGTCATTTTCTATAATAATTTGAGCCATTTCCTAGAGTTGTGGCATTTTCATAGTTAAATCAAAAGCCATTTCCTAGAGTTGTGGCATTTTCATAACTAAATGAAAGGCTTTCAACTATAATAAATTGAGTCATTTCCTAGAGTTATAGCACTTTCATAATTAAATGAAAAATTATTTCCTATAATAATTTGAGCCATTTCCTAAAGTTGTGGCATTTTCATATATAAATGAAGGGCATTCTCCGTAATTTGTTAAACCATTTCCTAAAGTTATGACATTTTTGTAATTGAATGAAAATTCATTTCCAAAACTATTTTGAGTCATTTCATAAAGTTGGTAATAAATGAAAAGCAATTTCCTAGAGTTATGGCATTTTCATTATTAAATAAAAGGCTTTCTCCGATAATAATTTGAGCAATTTCCTAAAGTTGTGGCATTTTCATAATTAAACGAAAAACTATTTCCTATAATAATTTGAGCCATTTCCTAAAGTTGTGGCATTTTTGTAATTAAATGAAAATGCATTTCCTATAATAATTTGAGTCATTTCCTAGAGTTGTGGCAATTTCATAACTAAATGAAAGCCATTTCCTAGAGTTATGACATTTCAATATTAAATGAAAGGCTTTCTCCTGTAATAATTTGAGCCATTTCCTAGAATTGTGGCATTTTCGTAAGTAAATGAGAACCTTTCTCCTTTAATAATTTGAGCCATTTCCTATAGTTGTGGCATTTTCATAATTAAATGAAATGTCATTTTCTATAATAATTCAAGCCATTTCCTAGAGTTTTAGAATTTTTGTAATTAAATGAAAAGCTAATTCCTACCATAATTTAAGTCATTTCCTAAAGTTGTGGTATTTTCATAATTAAATGAAAATTGTTTTATTTCTATTTAAAGAAACTACTATTTACCTAATCCAGTTACATGTTGGATTATCATTGGTTACTAAGGCTTTATGTAGTTCTTTTTCCAAAATGACTCTTAATTAATTAATTAATTAATTACCCTCTTTGTAATTAGCTCTTCTCTTTTTTGAATAATTCATTTAAGTCCGAAAATGCATGGAAAAAAACCCTAAAAGTTCACCAAAAATCCTTATCATCATATTTTGCCTCGTGTAAAATTTTCAATCCAAAATAATTGTTTTTTAATATTTATTTATTTAATTTTAGAAATTAGGCTTTTTTCTCAAATTAGAAATTTCATATAAATTCTAAATAATTTCATAAAATTATGAAATTAAGAAACTACCTCCATATTATTGTTATACACATCATATAAAAATTTCAAGAGATTTGAAGAAGGTTTGGGTCACACTTTTTCTTGAACACTTCATAAGTTATCATTTTTAAATTCCCAAACATGAACAAAATTTCTTCTAACCTTCCTCGACCTGATAATTAACATTCAAAACATCACAAATTCATACAATCTAAATACATTTGGGTTTAGAAGGTTTTAGAGAGAGAATTACTCAACTTTGATTATCGAAACCTTGATTAATCTTCCTTTTCCTTAAAGTTGAGCACTTGATCTTCTCGCTTAATTTTCCTCCTTTCTCTTACAACATGGTGGGAGCCTTTTGTTTTTGTAAAATAAGAGGAGAATAAATGAATGTGGAAGGGTTGGGGAAAGTTAGTGATTTGGGATTTAGGCTAAAATTCATTCCAGCCTATTCTTATTAATTCTCCTAACTCTACATTTTAAATTCATTCTCTACTAATTTACTCTTCCTGATATTTTACTTCATAAATTCATTTAATTAATTTTTCCTTCTATTAAGGTACCCCCAGAATATGGGACATTACATCTACTCACTAGAATCTCAAGAATATTGAAATTAACTTGAAAATTGAATAAACAAGCATGTAGTCATTTTGTTCGGTATTTGATAATGGTGTTTATAAGAAGATGTCAGTTCCACCAATTCATGAGCCACACATTCCATATACTCCTGGTGTTAACCACATCCTTACTAGATCAAAAGAGATTGAGACTTTCGAGGACACATCAGATGATTATGTTCCATAACCTTATGATGCAAACAATGAATTTAGGGAGCAAATTTCTGAAAAATCAAGAGACACTCTCATAAATTAGACAGAAATGAAGGAAGAGATGCAAAATTAAATCAAGGAGTTGAGCTACATTAAAATAATTCTTCTTTCACATTATAGCAATTTTCAGAGGAGAGAAAATACAAGTGGTCATGACAGTGCTCCAGGATTTCTTTTTACCGACGACAACACATACATTCCAGTGCCTTCTGTTCATGATCTTCATATCACTGGTGAGGGGAATGGAGCGGTAGAAAGACATTCTCAACTGCATATAGAGGGTAGTGGACCCACGAAGAGGCGCCCTAGATCTCATATCCCTCATGGCCTTATCCATATGTTGGTCTTACTTCAAACAATGTCCGACTACGAAGGTATCATAGGATTCTTTCATCATATGATCAGTAAGTCATAATGTTCACCATATCTGTTTTTTACTTCATTCAGTGTTCTACATTTGGATTAGTCAGACCATGTTTTAGTTGTTATCAGTTAAGTTAGCGTTTGCATGTGTGTTTGATTAGACATTGTTTTAGTTCATTTATATGTATTTGCGATATGTCGTAACATTATGTGATTTTGTTATGCGTCAAGATTTGTTCATGCTCTGTGTTTTATCTATCAATTTGATATTTATATCTTTTTGTTGATGACAAAGGAGAGAAAATATCTCATATATTCAAGGGGAATCTTATATTCAGCAGGAGTTACAGTCGATGGTCAAGGAACGAAATAGAGTACGTTTTAAAATTTGTCGGTTTTATAGAGTCGTTAGAGTTATATATTGTTAAAACCACTCACATAATCTCCAAAATTTTTGAAATTTCATGACCATCTCCAAAACTTGTTTTATATTTTAAAAAATTCAAAATTTTCGGAGTAGAAAATATAAAAAAACAGAAAGGAACAAGAAAACTCACTATCGGAATGCCTTCGGCAATCGGGCCATCAGTACTTATACCGGTCCCACTAGTTGACCGGTGGGAAAATGAACGCTGCACCGGTGATGAAATGTTGAATGCAAAGCTAGTTCATACGTTTTCTTATTTCCTTCACGTCTGTTCATATTTTTCTTCCAGATCGTCGTATCCTCTGCAACCTTTATGGAACCTTACTACTTTTCAACACTACTCTCCAACATTTATAAATAGCCTATAGACCAAAACTTTCGATCTCACCTTTTCTTACTGTTTTGTTCTATCTCTCTGAGTTCAAATCCCAATACTCTGATCAACTACCTTATGTCCTAAACCCTGTCCATACTTCTTTGAAGATTGTTTATGGTTATAGGACCACTGTACTACATTACGAAAAATCAATATTTGAAGATATAAGAGTTGTCAGACTCCTTTTATTGTAGAAATAGAAAGGTCCTATAGAGGAAGTTTTCAGGCAGTTTATTGTAAACCAATTTCTCTGGGTAAAGAGATGGTATTAGCTTCATGAAATATAATATAGAGCTTCAAGACTAGATGTAGGATGGAAGGTTCGAACCAGTATAAAATCTTGGCATGATGTATTTATTTTATTTTATTTCTTACGAATTTATTCTATTACACAAACAGTTATCCATATAATCTGATCTGTCTTTACACGTACACTTTTACCTACCCTATGTCCATATAAACTATCAATTCTAGGGGTACTCTCTAAACATGGAATCTTTCATCAATGGTTTATTCAAGTCCTTTGGAAGAGTATAGGATTGAAAATTCTCATCCTATTAGTTTAAACCCGGTTCTTGACACATAACTAATCGATCGAAAAAATACTTATACCTCTTCAAATTACTTGAAGTAGGTTCTATGTATGTAATTTATTACTTCGGGGCCTGCTTTAAGTTATATCAAAGTTCATTTAATAGTATTTTGTTACAAGTATAAGTTATTTCTCCAGACCTACTCAGGGTTTTACCAAAGGTATCATGATAAATGAAGGTGTTAAATTGGAATGTCTGGTCTTGGGCTCTGGCAGACCCATTGGCATTAGAACCCAACCTCCTTCTGTTTCTTTTATCCTACGTAATGTTTCCTTCCCAACCAAACATCACAGTCTCGACTTTAGTGGCAAACTATCGTCCTCTTCTCTACTTACCTTCTTAGATCGCCCCTTGACTCTCATTGTTAACCTTTCAAGCGATCCTTGTCTTGGTTAAAGACGAAGCAAGCAATCCATACTACTAACCCTCTCATTATTTACTATCTTTGATCCTTGGTGTACGATGTATTAGGTCTTGCTCTTAGGTTATTCTAGTGTATAATGATTTGATAACTATTTATTCTCTAGGTCTATGTTTTTACACATTCTCCCATATTATGTATTGTGCATACTTAGCTTCGAATTCTTATTCGTTTATCACAATTTCCGCTTGCACTTAAATTCAATAAAAACACGTAGGGAAGATTTCTTTCCATATTTTCAAGTACCTAAACTTTAACTAAATCGCATATTTAGTTAATAGTTTTTGGCTTGCTCCAAGGGGTTCCACAAAAGATATTTTATAATGCCACATCAAAAATAGTTTCATAAAATCCTAGGAATTTCTCATAAATTCATAAAATCATTTTCAATCCAAAGCAAACCGTTTTAGGTCACAAAGGTGATATTTTTAATTTCTTTTAAAGATCCTTATGTTGGATCAGGTGCATTATGCCATGGGAAAAAGGAGCAAATTAAAAAAAATCCTTTTAGTACATTATACACTAGATCTTTTACAGTGTTATCATGAATAATGTTGTTAACATTAAGTCATATTCAATATTATCTAGATGTAAAATGAGATCTGAGTTTGATATTTAATTCAGTTTAATTTTATTTTAATTATTTAAGAATCTAAAAGTTTAATTTTCTTTTATTTGTTAAGTTAATTCAGTGTTAAATTTGTTTTGAATTTAAATTTAGTTACACCATCATTACATTAACAATATTGATTTGAAATACCATGATATTATTTGTTCAAAATATTATTTAATGAAATAATTTATTATCGATTTGAATAGTGTTTTATAGTATAAATTGAATGACAATGCAAAATTTCATGTGTAGTAATATATAAATTGTTCAACTCTGAATATTAAATATCTGAATAAGATAAATAATATCATAATATGTTAGTTTAAGCTAACAACATTAATTAACAAATATTTTTTTGATGAATCAATATACTAAATTTTAATTTTAATTTATATATATATACGCATACATATGTGAATGTGACACATATCTAGAGTTTTATTGCAAATTAACGATGCAATTTGCGTATAAAATGGTGTTTGTATGTGAAAATTATATATATATATATATATATATATATATATATATATATATGCATATGTGTATGAATGTGGCACACGATCAAATACTTTTAAAATGTCCAGAGTTTTAATGCGAACCAACGATGCAAGTTACGCATAGAGAGTTTATATGTGAAAATTATAAAAATTATAACTTACAGGGTATAACTTATAATTAGTAAAATGAGAGAGGTTAAAACTTTACATACCTTCTTCCCTTTCTTCAGAAAAGCTTAGCCTCCTTCATCAACTTCAGCTAGCTTCCCTCATTCCCTGACGTTACTGGAAACATCAATGACCCCACCACCAAATTTGTCTTGATCTCGCCTATCGTCTGGTATCCTAATACCCAACTCGATCGCCAACGAGAAACCCTAATTTTAACACTGCCTATCTGAAACTCCAATCCTATCGTTGCACAAAATCACCCCCCTCCCGCACTACTTACCTAACCTCGCATGTCCCTTGCATCAACTTGCAGTGAGTCTCTAATGGCCGACATCGATTATATCTCGCTAGGCTGTGATCAGGATGTGCATTAGATGCATAATGCGTGCATGTACAAAAAATAATTTATAAAATCAATTGAATAAAATTTAATTTAGTTTAAAAGGTTTTTTACGTACATACATACATACGCATACATATACATATACATGCACATATTCATACACATACATACATATATACATATACATACATACATACATACATATATACATGCATATATATATATGTATATATATACACACGAGTACATATGCACGCCCAGGTGGGCCTGCATTTAACCACAATGTGCATGTATTTTTATTTTTACCTGTGGAAGTAGATTTGAAAGTAGCATCCCCACATTTGAACGCCGCCTAGGCAGAAACCGCTATTTTTTTTGTTCTGACTGCAATAACTTCTTCAAACTAACTCTGAATCAGGCAAAACTTCGACCAATGAATTCCTACCTAAATTACAGACAATATAGTACACTCGGATACTTCATCTTGTGAACGCACACTGTAGTTCTCCAAGGGACTGACAGTTTACTTTGAAAATAACATGGCGCAACATCCTCATATTTGAACTTTGCCTAGGAAAAAGCCGCTATTTTTTTGTTCAAACTGCCATAACTTCTTCATACTAACTCGGAATTAGACAAAACTTCGACCGATGAACTCCCACCTAAATTACGAACAATATAGTACACTCGGATACTTCATCTTGTGAACGCACACTGTAGTTCTCCATGTGCACTGACAGTTGTACTTAGAAAATAACAGGATACCACATCCCCATATTTGAACTTCGCCTAGTGCAGAAGCCACTATTTTTTTGTTCAGACTGCAATATTTTCTTCATACTAACTCGGAATCCGGCGAGACTTCGACCGATTAATTCCTACCTAAATTACGGACAATATGAAACACTCGGATACTTCATCTTGTGAACGTACACTGTAGTTCTCCATGGGACTGACAGTTGTACTTAGAAAATAACAGGCTACCACATCCCCATATTTGAACTCCGCCTAGTGCGGAAGCCGTTATTTTTTTTTAAACTGCAATATTTTCTTCATACTAACTCGGAATCCGGCGAGACTTCGACCGATTAACTCCCACCTAAATTACGAACAATATGAAACACTCGGATACTTCATCTTGTGAACGTACACTGTAATTCTCCATGGGAACTGACAGTTGTACTTAGAAAATAACAGGATACCACATCCCCATATTTGAACTCCGCCTAGTGCAGAAGCCGCTATTTATTTTTTCAGACTACAATATTTTCTTCATACTAACTCGGAATCCGGCGAGACTTCGACCGATTAACTCCCACCTAAATTACGGACAATATGAAACACTCGGATACTTCATCTTGTGAACGTACACTGTAGTTCTCCATGGGGACTGACAGTTGTACTTAGAAAATAATAGGCTACCACATCCCCATATTTGAACTCCGCCTAGTGGAGAAGCCGCTATTTTTTTTGTTCAAACTGCAATAACTTCTTCATACTAATTCAGAATCCGGTGAGACTTCGACCAATTAATTCCCACCTAAATTACGAACAATATGGAACACTCGGATACTTCATCTTGTGAACGCACACTATAGTTCTCCATGGGCACTGACAGTTGTACTTAGAAAATAACAGGATACCACATCCCCATATTTGAACTCCGCCCAGTGCAGAAGCCGCTATTTTTTTGTTGAGACTGCAATATTTTCTTCATACTAACTCGGAATCCGACGAGACTTCGACCGATTAACTCCCACCTAAATTACGGACAATATGAAACACTCAGATACTTCATCTTATGAACGTACACTGTAGTTCTCCATGGGGACTGACAGTTGTACTTACAGGCTACCACTTCCCCATATTTGAACTCCGCCTAGTGCAGAAGCCGCTATTTTTTTGTTCAAACTGCAATAACTTCTTTATACTAATTCAGAATCCGGTGAGACTTCGACCAATTAACTCTCACCTAAATTACGGACAATATGGAACACTCGGATACAGCTTCATCTTGTGAACGCACACTGTAGTTCTCCATGGGCACTGACAGTTGTACATAGAAAATAACAGGATACCACATCCTCATATTTGAACTCCGCCTAGTGCAGAAGCCGCTATTTTTTTTGTTCAGACTGCAATATTTTCTTCATACTAACTCGGAATCCGGCGAGACTTCGACCGATTAACTCCCACCTAAATTACGGACAATTTGAAACACTCAGATACTTCATCTTGTGAACGTACACTGTAATTCTCCATGGGGACTGACAGTTGTACTTAGAAAATAACAGGCTACCACATCCCTATATTAGAACTCCGCCTAGTGCAGGAGCCGCTATTTTTTTTGTTCAAACTGCAATAACTTCTTCATACTAATTCAGAATCCGGTGTGACTTCAACCGATTAACTCCCACCTAAGTTACGGACAATATGAAACACTCGGATACTTCATCTTGTGAACGCACACTATAGTTTTCCATGGGCACTGATATTTGTACTTAGAAAATAACAGGATACCCCCATATTTGAACTCCGCCTAGTGCAGAAGCCGCTATTTTTTTTGTTCAGACTGCAATATTTTCTTCATACTGACTCGGAATCCGGCGAGACTTCGACCGATTAAGTCCCACCTAAATTACTGACAATATGAAACACTCGGATACTTTATCTTGTGAACGTACACTGTAGTTCTCCATGGGGACTGACAGTTGTACTTAGAAAATAACAGGCTACCACATCCCCATATTTGAACTCCGTCTAGTGCAGAAGCCGCTATTTTTTTGTTCAAACTGCAATAACTTCTTCATACTAATTCAGAATCCGGTGAGACTTCGACCAATTAACTCCCACCTAAATTACAGACAACATGGAACACTCGGATACTTCATCTTGTGAACACACACTGTATTTCTCCATGGGCACTGACAGTTGTACTTAGAAAATAACAGGATACCACATCCCCATATTTGAACTCCGCCTAGTGCAGAAGCCGCTATTTTTTTTGTTCAGACTGCATTATTTTCTTCATACTAACTCGGAATCCGGCGAGACTTCGACCGATTAACTCCCACCTAAATTACGGACAATATGAAACACTCGGTTACTTCATCTTGTGAACGTACACTGTAGTTCTCCATGGGGATTGACAGTTGTACTTAGAAAATAACTGGCTACCACATCCCCATATTTGAACTCCGCCTAGTGTAGAAGCCGCAATTTTTTTTGTTTAAACTACAATATTTTCTTCATACTAACTCGGTATCCGGCGAGACTTCGACCGATTAACTCCCACCTAAATTACGGACAATATGAAACACTCGGATACTTCATCTTGTGAACGTACACTGTAGTTCTCCATGGGGACTAACAGTTGTACTTAGAAAATAACAGGCTACCACTTCCCCATATTTGAACTCCGCCTAGCGTAGAAGCCGCTATTTTTTTTGTTCAAACTGCAATAACTTCTTCATACTAATTCAGAATCCGGTGAGACTTCAACCAATTAACTCCCACCTAAATTACGGACAATATGGAACACTCGGATACTTCATCTTGTGAACGCACACTGTAGTTCTCCATGGACACTGACAGTTGTACTTAGAAAATAACAGGATACCACATCCCCATATTTGAACTCCGCCTAGTGCAGAAGCCGCTATTTTTTTTTTCAGACCGCAATATTTTCTTCATACTAACTCGGAATCCGGCGAGACTTCGACCGATTAACTCCCACCTAAATTACGGACAATATGAAACACTCGGTTACTTCATCTTGTGAACGTACACTGTAGTTCTCCATGGGGACTGACAGTTGTACTTAGAAAATAACAAGCTACCACATCCCCATATTTGAACTCCGCCTAGTGTAGAAGCCGCAATTTTTTTGTTTAAACTGCAATATTTTCTTTATACTAACTCGGAATCCGGCGAGACTTCGACCGATTAACTCCCACCTAAATTACGGACAATATGGAACACTCAGATACTTCATCTTGTGAACGTACACTGTAGTTCTCCATGGGGACTGACAATTGTACTTCGAAAATAACAGGCTACCACTTCCCCATATTTGAACTCCGCCTAGTGCAGAAGCCGCTATATTTTTTGTTCAAACTACAATAACTTCATACTAATTCAGTATCCGGTGAGACTTCGACCAATTAACTCCCACCAAAATAACGGATAATATGGAACATTCGGTTACTTCATCTTGTGAACGCACACTGTAGTTCTCCATGGGCACTGACAGTTGTACTTAGAAAATAACAGGATACCCCATCCTCATATTTGAACTCCGCCTAGTGCAGAAGCCGCTATTTTTTTGTTCAGACTGCAAAATTTTCTTCATACTAACTCGGAATCCGGCGAGACTTCGACCGATTAACTCCCACCTAAATTACGGACAATATGAAACACTCGGATACTTCATCTTATGAACGTACACTGTAGTTCTCCATGTGGACTGACAGTTGTACTTAGAAAATAACAGGCTACCACTTCCCCATATTTGAACTCCGCCTAGTGCAGAAGCCGTTATTTTTTTTGTTCAAACTGCAATAACTTCTTCATACTAATTCAGAATCCGGTGAGACTTCAACCAATTAACTCCCACCTAAATTACGGACAATATGGAACACTCGGATACTTCATCATGTGAACGCACACTGTAGTTCTCCATGGGCACTGATAGTTGTACTTAGAAAATAACGGGCTACCACATCCCCAAATTTGAACTCCGCCTAGTGCAGAAGCCGCAATTTTTTTGTTTAAACTACAATATTTTCTTTATACTAACTCGGAATCCGGCGAGACTTCAACCGATTAACTCCCACCTAAATTACAGACAATATGAAACACTCGGATACTTCATCTTTTGAACGTACACTGGAGTTCTCCATGGGGACTGACAGTTGTACTTACAGGCTACCACTTCACCATATTTGAACTCCGCCTAGTGCAGAAGCCGTTATTTTTTTTGTTCAAACTGCAATAACTTCTTCATACTAATTCAGAATCCGGTGAGACTTCGACCAATTAACTCCCACCTAAATTACGGACAATATGGAACACTCGGATACTTCATCTTGTGAACGCACACTATAGTTCTCCATGGGCACTGACAGTTGTACTTAGAAAATAACAGGATACCACATCCCCATATTTGAACTCCGCCTAGTGCAGAAGCCGCTATTTTTTTGTTCAGACTGCAATATTTTCTTCATACTAACTCGGAATCCGGCGAGTCTTCGACCGATTAACTCCCACCTAAATTACGGACAATATGAAACACTCGGATACTTCATCTTGTGAACGTACACTGTAGTTCTCCATGGGGACTGACAGTTGTACTTAGAAAATAACAGGCTACCACTTCCCCATATTTGAACTCCGCCTAGTGCAGAAGCCGCTATTTTTTTTGTTCAAACTGCAATAACTTCTTCATACTAATTCAGAATCCGGTGAGACTTCGACCCATTAACTCCCACCTAAATTACGGACAATATGGAACACTCGGATACATCATCTTGTGAAGGCACACTGTAGTTCTCCTTGGACACTGATAGTTGTACTTAGAAAATAACGGGATACCCCCATATTTGAACTCCGCCTAGTGCAGAAGCCGCTATTTTTTTTGTTTAGACTGCAATATTTTCTTCATACTGACTCGGATTCCGGCGAGATTTCGACCGATTAACTCCCACCTAAATTACGGACAATATGAAACACTCGGATACTTCATCTTGTGAACGTACACTGTAGTTCTCCATAGGAACTGACAATTGTACTTAGAAAATAATAGGCTACCACATCCCCATATTTGAACTCCGTCTAGTACAGAATCCGCTATTTTTTTGTTCAAACTGCAATAACTTCTTCATACTAATTCAGAATCCGGCGAGACTTCGACCAATTAACTCCCACCTAAATTACGGACAATATGGAACACTCGGATAGTTCATCTTGTGAACGAACACTATAGTTCTCCATGGGCACTGACAGTTGTACATAGAAAATACAGGATACCACATCCCCATATTTGAACTCCGCCTAGTGCAGAAGCCGCTATTTTTTTTTGTTCAGACTGCAATATTTTCTTCATACTAACTCGGAATCCGGCGAGACTTCGACCGATTAACTCCCACCTAAATTACGGAAAATTTGAAACACTCAGATACTTCATCTTGGGAACGTACACTGTAATTCTCCATGGGGACTGACAGTTGTACTTAGAAAATAACAGGCTACCACATCCCTATATTTGAACTCCGCCTAGTGCAGAAACCGCTATTTTTTTTGTTCAAACTGCAATAACTTCTTCATACTAATTCAGAATCCGGTGAGACTTCGACCAATTAACTCCCACCTAAATTAGGGACAATATGGAACACTCGGATACTTCATCTTGTGAACGCACACTATAGTTCTCCATGGGCACTGACAGTTGTACTTAGAAAATAACAGGATACCACATCCCCATATTTGAACTCCGCCTAGTGCAGAAGCCGCTATTTTTTTGTTCAGACTGCAATATTTTCTTCATACTAACTCGGAATCCGGCGAGTCTTCGACCGATTAACTCCCACCTAAATTACGGACAATATGAAACACTCGGATACTTCATCTTGTGAACGTACACTGTAGTTCTCCATGGAGACTGACAGTTGTACTTAGAAAATAACAGGCTACCACTTCCCCATATTTGAACTCCGCCTAGTGCAGAAGCCGCTATTTTTTTTGTTCAAACTGCAATAACTTCTTCATACTAATTCAGAATCTGGTGTGACTTCAACCGATTAACTCCCACCTAAGTTACGGACAATATGAAACACTCGGATACTTCATCTTGTGAACGCACACTGTAGTTCTCCATGGGCACTGATAGTTGTACTTAGAAAATAACAGGATACCCCCATATTTGAACTCCGCCTAGTGTAGAAGCCGCTATATTTTTTGTTCAGACTGCAATATTTTCTTCATACTGACTCGGAATCCGGCGAGACTTCGACCGATTAACTCCCACCTAAATTACAGACAATATGAAACACTCGGATATTTTATCTTGTGAACGTACACTGTAGTTCTCCATGGGGACTGACAGTTGTACTTAGAAAATAACAGGCTACCACATCCCCATATTTGAACTCCGTCTTGTGCAGAAGCCGCTATTTTTTTGTTCAAACTGCAATAACTTCTTCATACTAATTCAGAATCCGGTGAGACTTCGACCAATTAACTCCCACCTAAATTATGGACAATATGGAACACTCGGATACTTCATCTTGTGAACACACACTGTATTTCTCCATGGGCACTGACAGTTGTACTTAGAAAATAACAGGATACCACATCCCCATATTTGAACTCCGCCTAGTGCGGAAGCCGCTATTTTTTTTGTTCAGACTGCAATATTTTCTTCATACTAAATCGGAATCCGGCGAGACTTCGACCGATTAACTCCCACCTAAATTATGGATAATATGAAACACTCGGTTACTTCATCTTGTGAACGTACACTGTAGTTCTCCATGGGGACTGTCAGTTGTACTTAGAAAATAACAGACTACCACATCCCCATATTTGAACTCCGCCTAGTGTAGAAGCCGCAATTTTTTTTGTTTAAACTGCAATATTTTCTTCATACTAACTCGGAATCCGGCGAGACTTTGACCGATTAACTCCCACCTAAATTACGGACAATATGAAACACTCGGATACTTCATTTTGTGAACGTACACTGTAGTTCTCCATGGGGACTGACAGTTGTACTTAGAAAATAACAGACTACCACTTCCCCATATTTGAACTCCGCCTAGTGCAGAAGCCGCTATTTTTTTTGTTCAAACTGCAATAACTTCTTCATACTAATTCAGAATCCGGTGAGACTTCGACCAATTAACTCCCACCTAAATTACGGACAATATGGAACACTCGGATACTTCATCTTGTGAACGCACACTGTAGTTCTCCATGGGCACTGACAGTTGTACTTAGAAAATAACAGGATACCACATCCCCATATTTGTAGTGCAGAAGCCGTTATTTTTTTTGTTCAGACCGCAATATTTTCTTCATACTAACTCGGAATCCGGCGAGACTTCGACCGATTAACTCCCACTTAAATTACGGACAATATGAAACACTCGGTTACTTCATCTTGTGAACGTACACTGTAGTTCTCCATGGGGACTGACAGTTGTACTTAGAAAATAACAGGCTACCACATCCCCATATTTGAACTCCGCCTAGTGCAGAAGCCGCAATTTTTTTTGTTTAAACTGCAATATTTTCTTTATACTAACTCGGAATCCGGCGAGACTTCGACCGATTAACTCCCACCTAAATTACGGACAATATGGAACACTCGGATACTTAATCTTGTGAACGTACACTGTAGTTCTCCATGGGGACTGACAGTTGTACTTAGAAAATAACAGGCTACCACTTCCCCATATTTGAACTCCGCCTAGTGCAGAAGCCGCTATTTTTTTTGTTCAAACTGCAATAACTTCTTCATACTAATTCAGAATCCGGTGAGACTTCGACCCATTAACTCCCACCTAAATTACGGACAATATGGAACACTCGGATACTTCATCTTGTGAACACACACTGTATTTCTCCATGGGCACTGACAGTTGTACTTAGAAAATAACAGGATACCACATCCCCATATTTGAACTCCGCCTAGTGCGGAAGCCGCTATTTTTTTTGTTCAGACTGCAATATTTTCTTCATACTAAATCGGAATCCGGCGAGACTTCGACCGATTAACTCCCACCTAAATTACAGATAATATGAAACACTCGGTTACTTCATCTTGTGAACGTACACTATAGTTCTCCATGGGGACTGTCAGTTGTACTTAGAAAATAACAGACTAGCACATCCCCATATTTGAACTCCGCCTAGTGTAGAAGCCGCAATTTTTTTTGTTTAAACTACAATATTTTCTTCATACTAACTCGGAATTCGGCGAGACTTTGACCGATTAACTCCCACCTAAATTACGGACAATATGAAACACTCGGATACTTCATTTTGTGAACGTACACTGTAGTTCTCCATGGGGACTGACAGTTGTACTTAGAAAATAACAGACTACCACTTCCCCATATTTGAACTCCGCCTAGTGCAGAAGCCGCTATTTTTTTTGTTCAAACTGCAATAACTTCTTCATACTAATTCAGAATCCGGTGAGACTTCGACCAATTAACTCCCACCTAAATTACGGACAATATGGAATACTCGGATACTTCATCTTGTGAACGCACACTGTAGTTCTCCATGGGCACTGACAGTTGTACTTAGAAAATAACAGGATACCACATCCCCATATTTGAACTCCGCCTAGTGCAGAAGCCGCTATTTTTTTTGTTCAGACCGCAATATTTTCTTCATACTAACTCGGAATCCGGCGAGACTTCGAACGATTAACTCCCACCTAAATTACGGACAATATGAAACACTCGGTTACTTCATCTTGTGAACGTACACTGTAGTTCTCCATGGGGACTGACAGTTATACTTAGAAAATAACAGGCTACCACATCCCCATATTTGAACTCCGCCTAGTGCAGAAGCCGCAATTTTTTTTGTTTAAACTGCAATATTTTCTTTATACTAACTCGGAATCCGGCGAGACTTCGACCGATTAACTCCCACCTAAATTACGGACAATATGGAACACTCGGATACTTCATCTTGTGAACGTACACTGTAGTTCTCCATGGGGACTGACAGTTGTACTTAGAAAATAACAGGCTACCACTTCCCCATATTTGAACTCCGCCTAGTGTAGAAGCCGCTATTTTTTTTGTTCAAACTGCAATAACTTCATACTAATTCAGAATCCGGTGAGACTTCGACCAATTAACTCCCACCAAAATTACGGACAATATGGAACATTCGGTTACTTCATTTTGTGAACGCACACTGTAGTTCTCCATGGGCATTGACGGTTGTACTTAGAAAATAACAGGATACCCTATCCTCATATTTGAACTCCGCCTAGTGCAGAAGCCGCTATTTTTTTTGTTCAGACTGCAAAATTTTCTTCATACTAACTCGGAATCCGGCGATACTTCGACCGATTAACTCCCACCTAAATTACGGACAATATGAAACACTCGGATACTTCTTCTTATGAACGTACACTGTAGTTCTCCATGAGGACTGACAGTTATACTTTGAAAATAACAGGCTACCACTTCCCCATATTTGAACTCCGCCTAGTGCAGAAGCCGCTATTTTTTTTGTTCAAACTGCAATAACTTATTCATACTAATTCAGAATCCGGTGAGACTTCGACCAATTAACTCCCACCTAAATTACGGACAATATGGAACACTCGGATACTTCATCTTGTGAACGCACACTGTAGTTCTCCATAGGCACTGATAGTTGTACTTAGAAAATAACGGGCTACCACATCCCCATATTTGAACTCCGCCTAGTGCAGAAGCCGCAATTTTTTTTGTTTAAACTACAATATTTTCTTTATACTAACTCGGAATCCGGCGAGACTTCGACCGATTAACTCCCACCTAAATTACAGAAAATATGAAACACTCGGATACTTCATCTTGTGAACGTACACTGGAGTTCTCCATGGTGACTGACAGTTGTACTTACAGGCTATCACTTCACCCTATTTGAACATCGCCTAGTGCAGAAGCCGCTATTTTTTTTGTTCAAAAGTGCAATAACTTCTTCATACTAATTCATAATCCGGTGAGCCTTCGACCAATTAACTCCCACCTAAATTACGGACAATATGGAACACTCGGATACTTTATCTTGTGAACGCACACTATAGTTCTCCATGGGCACTGACAGTTGTACTTAGAAAATAACAGGATACCACATCCCCATATTTGAACTCCGCCTAGTGCAGAAGCCGCTATTTTTTTGTTCAGACTGCAAAATTTTCTTCATACTAACTCGGAATCCGGCGAGACTTCGACCGATTAACTCCCACCTAAATTACGGACAATATGAAACACTCGGATACTTCATCTTATGAACGTACACTGTAGTTCTCCATGTGGACTGACAGTTGTACTTAGAAAATAACAGGCTACCACTTCCCCATATTTGAACTCCGCCTAGTGCAGAAGCCGTAATTTTTTTTGTTCAAACTGCAATAACTTCTTCATACTAATTCAGAATCCGGTGAGACTTCGACCAATTAACTCCCACCTAAATTACGGACAATATGGAACACTCGGATACTTCATCTTGTGAACGCACACTGTAGTTCTCCATGGGCACTGATAGTTGTACTTAGAAAATAACGGGCTACCACATCCCCATATTTGAACTCCGCCTAGTGCAGAAGCCGCAATTTTTTTGTTTAAACTACAATATTTTCTTTATACTAACTCGGAATCCGGCGAGACTTCGACCGATTAACTCCCACCTAAATTACAGACAATATGAAACACTCGGATACTTCATCTTTTGAACGTACACTGGAGTTCTCCATGGGGACTGACAGTTGTACTTACAGGCTACCACTTCACCATATTTGAACTCGGCCTAGTGCAGAAGCCGTTATTTTTTTTGTTCAAACTGCAATAACTTCTTCATACTAATTCAGAATCCGGTGAGACTTCGACCAATTAACTCCCACCTAAATTACGGACAATATGGAGCACTTGGATACTTCATCTTGTGAACGCACACTATAGTTCTCCATGGGCACTGACAGTTGTACTTAGAAAATAACAGGATACCACATCCCCATTTTTGAACTCCGCCTAGTGCAGAAGCCGCTATTTTTTTGTTCAGACTGCAATATTTTCCTCATACTAACTCGGAATCCGGCGAGTCTTCGACCGATTAACTCCCACCTAAATTACGGACAATATGAAACACTCGGATACTTCATCTTGTGAACGTACACTGTAGTTCTCCATGGGGACTGACAGTTGTACTTACAGGCTACCACTTCACAATATTTGAACTCCGCCTAGTGCAGAAACCGCTATTTTTTTTGTTCAAACTGCAATAACTTCTTCAAACTAATTCAGAATCCGGTGAGACTTCGACCAATTAACTCCCACCTAAATTACGGACAATATGGAACACTCGGATACTTCATCTTGTGAACACACACTGTAGTTCTCCATTGAGACTCACAGTTGTACTTAGAAAATAACAGGATACCAGATCCCCATATTTGAACTCCGCCTAGTGCAGAAGCCGCTATTTTTTTTGTTCATACTGCAATATTTTCTTCATACTAACTCGGAATCCGGCGAGACTTCGACCGATTAACTCCCACCTAAATTACGGACAATATGAAACACTCGGATACTTCATCTTGTGAACGTACACTGTAGTTCTCCATGGGGACCGACACTTGTACTTAGAAAATAACAGGATACCACATCCCCGTATTTGAACTCCGCCTAGTGCGGAAGCCGCTATTTTTTTTGTTCAGACTGCAATATTTTCTTCATACTAACTCGGAATCCGGGGAGACTTCGACCGATTAACTCCCACCTAAATTACGGACAATATGAAACACTAGGATACTCCATCTTGTGAACGTACACTGTAGTTCTCCATGGGGACTGACAGTTGTACTTAGAAAATAACAGGCTACCACATCCCAATATTTGAACTCCGCCTAGTGCAGAAGCCGCTATTTTTTTCGTTCAGACTGCAATAACTTCTTCATACTAACTCGGAATCCGACGAGACTTCGACCGATTAACTCCCACCTAAATTACGGACAATATGAAACACTCGGATACTTCATCTTGTGAACGTACAATGTAATTCTCCATCGGCACTGACAGTTGTACTTAGAAAATAACAGGATATCACATCCCTATTTTTGAACTCCGCCTAGTGCAGAAGCCGTTATTTTTTTGTTCAAACTGCAATAACTTCTTCATACTAATTCAGAATTCGGTGAGATTTCGACCAATTAACTCCCACCTAAATTACGGACAATATGGAACACTCGGATACTTCATCTTGTGAACACAGACTGTAGTTCTCCATGGGCACTGACAGTTGTACTTAGAAAATAACAGGATACCACATCCCCATATTTGAACTCCGCCTAGTGTAGAAGCCGCTATTTTTTTATTCATACTGCAATATTTTCTTCATACTAACTCGGAATCCGGCGAGACTTCGACTGATTAACTCCCACCTAAATTATGGACAATATGAAACACTCGGATACTTCATCTTGTGAACGTACACTGTAGTTCTCCATGGGGACTGACAGTTGTACTAAGAAAATAACAGGATACCACATCCCCATATTTGAATTCCGCCTAGTGTAGAAGCCGCTATTTATTTTTTCAGACTGCAATATTTTCTTCATATAACTCGGAATCCGGCGAGATTTCGACCGATTAACTCCCACCTAAATTACGGACAAAATGAAACACTCGGATACTTCATCTTGTGAACGTACACTGTAGTTCTCCATGGGGACTGACAGTTGTACTTAGAAAATAACAGGCTACCACATCTCCATATTTGAACTCCGCCTAGTGCAGAAGCCGCTATTTTTTTCGTTCAGACTGCAATATTTTCTTCATACTAACTCGGAATCCGACGAGACTTCGACCGATTAACTCCCACCTAAATTACGGACAATATGAAACACTCGGATACTTCATCTTGTGAACGTACAATGTAATTCTCCATCGGCACTGACAGTTGTACTTAGAAAATAACAGGATACCACATCCCCATATTTGAACTCCGTCTAGTGCAGAAGCCGCTATTTATTTTGTTCAGACTGCAATATTTTCTTCATACTAACTCGGAATCTGGCGAGACTTCGACCGATTAACTCCCACCTAAATTACGGACAATATGAAACACTCGGTTACTTCATCTTGTGAACGTACACTGTAGTTCTTCATGGGGACTGACAGTTGTACTTAGAAAATAACAGGATACCACATCCCCATATTTGAACTCCGTCTAGTGCAGAAGCCGCTATTTTTTTTGTTCAGACTGCAATATTTTCTTCATACTAACTCGGAATCCGGCGAGACTTCGACCGATAAACTCCCACCTAAATTACGGACAATATGAAACACTCGATTACTTCATCTTGTGAACGTACACTGTAGTTCTCCATGGGGACTGACAGTTGTACTTAGAAAATAACAGGCTACCACATCCCCATATTTGAACTCCGCCTAGTGCAGAAGCCGCAATTTTTTTTGTTTAAACTGCAAAATTTTCCTCATACTAACTCGGAATCTGGCGAGACTTCGACCGATTAACTCCCACCTAAATTACGAACAATATGAAACACTCGGATACTTCATCTTGTGAAGGTACACTGTAGTTCTCCATGGAGATTGACAGTTGTACTTAAAAAATAACAGGATACCACATCCCTATATTTGAACTCCGCCAAGTGCAGAAGTCGCTATTTTTTTTGTTCAGACTGCAATATTTTCTTCATACTAACTCGGAATCCGGCGAGACTTCGACCGATTAACTCCCACCTAAATTACGGACATTATGAAACACTCGGATACTTCATCTTGTGAACGTACATTGTAGTTCTCCATGGGACTGACAGTTGAGCTTAGAAAATAACAGGCTACCACATCCCTATATTTGAACTCCGCCTAGTGTAGAAGCCGTTGTTTTTTTTGTTCAAACTGCAATAACTTCTTCATACTAATTCAGAATCCGGTGAGACTTCGACCAATTAACTCCCACCTAAATTACGGACAATATGGAACACTCTGATACTTCATCTTGTGAACACACACTGTAGTTCTCCATGGGCACTGTCAGTTGTACTTAGAAAATAACAGGATACCACATCCCTATATATGAACACCGCCTAGTGCAGAAGCCGTTATTTTTTCTGTTCAAACTACAATAACTTCTTCATACTAATTCAGAATCCGGTGAGATTTCGACCAATTAACTCCCACCTAAATTACGGACAATATGGAATACTCGGATACTTCATCTTGTGAACACACACTGTAGTTCTCCATGGGCACTGACAGTTGTACTTAGAAAATAACAGGATACCACATCCCCATATTTGAACTCCGCCTAGTGTAGAAGCCGCTATTTTTTTGTTCATACTGCAATATTTTCTTCATACTAACTCGGAATCCGGCGAGACTTCGACCGATTAACTCCCACCTAAATTACGGACAATATGAAACACTCGGATACTTCATCTTGTGAACGTACATTGTAGTTCTCCATGGGGACTGACAGTTGCACTTAGAAAATAACAGGATACCACATCCCAATATTTGAACTCCGCCTAGTGCGGAAGCCGCTATTTTTTTGTTCAGACTGCAATATTTTCTTCATACTAACTCGGAATCCGGCGAGACTTCGACCGATTAACTCCCACCAAAATTACGGACAATATGAAACCCTCGGATACTCCATCTTGTGAACGTACACTGTAGTTCTCCATGGGATTGACAGTTGTACTTAGAAAATAACAGGCTACCACATCCCTATATTTGAACTCCGCCTAGTGCAGAAGCCGTTATTTTTTTGTTCAAACTGCAATAACTTCTTCATACTAATTCAGAATCCGGTGAGACTTCGACCAATTAACTCCCACCTAAATTACGGACAATATGGAACACTCGGATACTTCATCTTGTCAACACACACTGTAGTTCTCCATGGGCACTGACAGTTGTACTTAGAAAATAACAGGATACCACATCCCTATATTTGAACCCCGCCTAGTATAGAAGCCGTTATTTTTTTTGTTCAAACTGCAATAACTTCTTCATACTAATTCAGAATCCGGTGAGATTTCGACCAATTAACTCCCACCTAAATTACGGACAATATGGAACACTCGGATACTTCATCTTGTGAACACACACTGTAGTTCTCCATGGGCACTGACAGTTGTACTTAGAAAATAACAGGATACCACATCCCCATATTTGAACTCCGCCTAGTGCAGAAGCCGCTATTTTTTTGTTCATACTGCAATATTTTCCTCATACTAACTCGGAATCCGGCGAGACTTCGACCGATTAACACCCACCAAAATTACGGACAATATGAAACACTCGGATACTTCATCTTGTGAACGTACATTGTAGTTCTCCAGGGGGACTGACAGTTGTACTTAGAAAATAACAGGATACCACATCCCCATATTTGAACTCCGCCAAGTACGGAAGCCGCTATTTTTTTTTGTTCAGACTGCAATATTTTCTTCATACTAACTCGGAATCCGGCGAGACTTCGAACGATTAACTCCCACTTAAATTACGGACAATATGAAACACTCGGATACTTCATCTTGTGAACGTACACTGTAGTTCTCCATGGGACTGACAGTTGTACTTAGAAAATAACAGGCTACCACATCCCTATATTTGAACTCCGCCTAGTGCAGAAGCCGTTATTTTTTTTGTTCAAACTGCAATAACTTCTTCATACTAATTCAGAATCCGATGAGACATCGACGAATTAACTCCCACCTAAATTACGGACAATATGGAACATTCTGATACTTCATCTTGTGAACACACACTGTAGTTCTCCATGGGTACTGACAGTTGTACTTAGAAAATAACAGGATGCCACATCCCTATATTTGAACTCCGCCTAGTGCAGAAGCCGTTATTTTTTTTGTTCAAACTGCAATAACTTCTTCATACTAATTCAGAATCCGGTGAGATTTCGACCAATTAACTCCCACCTAAATTACGGACAATATGGAACACTCGGATACTTCATCTTGTGAACACACACTGTAGTTCTCCATGGGCACTAACAGTTGTACTTAGAAAATAACAGGATACCACATCCCCATATTTGAACTCCGCCTAGTGCAGAAGCCGCTATTTTTTTGTTCATACTGCAATATTTTCTTCATACTAACTCGGAATCCGGCGAGACTTCGACCGATTAACTCCCACCTAAATTACGGACAATATGAAACACTCGGATACTCCATCTTGTGAACATACACTGTAGTTCTCCATGGGGACTGACAGTTGTACTTAGAAAATAACAGGCTACCACATCCCCATATTTGAACTCCGCCTAGTGTAGAAGCCGCTATTTTTTTTGTTCAGACTACAATATTTTCTTCATACTAACTCGGAATCCGACGAGACTTCAACCGATTAACTCCCACCTAAATTACGTACAATATGAAACGCTCGGATACTTCATCTTGTGAACGTACAATGTAATTCTCCATGGGGACTGACTGTTGTACTTAGAAAATAACAGGCTACCACATCCCCATATTTGAACTCCGCCTAGTGCAGAAGCCGCTATTTTTTTTGTTCAAACTGCAATAACTTCTTCATACCAATTCAGAATCCGGTGAGACTTCGACCAATTAACTCCCACCTAAAATACGGACAATATGGAACACTCGGATACTTCATCTTGTGAACGCACACTGTAGTTCTCCATCGGCACTTACAGTTGTACTTAGAAAATAACAGGATACCACATCCCCATATTTGAACTCCGCCTAGTGCAGAAGCCGCTATTTTTTTTGTTCAGACTGCAATATTTTCTTCATACTAACTCGGAATCCGACGAGACTTCGACCGATTAACTCCCACCAAAATTACGGACAATATGAAACACTCGGATACTTCATCTTGTGAACGTACAATGTAATTCTCCATGGGGACTGACTGTTGTACTTAGGAAATAACAGGCTGCCACATCCCCATATTTGAACTCCGCCTAGTGCAGAAGCCGCTATTTTTTTTGTTGAAACTACAATAACTTTTTCATACTAATTCAGAATCCGGCGAGACTTCGACCAATTAACTCCCACCTAAATTACAGACAATATGGAACACTCGGATACTTCATCTTGTGAACGCACACTATAGTTCTCCATCGGCACTGACAGTTGTACTTAGAAAATAACAGGATACCACATCCCCATATTTGAACTCCGTCTAGTGTAGAAGCCGCTATTTTTTTTGTTCAGACTGCAATATTTTCTTCATACTAACTCGGAATCCGGCGAGACTTCGACCGATTAACTCCCACCTAAATTACGGACAATATGAAACACTCGGTTACTTCATCTTGTGAACGTACACTGTAGTTGTCACATACCGAATTTTTTTCGACTTTCGAAAATTCGACATCGATACTCACTTTATCGACTGCCGAGCAATCGAGTGCCGGAAACTTCAATAGTGAGGGTTTTAAATAGAAGAAAAAGGTAGAAGAAGAAGAAAAGAAGAAGAAAAAGAGAGAAGAAGGAGAACAACCGAACAACAGAACAGCAACAGAAACAGAACAATATCAGAATCTCTCATATCGCAGCGGAATAACATATAATAGATAATCAATAGTCTTTTAAAACAAAGAGCTATATCAGTTTATACATACATCAATCAGAGTCAATATACAACAATGGACAGTTATATAAACTTGTCCTCATACAGAATACACAGTGGAATAAATACTATCAGATACAAATACTACGTCTCGCCATCCAGCTTATCTCCAAAGCTCCAGAATATCCAGACTATCCTGATAACATAACTCTAGGCTGCCCGTGTGGAAAATTTGTGGGAACCCAGAGTTTAGAAGGGAACAATAAACTCCGAGTCAGTCATGGTGACTGGTGTGAGATCGTAAAACAGTTTATCTTTAAATTAAACAACAGAAATATTTTTAAAGTCAATTCGCAATGCTTTTTGAAAATGAAACTACCATAAGACCTCCCACCACACACACAATGCAAACGCAGACTTGGAGGAGATTTCTTCTTATGTTAGTCAAAAATGCTTACTACGCAAAAATCAAAACCTTTTTGATATTATTATTAGTGCATAGTGGAAAACATTTCGAAAGTATAATATAAATCTTAGCCAGCATAGGTACCATTATATTATGCCTGCTATAGCTGCCTCCTGAGGAGACAGGTTATACAATTGAAATCGTAAAGGCTCGTATTGTTTCTTTGGATTTCCAACAAATGGTCAGGCTAAGGAACTTCCTATCCACGATGGGTACGTCCCTGGAATAGACGACCCGAGAACCTAACCGGATCTCTGCCAACACAAGGCCGGGTTACCTCTGCAAAAATAGGTAACTACTGACACGCGTATGCCATCCCCCGATCGTCACCGATCTTCCCGAGGATCCCCGATTCGCAACAACCACAAAGAAATAAATTTTGCAGCAACCACAGAGGTTAAGTATCTGGGCTCCATACCATGATACCACCTTTATCCAGAAGGAATGACATACACTAAGGGGCGCTACTCCCTAGAACCTTGCCGCATCCTTCCTGTTTCGACCATTTCCGGGGTGTGAGGCTCGATGAAGTCTCGTCCACAAAGCTACGCTTTCTCAAAAAGCCCTGCTTCGGGTCAAACAAAATGATCAACCTATGATCACAAAGATATAAGATCAAACAAATGATCATATCACAAATGATCAAACACTGATCATTTCACAGCAACACTCAGTATGCCACGTTACCAAATTGGGATATATCGCTGATAAATTTCAACTACATAACCTCTGAGCTCGTACGTCTCAGAGAAGGGTGTTAAGCTAAGAGAATAAATTCTCCGCCACCAACGGAAATGTATTTGAAAGAAATCAGCTTTATATCTCAAATTGTAACGTCAGACACACAATCCATACAAGTCTGTTCCGGGATCGAACAGAACCGAAGGCACTTCTCACGAAGCCCTTGCATTTCCGGATAATTTTCTAATCACGTCCGGACTTCCCGTCACTAAGGGTGATAAAACCTCTAAACCGGAGATCAGCCGATGTAGAGTAACTCGACGGTAATCCTTCCGTTTTCAAAAATATCCGGTCTTCAACACCGGTCTTCGAATGCAATTCATAACGACGTATCACATATTCGGAATGGGTTATACGACCCCATGGTCCTTTCCCGGCTAACCCGAATAGTGAGCGATTATTCAAAAATAAGTGTGGCATTCAAATTCATCCAATTCACAACAAAACATCCATTCAGGGTAATTATTGATAGTCGGTTATTTAACTATCAATAAAGATGCGCAACATCATCAGATTCCAAATAATTTTCCAAATTATTTCATCTTCAAAAATATCTTTACTAGATATAAAATTTCCACACTTCAAAAATAAATCAATATTTATTTTTAAACAACTTCCCTTTCCTTTATAAATTCCATATTGAATTTATATTTCAAAAAAATATCTACTGATATACGATTTTCAATCGTTTTCAAATATTCAATTTCAATTTATCTTTAAGAAGATAACATCTCAAAACGTTTCATTTCATTTTGGAAAAGATTTCCATACTTATCTAATAATAAGTATTTCACAAATCTTTTATTTTCAACACTTGGAAAATATCCGATATACTTAAATCAAATTAAGTATATATTCATTCTTTAAGGAAATCATTTATTATAACAACATTCATTTGAGTCAAAACGAATGTTACGTAAAACATCGCTACGACGACTCAAAATCACTAGTATAGGGATTTGGAAATTAAGATAGATATATAAATCCCAATACTAGATAAAAACATTTCCTTTCGGAAATCATTTACTATAACAACAGTGTTATAGTCCACCATTTCCTTCTACTTCTCGAAAACGTCTATTTCAACAATGAATGTTGAAATCTATGATTTCGATATTTAATCATTTTAAAACATCGTTAAAACAATTAACTTCATCTTAAATATTACTTTCCCAAAACCATATCCATTTTACTTAAAATATATTCACTGTCCAAAATCGTGAATATACTTCACTAACCACATTTCAATCTTTTCTCCACATTTATATTTCAATAATTATCCACTATCCAAAATCGCGGATATATCTCCTTTATTTAACTTCTATGTTTAACTTATCAATTTCAATTGGTTTTGGATTTATAAAACAACGTTTAGAAATCACGTTCATACTTCATAACAATTTCAACTTGCAAAATCATTTTATTAGCCAATTCCATTCCTATTCCATCTAAGTGCAACACTCTAATTTATAAGTTTATCACTTATAAATCTTTTATTCTACACATCTACTCAATTTATACTTCATAATTTATAAATTTCATTCACTCACGAATTTTTATTTCATCTTGTTCTAACACTTACAAAGCTCGTTTAAAATTCAAATGTTTTAGATTTATAAATATCGACTTTTTAAATCCTTTAAATAGACCGTTTATAATACTGTGAAAAACTCAATTTAAACCATTTTATAAATAAATCAACTATTTATTTCAAAAATGACACTTGGGTTATATTTCACAAAAATCTTAACTTTTATAACTTTAAAATTTCAAACGTTTATTTATTTAAAATAAATCAATTCAACAATTCAATAAAACGTCTACTTTCAAAAATCACTTTAAAAATCCTTTTAAATTAAAAGTCGTCATTTTTAAAGTTCAAAACTTGAATCCGATGATGCAACAGCATCAATTGGTCAATCACAACAACAACATCATATATCAACATATGATAACAGAATATACATCAATCCTGTAAATAAATAACTACTGGTGAGGAATCCAGTTGGATCCCTCCAACCTGTTTCCCTGCATCCAAAGACGTTAGCACAATACCAATTCCGCTCCAGTACGGAATTATCGCGGTATATAGGTTTTATAAAAATCCGCTTACTAACGGCGCAATAGGGTCTCATCCGCTATACGAGGCGGGAAATCATCAATCCAATATATACATATGCCAATATGTATATATTGCTATATATATAATAGATATATCCTACTATATCTAATATCATATCCAATAGCAATCATCAATAACTGCAAAAATTCCACATTCAATTTTTTGAGTGAGAAAAATCTCACCTTAGCCTTTATTTTGCAACCCAATCCAATTCTTCTTTCGTTTTCTCAACTTTAACCTTGTATAAATATTTACACAATCTATTAATATTCGAATTAAATAGAATAATAAATTTTCATTTGATAAATTGAATTAGCTAATGATTCAATTTTAACTAGAAATTTCCTTTTTGAAATTATATATACTCTTTTTAGTAACTAAAATAAATCAATTTTCATACCATTTCAAACCTTTAAAAATTCCTGTTATTTTTCCCAAATATTATATATATATATATATATATATTAACAAGTTTTCCTTTTTAATAAATTACATAAATTAATACTTCTAATTTGACCTAACTCGAAAAATCCATTACTATTGAAATAAATTTAAATTTAAACTAATTTCTCATTTAATAAATTCAATTCGTCAATGATTAAATTGTAAACCAATTCCTTTTTTATAAAATTTTTATTCTACATGTTCAACAGTTTTCTTTTTTCCTATAACACAATAGTAAACCTTTTCCTATATACATAAATATTTTCACATATATAGAAATTTAGCAGATTTCTCCTTTAAATCTTACTGTTTTCGAAATCGAAACTCCAAAATAAATGTTAATATACCTCACAGTCGATCGCATGTTCGAAGTTCGTCGAAGAGCCACCATCGATTGACCACCACGAACAGTCGCGACATCACGGCTCGTCATCTCACCGTGGTCGCCATCAGCCCTCGTCACCGATCCCATCTTGAGGCGCTCAGCCCCAATTTACTCGCGAGCATCCAAAGACTGCCTCGTCGCCTACCTCGTCTTGAACGACCCAGTTAGTCGCGAACGCAAGCTCGAGCGCACGCGTCCCCAAATCCAAGTTGACATCGCCTTGTTCGAAGCGGCAGCCTCGTCCCCTACCTCCTCCTCGCATGCACGAACGCAACCACCAACGAATCCAATTCGCGACCCAAACAGAAACTGCCTCGATGCCCTAGCCTCGACGAACTGCCGCCGCTCCCTCCACTGCGAATCTGCTCGCGCGCGCCACTGCCTCGCCTTAACACCTCATCGCGATGCAAGATTCCAGGTGCACCGGTGATTCTTCCCCCTTTTCTTCTTATACGAGTTCGATTTGTTTGATTTGAAAAGAAGAGGAGGGAGGGCACGGTTTCGAACTGGAAGAAATAAGAGGGGTTTCGCTTTGCTTTTGAATGAAGGGTGGAGAACGGAACTAATTTCGAATTTTAAATGATATGCTGCCATTTCTTTTTCTCGAACGAGATTTGATTTTAAACAGATAGAGGGAGATAGTTTTTTTTTTAAAACTGAAAGAAAATGGGTTACACGATTCTTTTGCGTGATTCCCTGCGTGATCCTAGGCGTAACTAAAGGAACGAAACGTGCTGGCGTGACAAATTTTAATAATTTAAATTTAGATTTAAATTGAATAGGACTCTATTTCAACGCGTTTTTGTGTCGTGTGTTCACGTAACAACTCCGAAAAATACGAAAATTGAAATCCGGTAATAATTCAATATTACGGACCCATTGGAACTGGTTTCGTCGAATTCCGAGACTGCGCCTCGGACGGCTATTTTTAAATATCGATTCAAACGTTTAAAATTCAAAACTGAACATAACAGTTTCAAATTCAATTCTGAAAGTTCTATTACCTCCAGTATTATCAATATAAATTTTAAAAGCTTTTGAAATATTTTTCTTCAGCTCAGAATTGAAGTTTCAAATCTTTATTCAACACTCAACAGATTAAATTTAAAAATTTAATCGCCAAATTCAAAGTTATATCGGGGATTCAAATTAAATTATCGTTCAAATATTTAAATTAATTAAATATTCTCAATTTAGTTCGTTCAAAATTCTGGGTCGTTACAAACTTCCCTCCTTAAAAGAATTTCGTCCTCGAAATTACAAGTTAGGAAAAGTGGTCCTTAACTCGTCTACTATCTTTCAACATTCAAATAGTTTTATCAATTTTCCAAAACAAATCTTTCTACTAAAGATTCGTTATTATTCATACTAAATTTTCAACTTCAACTATAAGTTCCAAACAACATTGTTTAACTTCTCAATTCAAATTCAAATTTAAGCCTTCAAAATTTTCTCAAAAATTTTCTAATGCTCGAAATTTTCGAAAAATTTCGCCAGCGTCTCCTTTGCGCGGCTAATACGGCACGACTACAAAATGTCCCTACGAACTCTCAGATTTCAAAAAGAAAAAGAAAAAGTCAAGCGGCTAGACAAGAAATCAGCAAATCTCATATTGAAATTCAAATACTTACCTTTTGTCGAGCAATTCAAATTTATCTTTGCAATTCAATTCCAATTCCTTTTATAACACCTGTATATCTACTAGCCATAAGATCTAGTTACAACATTCAAATCATTTTGCAAATTCTATTACAAATTTTTTTAATATCAACTGCTTATATATCTTTAGCTTACTTCACTGTTGAAGTTACATATCATTCAATTTTACATTTCAAATCTATTTGAATTCAATTTTATCTTCTATTCTGAATATTGAATTTTTATCGATTATCTTTCATTTACTAATTCATTTATTCAAATTTGTCTTCAACATTCAGTTTCAATTCCAGTTTTATTCACTTTTGTTCGTTCCAAAATTTATTTACAATTCACTAGTTTGGTTTACAATCACTTATATCAAACTGGATTTCCAATTCGAATTCAATTTACCTTTCTTTTATAATCATTGAATTTAATTCGTTTCAAACTTATTCATTCGGTTAATATTCACTTAGCTTTACTTACAAATTTTAGTTTAATACTTCACTCGTTTTCACAAATCAATTTCAATTCAGTCTTATTCACTTACAAATTCAAAAATGAATTTTAACATTCAATTTCACTCTCATTTAAATTTGTTCACTTATACTTGCTTTGATTTAACTTCATTCTTTTAAGTTAAATTTATTCTACCAAAATTCAATTGGTATAAGTTATCAACTTAGTAATATTTCATAAATATCTTTATATAGCATTCCAGAGTTTACCAACATTTCAAAGCCAATTTGAAAACAATTCAAATTCCATTTGAATTTCCAAAACAAAAACCCAAATTTTCCAAACACTTTCCATTTAAAACCATTTGGCAGCAATTTCTCTTTTGGAAACCCGAAAATGAACACCGGTGATGTCGCGATCATCATCGGAATTATTTTCCAGCGACCGAAAAGAGTTTAGAGCTTTCATCTCTCTAAAACAATTTTCAAAATCTTTGAAATCCATTTTCAAATTCAAAAAGATTTAAACTTTCCAAATCTCCAAAATTTTCAAATTCTTTTCAAAACATTTCCAAAAACTTCTCTGGAATTCCGTTTTAAATTACAAATCACATTTATAATTTACATTCTTAAATTCATTTGTATGAGAATTTATTTCTTAACTTTGGAGTTACAATTTCAATTTCTTATCCAATTTCATATAATAGTTTAATATTATTATTTCCTAACAACCAAACATCCAAATATTATGATAATTCATAGAAAATGATTTCTTTTCTATACAAAAATAGTTTTGGGCAAAATTATTTCATTCACCCTATTTTAAAACAATACTGTGTCGGTTTATCTTGTTTAAGAGTTTAGAAACCCCTATCGATTACAGTTAGCTAGACTGCACCGACCAGAATCTATAAACAATCAACCAATAAGTCAACACAATACAAAACAATTTCATATTCACTAACAAATACGCGCTCATATCTATTATTACACTCAACTCATTCTAGAGTACTACTGACTCTATCTCTAATGAGTAACACCCAACAGAGCAGGGTTGTCGCTTAACCATATGCTCTGATACCAGTTGTCACATACCGAATTTTTTTCGACTTTCGAAAATTCGACATTGATACTCACTTTATCGACTGCCGAGCAATCGAGTGCCGGAAACTTCAATAGTGAGGGTTTTAAATAGAAGAAAAAGGTAGAAGAAGAAGAAAAGAAGAAGAAAAAGAGAGAAGAAGGAGAACAACCGAACAACAGAACAGCAACAGAAACAGAACAATATCAGAATCTCTCATATCGCAGCGGAATAACATATAATAGATAATCAATAGTCTTTTAAAACAAAGAACTATATCAGTTTATACATACATCAATCAGAGTCAATATACAACAATGGACAGTTATATAAACTTGTCCTCATACAGAATACACAGTGGAATAAATACTATCAGATACAAATACTACGTCTTGCCATCCAGCTTATCTCCAAAGCTCCAGAATATCCGGACTATCCTGATAACATAACTCTAGGCTGCCCGTGTGGAAAATTTGTGGGCACCCAGAGTTTAGAAGGGAACAATAAACTCCGAGTCAGTCATGGTGACTGGTGTGAGATCGTAAAACAGTTTATCTTTAAATTAAACAACAGAAATATTTTTAAAGTCAATTCGCAATGCTTTTTGAAAATGAAACTACCATAAGACCTCCCACCACACACACAATGCAAACGCAGACTTGGAGGAGATTTCTTCTTATGTTAGTCAAAAATGCTTACTACGCAAAAATCAAAACCTTTTTGATATTATTATTAGTGCATAGTGGAAAACATTTCGAAAGTATAATATAAATCTTAGCCAGCATAGGTACCATTATATTATGCCTGCTATAGCTGCCTCCTGAGGAGACAGGTTATACAATTGAAATCGTAAAGGCTCGTATTGTTTCTTTGGATTTCCAACAAATGGTCAGGCTAAGGAACTTCCTATCCACGATGGGTATGTCCCTGGAATAGACGACCCGAGAACCTAACCGGATCTCTGCCAACACAAGGCCGGGTTACCTCTGCAAAAATAGGTAACTACTGACACGCGTATGCCATCCCCCGATCGTCACCGATCTTCCCAAGGATCCCCGATTCGCAACAACCACAAAGAAATAAATTTTGCAGCAACCACAGAGGTTAAGTATCTGGGCTCCATACCATGATACCACCTTTATCCAGAAGGAATGACATACACTAAGGGGCGCTACTCCCTAGAACCTTGCCGCATCCTTCCTGTTTCGACCATTTCCGGGGTGTGAGGCTCGATGAAGTCTCGTCCACAAAGCTACGCTTTCTCAAAAAGCCATGCTTCGGGTCAAACAAAATGATCAACCTATGATCACAAAGATATAAGATCAAACAAATGATCATATCACAAATGATCAAACACTGATCATTTCACAGCAACACTCAGTATGCCACGTTACCAAATTGGGATATATCGCTGATAAATTTCAACTACATAACCTCTGAGCTCGTACGTCTCAGAGAAGGGTGTTAAGCTAAGAGAATAAATTCTCCGCCACCAACGGAAATGTATTTGAAAGAAATCAGCTTTATATCTCAAATTGTAACGTCAGACACACAATCCATACAAGTCTGTTCCGGGATCGAACAGAACCGAAGGCACTTCTCACGAAGCCCTTGCATTTCCGGATAATTTTCTAATCACGTCCGGACTTCCCGTCACTAAGGGTGATAAAACCTCTAAACCGGAGATCAGCCGATGTAGAGTAACTCGACGGTAATCCTTCCGTTTTCAAAAATATCCGGTCTTCAACACTGGTCTTCGAATGCAATTCATAACGACGTATCACATATTCGGAATGGGTTATACGACCCCATGGTCCTTTCCCGGCTAAACCGAATAGTGAGCGATTATTCAAAAATAAGTGTGGCATTCAAATTCATCCAATTCACAACAAAACATCCATTCAAGGTAATTATTGATAGTCGGTTATTTAACTATCAATAAAGATGCGCAACATCATCAGATTCCAAATAATTTTCCAAATTATTTCATCTTCAAAAATATCTTTACTAGATATAAAATTTCCACACTTCAAAAATAAATCAATATTTATTTTTAAACAACTTCCCTTTCCTTTATAAATTCCATATTGAATTTATATTTCAAAAAAATATCTACTGATATACGATTTTCAATCGTTTTCAAATATTCAATTTCAATTTATCTTTAAGAAGATAACATCTCAAAACGTTTCATTTCATTTTGGAAAAGATTTCCATACTTATCTAATAATAAGTATTTCACAAATCTTTTATTTTCAACACTTGGAAAATATCCGATATACTTAAATCAAATTAAGTATATATTCATTCTTTAAGGAAATCATTTATTATAACAACATTCATTTGAGTCAAAACGAATGTTACGTAAAACATCGCTACGACGACTCAAAATCACTAGTATAGGGATTCGGAAATTAAGATAGATACTGTAACAACCCGCATATCTATCGATTCAATATTTAAATATTTTATTTAAATATTTTATCGTTAGTCGGATGTTAGTCCGAAAAGCTACTTTTTGCATACGGTCAAATTAGGACTCGAGACCACCCCCATTGAGTTCAAAATGACGTTTGCGATCTTTTTGAGTGTAAACATCGATATGTTTGGAGATAGTGAAATTTTCAACATTTTTTCCCGCCTTTGACTTTGGTTTGGACTGCACCCCTTTAGTTCAGCCCAACCATCTTCCTCACTCTATCAAAACACTTCAAGCTTTGTCAAAAATGGTGGTGGGAAAGAGAAATTAAAACTCCCAACTCAAATTCTATTGCAAATCCGAGATTCAACATCAAATTCAAGTAGAAGATTGTGGATTCAAGCTTTGGGTTGCTTCTCCTTGCTTTCAATCTTCATCTTCATCAATTTCGTGGAAAAGGTGAGATTTTTGATCTCACATCTTGCCTATATCTATCTTGGACTGTTGGGAATGATCCCCTATTGTATTTGCATCAACATTTGCATTTGGTTTGGATTGGATTGGCGAAAAACTTCAATTTTCAGCGTTTTGGTGATTTTTCTGGCCTTAAGTCGTTTCTGGCCTTCGCTGAGTCGTCCACGAGTTAAGCCTAAGTCGTGAGTCGTTCACGAGTTAAGGGCTTAAGTCGCGCGCGTGCATTTCTGTTCGCCTGGCTTGAGTCGTTCACGAGTTAAAGGCCTGAGTCGTTCACGAGTTAAAGTGTTAAGTCGTTCTGGGTGTTCTGCCTTCGCTAGGTCTTTCGCGAGTTAAGTGATAAGTCGTAGCTCGTATTTGAGCTTAAGTCGTAGCTCGTATGGCTCTTAAGTCCTAGGTCGTTGGCTTTTAAACCGTTAAGTCGTATGACCTTAAGTCGTAGGTCGTCCCCGACCTAACTCCACTAGGTCGTTCCAGCCTTAGCTCGTAGCTCGAATAGAAGATTAAGTCGTTAAGTCGTTCGCGAGTTAGTACTTGGTCGTTTGACCTGTTTTTCCCCTAGGTCGTTCGACCTGTTCTTCTGCTAAGTCGCGTGGCATTCTCCACTTAGGTCGTATGACCTTATCCCTTAAGTCGTAAGTCGCTTGCCTCCCTTAAGTCGTAAGTCGTTCGCGAGTTAGTACTTGGTCGTTTGACCTATTTTTCCCCTAGGTCGTTCGCGAGTTAGTACTTGGTCATTTGACCGGTTTGGCTTCTCGAGACCGCTTGCCTTCACTAGGTCGAACCCCGTATTACTCTGCGTAGGCAATCTCTTCTGAAAAACATTTATCAGAATTTCTACTTTGATGGTTTTGGGATTGACTTCTTTGGACTTTACTCACGTCTTCGAACGTGAATTGATTTGTTTCTACAATCGTTTTATGACTTGTCACTTTAAAGATATATGAAGGTTTCAATACTAATAGTAAATATCAAAACTCTTTCATCAAAGCGATTTCAACCCTATTTTAAATATCAAAAGTTCGTTTTCTCAAACCGATTTTTAATCTACTAGTATATACAAGCCTTTACTTCACTCGAATGAGAAATCGACTTAAACGACTTAGTAAAACGGGTGGTATGAAACGCTTGCGTTCACTTCGTCGGTTAGCTCTTGGACTTGTTCGATTGAACCCTTTTCGTGACAATTTCCTAGTGAAGATTTACAGCTTGTTCGTAAATATTTAAGTTAAGCAAGTGGTTATGGGACATGAAGCTAAACTCATATATTTACTAGCTTGGTGTGATTGACACTTCCTTATGATCATGACGATCATTTTTGTGATTTAGACTAGCGATTGAGCGATGTCTCTTTGTCTACGTGGGAGACTATACCCCGATCATGTGATGTTTCGCCATCACATTTCCTACGGTCTTCGGGCCATTCCTGTGTGAAAATTTAATGGATAGCTTCCATGAGATAACTTCTCGTCATGTGTTTACGCGTAGGTGAGTTTTCATGCTCCCATTCATGTGTTAGGCCTCCCCCCCTTTTATGTGTCTTCTGGATTTCTGATGATGATTTCTGGAATTTTGTGCTTCACCAATTTTCATGATTTTCATTGATATGATATCAGTTTTTGTGCATTGGTGAATTCATGTGTTATTGACTTGTTATGAATACAAGT
Organism: Allium fistulosum; assembly: GCA_030737815.1. Taxonomy (NCBI): domain Eukaryota; kingdom Viridiplantae; phylum Streptophyta; class Magnoliopsida; order Asparagales; family Amaryllidaceae; genus Allium; species Allium fistulosum. The sequence goes on from CM060903.1 coordinate 1,180,392,803, forward strand.
TTAGGGTATGATACCCTATTTTATCTTTGAGAAGATTCTTGTGATATTGATTAATCTTTTGTTGATTATCATTTGCATACTTATAGTAGTATGTCGCTATGGTTATTACATGTTCATGTCATGCCTTTTACTGTATACCATATCATCTGATATTTATAGTTAGACTGATCCGTTTATTATTTTCTTATAAATAATACTCGGGTCAGACCGAGATGTTACAGGTGCTTCTGCTTGACTTCTCTTCAGGATATTTTTGACTTTTGGCTAACTACTTAGATTAGTAGTTTTTGGATGTACCCCTTTGAGATCTAGACTCTATGTTGTGTACTTATTCTTTTGTATAGCACGTGATGCTATTCTTTTGTATTATCGTGGATCTTTCTGACCACTACTCTGATGTACACTTTCATGTGTTATATATTTATTCATATCTTCTTCCGCCTTTGTGATATGGATGTCTGTGACTGATTTATGTTATGATTATTTCTATGTTTGTTTTCCGAAGGTTATATATAGCCACCGTGTGATAGCTTTGTGTTTGTATCGGTATGTCGGATTTCCTCCTTAAAAGATATGCATTCTATTCTATCTGACGTATCGGTGCTCGCACAAAGAAGTTACATGGATGGTCGCTCCTCCACAGCCTTATTCTCCGCGCTAATTGACAGCACTACATCGTAGTGTTCTTGGTTAGCGTGGGTATAGAGGTGGGGCGTCACAGATATATAAATCCCAATACTAGATAAAAACATTTCCTTTCGGAAATCATTTACTATAACAACAGTGTTATAGTCCACCATTTCCTTCTACTTCTCGAAAACGTTTATTTCAACAATGAATGTTGAAATCTATGATTTCGATATTTAATCATTTTAAAACATCGTTAAAACAATTAACTTCATCTTAAATATTACTTTCCCAAAACCATATCCATTTTACTTAAAATATATTCACTATCCAAAATCGTGAATATACTTCACTAACCACATTTCAATCTTTTCTCCACATTTATATTTCAATAATTATCCACTATCCAAAATCGCGGATATATCTCCTTTATTTAACTTCTATGTTTAACTTATCAATTTCAATTGGTTTTGGATTTATAAAACAACGTTTAGAAATCACGTTCATACTTCATAACAATTTCAACTTGCAAAATCATTTTATTAGCCAATTCCATTCCTATTCCATCTAAGTGCAACACTCTAATTTATAAGTTTATCACTTATAAATCTTTTATTCTACACATCTACTCAATTTATACTTCATAATTTATAAATTTCATTCACTCACGAATTTTTATTTCATCTTGTTCTAACACTTACAAAGCTCGTTTAAAATTCAAATGTTTTAGATTTATAAATATCGACTTTTTAAATCCTTTAAATAGACCGTTTATAATACTGTGAAAAACTCAATTTAAACCATTTTATAAATAAATCAACTATTTATTTCAAAAATGACACTTGGGTTATATTTCACAAAAATCTTAACTTTTATAACTTTAAAATTTCAAACGTTTATTTATTTAAAATAAATAAATTCAACAATTCAATAAAACGTCTACTTTCAAAAATCACTTTAAAAATCCTTTTAAATTAAAAGTCGTCATTTTTAAAGTTCAAAATTTGAATCCGATGATGCAACAGCATCAATTGGTCAATCACAACAACAACATCATATATCAACATATGATAACAGAATATACATCAATCCTGTAAATAAATAACTACTGGTGAGGAATCCAGTTGGATCCCTCCAACCTGTTTCCCTGCATCCAAAGACGTTAGCACAATACCAATTCCGCTCCAGTACGGAATTATCGCGGTATATAGGTTTTATAAAAATCCGCTTACTAACGGCGCAATAGGGTCTCATCCGCTATACGAGGCGGGAAATCATCAATCCAATATATACATATGCCAATATGTATATATTGCTATATATATAATAGATATATCCTACTATATCTAATATCATATCCAATAGCAATCATCAATAACTGCAAAAATTCCACATTCAATTTTTTGAGTGAGAAAAATCTCACCTTAGCCTTTATTTTGCAACCCAATCCAATTCTTCTTTCGTTTTCTCAACTTTAACCTTGTATAAATATTTACACAATCTATTAATATTCGAATTAAATAGAATAATAAATTTTCATTTGATAAATTGAATTAGCCAATGATTCAATTTTAACTAGAAATTTCCTTTTTGAAATTATATATACTCTTTTTAGTTTTTTTTTTTTAAAACTGAAAGAAAATGGGTTACACGATTCTTTTGCGTGATTCCCTGCGTGATCCTAGGCGTAACTAAAGGAACGAAACGTGCTGGCGTGACAAATTTTAATAATTTAAATTTAGATTTAAATTGAATAGGACTCTATTTCAACGCGTTTTTGTGTCGTGTGTTCACGTAACAACTCCGAAAAATACGAAAATTGAAATCCGGTAATAATTCAATATTACGGACCCATTGGAACTGGTTTCGTCGAATTTCGAGACTGCGCCTCGGACGGCTATTTTTAAATATCGATTCAAACGTTTAAAATTCAAAACTGAACAGAACAGTTTCAAATTCAATTCTGAAAGTTCTATTACCTCCAGTATTATCAATATAAATTTTAAAAGCTTTTGAAATATTTTTCTTCAGCTCAGAATTGAAGTTTCAAATCTTTATTCAACACTCAACAGATTAAATTTAAAAATTTAATCGCCAAATTCAAAGTTATATCGGGGATTCAAATTAAATTATCGTTCAAATATTTAAAATTAATTAAATATTCTCAATTTAATTCGTTCAAAATTCTGGGTCGTTACAGTAGTTCTCCATGGGGACTAACGGTTGTACTTAGAAAATAACAGGCTACCACATCCCCATATTTGAACTCCGCCTAGTGCAGAAGCCGCAATTTTTTTTGTTGAAACTGCAATATTTTCCTCATGCTAACTCGGAATCCGGCGAGACTTCGACCGATTAACTCCCACCTAAATTACGAACAATATGAAACTCTCGGATACTTCATCTTGTGAACGTACACTGTAGTTCTCCATGGGGACTGACAGTTGTACTTAGAAAATAACAAGATACCGCATCCCCATATTTGAACTCCGCCTAGTGTAGAAGCCGCTATTTTTTTTGTTCAGACTGCAATATTTTCTTCATACTAACTCGGAATCCGGCGAGACTTCGACCGATTAACTCCCACCTAAATTACGGACAATATGAAACACTCGGATACTTCATCTTGTGAACGTACACTGTAGTTCTCCATGGGGACTGACAGTTGTACTTAGAAAATAACAGGATACCACATCACCATATTTGAACTCCACCTAGTGCAGAAGCCGCTATTTATTTTTTCAGACTGCAATATTTTCTTCATACTAACTCGGAATCCGGCGAGACTTCGACCGATTAACTCCCACCTAAATTACGGACAAAATGAAACACTCGGATACTTCATCTTGTGAACACACACTGTAGTTCTCTATGAGCACTAACAGTTGTACTTAGAAAATAAAAAGAAACCACATCCTCATATTTGAACTCCGCCTAGTGCAGAAGCCACTATTTTTTTTGTTCAGACTGCAATATATTCTTCATACTAACTCGAAATCCGATGAGACTTCGATCGATTAACTCCCACCTAAATTACGGACAATATGAAACACTTGGATACTTCATCTTGTGAACGTACAATGTAATTCTCCATGGGGACTGACTGTTGTACTTAGAAAATAACAGGCTACCACATCCCCATATTTGAACTCCGCCTAGTGTAGAAGCCGCTATTTTTTTTGTTCAAACTGCAATAACTTCTTCATACTAATTCAGAATCCGGTAAGACTTCGACCGATTAACTCCCACCATAATTACGAACAATATGAAACACTCGGATACTTCATCTTGTGAACGTACACTGTAGTTCTCCATGGGGACTGACAGTTGTACTTAGAAAATAACAGAATACCACATCCCCATATTTGAACTCCGCCTAGTGCGGAAGCCGCTATTTTTTTTGTTCAGACTGCAATATTTTCTTCATACTAACTCGAAATCTGGCGAGACTTCGACCGATTAACTCCCACCTAAATTACGGACAATATGAAACACTCGAATACATCATCTTGTGAACGTACACTGTAGTTCTCCATGGGCACTGACAGTTGTACTTAGAAAATAACAGGAAACCACATCCTCATATTTGAACTCCGCCTAGTGCAGAAGCCGCTATTTTTTTTGTTCAGACTGCAATATTTTCTTCATACTAACTCGGAATCCGACGAGACTTCGACCGATTAACTCCCACCTAAATTACGGACAATATGAAACACTCGGATACTTCATCTTATGAACGTACAATGTAATTCTCCATGGGGACTGACTGTTGTACTTAGAAAATAACAGGCTTCCACATCCCCATATTTGAACTCCGCCTAGTGCAGAAGCCGCTATTTTTTTTGTTCAAACTGCAATAACTTCTTCATACTAATTCAGAATCCGGTGAGACTTCGACCAATTAACTCCCACCTAAATTACGGACAATATGGTACACTCGGATACTTCATCTTGTGAACGCACACTGTAGTTCTCCATCGGCACTGACAGTTGTACTTAGAAAATAACAGGATACCACATCCCCATATTTGAACTCCGCCTAGTGCGGAAGCCGCTATTTTTTTTGTTCAGACTGCAATATTTTCTTCATACTAACTCGAAATCCGGCGAGACGTCGACCGATTAACTCCCACATAAATTACGGACAATATGAAACACTCGGATACTTCATTTTGTGAACGTACACTGTAGTTCTCCATGGGGACTGACAGTTGTACTTAGAAAATAACAGGATATCACATCCCCATATTTGAATTCCGCCTAGTGCAGAAGCCGCTATTTATTTTTTCAGACTGCAATATTTTCTTCATACTAACTCGGAATCCGGCGAGATTTCGACCGATTAACTCCCACTTAAATTACGGACAAAATGAAACACTCGGATACTTCATCTTGTGAACGTACACTGTAGTTCTCCATGGGGACTGACAGTTGTACTTAGAAAATAACAGGCTACCACATCCCCGTATTTGAACTCCGCCTAGTGCAGAAGCCGCTATTTTTTTTGTTCAGACTGCAATATTTTCTTCATACTAACTCGGAATCCGACGAGACTTCGACCGATTAACTCCCACCAAAATTACGGACAATATGAAACACTCGGATACTTCATCTTGTGAACGTACAATGTAATTCTCCATGGGAACTGACTGTTGTACTTAGGAAATAACAGGCTACCACATCCCCATATTTGAACTCCGCCTAGTGCAGAAGCCGCTCTTTATTTTTTCAGACTGCAATATTTTCTTCATACTAACTCGGAATCCGGCGAGACTTCGACCGATTAACTCCCACCTAAATTACGGACAATATGAAACACTCGGATACTTCATCTTGTGAACGTACACTGTAGTTCTCCATGGAGACTGACAGTTGTACTTAGAAAATAACAGGATATCACATCCCCATATTTGAACTCCGCCTAGTGCAGAAGCCGCTCTTTATTTTTTCAGACTGCAATATTTTCTTCATACTAACTCGGAATCCGGCGAGACTTCGACCGATTAACTCTCACCTAAATTACGGACAAAATGAAACACTCGGATACTTCATCTTGTGAACACACACTGTAGTTCTCCATGGGCACTGACAGTTGTACTTTGAAAATAACAGGAAACCACATCCTCATATTTGAACTCCGCCTAGTGCAGAAGCCGCTATTTTTTTTGTTCAGACTGCAATATTTTCTTCATACTAACTCGGAATCCGACAAGACTTCGACCGATTAACTCCCACCTAAATTACGGACAATATGAAACACTCGGATACTTCATCTTGTGAACGTACAATGTAATTCTCCATGGGGACTGACTGTTGTACTTAGAAAATAACAGGCTACCACATCCCCATATTTGAACTCCGCCTAGTGCAGAAGCCGCTATTTTTTTTGTTCAAACTGCAATAACTTCTTCATACTAATTCAGAATCTGGTGAGACTTCGACCAATTAACTCCCACCTAAATTACGGACAATATGGTACACTCGGATACTTCATCTTGTGAACGCACACTGTAGTTCTCCATCGGCACTGACAGTTGTACTTAGAAAATAAAAGGATACCACATCCCCATATTTGAACTCCGCCTAGTGCGGAAGCCGCTATTTTTTTTGTTCAGACTGCAATATTTTCTTCATACTAACTCGAAATCCGGCGAGACGTCGACCGATTAACTCCCACCTAAATTACGGACAATATGAAACACTCGGATACTTCATTTTGTGAACGTACACTGTAGTTCTCCATGGGGACTGACAGTTGTACTTAGAAAATAACAGGATATCACATCCCCATATTTGAATTCCGCCTAGTGCAGAAGCCGCTATTTATTTTTTCAGACTGCAATATTTTCTTCATACTAACTCGGAATCCGGCGAGATTTCGACCGATTAACTCCCACCTAAATTACGGACAAAATGAAACACTCGGATACTTCATCTTGTGAACGTACACTGTAGTTCTCCATGGGGACTGACAATTGTACTTAGAAAATAACAGGCTACCACATCCCCGTATTTGAACTCCGCCTAGTGCAGAAGCCGCTATTTTTTTTGTTCAAACTCCAATATTTTCTTCATACTAACTCGGAATCCGACGAGACTTCGACCGATTAACTCCCACCAAAATTACGGACAATATGAAACACTCGGATACTTCATCTTGTGAACGTACAATGTAATTCTCCATGGGGACTGACTGTTGTACTTAGGAAATAACAGGCTACCACATCCCCATATTTGAACTCCGCCTAGTGCAGAAGCCGCTCTTTATTTTTTCAGACTGCAATATTTTCTTCATACTAACTCGGAATCCGGCGAGACTTCGACCGATTAACTCTCACCTAAATTACGGACAAAATGAAACACTCGGATACTTCATCTTGTGAACACACACTGTAGTTCTCCATGGGCACTGACAGTTGTACTTAGAAAATAACAGAAAACCACATCCTCATATTTGAACTCCGCCTAGTGCAGAAGCCGCTATTTTTTTGTTCAGACTGCAATATTTTCTTCATACTAACTCGGAATCCGACGAGACTTCGACCGATTAACTCCCACCTAAATTACGGACAATATGAAACACTCGGATACTTTATCTTGTGAACGTACAATGTAATTCTCCATGGGGACTGACTGTTGTACTTAGAAAATAACAGGCTACCACATCCCCATATTTGAACTCCGCATAGTGCAGAAACCGCTATTTTTTTGTTCAAACTGCAATAACTTCTTCATACTAATTCAGAATCCGGTGAGACTTCGACCAATTAACTCCCACCTAAATTACGGACAATATGGTACACTCGGATACTTCATCTTGTGAACGCACACTGTAGTTCTCCATCGGCACTGACAGTTGTACTTAGAAAATAACAGGATACCACATCCCCATATTTGAACTCCGCCTAGTGCGGAAGCCGCTATTTTTTTTTTCAGACTGCAATATTTTCTTCATACTAACTCGAAATCCGGCGAGACTTCGACCGATTAACTCCCACCTAAATTACGGACAATATGAAACACTCGGATACTTCTTCTTGTGAACGTACACTGTAGTTCTCCATGGGGACTGACAGTTGTACTTAGAAAATAACAGGATATCACATCCCCATATTTGAATTCCGCCTAGTGCAGAAGCCGCTATTTATTTTTTCAGACTGCAATATTTTCTTCATACTAACTCGGAATCCGTCGAGACTTCGACCGATTAACTCCCACCTAAATTACGGACAATATGAAACACTCGGATACTTCATCTTGTGAACGTACAATGTAGTTCTCCATGGGGACTGACTGTTGTACTTAGAAAATAACAGGCTACCACATCCCCATATTTGAACTCCGCCTAGTGCAGAAGCCGCTATTTTTTTTGTTCAAACTGCAATAACTTCTTCATACTAATTCAGAATCTGGTGAGACTTCGACCAATTAACTCCCACCTAAATTACGGACAATATGGTACACTCGGATACTTCATCTTGTGAACGCACACTGTAGTTCTCCATCGGCACTGACAGTTGTACTTAGAAAATAAAAGGATACCACATCCCCATATTTGAACTCCGCCTAGTGCGGAAGCCGCTATTTTTTTTGTTCAGACTGCAATATTTTCTTCATACTAACTCGAAATCCGGCGAGACGTCGACCGATTAACTCCCACCTAAATTACGGACAATATGAAACACTCGGATACTTCATTTTGTGAACGTACACTGTAGTTCTCCATGGGGACTGACAGTTGTACTTAGAAAATAACAGGATATCACATCCCCATATTTGAATTCCGCCTAGTGCAGAAGCCGCTATTTATTTTTTCAGACTGCAATATTTTCTTCATACTAACTCGGAATCCGGCGAGATTTCGACCGATTAACTCCCACCTAAATTACGGACAAAATGAAACACTCGGATACTTCATCTTGTGAACGTACACTGTAGTTCTCCATGGGGACTGACAGTTGTACTTAGAAAATAACAGGCTACCACATCCCCGTATTTGAACTCCGCCTAGTGCAGAAGCCGCTATTTTTTTTGTTCAGACTGCAATATTTTCTTCATACTAACTCGGAATCCGACGAGACTTCGACCGATTAACTCCCACCAAAATTACGGACAATATGAAACACTCGGATACTTCATCTTGTGAACGTACAATGTAATTCTCCATGGGAACTGACTGTTGTACTTAGGAAATAACAGGCTACCACATCCCCATATTTGAACTCCGCCTAGTGCAGAAGCCGCTCTTTATTTTTTCAGACTGCAATATTTTCTTCATACTAACTCGGAATCCGGCGAGACTTCGACCGATTAACTCCCACCTAAATTACGGACAATATGAAACACTCGGATACTTCATCTTGTGAACGTACACTGTAGTTCTCCATGGAGACTGACAGTTGTACTTAGAAAATAACAGGATATCACATCCCCATATTTGAACTCCGCCTAGTGCAGAAGCCGCTCTTTATTTTTTCAGACTGCAATATTTTCTTCATACTAACTCGGAATCCGGCGAGACTTCGACCGATTAACTCTCACCTAAATTACGGACAAAATGAAACACTCGGATACTTCATCTTGTGAACACACACTGTAGTTCTCCATGGGCACTGACAGTTGTACATTGAAAATAACAGGAAACCACATCCTCATATTTGAACTCCGCCTAGTGCAGAAGCCGCTATTTTTTTTGTTCAGACTGCAATATTTTCTTCATACTAACTCGGAATCCGACAAGACTTCGACCGATTAACTCCCACCTAAATTACGGACAATATGAAACACTCGGATACTTCATCTTGTGAACGTACAATGTAATTCTCCATGGGGACTGACTGTTGTACTTAGAAAATAACAGGCTACCACATCCCCATATTTGAACTCCGCCTAGTGCAGAAGCCGCTATTTTTTTTGTTCAAACTGCAATAACTTCTTCATACTAATTCAGAATCTGGTGAGACTTCGACCAATTAACTCCCACCTAAATTACGGACAATATGGTACACTCGGATACTTCATCTTGTGAACGCACACTGTAGTTCTCCATCGGCACTGACAGTTGTACTTAGAAAATAAAAGGATACCACATCCCCATATTTGAACTCCGCCTAGTGCGGAAGCCGCTATTTTTTTTGTTCAGACTGCAATATTTTCTTCATACTAACTCGAAATCCGGCGAGACGTCGACCGATTAACTCCCACCTAAATTACGGACAATATGAAACACTCGGATACTTCATTTTGTGAACGTACACTGTAGTTCTCCATGGGGACTGACAGTTGTACTTAGAAAATAACAGGATATCACATCCCCATATTTGAATTCCGCCTAGTGCAGAAGCCGCTATTTATTTTTTCAGACTGCAATATTTTCTTCATACTAACTCGGAATCCGGCGAGATTTCGACCGATTAACTCCCACCTAAATTACGGACAAAATGAAACACTCGGATACTTCATCTTGTGAACGTACACTGTAGTTCTCCATGGGGACTGACAATTGTACTTAGAAAATAACAGGCTACCACATCCCCGTATTTGAACTCCGCCTAGTGCAGAAGCCGCTATTTTTTTTGTTCAAACTCCAATATTTTCTTCATACTAACTCGGAATCCGACGAGACTTCGACCGATTAACTCCCACCAAAATTACGGACAATATGAAACACTCGGATACTTCATCTTGTGAACGTACAATGTAATTCTCCATGGGGACTGACTGTTGTACTTAGGAAATAACAGGCTACCACATCCCCATATTTGAACTCCGCCTAGTGCAGAAGCCGCTCTTTATTTTTTCAGACTGCAATATTTTCTTCATACTAACTCGGAATCCGGCGAGACTTCGACCGATTAACTCTCACCTAAATTACGGACAAAATGAAACACTCGGATACTTCATCTTGTGAACACACACTGTAGTTCTCCATGGGCACTGACAGTTGTACTTAGAAAATAACAGAAAACCACATCCTCATATTTGAACTCCGCCTAGTGCAGAAGCCGCTATTTTTTTGTTCAGACTGCAATATTTTCTTCATACTAACTCGGAATCCGACGAGACTTTGACCGATTAACTCCCACCTAAATTACGGACAATATGAAACACTCGGATACTTTATCTTGTGAACGTACAATGTAATTCTCCATGGGGACTGACTGTTGTACTTAGAAAATAACAGGCTACCACATCCCCATATTTGAACTCCGCATAGTGCAGAAACCGCTATTTTTTTGTTCAAACTGCAATAACTTCTTCATACTAATTCAGAATCCGGTGAGACTTCGACCAATTAACTCCCACCTAAATTACGGACAATATGGTACACTCGGATACTTCATCTTGTGAACGCACACTGTAGTTCTCCATCGGCACTGACAGTTGTACTTAGAAAATAACAGGATACCACATCCCCATATTTGAACTCCGCCTAGTGCGGAAGCCGCTATTTTTTTTTTCAGACTGCAATATTTTCTTCATACTAACTCGAAATCCGGCGAGACTTCGACCGATTAACTCCCACCTAAATTACGGACAATATGAAACACTCGGATACTTCTTCTTGTGAACGTACACTGTAGTTCTCCATGGGGACTGACAGTTGTACTTAGAAAATAACAGGATATCACATCCCCATATTTGAATTCCGCCTAGTGCAGAAGCCGCTATTTATTTTTTCAGACTGCAATATTTTCTTCATACTAACTCGGAATCCGTCGAGCTTTCGACCGATTAACTCCCACCTAAATTACGGACAAAATGAAACACTCGGATAATTCATCTTGTGAACGTACACTGTAGTTCTCCATGGGGACTGACAGTTGTACTTAGAAAATAACAGGCTACCACATCCCCGTATTTGAACTCCGCCTAGTGCAGAAGCCGCTATTTTTTTTGTTCAGACTGCAATATTTTCTTCATACTAACTCGGAATCCGACGAGACTTCGACCGATTAACTCCCACCAAAATTACGGACAATATGAAACACTCGGATACTTCATCTTGTGAACGTACAATGTAATTCTCCATGGGAACTGACTGTTGTACTTAGGAAATAACAGGCTACCACATCCCCATATTTGAACTCCGCCTAGTGCAGAAGCCGCTCTTTATTTTTTCAGACTGCAATATTTTCTTCATACTAACTCGGAATCCGGCGAGACTTCGACCGATTAACTCCCACCTAAATTACGGACAATATGAAACACTCGGATACTTCATCTTGTGAACGTACACTGTAGTTCTCCATGGAGACTGACAGTTGTACTTAGAAAATAACAGGATACCACATCCCCATATTTGAACTCCGCCTAGTGCAGAAGCCGCTCTTTATTTTTTCAGACTGCAATATTTTCTTCATACTAACTCGGAATCCGGCGAGACTTCGACCGATTAACTCTCACCTAAATTACGGACAAAATGAAACACTCGGATACTTCATCTTGTGAACACACACTGTAGTTCTCCATGGGCACTGACAGTTGTACTTAGAAAATAACAGGAAACCACATCCTCATATTTGAACTCCGCCTAGTGCAGAAGCCGCTATTTTTTTTGTTCAGACTGCAATATTTTCTTCATACTAACTCGGAATCCGACGAGACTTCGACCGATTAACTCCCACCTAAATTACGGACAATATGAAACACTCGGATACTTCATCTTGTGAACGTACAATGTAATTCTCCATGGGGACTGACTGTTGTACTTAGAAAATAACAGGCTACCACATCCCCATATTTGAACTCCGCCTAGTGCAGAAGCCGCTATTTTTTTTGTTCAAACTGCAATAACTTCTTCATACTAATTCAGAATCCGGTGAGACTTCGACCAATTAACTCCCACCTAAATTACGGACAATATGGTACACTCGGATACTTCATCTTGTGAACGCACACTGTAGTTCTCCATCGGCACTGACAGTTGTACTTAGAAAATAACAGGATACCACATCCCCATATTTGAACTCCGCCTAGTGCGGAAGCCGCTATTTTTTTTTCAGACTGCAATATTTTCTTCATACTAACTCGAAATCCGGCGAGACTTCGACCGATTAACTCCCACCTAAATTACGGACAATATGAAACACTCGGATACTTCTTCTTGTGAACGTACACTGTAGTTCTCCATGGGGACTGACAGTTGTACTTAGAAAATAACAGGATATCACATCCCCATATTTGAATTCCGCCTAGTGCAGAAGCCGCTATTTATTTTTTCAGACTGCAATATTTTCTTCATACTAACTCGGAATCCGTCGAGCTTTCGACCGATTAACTCCCACCTAAATTACGGACAAAATGAAACACTCGGATAATTCATCTTGTGAACGTACACTGTAGTTCTCCATGGGGACTGACAGTTGTACTTAGAAAATAACAGGCTACCACATCCCCGTATTTGAACTCCGCCTAGTGCAGAAGCCGCTATTTTTTTTGTTCAGACTGCAATATTTTCTTCATACTAACTCGGAATCCGACGAGACTTCGACCGATTAACTCCCACCAAAATTACGGACAATATGAAACACTCGGACACTTCATCTTGTGAACGTACAATGTAATTCTCCATGGGGACTGACTGTTGTACTTAGGAAATAACAGGCTACCACATCCCCATATTTGAACTCCGCCTAGTGCAGAAGCCGCTCTTTATTTTTTCAGACTGCAATATTTTCTTCATACTAACTCGGAATCCGGCGAGACTTCGACCGATTAACTCCCACCTAAATTACGGACAATATGAAACACTCGGATACTTCATCTTGTGAACGTACACTGTAGTTCTCCATGGAGACTGACAGTTGTACTTAGAAAATAACAGGATACCACATCCCCATATTTGAACTCCGCCTAGTGCAGAAGCCGCTCTTTATTTTTTCAGACTGCAATATTTTCTTCATACTAACTCGGAATCCGGCGAGACTTCGACCGATTAACTCTCACCTAAATTACGGACAAAATGAAACACTCGGATACTTCATCTTGTGAACACACACTGTAGTTCTCCATGGGCACTGACAGTTGTACTTAGAAAATAACAGGAAACCACATCCTCATATTTGAACTCCGCCTAGTGCAGAAGCCGCTATTTTTTTTGTTCAGACTGCAATATTTTCTTCATACTAACTCGGAATCCGACGAGACTTCGACCGATTAACTCCCACCTAAATTACGGACAATATGAAACACTCGGATACTTCATCTTGTGAACGTACAATGTAATTCTCCATGGGGACTGACTGTTGTACTTAGAAAATAACAGGCTACCACATCCCCATATTTGAACTCCGCCTAGTGCAGAAGCCGCTATTTTTTTTTTCAAACTGCAATAACTTCTTCATACTAATTCAGAATCCGGTGAGACTTCGACCAATTAACTCCCACCTAAATTACGGACAATATGGTACACTCGGATACTTCATCTTGTGAACGCACACTGTAGTTCTCCATCGGCACTGACAGTTGTACTTAGAAAATAACAGGATACCACATCCCCATATTTGAACTCCGCCTAGTGCGGAAGCCGCTATTTTTTTTGTTCAGACTGCAATATTTTCTTCATACTAACTCGAAATCCGGCGAGACGTCGACCGATTAACTCCCACCTAAATTACGGACAATATGAAACACTCGGATACTTCATTTTGTGAACGTACACTGTAGTTCTCCATGGGGACTGACAGTTGTACTTAGAAAATAACAGGATATCACATCCCCATATTTGAATTCCGCCTAGTGCAGAAGCCGCTATTTATTTTTCAGACTGCAATATTTTCTTCATACTAACTCGGAATCCGGCGAGATTTCGACCGATTAACTCCCACCTAAATTACGGACAAAATGAAACACTCGGATACTTCATCTTGTGAACGTAAACTGTAGTTCTCCATGGGGACTGACAGTTGTACTTAGAAAATAACAGGCTACCACATCCCCGTATTTGAACTCCGCCTAGTGCAGAAGCCGCTATTTTTTTTGTTCAGACTGCAATATTTTCTTCATACTAACTCGGAATCCGACGAGACTTCGACCGATTAACTCCCACCAAAATTACGGACAATATGAAACACTCGGATACTTCATCTTGTGAACGTACAATGTAATTCTCCATGGGGACTGACTGTTGTACTTAGGAAATAACAGGCTACCACATCCCCATATTTGAACTCCGCCTAGTGCAGAAGCCGCTCTTTATTTTTTCAGACTGCAATATTTTCTTCATACTAACTCGGAATCCGGCGAGACTTCGACCGATTAACTCTCACCTAAATTACGGACAATATGAAACACTCGGATACTTCATCTTGTGAACACACACTGTAGTTCTCCATGGGCACTGACAGTTGTACTTAGAAAATAACAGGATATCACATCCCCATATTTGAATTCCGCCTAGTGCAGAAGCCGCTATTTATTTTTTCAGACTGCAATATTTTCTTCATACTAACTCGGAATCCGGCGAGCTTTCGACCGATTAACTCCCACCTAAATTACGGACAAAATGAAACACTCGGATAATTCATCTTGTGAACGTACACTATAGTTCTCCATGGGGACTGACAGTTGTACTTAGAAAATAACAGGCTACCACATCCCCGTATTTGAACTCCTCCTAGTGCAGAAGCCGCTATTTTTTTTGTTCAGACTGCAATATTTTCTTCATACTAACTCGGAATCCGACGAGACTTCGACCGATTAACTCCCACCAAAATTACGGACAATATGAAACACTCGGATACTTCATCTTGTGAACGTACAATGTAATTCTCCATGGGAACTGACTGTTGTACTTAGGAAATAACAGGCTACCACATCCCCATATTTGAACTCCGCCTAGTGCAGAAGCCGCTCTTTATTTTTTCAGACTGCAATATTTTCTTCATACTAACTCGGAATCCGGCGAGACTTCGACCGATTAACTCCCACCTAAATTACGGACAATATGAAACACTCGGATACTTCATCTTGTGAACGTACACTGTAGTTCTCCATGGAGACTGACAGTTGTACTTAGAAAATAACAGGATACCACATCCCCATATTTGAACTCCGCCTAGTGCAGAAGCCGCTCTTTATTTTTTCAGACTGCAATATTTTCTTCATACTAACTCGTAATCCGGCGAGACTTCGACCGATTAACTCTCACCTAAATTACGGACAAAATGAAATACTCGGATACTTCATCTTGTGAACACACACTGTAGTTCTCCATGGGCACTGACAGTTGTACTTAGAAAATAACAGGAAACCACATCCTCATATTTGAACTCCGCCTAGTGCAGAGGCCGCTATTTTTTTTGTTCAGACTGCAATATTTTCTTCATACTAACTCGGAATCCGACGAGACTTCGACCGATTAACTCCCACCTAAATTACGGACAATATGAAACACTCGGATACTTCATCTTGTGAACGTACAATGTAATTCTCCATGGGGACTGACTGTTGTACTTAGAAAATAACAGGCTACCACATCCCCATATTTGAACTCCGCCTAGTGCAGAAGCCGCTATTTTTTTTGTTCAAACTGCAATAACTTCTTCATACTAATTCAGAATCCGGTGAGACTTCGACCAATTAACTCCCACCTAAATTATGGACAATATGGTACACTCGGATACTTCATCTTGTGAACGCACACTGTAGTTCTCCATCGGCACTGACAGTTGTACTTAGAAAATAACAGGATACCACATCCCCATATTTGAACTCCGCCTAGTGCGGAAGCCGCTATTTTTTTTGTTCAGACTGCAATATTTTCTTCATACTAACTCGAAATCCGGCGAGACGTCGACCGATTAACTCCCACCTAAATTACGGACAATATGAAACACTCGGATACTTCATTTTGTGAACGTACACTGTAGTTCTCCATGGGGACTGACAGTTGTACTTAGAAAATAACAGGATATCACATCCCCATATTTGAATTCCGCCTAGTGCAGAAGCCGCTATTTATTTTTCAGACTGCAATATTTTCTTCATACTAACTCGGAATCCGGCGAGATTTCGACCGATTAACTCCCACCTAAATTACGGACAAAATGAAACACTCAGATACTTCATCTTGTGAACGTAAACTGTAGTTCTCCATGGGGACTGACAGTTGTACTTAGAAAATAACAGGCTACCACATCCCCGTATTTGAACTCCGCCTAGTGCAGAAGCCGCTATTTTTTTTGTTCAGACTGCAATATTTTCTTCATACTAACTCGGAATCCGACGAGACTTCGACCGATTAACTCCCACCAAAATTACGGACAATATGAAACACTCGGATACTTCATCTTGTGAACGTACAATGTAATTCTCCATGGGGACTGACTGTTGTACTTAGGAAATAACAGGCTACCACATCCCCATATTTGAACTCCGCCTAGTGCAGAAGCCGCTCTTTATTTTTTCAGACTGCAATATTTTCTTCATACTAACTCGGAATCCGGCGAGACTTCGACCGATTAACTCTCACCTAAATTACGGACAATATGAAACACTCGGATACTTCATCTTGTGAACACACACTGTAGTTCTCCATGGGCACTGACAGTTGTACTTAGAAAATAACAGGATATCACATCCCCATATTTGAATTCCGCCTAGTGCAGAAGCCGCTATTTATTTTTTCAGACTGCAATATTTTCTTCATACTAACTCGGAATCCGGCGAGCTTTCGACCGATTAACTCCCACCTAAATTACGGACAAAATGAAACACTCGGATAATTAATCTTGTGAACGTACACTATAGTTCTCCATGGGGACTGACAGTTGTACTTAGAAAATAACAGGCTACCACATCCCCGTATTTGAACTCCTCCTAGTGCAGAAGCCGCTATTTTTTTTGTTCAGACTGCAATATTTTCTTCATACTAACTCGGAATCCGACGAGACTTCGACCGATTAACTCCCACCAAAATTACGGACAATATGAAACACTCGGATACTTCATCTTGTGAACGTACAATGTAATTCTCCATGGGAACTGACTGTTGTACTTAGGAAATAACAGGCTACCACATCCCCATATTTGAACTCCGCCTAGTGCAGAAGCCGCTCTTTATTTTTTCAGACTGCAATATTTTCTTCATACTAACTCGGAATCCGGCGAGACTTCGACCGATTAACTCCCACCTAAATTACGGACAATATGAAACACTCGGATACTTCATCTTGTGAACGTACACTGTAGTTCTCCATGGAGACTGACAGTTGTACTTAGAAAATAACAGGATACCACATCCCCATATTTGAACTCCGCCTAGTGCAAAAGCCGCTCTTTATTTTTTCAGACTGCAATATTTTCTTCATACTAACTCGGAATCCGGCGAGACTTCGACCGATTAACTCTCACCTAAATTACGGACAAAATGAAACACTCGGATACTTCATCTTGTGAACACACACTGTAGTTCTCCATGGGCACTGACAGTTGTACTTAGAAAATAACAGGAAACCACATCCTCATATTTGAACTCCGCCTAGTGCAGAAGCCGCTATTTTTTTTGTTCAGACTGCAATATTTTCTTCATACTAACTCGGAATCCGACGAGACTTCGACCGATTAACTCCCACCTAAATTACGGACAATATGAAACACTCGGATACTTCATCTTGTGAACGTACAATGTAATTCTCCATGGGGACTGACTGTTGTACTTAGAAAATAACAGGCTACCACATCCCCATATTTGAACTCCGCCTTGTGCAGAAGCCGCTATTTTTTTTGTTCAAACTGCAATAACTTCTTCATACTAATTCAGAATCCGGTGAGACTTCGACCAATTAACTCCCACCTAAATTACGGACAATATGGTACACTCGGATACTTCATCTTGTGAACGCACACTGTAGTTCTCCATCGGCACTGACAGTTGTACTTAGAAAATAACAGGATACCACATCCCCATATTTGAACTCCTCCTAGTGCGGAAGCCGCTATTTTTTTTGTTCAGACTGCAATATTTTCTTCATACTAACTCGAAATCCGGCGAGACGTCGACCGATTAACTCCCACCTAAATTACGGACAATATGAAACACTCGGATACTTCATTTTGTGAACGTACACTGTAGTTCTCCATGGGGACTGACAGTTGTACTTAGAGAATAACAGGATATCACATCCCCATATTTGAATTCCGCCTAGTGCAGAAGCCACTATTTATTTTTCAGACTGCAATATTTTCTTCATACTAACTCGGAATCCGGCGAGATTTCGACCGATTAACTCCCACCTAAATTACGGACAAAATGAAACACTCGGATACTTCATCTTGTGAACGTAAACTGTAGTTCTCCATGGGGACTGACAGTTGTACTTAGAAAATAACAGGCTACCACATCCCCGTATTTGAACTCCGCCTAGTGCAGAAGCCGCTATTTTTTTTGTTCAGACTGCAATATTTTCTTCATACTAACTCGGAATCCGACGAGACTTCGACCGATTAACTCCCACCAAAATTACGGACAATATGAAACACTCGGATACTTCATCTTGTGAACGTACAATGTAATTCTCCATGGGGACTGACTGTTGTACTTAGGAAATAACAGGCTACCACATCCCCATATTTGAACCCCGCCTAGTGCAGAAGCCGCTCTTTATTTTTTCAGACTGCAATATTTTCTTCATACTAACTCGGAATCCGGCGAGACTTCGACAGATTAACTCTCACCTAAATTACGGACAAAATGAAACACTCGGATACTTCATCTTGTGAAGACACACTGTAGTTCTCCATGGGCACTGACAGTTGTACTTAGAAAATAACAGGCTACCACATCCCCGTATTTGAACTCCGCCTAGTGCAGAAGCCACTATTTTTTTTGTTCAGACTGCAATATTTTCTTCATACTAACTCGGAATCCGACGAGACTTCGACCGATTAACTCCCACCAAAATTACGGACAATATGAAACACTCGGATACTTCATCTTGTGAACGTACAATGTAATTCTCCATGGGAACTGACTGTTGTACATAGGAAATAACAGGCTACCACATCCCCATATTTGAACTCCGCCTAGTGCAGAAGCCGCTCTTTATTTTTTCAGACTGCAATATTTTCTTCATACTAACTCGGAATCCGGCGAGACTTCGACCGATTAACTCCCACCTAAATTACGGACAATATGAAACACTCGGATACTTCATCTTGTGAACGTACACTGTAGTTCTCCATGGAGACTGACAGTTGTACTTAGAAAATAACAGGATACCACATCCCCATATTTGAACTCCGCCTAGTGCAGAAGCCGCTATTTTTTTTGTTCAGACTGCAATATTTTCTTCATACTAACTCGGAATCCGACGAGACTTCGACCGATTAACTCCCACCAAAATTACGGACAATATGAAACACTCGGATACTTCATCTTGTGAACGTACAATGTAATTCTCCATGGGAACTGACTGTTGTACTTAGGAAATAACAGGCTACCACATCCCCATATTTGAACTCCGCCTAGTGCAGAAGCTGCTCTTTATTTTTTCAGACTGCAATATTTTCTTCATACTAACTCGGAATCCGGCGAGACTTCGACCGATTAACTCCCACCTAAATTACGGACAATATGAAACACTCGGATACTTCATCTTGTGAACGTACACTGTAGTTCTCCATGGAGACTGACAGTTGTACTTAGAAAATAACAGGATACCACATCCCCATATTTGAACTCCGCCTAGTGGAGAAGCCGCTCTTTATTTTTTCAGACTGCAATATTTTCTTAATACTAACTCGGAATCCGGCGAGACTTCGACCGATTAACTCTCACCTAAATTACGGACAAAATGAAACACTCGGATACTTCATCTTGTGAACACACACTGTAGTTCTCCATGGGCACTGACAGTTGTACTTAGAAAATAACAGGAAACCACATCCTCGTATTTGAACTCCGCCTAGTGCAGAAGCCGCTATTTTTTTTGTTCAGACTGCAATATTTTCTTCATACTAACTCGGAATCCGATGAGACTTCGACCGATTAACTCCCACCTAAATTACGGACAATATGAAACACTCGGATACTTCATCTTGTGAACGTACAATGTAATTCTCCATGGGGACTGACTGTTGTACTTAGAAAATAACAGGCTACCACATCCCCATATTTGAACTCCGCCTAGTGCAGAAGCCGCTATTTTTTTTGTTCAAACTGCAATAACTTCTTCATACTAATTCAGAATCCGGTGAGACTTCGACCAATTAACTCCCACCTAAATTACGGACAATATGGTACACTCGGATACTTCATCTTGTGAACGCACACTGTAGTTCTCCATCGGCACTGACAGTTGTACTTAGAAAATAACAGGATACCACATCCCCATATTTGAACTCCGCCTAGTGCGGAAGCCGCTATTTTTTTTGTTCATACTGCAATATTTTCTTCATACTAACTCGAAATCCGGCGAGACGTCGACCGATTAACTCCCACCTAAATTACGGACAATATGAAACACTCGGATACTTCATTTTGTGAACGTACACTGTAGTTCTCCATGGGGACTGACAGTTGTACTTAGAAAATAACAGGATATCACATCCCCATATTAGAATTCCGCCTAGTGCAGAAGCCGCTATTTATTTTTCAGACTGCAATATTTTCTTCATACTAACTCGGAATCCGGCGAGATTTCGACCGATTAACTCCCACCTAAATTACGGACAAAATGAAACACTCGGATACTTCATCTTGTGAACGTAAACTGTAGTTCTCCATGGGGACTGACAGTTGTACTTAGAAAATAACAGGCTACCACATCCCCGTATTTGAACTCCGCCTAGTGCAGAAGCCGCTATTTTTTTTGTTCAGACTGCAATATTTTCTTCATACTAACTCGGAATCCGACGAGACTTCGACCGATTAACTCCCACCAAAATTACGGACAATATGAAACACTCGGATACTTCATCTTGTGAACGTACAATGTAATTCTCCATGGGAACTGACTGTTGTACATAGGAAATAACAGGCTACCACATCCCCATATTTGAACTCCGCCTAGTGCAGAAGCCGCTCTTTATTTTTTCAGACTGCAATATTTTCTTCATACTAACTCGGAATCCGGCGAGACTTCGACCGATTAACTCCCACCTAAATTACGGACAATATGAAACACTCGGATACTTCATCTTGTGAACGTACACTGTAGTTCTCCATGGAGACTGACAGTTGTACTTAGAAAATAACAGGATACCACATCCCCATATTTGAACTCCGCCTAGTGCAGAAGCCGCTATTTTTTTTGTTCAGACTGCAATATTTTCTTCATACTAACTCGGAATCCGACGAGACTTCGACCGATTAACTCCCACCAAAATTACGAACAATATGAAACACTCGGATACTTCATCTTGTGAACGTACAATGTAATTCTCCATGGGAACTGACTGTTGTACTTAGGAAATAACAGGCTACCACATCCCCATATTTGAACTCCGCCTAGTGCAGAAGCCGCTCTTTATTTTTTCAGACTGCAATATTTTCTTCATACTAACTCGGAATCCGGCGAGACTTCGACCGATTAACTCCCACCTAAATTACGGACAATATGAAACACTCGGATACTTCATCTTGTGAACGTACACTGTAGTTCTCCATGGAGACTGACAGTTGTACTTAGAAAATAACAGGATACCACATCCCCATATTTGAACTCCGCCTAGTGCAGAAGCCGCTCTTTATTTTTTCAGACTGCAATATTTTCTTCATACTAACTCGGAATCCGGCGAGACTTCGACCGATTAACTCTCACCTAAATTACGGACAAAATGAAACACTCAGATACTTCATCTTGTGAACACACACTGTAGTTCTCCATGGGCACTGACAGTTGTACTTAGAAAATAACAGGAAACCACATCCTCATATTTGAACTCCGTCTAGTGCAGAAGCCGCTATTTTTTTTGTTCAGACTGCAATATTTTCTTCATACTAACTCGGAATCCGACGAGACTTCGACCGATTAACTCCCACCTAAATTACGGACAATATGAAACACTCGGATACTTCATCTTGTGAACGTACAATGTAATTCTCCATGGGGACTGACTGTTGTACTTAGAAAATAACAGGCTACCACATCCCCATATTTGAACTCCGCCTAGTGCAGAAGCCGCTATTTTTTTTGTTCAAACTGCAATAACTTCTTCATACTAATTCAGAATCCGGTGAGACTTCGACCAATTAACTCCCACCTAAATTACGGACAATATGGTACACTCGGATACTTCATCTTGTGAACGCACACTGTAGTTCTCCATCGGCACTGACAGTTGTACTTAGAAAATAACAGGATACCACATCCCCATATTTGAACTCCGCCTAGTGCGGAAGCCGCTATTTTTTTTGTTCAGACTGCAATATTTTCTTCATACTAACTCGAAATCCGGCGAGACGTCGACCGATTAACTCCCACCTAAATTACGGACAATATGAAACACTCGGATACTTCATTTTGTGAACGTACACTGTAGTTCTCCATGGGGACTGACAGTTGTACTTAGAAAATAACAGGATATCACATCCCCATATTTGAATTCCGCCTAGTGCAGAAGCCGCTATTTATTTTTCAGACTGCAATATTTTCTTCATACTAACTCGGAATCCGGCGAGATTTCGACCGATTAACTCCCACCTAAATTACGGACAATATGAAACACTCGGATACTTCATCTTGTGAACGTAAACTGTAGTTCTCCATGGGGACTGACAGTTGTACTTAGAAAATAACAGGCTACCACATCCCCGTATTTGAACTCCGCCTAGTGCAGAAGCCGCTATTTTTTTTGTTCAGACTGCAATATTTTCTTCATACTAACTCGGAATCCGACGAGACTTCGACCGATTAACTCCCACCAAAATTACGGACAATATGAAACACTCGGACACTTCATCTTGTGAACGTACAATGTAATTCTCCATGGGGACTGACTGTTGTACTTAGGAAATAACAGGCTACCACATCCCCATATTTCAACTCCGCCTAGTGCAGAAGCCGCTCTTTATTTTTTCAGACTGCAATATTTTCTTCATACTAACTCGGAATCCGGCGAGACTTCGACCGATTAACTCTCACCTAAATTACGGACAAAATGAAACACTCGGATACTTCATCTTGTGAAGACACACTGTAGTTCTCCATGGGCACTGACAGTTGTACTTAGAAAATAACAGGCTACCACATCCCCGTATTTGAACTCCGCCTAGTGTAGAAGCCGCTATTTTTTTTGTTCAGACTACAATATTTTCTTCATACTAACTCGGAATCCGACGAGACTTCGACCGATTAACTCCCACCAAAATTACGGACAATATGAAACACTCGGATACTTCATCTTGTGAACGTACAATGTAATTCTCCATGGGAACTGACTGTTGTACATAGGAAATAACAGGCTACCACATCCCCATATTTGAACTCCGCCTAGTGCAGAAGCCGCTCTTTATTTTTTCAGACTGCAATATTTTCTTCATACTAACTCGGAATCCGGCGAGACTTCGACCGATTAACTACCACCTAAATTACGGACAATATGAAACACTCGGATACTTCATCTTGTGAACGTACACTGTAGTTCTCCATGGAGACTGACAGTTGTACTTAGAAAATAACAGGATACCACATCCCCATATTTGAACTCCGCCTAGTGCAGAAGCCGCTCTTTATTTTTTCAGACTGCAATATTTTCTTCATACTAACTCGGAATCCGGCGAGACTTCGACCGATTAACTCTCACCTAAATTACGGACAAAATGAAACACTCGGATACTTCATCTTGTGAACACACACTGTAGTTCTCCATGGGCACTGACAGTTGTACTTAGAAAATAACAGGCTACCACATCCCCGTATTTGAACTCCGCCTAGTGCAGAAGCCGCTATTTTTTTTGTTCAGACTGCAATATTTTCTTCATACTAACTCGGAATCCGACGAGACTTCGACCGATTAACTCCCACCTAAATTACGGACAATATGAAACACTCGGATACTTCATCTTGTGAACGTACAATGTAATTCTTCATGGGGACTGACTGTTGTACTTAGAAAATAACAGGCTACCACATCCCCATATTTGAACTCCGCCTAGTGCAGAAGCCGCTATTTTTTTTGTTCAAACTGCAATAACTTCTTCATACTAATTCAGAATCCGGTGAGACTTCGACCAATTAACTCCCACCTAAATTACGGACAATATGGTACACTCGGATACTTCATCTTGTGAACGCACACTGTAGTTCTCCATCGGCACTGACAGTTGTACTTAGAAAATAACAGGATACCACATCCCCATATTTGAACTCCGCCTAGTGCGGAAGCCGCTATTTTTTTTGTTCAGACTGCAATATTTTCTTCATACTAACTCGAAATCCGGCGAGACGTCGACCGATTAACTCCCACCTAAATTACGGACAATATGAAACACTCGGATACTTCATTTTGTGAACGTACACTGTAGTTCTCCATGGGGACTGACAGTTGTACTTAGAAAATAACAGGATATCACATCCCCATATTTGAATTCCGCCTAGTGCAGAAGCCGCTATTTATTTTTTCAGACTGCAATATTTTCTTCATACTAACTCGGAATCCGGCGAGATTTCGACCGATTAACTCCCACCTAAATTACGGACAAAATGAAACACTCGGATACTTCATCTTGTGAACGTAAACTGTAGTTCTCCATGGGGACTGACAGTTGTACTTAGAAAATAACAGGCTACCACATCCCCGTATTTGAACTCCGCCTAGTGCAGAAGCCGCTATTTTTTTTGTTCAGACTGCAATATTTTCTTCATACTAACTCGGAATCCGACGAGACTTCGACCGATTAACTCCCACCAAAATTACGGACAATATGAAACACTCGGATACTTCATCTTGTGAACGTACAATGTAATTCTCCATGGGGACTGACTGTTGTACTTATGAAATAACAGGCTACCACATCACCATATTTGAACTCCGCCTAGTGCAGAAGCCGCTCTTTATTTTTTCAGACTGCAATATTTTCTTCATACTAACTCGGAATCCGGCGAGACTTCGACCGATTAACTCTCACCTAAATTACGGACAAAATGAAACACTCGGATACTTCATCTTGTGAAGACACACTGTAGTTCTCCATGGGCACTGACAGTTGTACTTAGAAAATAACAGAAAACCTCATCCTCATATTTGAACTCCGCTTAGTGCAGAAGCCGCTATTTTTTTGTTCAGACTGCAATATTTTCTTCATACTAACTCGGAATCCGACGAGACTTCGACCGATTAACTCCCACCTAAATTACGGACAAAATGAAACACTCGGATACTTCATCTTGTGAACGTAAACTGTAGTTCTCCATGGGGACTGACAGTTGTACTTAGAAAATAACAGGCTACCACATCCCCGTATTTGAACTCCGCCTAGTGCAGAAGCCGCTATTTTTTTTGTTCAGACTGCAATATTTTCTTCATACTAACTCGGAATCCGACGAGACTTCGACCGATTAACTCCCACCAAAATTACGGACAATATGAAACACTCGGATACTTCATCTTGTGAACGTACAATGTAATTCTCCATGGGGACTGACTGTTGTACTTATGAAATAACAGGCTACCACATCACCATATTTGAACTCCGCCTAGTGCAGAAGCCGCTCTTTATTTTTTCAGACTGCAATATTTTCTTCATACTAACTCGGAATCCGGCGAGACTTCGACCGATTAACTCTCACCTAAATTACGGACAAAATGAAACACTCGGATACTTCATCTTGTGAAGACACACTGTAGTTCTCCATGGGCACTGACAGTTGTACTTAGAAAATAACAGAAAACCTCATCCTCATATTTGAACTCCGCTTAGTGCAGAAGCCGCTATTTTTTTGTTCAGACTGCAATATTTTCTTCATACTAACTCGGAATCCGACGAGACTTCGACCGATTAACTCCCACCTAAATTACGGACAATATGAAACACTCGGATACTTCATCTTGTGAACGTACAATGTAATTCTCCATGGGGACCGACTGTTGTACTTAGAAAATAACAGGCTACCACATCCCCATATTTGTACTCCGCCTAGTGCAGAAACCGCTATTTTTTTGTTCAAACTGCAATAACTTCTTCATACTAATTCAGAATCCGGTGAGACTTCGACCAATTAACTCCCACCTAAATTACGGACAATATGGTACACTCGGATACTTCATCTTGTGAACGCACACTGTAGTTCTCCATCGGCACTGACAGTTGTACTTAGAAAATAACAGGATACCACATCCCCATATTTGAACTCCGCCTAGTGCGGAAGCCGCTATTTTTTTTGTTCAGACTGCAATATTTTCTTCATACTAACTCGAAATCCGGCGAGACGTCGACCGATTAACTCCCACCTAAATTACGGACAATATGAAACACTCGGATACTTCATTTTGTGAACGTACACTGTAGTTCTCCATGGGGACTGACAGTTGTACTTAGAAAATAACAGGATATCACATCCCCATATTTGAATTCCGCCTAGTGCAGAAGCCGCTATTTATTTTTCAGACTGCAATATTTTCTTCATACTAACTCGGAATCCGGCGAGATTTCGACCGATTAACTCCCACCTAAATTACGGACAATATGAAACACTCGGATACTTCATCTTGTGAACGTAAACTGTAGTTCTCCATGGGGACTGACAGTTGTACTTAGAAAATAACAGGCTACCACATCCCCGTATTTGAACTCCGCCTAGTGCAGAAGCCGCTATTTTTTTTGTTCAGACTGCAATATTTTCTTCATACTAACTCGGAATCCGACGAGACTTCGACCGATTAACTCCCACCAAAATTACGGACAATATGAAACACTCGGACACTTCATCTTGTGAACGTACAATGTAATTCTCCATGGGGACTGACTGTTGTACTTAGGAAATAACAGGCTACCACATCCCCATATTTCAACTCCGCCTAGTGCAGAAGCCGCTCTTTATTTTTTCAGACTGCAATATTTTCTTCATACTAACTCGGAATCCGGCGAGACTTCGACCGATTAACTCTCACCTAAATTACGGACAAAATGAAACACTCGGATACTTCATCTTGTGAACACACATTGTAGTTCTTCATGGGCACTGACAGTTGTACTTAGAAAATAACAGAAAACCACATCCTCATATTTGAACTCCGCCTAGTGCAGAAGCCGCTATTTTTTTGTTCAGACTGCAATATTTTCTTCATACTAACTCAGAATCCGACGAGACTTCGACCGATTAACTCCCACCTAAATTACGGACAATATGAAACACTCGGGTACTTCATCTTGGTAACGTACGCTGTAGTTCTCCATGGGGACTGACAGTTGTACTTAGAAAATAACAGGATACCGCATCCCCATATTTGAACTCCGCCTAGTGCAGAAGCCGCTATTTTTTTTGTTCAGACTGCAATATTTTATTCATACTAACTCGGAATCCGGCGAGACTTCGACCGATTAACTCCCACTTAAATTACGGACAATATGAAACACTCGGATACTTCATCTTGTGAACGTACACTGTAGTTCTCCATGGGGACTGACAGTTGTA
Organism: Allium fistulosum; assembly: GCA_030737815.1. Lineage (NCBI taxonomy): Eukaryota > Viridiplantae > Streptophyta > Magnoliopsida > Asparagales > Amaryllidaceae > Allium > Allium fistulosum. Next base: position 1,180,421,008 of record CM060903.1, read on the forward strand.
CTTAGAAAATAACAGGATACCACATCACCATATTTGAACTCCGCCTAGTGCAGAAGCTACTATTTTTTTTGTTCAGACTGCAATATATTCTTCATACTAACTCGGAATCCGACGAGACTTCGACCGATTAACTTCCACCTAAATTAAGGACAATATGAAACACTTGGATACTTCATCTTGTGAACGTACAATGTAATTCTCCATGGGGACTGACTGTTGTACTTAGAAAATAACAGGCTACCACATCCCCATATTTGAACTCCGCCTAGTGTAGAAGCCGCTATTTTTTTTGTTCAAACTGCAATAACTTCTTCATACTAATTCAGAATCCGGTAAGACTTATACCAATTAACTCCCACCTAAATTATGGACAATATGAAACACTCGGATACTTCATCTTGTGAACGCACACTGTAGTTCTCCATCGGCACTGACAGTTGTACTTAGAAAATAACAAGATACCACATCCCAATATTTGAACTCCGTCTAATGCAGAATCCGCTATTTTTTTTGTTCAGACTGCAATATTTTCTTCATACTAACTCGGAATCCGGCGAGACTTCGACCGATTAACTCCCATCTAAATTACGGACAATATGAAACACTCGGTTACTTCATCTTCTGAACGTACACTGTAGTTATCCATGGGGACTGACAGTTGTACTTAGAAAATAACAGGATACCACATCCCCATATTTGAACTCCGCCTAGTGCGGAAGTCGCTATTTTTTTTGTTCAGACTGCAATATTTTCTTCATACTAACTCGAAATCCGGCGAGACTTCGACCGATTAACTCCCACCTAAATTACGGACAATATGAAACACTCGGATACTTCATCTTGTGAACGTACACTGTAGTTCTCCATGGGGACTGATAGTTGTACTTAGAAAATAACAGGATATCACATCCCTATATTTGAATTCCGCCTAGTGCAGAAGCCGCTATTTATTTTTTCAGACTGCAATATTTTCTTCATACTAACTCGGAATCCGGCGAGATTTCGACCGATTAACTCCCACCTAAATTACGGACAAAATGAAACACTCGGATACTTCATCTTGTGAACGTACACTGTAGTTCTCCATGGAGACTGACAATTGTACTTAGAAAATAACAGGCTACCACATCCCCGTATTTGAACTCCGCCTAGTGCAGAAGCCGCTATTTTTTTTGTTCAGACTGCAATATTTTCTTCATACTAACTCGGAATCCGACGAGACTTCGACCGATTAACTCCCACCAAAATTACGGACAATATGAAACACTCGGATACTTCATCTTGTGAATGTACAATGTAATTCTCCATGGGGACTGACTGTTGTACTTAGGAAATAACAGGCTACCACATCCCCATATTTAAACTCCGCCTAGTGCAGAAGCCGCTCTTTATTTTTTCAGACTGCAATATTTTCTTCATACTAACTCGGAATCCGGCGAGACTTCTACCGATTAACTCTCACCTAAATTACGGACAAAATGAAACACTCGGATACTTCATCTTGTGAACACACACTGTAGTTCTTCATGGGCACTGACAGTTGTACTTAGAAAATAACAGAAAACCACATCCTCATATTTGAACTCCGCCTAGTGCAGAAGCCGCTATTTTTTTGTTCAGACTGCAATATTTTCTTCATACTAACTCAGAATCCGACGAGACTTCGACCGATTAACTCCCACCTAAATTACGGACAATATGAAACACTCGGGTACTTCATCTTGTGAACGTACAATGTAATTCTCCATGGGGACTGACTGTTGTACTTAGAAAATAACAGGCTACCACATCCCCATATTTGAACTCCGCCTAGTGCAGAAACCGCTATTTTTTTTGTTCAAACTGCAATAACTTCTTCATACTAATTCAGAATCCGGTGAGACTTCGACCAATTAACTCCCACCTAAATTACGGACAATATGGAACACTCGGATACTTCATCTTGTGAACGCACACTGTAGTTCTCCATCGGCACTGACAGTTGTACTTAGAAAATAACAGGATACCACATCCCCATATTTGAACTCCGCCTAGTGCGGAAGCCGCTATTTTTTTTGTTCAGACTGCAATATTTTCTTCATACTAACTCGAAATCCGGCGAGACTTCGACCGATTAACTCCCACCTAAATTACGGACAATATGAAACACTCGGATACTTCATCTTGTGAATGTACACTGTAGTTCTCCATGGGGACTGACAGTTGTACTTAGAAAATAACAGGATATCACATCCCCATATTTGAATTCCGCCTAGTGCAAAAGCCGCTATTTATTTTTTCAGACTGCAATATTTTCTTCATACTAACTCGGAATCCGGCGAGATTTCGACCGATTAACTCCCACCTAAATTACGGACAAAATGAAACACTCGGATACTTCATCTTGTGAACGTACACTGTATTTCTCCATGGGGACTGACAGTTGTACTTAGAAAATAACAGGCTACCACATCCCCATATTTGAACTTTGCCTAGTGCAGAAACCGCTATTTTTTTTGTTCAGACTGCAATATTTTCTTCATACTAACTCGGAATCCGACGAGACTTCGACCGATTAACTCCCACCAAAATTACGGACAATATGAAACACTCAGATACTTCATCTTGTGAACGTACAATGTAATTCTCCATGGGGACTGACTGTTGTACTTAGGAAATAACAGGCTACCACATCCCCATATTTGAACTCCGCCTAATGCAGAAGCCGCTATTTTTTTTGTTCAAACTGCAATAACTTTTTCATACTAATTCAGAATCCGGCGAGACTTCGACCAATTAACTTCCACCTAAATTACGGACAATATGGAACACTCGGATACTTCATCTTGTGAACGCACACTGTAGTTCTCCATCGGCACTGACAGTTGTACTTAGGAAATAACAGGCTACCACATCCCCATATTTGAACTCCGCCTAGTGCAGAAGCCGCTCTTTATTTTTTCAGACTGCAATATTTTCTTCATACTAACTCGGAATCCGGCGAGACTTCGACCGATTAACTCCCACCTAAATTACGGACAATATGAAACACTCGGTTACTTCATCTTGTGAACGTACACTGTAGTTCTCCATGGGGACTGACGGTTGTACTTAGAAAATAACAGGCTACCACATCTCCATATTTGAACTCCGCCTAGTGCAGAAGCCGCAATTTTTTTTGTTGAAACTGCAATATTTTCCTCATGCTAACTCGAAATCCGGCGAGACTTCGACCGATTAACTCCCACCTAAATTACAAACAATATGAAACACTCGGATACTTCATCTTGTGAACGTACACTGTAGTTCTCCATGGGGACTGACAGTTGTACTTAGAAAATAACAGGATACCGCATCCCCATATTTGAACTCCGCCTAGTGCAGAAGCCGCTATTTTTTTTGTTCAGACTGCAATATTTTCTTCATACTAACTCGGAATCCGGCGAGACTTCGACCGATTAACTCCCACCTAAATTACGGACAATATGAAACACTCGGATACATCATCTTGTGAACGTACACTGTAGTTCTCCATGGGGACTGACAGTTGTACTTAGAAAATAACAGGATATCACATCCCCATATTTGAATTCCGCCTAGTGCAGAAGCCGCTATTTATTTTTTCAGACTACAATATTTTCTTCATACTAACTCGGAATCCGGCGAGATTTCGACCGATTAACTCCCACCTAAATTACGGACAAAATGAAACACTCGGATACTTCATCTTGTGAATGTACACTGTAGTTCTCCATGGGGACTGACAGTTGTACTTAGAAAATAACAGGCTACCACATCCTCATTTTTGAACTCCGCCTAGTGCAGAAGCCGCTATTTTTTTTGTTCAGACTGCAATATTTTCTTCATACTAACTCGGAATCCGACGAGACTTCGACCGATTAACTCCCACCAAAATTACGGACAATATGAAACACTCGGATACTTCATCTTGTGAAGGTACAATGTAATTCTCCATGGGGACTGACTGTTGTACTTAGGAAATAACAGGCTACCACATCCCCATATTTGAACTCCGCCTAGTGCAGAAGTCGCTATTTTTTTTGTTCAAACTGCAATAACTTCTTCATACTAATTCAGAATCCGGCGAGACTTCGACGAATTAACTCCCACCTAAATTACGGACAATATGGAACACTCGGATACTTCATCTTGTGAACGTACACTGTAGTTCTCCATCGGCACTGACAGTTGTACTTAGAAAATAACAGGATACCACATCCCCATATTTGAACTCCGTCTAGTGTAGAAGCCGCTATTTTTTTTGTTCAGACTGCAATATTTTCTTCATACTAACTCGGAATCCGGCGAGACTTCGACCGATTAACTCCCACCTAAATTACGGACAATATGAAACACTCGGTTACTTCATCTTGTGAACGTACACTGTAGTTCTCCATGGGGACTGACGGTTGTACTTAGAAAATAACAGGCTACCACATCCTCATATTTGAACTCCGCATAGTGCAGAAGCCGCAATTTTTTTGTTGAAACTGCAATATTTTCCTCATGCTAACTCGAAATCCGGCGAGACTTCGACCGATTAACTCCCACCTAAATTACGAACAATATGAAACACTCGGATACTTCATCTTGGTAACGTACGCTGTAGTTCTCCATGGGGACTGACAGTTGTACTTAGAAAATAACAGGATACCGCATCCCCATATTTGAACTCCGCCTAGTGCAGAAGCCGCTATTTTTTTTGTTCAGACTGCAATATTTTATTCATACTAACTCGGAATCCGGCGAGACTTCGACCGATTAACTCCCACCTAAATTACGGACAATATGAAACACTCGGATACTTCATCTTGTGAACGTACACTGTAGTTCTCCATGGGGACTGACAGTTGTACTTAGAAAATAACAGGATACCACATCACCATATTTGAACTCCGCCTAGTGCAGAAGCTACTATTTTTTTTGTTCAGACTGCAATATATTCTTCATACTAACTCGGAATCCGACGAGACTTCGACCGATTAACTCCCACCTAAATTAAGGACAATATGAAACACTTGGATACTTCATCTTGTGAACGTACAATGTAATTCTCCATGGGGACTGACTGTTGTACTTAGAAAATAACAGGCTACCACATCCCCATATTTGAACTCCGCCTAGTGTAGAAGCCGCTATTTTTTTTGTTCAAACTGCAATAACTTCTTCATACTAATTCAGAATCCGGTAAGACTTATACCAATTAACTCCCACCTAAATTATGGACAATATGGTACACTCGGATACTTCATCTTGTGAACGCACACTGTAGTTCTCCATCGGCACTGACAGTTGTACTTAGAAAATAACAGGATACCACATCCCCATATTTGAACTCCGCCTAGTGCGGAAGCCGCTATTTTTTTTGTTCAGACTGCAATATTTTCTTCATACTAACTCGGAATCCGGCGAGACGTCGACCGATTAACTCCCATCTAAATTACGGACAATATGAAACACTCGGTTACTTCATCTTCTGAACGTACACTGTAGTTATCCATGGGGACTGACAGTTGTACTTAGAAAATAACAGGATACCACATCCCCATATTTGAACTCCGCCTAGTGCGGAAGTCGCTATTTTTTTTGTTCAGACTGCAATATTTTCTTCATACTAACTCGAAATCCGGCGAGACTTCGACCGATTAACTCCCACCTAAATTACGGACAATATGAAACACTCGGATACTTCATCTTGTGAACGTACACTGTAGTTCTCCATGGGGACTGACAGTTGTACTTAGAAAATAACAGGATATCACATCCCTATATTTGAATTCCGCCTAGTGCAGAAGCCGCTATTTATTTTTTCAGACTGCAATATTTTCTTCATACTAACTCGGAATCCGGCGAGATTTCGACCGATTAACTCCCACCTAAATTACGGACAAAATGAAACACTCGGATACTTCATCTTGTGAACGTACACTGTAGTTCTCCATGGAGACTGACAATTGTACTTAGAAAATAACAGGCTACCACATCCCCGTATTTGAACTCCGCCTAGTGCAGAAGCCGCTATTTTTTTTGTTCAGACTGCAATATTTTCTTCATACTAACTCGGAATCCGACGAGACTTCGACCGATTAACTCCCACCAAAATTACGGACAATATGAAACACTCGGATACTTCATCTTGTGAACGTACAATGTAATTCTCCATGGGGACTGACTGTTGTACTTAGGAAATAACAGGCTACCACATCCCCATATTTGAACTCCGCCTAGTGCAGAAGCCGCTCTTTATTTTTTCAGACTGCAATATTTTCTTCATACTAACTCGGAATCCGGCGAGACTTCGACCGATTAACTCTCACCTAAATTACGGACAATATGAAACACTCGGATACTTCATCTTGTGAACACACACTGTAGTTCTCCATGGGCACTGACAGTTGTACTTAGAAAATAACAGAATACCACATCCCCATATTTGAACTCCGCCTAGTGCGAAAGCCGCTATTTTTTTTGTTCAGACTGCAATATTTTCTTCATACTAACTCGAAATCCGGCGAGACTTCGACCGATTAACTCCCAACTAAATTACGGACAATATGAAACACTCGGATACTTCATCTTGTGAACGTACACTGTAGTTCTCCATGGAGACTGACAGTTGTACTTAGAAAATAACAGGATACCACATCCCCATATTTGAACTCCGCCTAGTGCAGAAGCCGCTCTTTATTTTTTCAGACTGCAATATTTTCTTCATACTAACTCGGAATCCGGCGAGACTTCGACCGATTAACTCTCACCTAAATTACGTACAAAATGAAACACTCGGATACTTCATCTTGTGAACACACACTGTAGTTCACCATGGGCACTGACAGTTGTACTTAGAAAATAACAGGAAACCACATCATCATATTTGAACTCCGCCTAGTGCAGAAGCCGCTATTTTTTTTGTTCAGACTGCAATATTTTCTTCATACTAACTCGGAATCCGACGAGACTTCGACCGATTAACTCCCACCTAAATTACGGACAATATGAAACACTCGGATACTTCATCTTGTGAACGTACAATGTAATTCTCCATGGGGACTGACTGTTGTACTTAGAAAATAACAGGCTACCACATCCCCATATTTGAACTCCGCCTAGTGCAGAAGCCGCTATTTTTTTTGTTCAAACTGCAATAACTTCTTCATACTAATTCAGAATCCGGTGAGACTTCGACCAATTAACTCCCACCTAAATTACGGATAATATGGTACACTCGGATACTTCATCTTGTGAACGCACACTGTAGTTCTCCATCGGCACTGACAGTTGTACTTAGAAAATAACAGGATACCACATCCCCATATTTGAACTCCGCCTAGTGCGGAAGCCGCTATTTTTTTTGTTCAGACTGCAATATTTTCTTCATACTAACTCGAAATCCGACGAGACTTCGACCGATTAACTTCCACCTAAATTACGGACAATATGAAACACTCGGATACATCATCTTGTGAACGTACACTGTAGTTCTCCATGGGGACTGACAGTTGTACTTAGAAAATAACAGGATATCACATCCCCATATTTGAATTCCGCCTAGTGCAGAAGCCGCTATTTATTTTTTCAGACTACAATATTTTCTTCATACTAACTCGGAATCCGGCGAGATTTCGACCGATTAACTCCCACCTAAATTACGGACAAAATGAAACACTCGGATACTTCATCTTGTGAACGTACACTGTAGTTCTCCATGGGGACTGACAGTTGTACTTAGAAAATAACAGGCTACCACATCCTCATATTTGAACTCCGCCTAGTGCAGAAGCCGCTATTTTTTTTGTTCAGACTGCAATATTTTCTTCATACTAACTCGGAATCCGACGAGACTTCGACCGATTAACTCCCACCAAAATTACGGACAATATGAAACACTCGGATACTTCATCTTGTGAAGGTACAATGTAATTCTCCATGGGGACTGACTGTTGTACTTAGGAAATAACAGGCTACCACATCCCCATATTTGAACTCCGCCTAGTGCAGAAGTCGCTATTTTTTTTTTTCAAACTGCAATAACTTCTTCATACTAATTCAGAATCCGGCGAGACTTCGACGAATTAACTCCCACCTAAATTACGGACAATATGGAACACTCGGATACTTCATCTTGTGAACGTACACTGTAGTTCTCCATCGGCACTGACAGTTGTACTTAGAAAATAACAGGATACCACATCCCCATATTTGAACTCCGTCTAGTGTAGAAGCCGCTATTTTTTTTGTTCAGACTGCAATATTTTCTTCATACTAACTCGGAATCCGGCGAGACTTCGACCGATTAACTCCCACCTAAATTACGGACAATATGAAACACTCGGTTACTTCATCTTGTGAACGTACACTGTAGTTCTCCATGGGGACTGACGGTTGTACTTAGAAAATAACAGGCTACCACATCCCCATATTTGAACTCCGCATAGTGCAGAAGCCGCAATTTTTTTGTTGAAACTGCAATATTTTCCTCATGCTAACTCGAAATCCGGCGAGACTTCGACCGATTAACTCCCACCTAAATTACGAACAATATGAAACACTCGGATACTTCATCTTGGTAACGTACGCTGTAGTTCTCCATGGGGACTGACAGTTGTACTTAGAAAATAACAGGATACCGCATCCCCATATTTGAACTCCGCCTAGTGCAGAAGCCGCTATTTTTTTTGTTCAGACTGCAATATTTTATTCATACTAACTCGGAATCCGGTGAGACTTCGACCGATTAACTCCCACCTAAATTACGGACAATATGAAACACTCGGATACTTCATCTTGTGAACGTACACTGTAGTTCTCCATGGGGACTGACAGTTGTACTTAGAAAATAACAGGATACCACATCACCATATTTGAACTCCGCCTAGTGCAGAAGCTACTATTTTTTTTGTTCAGACTGCAATATATTCTTCATACTAACTCGGAATCCGACGAGACTTCGACCGATTAACTCCCACCTAAATTAAGGACAATATGAAACACTTGGATACTTCATCTTGTGAACGTACAATGTAATTCTCCATGGGGACTGACTGTTGTACTTAGAAAATAACAGGCTACCACATCCCCATATTTGAACTCCGCCTAGTGTAGAAGCCGCTATTTTTTTTGTTCAAACTGCAATAACTTCTTCATACTAATTCAGAATCCGGTAAGACTTATACCAATTAACTCCCACCTAAATTATGGACAATATGAAACACTCGGATACTTCATCTTGTGAACGCACACTGTAGTTCTCCATCGGCACTGACAGTTGTACTTAGAAAATAATAAGATACCACATCCCAATATTTGAACTCCGTCTAATGCAGAATCCGCTATTTTTTTTGTTCAGACTGCAATATTTTCTTCATACTAACTCGGAATCCGGCGAGACTTCGACCGATTAACTCCCATCTAAATTACGGACAATATGAAACACTCGGTTACTTCATCTTCTGAACGTACACTGTAGTTATCCATGGGGACTGACAGTTGTACTTAGAAAATAACAGGATACCACATCCCCATATTTGAACTCCGCCTAGTGCGGAAGTCGCTATTTTTTTTGTTCAGACTGCAATATTTTCTTCATACTAACTCGGAATCCGGCGAGACTTAAACCGATTAACTCCCACCTAAATTACGAACAATATGAAACACTCGGATACTTCATCGTGTGAACGTACACTGTAGTTCTCCATGGGGACTGACAGTTGTACTTAGAAAATAACAGGATACCACATCCCCATATTTGAACTCCGCCAAGTGCGGAAGCCGCTATTTTTTTTGTTCAGACTGCAATATTTTCTTCATACTAACTCGGAATCCCGCGAGACTTCGACCGATTAACTCCCACCTAAATTACGGACATTATGAAACACTCGGATACTTCATCTTGTGAACGTACACTATAGTTCTCCATGGGCACTGACAGTTGTACATAGAAAATAACAGGATACCACATCCTCATATTTGAACTCCACCTAGTGCAGAAGCCGCTATTTTTTTTGTTCAGACTGCAATATTTTCTTCATAATAACTCGGAATCCGACGAGACTTCGACCGATTAACTCCCACCTAAATTACGGACAATTTGAAACACTCAGACACTTCATCTTGTGAACGTACACTCTAGTTCTCCTTAGGGACTGACAGTTGTACTTAGAAAATAACAGGCTATCACATCTCCATATTTGAACTCCGTATAGTGCAGAAGCCGCTATTTTTTTGTTCAAACTGCAATAACTTCTTCATACTAATTCAGAATCCGGTGAGACTTCGACCAATTAACTCCCACCTAAATTACGGACAATATGGAACACTCAGATACTTCATCTTGTGAACACACACTGTAGTTCTCCATGGGAACTAACAGTTGTACTTAGAAAATAACAGGATACCACATCCCCATATTTGAACTCCGCCTAGTGCAGAAGCCGCTATTTTTTTTGTTTAGACTGCAATATTTTCTTCATACTAACTCGTAATCCGGCGAGACTTCGACCGATTAACTCCCACCTAAATTACGGACAATATGAAACACTCGGATACTTCATCTTGTGAACGTACACTGTATTTCTCCATGGGGACTGACAGTTGTACTTAGAAAATAACAGGCTACTACATCCCCATATTTGAACTCCGCCTAGTGCAGAAGCCGCAATTTTTTTTGTTTGAACTGCAATATTTTCTTTATACTAACTCGGAATCCGGCGAGACCTCGACCGATTAACTACCACCTAAATTACGGACAATATGAAACACTCAGATACTTCATCTTGTGAACGTACACTGTAGTTCTCCATGGGGACTGACAGTTGTACTTAGAAAATAACAGGATACCACATCACCATATTTGAACTCCGCCTAGTGCAGAAGCCGCTATTTATTTTTTCAGACTACAATATTTCTTCATACTAACTCGGAATCCGGCGAGACTTCGACCGATTAACTCCCACCTAAATTACGGACAAAATGAAACACTTGGATACTTCATCTTGTGAACACACACTGTAGTTCTCTATGGGCACTGACAGTTGTACTTAGAAAATAAAAAGAAACCACATCCTCATATTTGAACTCCGCCTAGTGCAGAAGCCACTATTTTTTTTGTTCAGACTGCAATATATTCTTCATACTAACTCGGAATCCGACGAGACTTCGACCGATTAACTCCCACCTAAATTACGGACAATATGAAACAATTGGATACTTCATCTTGTGAACGTACAATGTAATTCTCCATGGGGATTGACTGTTGTACTTAGAAAATAACAGGCTACCACATCCCCATATTTGAACTCCGCCTAGTGTAGAAGCCGCTATTTTTTTTGTTCAAACTGCAATAACTTCTTCATACTAATTCAGAATCCGGTAAGACTTCGACCGATTAACTCCCACCTAAATTACGAACAATATGAAACACTCGGATACTTTATCTTGTGAACGTACACTGTAGTTCTCCATGGGGACTGACAGTTGTACTTAGAAAATAACAGGATACCACATCCCCATATTTGAACTCCGCCTAGTGCGGAAGCCGCTATTTTTTTTGTTCAGACTGCAATATTTTCTTCATACTAACTCGAAATCCGGCGAGACTTCGACCGATTAACTCCCACCTAAATTACGGACAATATGAAACACTCGGATACTTCATCTTGTGAACGTACACTGTAGTTCTCCATGGAGACTGACAGTTGTACTTAGAAAATAACAGGATACCACATCCCCATATTTGAACTCCGCCTAGTGCAGAAGCCGCTCTTTATTTTTTCAGACTGCAATATTTTCTTCATACTAACTCGAAATCCGGCGAGACTTCGACCGATTAACTCTCACCTAAATTACGGACAAAATGAAACACTCGGATACTTCATCTTGTGAACACACACTGTAGTTCTCCATGGACACTGACAGTTGTACTTAGAAAATAATAGGAAACCACATCCTCATATTTGAACTCCGCCTAGTGCAGAAGCCGCTATTTTTTTTGTTCAGACTGCAATATTTTCTTCATACTAACTCGGAATCCGACGAGACTTCGACCGATTAACTCCCACCTAAATTACGGACAATATGAAACACTCGGATACTTCATCTTGTGAACGTACAATGTAATTCTCCATGGGGACTGACTGTTGTACTTAGAAAATAACAAACTACCACATCCCCATATTTGAACTCCGCCTGGTGCAGAAGCCGCTATTTTTTTTGTTCAAACTGCAATAACTTCTTCATACTAATTCAGAATCCGGTGAGACTTCGACCAATTAACTCCCACCTAAATTACGGACAATATGGTACACTCGGATACTTCATCTTGTGAACGCACACTGTAGTTCTCCATCGGCACTGACAGTTGTACTTAGAAAATAACAGGATACCACATCCCCATATTTGAACTCCGCCTAGTGCGGAAGCCGCTATTTTTTTGTTCAGACTGCAATATTTTCTTCATACTAACTCGAAATCCGGCGAGACTTCGACCGATTAACTCCCATCTAAATTACGGACAATATGAAACACTCGGATACATCATCTTGTGAACGTACACTGTAGTTCTCCATGGGGACTGACAGTTGTACTTAGAAAATAACAGGATATCACATCCCCATATTTGAATTCCGCCTAGTGCAGAAGCCGCTATTTATTTTTTCAGACTGTAATATTTTCTTCATACTAACTCGGAATCCGGCGAGATTTCGACTGATTAACTCTCACCTAAATTACGGACAAAATGAAACACTCGGATACTTCATCTTGTGAACGTACACTGTAGTTCTCCATGGGGACTGACAGTTGTACTTAGAAAATAACAGGCTACCACATCCTCATATTTGAACTCCGCCTAGTGCAGAAGCCGCTATTTTTTTTGTTCAGACTGCAATATTTTCTTCATACTAACTCGGAATCCGACGAGACTTCGACCGATTAACTCCCACCAAAATTACGGACAATATGAAACACTCGGATACTTCATCTTGTGAACGTACAATGTAATTCTCCATGGGGACTGACTGTTGTACTTAGGAAATAACAGGCTACCACATCCCCATATTTGAACTCCGCCTAGTGCAGAAGTCGCTATTTTTTTTGTTCAAACTACAATAACTTCTTCATACTAATTCAGAATCCGGCGAGACTTCGACGATTTAACTCCCACCTAAATTACGGACAATATGGAACACTCGGATACTTCATCTTGTGAACACACACTGTAGTTCTCCATCGGCACTGACAGTTGTACTTAGATAATAACAGGATACCACATCCCCATATTTGAACTCCGTCTAGTATAGAAGCCGCTATTTTTTTTGTTCAGACTGCAATATTTTCTTCATACTAACTCGGAATCCGGCGAGACTTCGACCGATTAACTCCCACCTAAATTACGGACAATATGAAACACTCGGTTACTTCATCTTGTGAACGTACACTGTAGATCTCCATGGGGACTGACGGTTGTACTTAGAAAATAACAGGCTACCACATCCCCATATTTGAACTCCGCCTAGTGCAGAAGCCGCAATTTTTTTGTTGAAACTGTAATATTTTCCTTATGCTAACTCGAAATCCGGCGAGACTTCAACCGATTAACTCCCACCTAAATTACGAACAATATGAAACACTCGAATACTTCATCTTGGTAACGTACACTGTAGTTCTCCATGGGGACTGACAGTTGTACTTAGAAAATAACAGGATACCGCATCCCCATATTTGAACTCCGCCTAGTGCAGAAGCCGCTATTTTTTTTGTTCAGACTGCAATATTTTATTCATACTAACTCGGAATCCGGCGAGACTTCGACCTTAACTCCCACCTAAATTACGGACAATATGAAACACTCGGATACTTCATCTTGTGAACGTACACTGTAGTTCTCCAGGGGGACTGACAGTTGTACTTAGAAAATAACAGGATACCACATCACCATATTTGAACTCCGCCCAGTGCAGAGGCCACTATTTTTTTTGTTCAGACTGCAATATATTCTTCATACTAACTCGGAATCCGACGAGACTTCGACCGATTAACTCCCACCTAAATTACGGACAATATGAAACACTCGGATACTTCATCTTGTGAACCTACAATGTAATTCTCCATGGGGACTGACTGTTGTACTTAGAAAATAACAGGCTACCACATCCCCATATTTGAACTACGCCTAGTGTAGAAGCCGCTATTTTTTTTGTTCAAACTGCAATAACTTCTTCATACTAATTCAGAATCCGGTAAGACTTATACCAATTAACTCCCACCTAAATTATGGACAATATGGAACACTCGGATACTTCATCTTGTGAACGCACACTGTAGTTCTCCATCGGCACTGACAGTTATACTTAGAAAATAACAGGATACCACATCCCCATATTTGAACTCCGTCTAGTGCAGAATCCGCTATTTTTTTTGTTCAGACTGCAATATTTTCTTCATACTAACTCGGAATCCGGCGAGACTTCGACCGATTAACTCCCATCTAAATTACGGACAATATGAAACACTCGGTTACTTCATCTTGTGAACGTACACTGTAGTTCTCCATGGGGACTGACAGTTGTACTTAGAAAATAACAGGCTACCACATCCCCATATTTGAACTCCGCCTAGTGCAGAAGCCGCAATTTTTTTTGTTTAAACTGCAATATTTTCTTCATACTAACTCGGAATCCGGCGAGACTTCGACCGATTAACTCCCACCTAAATTACGAACAATATGAAACACTCGGATACTTCATCTTGTGAACGTACACTGTAGTTCTCCATGGGGACTGACAGTTGTACTTAGAAAATAACAGGATACCACATCCCCATATTTGAACTCCGCCAAGTGCGGAAGCCGCTATTTTTTTTGTTCAGACTGCAATATTTTCTTCATACTAACTCGGAATCCGTCGAGACTTCGACCGATTAACTCCCACCTAAATTACGGACATTATGAAACACTCGGATACTTCATCTTGTGAACGTACACTATAGTTCTCCATGGGCACTGACAGTTGTACATAGAAAATAACAGGATACCACATCCTCATATTTGAACTCCACCTAGTGCAGAAGCCGCTATTTTTTTGTTCAGACTGCAATATTTTCTTCATACTAACTCGGAATCCGACGAGACTTCGGCCGATTAACTCCCACCTAAATTACGGACAATTTGAAACACTCGGACACTTCATCTTGTGAACGTACACTCTAGTTCTCCTTGGGGACTGACAGATGTACTTAGAAAATAACAGGCTACCACATCTCCATATTTGAACTCCGTATAGTGCAGAAGCCGCTATTTTTTTGTTCAAACTGCAATAACTTCTTCATACTAATTCAGAATCCGGTGAGACTTCGACCAATTAACTCCCACCTAAATTACGAACAATATGGAACACTCAGATACTTCATCTTGTGAACACACACTGTAGTTCTCCATGGGCACTAACAGTTGTACTTAGAAAATAACAGGATACCACATCCCCATATTTGAACTCCGCCTAGTGCAGAAGCCGCTATTTTTTTTGTTTAGACTGCAATATTTTTTTCATACTAACTCGTAATCCGGCAAGACTTCGACCGATTAACTCCCACCTAAATTACGGACAATATGAAACACTCGGATACTTCATCTTGTGAACGTACACTGTAGTTCTCCATGTGGACTGACAGTTGTACTTAGAAAATAACTTGCTACTACATCCCCATATTTGAACTCCGCCTAGTGCAGAAGCCGCAATTTTTTTTGTTTAAACTGCAATATTTTCTTTATACTAACTCGGAATCCGGCGAGACTTCGACCGATTAACTACCACCTAAATTACGGACAATATGAAACACTCGGATACTTCATCTTGTGAACGTACACTGTAGTTCTCCATGGGGACTGACAGTTGTACTTAGAAAATAACAGGATACCACATCACCATATTTGAACTCCGCCTAGTGTAGAAGCCAATATTTTTTTTGTTCAGACTGCAATTTATTCTTCATACTAACTCGGAATCCGACGAGACTTCGACCGATTAACTCCCACCTAAATTACGGACAATATGAAACACTTGGATACTTCATCTTGTGAACGTACAATGTAATTCTCCATGGGGACTGACTGTTGTACTTAGAAAATAACAGGCTACCACATCCCCATATTTGAACTCCGCCTAGTGTAGAAGCCGCTATTTTTTTTGTTCAAACTGCAATAACTTCTTAATACTAATTCAGAATCCGGTAAGACTTATACCAATTAACTCCCACCTAAATTATGGACAATATGGAACACTCGGATACTTCATCTTGTGAACGCACACTGTAGTTCTCCATCGGCACTGACAGTTGTACTTAGAAAATAACAAGATACCACATCCCAATATTTGAACTCCGTCTAGTGCAGAATCCGCTATTTTTTTTGTTCAGACTGCAATATTTTCTTCATACTAACTCGGAATCCGGCGAGACTTCGACCGATTAACTCCCATCTAAATTACGGACAATATGAAACACTCGGTTACTTCATCTTCTGAACGTACACTGTAGTTATCCATGGGGACTGACAGTTGTACTTAGAAAATAACAGGCTACCACATCCCCATATTTGAACTCCGCCTAGTGCAGAAGCCGCAATTTTTTTTGTTTAAACTGCAATATTTTCTTCATACTAACTCGGAATCCGGCGAGACTTCGACCGATTAACTCCCACCTAAATTACGAACAATATGAAACACTCGGATACTTCATCTTGTGAACGTACACTGTAGTTCTCCATGGGGACTGACAGTTGTACTTAGAAAATAACAGGATACCACATCCCCATATTTGAACTCCGCCAAGTGCGGAAGCCGTTATTTTTTTTGTTCAGACTGCAATATTTTCTTCATACTAACTCGGAATCCCGCGATACTTCGACCGATTAACTCCCACCTAAATTACGGACATTATGAAACACTCGGATACTTCATCTTGTGAACGTACACTATAGTTCTCCATGGGCACTGACAGTTGTACATAGAAAATAACAGGATACCACATCCTCATATTTGAACTCCACCTAGTGCAGAAGCCGCTATTTTTTTTGTTCAGACTGCAATATTTTCTTCATACTAACTCGGAATCCGACGAGACTTCGACCGATTAACTCCCACCTAAATTACGGACAATTTGAAACACTCGGACACTTCATCTTGTGAACGTACACTCTAGTTCTCCTTGGGGACTGACAGTTGTACTTAGAAAATAACAGGCTACCACATCTCCATATTTGAACTCCGTATAGTGCAGAAGCCGCTATTTTTTTGTTCAAACTGCAATAACTTCTTCATACTAATTCAGAATCCGGTGAGACTTCGACCAATTAACTCCCACCTAAATTACGGACAATATGGAACACTCAGATACTTCATCTTGTGAACACACACTGTAGTTCTCCATGGGAACTAACAGTTGTACTTAGAAAATAACAGGATACCACATCCCCATATTTGAACTCCGCCTAGTGCAGAAGCCTCTATTTTTTTTGTTTAGACTGCAATATTTTCTTCATACTATCTCGTAATCCGGCGAGACTTCGACCGATTAACTCCCACCTAAATTACGGACAATATGAAACACTCGGATACTTCATCTTGTGAACGTACACTGTAGTTCTCCATGGGGACTGACAGTTGTACTTAGAAAATAACAGGCTACTACATCCCCATATTTGAACTCCGCCTAGTGCAGAAGCCGCAATTTTTTTTGTTTAAACTGCAATAACTTCTTCATACTAATTCAGAATCCGGTGAGACTTCGACCGATTAACTCCCACCTAAATTACGGACAATATGGAACACTCGGATACTTCATCTTGTGAACGCACACTGTAGTTCTCCATGGGCACTGACAGTTGTACTTAGAAAATAACTGGCTACCACTTTCCTATATTTGAACTCCGCCTAGTGCAGAAGACGCTATTTTTTTGTTTAGACTGCAATATTTTCTTCATACTAACTCGGAATCCAGCGAGACTTCGACCGATTAACTCCCACCTAAATTACGGACAATATGAAACACTCGAATACTTCATCTTGTGAACGTACACTGTAGTTCTCCATGGGGACTGACAGTTGTACTTAGAAAATAACAGGCTACCACATCCCCATATTTGAACTCCGCCTAGTGGAGAAGCCGCTATTTTTTTTGTTCAAACTCCAATAACTTCTTCATACTAATTCAGAATCCGGTGAGGCTTCGACCAATTAACTCCCACCTAAATTACGGACAATATGGAACACTCGGATACTTCATCTTGTGAACGCACACTGTAGTTCTCCATGGGCAGTAATAGTTGTACTTTGAAAATAACGGGATACCCCCATATTTGAACTCCGCCTAGTGCAGAAGCCGCTATTTCTTTTGTTCAGACTGCAATATTTTCTTCACAATGACTCGGAATCCGGTGAGACTTCGACCAATTAACTACCACCAAAATTACGGACAATATGAAATACTCGGATACTTCATCTTGTGAACGTACACTGTAGTTCTCCATGGGGACTGACAGATGTACTTAGAAAATAACAGGATACCACATCCTCATATTTGAACTCCGCCTAGTGCAGAAGCCGCTATTTTTTTTGTTCAGACTGCAATATTTTCTTCATACTGACTCGGAATCCGGCGAGACTTCGACCGATTAACTCTCACCTAAATTATGGACAATATGAAACACTCGGATACTTCATCTTGTGAACGTACACTGTAGTTTTCCATGGGAACTGACAGTTGTACTTAGAAAATAACAGTCTACCACTTCCCCATATTTGAACTCCGCCTAGTGCAGAAGCCGCTATTTTTTTTGTTCAAACTCCAATAACTTCTTCATACTAATTCAGAATCCGGTGAGGCTTCGACCAATTAACTCCCACCTAAATTACGGACAATATGGAACACTCGGATACTTCATCTTGTGAACGCACACTTTAGTTCTCCATGGGCACTAATAGTTGTACTTAGAAAATAACAGGATACCCCCATATTTGAACTCCGCCTAGTGCAGAAGCCGTTATTTTTTTGTTCAAACTGCAATATTTTCTTCACACTGACTCAGAATCCGGCGAGGCTTTGACCGATTAACTCTCACCTAATTTACGGACAATATGAAACACTCGGTTACTTCATCTTGTGAACGTACACTGTAGTTCTCCATGGGGACTGACAGTTGTACTTTGAAAATAACAGGCTACCACATCCCCATATTTGAGCTCCGCCTAGTGCAGAAGCCGCTATTTTTTTGTTCAAACTCCAATAACTTCTTCATACTAATTCAGAATCCGGTGAGGCTTCGACCAATTAACTCCCACCTAAATTACGGACAATATGGAACACTCGGATACTTCATCTTGGAAACGCACACTGTAGTTCTCCATGGGCACTAATAGTTGTACTTAGAAAATAACGGGATACCCCCATATTTGAACTCCGCCTAGTACAGAATCCGCTATTTTTTTGTTCAGACTGCAATATTTTCTTCACAATGACTCGGAATCCGGTGAGACTTCGACCAATTAACTACCACCTAAATTACGGACAATATGGAATACTCGGATACTTCATCTTGTGAACGTACACTATAGTTCTCCATGGAGACTGACAGTTGTACTTAGAAAATAACAGGATACCACATCCCCATATTTGAACTCCGCCTAGTGCAGAAGCCGCTATTTTTTTTGTTCAGACTGCAATATTTTCTTCACACTGACTCGGAATCCGGCGAGACTTCGACCGATTAACTCTCACCTAAATTACGGACAATATGAAACACTCAGATACTTCATCTTGTGAACGTGCACTGTAGTTCTCCATGGGGACTGACAGTTGTACTTAGAAAATAACAGGATACCACATTCCCATATTTGAACTCTGCCTAGTGCGGAAGCCGCTAATTTTTTTGTTCAGACTGCAATATTTTTTTCATACTGACTTGGAATCCGGTGAGACTTCGACCGATTAACTCCACATAAATTACGGACAATATGAAATACTCGGATACTTCATCTTGTGAACGTACACTGTAGTTCTCCATAAAGACTGACAGTTGTACTTAGAAAATAACAGGCTACCACATCCCCATATTTGAACTCCGTCTAGCGCAGAATCCGCTACTTTTTTGTTCAAACTGCAATAACTTCTTCATACTAATTCAGAATCCGGCGAGAATTCGACCAATTAACTCCCACCTAAATTACGGACAATATGGAACACTCGGATATTTCATCTTGTGAATGCACACTATAGTT
This sequence comes from Allium fistulosum, assembly GCA_030737815.1. Taxonomy (NCBI): domain Eukaryota; kingdom Viridiplantae; phylum Streptophyta; class Magnoliopsida; order Asparagales; family Amaryllidaceae; genus Allium; species Allium fistulosum. The sequence goes on from CM060903.1 coordinate 1,180,441,272, forward strand.
CTCCATGGGCATTGACAGTTGTACTTAGAAAATAACGGGATACCCCCATATTTGAACTCCGTCTAGTGAAGAAGCCGCTATTTTTTTATTCAGACTGCAATAATTTCTTTATATTGACTCGGAATCCGGCGAGACCTCGACCGATTAACTCCCACCTAAATAACGGACAATATGAAACACTCGGATACTTCATCTTGTGAACGTACACTGTAGTTCTCCTTGGGGACTGACAGTTGTACTTAGAAAATAACAGGCAACCACTTCCCCATATTTGAACTCCGCCTAGTGCAGAAGCCGCAATTTTTTCTGTTTAAACTGCAATATTTTTTTCATACAAACTCGGAATCCGGCGTGACTTCGACCAATTAACTACCACCTAAATTACGGACAATATGGAACACTCGGATACTTCATCTTGTGAACGCACACTGTAGTTCTCCATGTGCATTGACAGTTGTACTTAGAAAATAACAGGCTACCACATCCCTATATTTGAACTCCGCCTAGTTCAGAAGCCGCTATTTTTTTTGTTCAGACTGCAATAATTTCTTCATACTGACTCGAAATAAGGCGAGATTTCGACCGATTAACTCCCACCTAAATTACGGACAATATGAAACACTCGGATACTTCATCTTGTGAACGTACACTGTAGTTCTCCATGGGCACTAACAGTTGTACTTAGAAAATAACAGGATACCACATCTCCATATTTGAACTCCGCCTAGTGCAGAAGCCGCTATTTTTTTTTGTTCAGACTGCAATATTTTCTTCATACTAACTCGGAATCCGGCGAGACTTCGACCGATTAACTCCCACCTAAATTACGGACAATATGAAACACTCGGATACTTCATCTTGTGAACGTACACTGTAGTTCTCCATGGGCACTGACAGTTGTACTTAGAAAATAACAGGCTACCACATCCCCATATTTGAACTCCGTCTAGTGCAGAAGCCGCTATTTTTTTGTTCAAACTGCAATAACTTCTTCATACTAATTCAGAATCCGGTGAGACTTCGACCAATTAACTCCCACCTAAATTACGGACAATATGGAACACTCGAATACTTCATTTTGTGAACACACACTGTAGTTTTCCATGGGCACTGACAGTTGTACTTAGAAAATAACAGGATACCACATCCCCATATTTGAACTCCGCCTAGTGCAGAAGCCGCTATTTTTTTTGTTCAGACTGCTATATTTTCTTCATACTAAATTGGAATCCGGCGAGACTTCGACCGATTAACTCCCACCTAAATTACGGACAATATGAAACACTCGATTACTTCATCTTGTGAACGTACACTGTAGTTCTCTTGGGGACTGACAGTTGTACTTAGAAAATAACAGGCTACCACATCACCATATTTGAACTCCGCCTAGTGTAGAAGCCGTAATTTTTTCTGTTTAAACTGCAATATTTTCTTCATACTAACTCGAAATCCGGCGTGACTTCGACCGATTAACTCCCACCTAAATTACGGACAATATGAAACACTCGGTTACTTCATCTTGTGAACGTACAATGTAGTTCTCCATGGGGACTGACAGTTGTACTTAGAAAATAACAGGCTACCACATCCCCATATTTGAACTCCGCCTAGTGTAGAAGCCGCTATTTTTTTTGTTCAAATTCCAATAACTTCTTCATACTAATTAAGAATCCGGTGAGACTTCGACCAATTAACTCCCACCTAAATTACGGACAATATGGAACACTCGGATATTTCATCTTGTGAACGCACACTATAGTTCTCCATGGGCATTGACAGTTGTACTTAGAAAATAACTGGCTACCACTTTCCCATATTTGAACTCCGCCTAGTGCAGAAGCCGCTATTTTTTTTGTTCAGACTGTAATATTTTCTTCATACTAACTCGGAATCCGGCGAGACTTCGACCGATTAACTTCCACCTAAATTACGGACAATATGAAACACTCGGATACTTCATCTTGTGAACGTACAATGTAATTCTCCATGGGAACTAACTGTTGTACTTAGAAAATAACAGGCTACCACATCCCCATATTTGAACTCCGCCTAGTGCAGAAGCCGCTATTTTTTTTGTTCAAACTGCAATAACTTCTTCATACTAATTCAGAATCCGGTGAGACTTCGACCAATTAACTCCACCTAAATTACGGACAATATGGAACATTCGGATACTTCATCTTGTGAACGCACATTGTAGTTCTCCATTGGCACTGACAGTTGTACTTAGAAAATAACAGGATACCCCATCCCCATATTTGAATTCCGCCTAGTGCAGAAGCCGCTATTTTTTTTGTTCAGACTGCAATATTTTCTTCATACTAATTCGAAATCCGGCGAGACTTCGACCGATTAACTCCCACCTAAATTACGGACAATATGAAACACTCGGATACTTCATCTTGTGAACTTACACTGTAGTTCTCCATGGGGACTGACAGTTGTACTTAGAAAATAACAGGCTACCACTTCCCCATATTTGAACTCCGCCTAGTGCAGAAGCCGCTATTTTTTTTGTTCAAACTGCAATAACTTCTTCATACTAATTCAGAATCCGGTGAGACTTCGACCAATTAACTCCCACCTAAATTACGGACAATATGGAACACTCGGATACTTCATCTTGTGAACGCACACTGTAGTTCTCCATGGGCACTGATAGTTGTACTTAGAAAATAACGGGATACCCCCATATTTGAACTCCGCCTAGTGCAGAAGCCGCTATTTTTTTTGTTCAGACTGCAATAATTTCTTCATACTGACTCGGAATCCGACGAGACTTCGACTGATTAACTCACACCTAAATTACGGACAATATGAAACACTCGGATACTTCATCTTGTGAAAGTACACTGTAGTTCTCCATGGGGAATGACAGTTGTACATAGAAAATAACAGTCTACTACATCCCCATATTTGAACTCCGCCTTGTGTAGAAGCCGCTATTTTTTTTGTTCAAACTCCAATAACTTCTTCATACTAATTCGAAATCCGGTGAGACTTCGACCAATTAACTCCCACCTAAATTACGGACAATATGGAACACTCGGATACTTCATCTTGTGAACGCACACTGTAGTTCTCCATGGGCACTGATAGTTGTACTTTGAAAATAACTGGATACCCCCATATTAGAACTCCGCCTAGTGCAGAAGCCGCTATTTTTTTGTTCAGACTGCAATATTTTCTTCATACTGACTCGGAATCCGACGAGACTTCGACCGATTAACTCCTACCTAAATTACGGACAATATGAAACACTCGGATACTTCATCTTGTGAACGTACACTGTAGTTCTCCATGGGGACTGACAGTTGTACTTAGAAAATAACAGGATATCACATCCCCATATTTGAATTCCGCCTAGTGCAGAAGCCGCTATTTTTTTTGTTCAAACTGCAATAACTTCTTCAGACTAATTCAGAATCCGGTGAGACTTCGACCAATTAACTCCCACCTAAATTACGGACAATATGGAACACTCGGATATTTCATCTTGTGAACGCACACTGTAGTTCTCCATGGGCACTGAAATTTGTACTTAGAAAATAACGGGATACCCCCATATTTGAAATCCGCCTAGTGCACAAGCCGCTATTTTTTTGTTCAGACTGCAATAATTTCTTCATATTGACTCGGAATCCGGCGAGACTTCGACCGATTAACTCCCACCTAAATTACGGACAATATGAAACACTCAGATACTTCATCTTGTGAACGTACACTGTAGTTCTCCATGGGGACTGACAGTTGTACTTAGAAAATAACAGGCTACCACATCCCTATATTTGAACTCCGCCTAGTGCAGAATTCGTTATTTTTTTTGTTCAAACTGCAATAACTTTTTCATACTAAATCAGAATCCGATGAGACTTCGACCAATTAACTCCCACCTAAATTACGGAAAATATGGAACACTCGGATACTTCATCTTGTGAACGCACACTGTAGTTCTCCATGAGCACTGACAGTTGTACTTAGAAAATATCAGGATACCACATCACCATATTTGAACTCCGCCTAGTGCAGAAGCCGCTATTTTTTTTGTTCAGACTGCAATATTTTTTTCATACTAACTCGGAATCCGGCGAGACTTCGACCGATTAACTCCCACCTAAATTACGAACAATATGAAACACTCGGATACTTCATCTTGTGAACGTACACCGTAGTTCTCCATGGGGACTGACAGTTGTACTTAGAAAATAACAGACTACCACATCTCCATATTTGAACTCCGCCTAGTGCAGAAGCCGCTATTTTTTTCGTTCATACTGCAATAACTTCTTCATACTAATTCAGGATCCGGTGAGACTTCGACCAATTAACTCCCACCTAAATTACGGACAATATGGAACACTCGGATATTTCATCTTGTGAACGCACACTATAGTTCTCCATGGGCACTGACAGTTGTACTTCGAAAATGACAGGATACCACATCCTCATATTTGAACTCCGCCTAGTGCAGAAGCCGCTATTTTTTTTGTTCAGACTGCAATATTTTCTTCATACTAACTCGGAATCCGGCGAGACTTCGACCGATTAACTTCCACCTAAATTACGGACAATATGAAACACTCGGATACTTCATCTTGTGAACGTACAATGTAATTCTCCATGGGGACTGACTGTTGTACTTAGAAAATAACAGGCTACCACATCCCCATATTTGAACTCCGCCTAGTGCCGAAGCCGCTATTTTTTTTGTTCAAACTGCAATAACTTCTTCATACCAATTCAGAATCCGGTGAGACTTCGACCAATTAACTCCCACCTAATTTACGGACAATATGGAACATTCAGATACTTCATCTTGTGAACGCACAATGTAGTTCTCCATTGGCACTGACAGTTGTACTTAGAAAATAACAGGATACCCCATCCCCATATTTGAACTCCGCCTAGTGCAGAAGCCGCTATTTTTTTTGTTCAGACTGCAATATTTTCTTCATACTAATTCGAAATCCGACGAGACTTCGACCGATTAACTTCCACCTAAATTATGGACAACATGAAACACTCGGATACTTCATCTAGTTAACTTACACTGTAGTTCTCCATGGGGACAGACAGTTGTACTTAGAAAATAACAGGCTACCACTTCCCCATATTTGAACTCCGCCTAGTGCAGAAGCCGCTATTTTTTTTGTTCGAACTGCAATAACTTCTTCATACTATTTCAGAATCCGGTGAGACTTCGACTAATTAACTCCCACCTAAATTACGGACAATATGGAGCATTCGGATACTTCATCTTGTGAACGCACACTGTAGTTCTCCATGGGCACTGATAGTTGTACTTAGAAAATAACGGGATACCCCCATATTTGAACTCCGCCTAGTGCAGAAGCCGCTATTTTTTTGTTCAGACTGCAATAATTTCTTCATACTGACTCGGAATCTGACGAGACTTCGACCGATTAACTCCCACCTAAATTACGGACAATATGAAACACTCGGATACTTCATCTTGTGAAAGTACACTGTAGTTCTCCATGGGGACTGATAGTTGTACATAGAAAATAACAGGCTACTACATCCCAATATTTGAACTCCGCCTAGTGTAGAAACCGCTATTTTTTTTGTTCAAACTCCAATAACTTCTTCATACTAATTCAGAATCCGGTGAGACTTCGACCAATTAACTCCCACCTAAATTACGGACAATATGGAACACTCGGATACTTCATCTTGTGAACGCACACTGTAGTTCTCCATGGGCACTGACAGTTGTATTTAGAAAATAACAGGATACCACATCCCCATATTTGAACTCCGCCTAGTGCAGAAGCCGCTATTTTTTTTTGTTCAGACTGCAATATTTTCTTCATACTAACTCGGAATCCGGCGAGACTTCGACCGATTAACTCCCACCTAAATTACGGACAATATGAAACACTCGGATACTTCATCTTGTGAACGTACACTGTAGTTCTCCATGGGCACTGACAGTTGTACTTAGAAAATAACAGGCTACCACATCCCCATATTTGAACTCCGTCTAGTGCAGAAGCCGCTATTTTTTTGTTCAAACTGCAATAACTTCTTCATACTAATTCAGAATCCGGTGAGACTTCGACCAATTAACTCCCACCTAAATTACGGACAATATGGAACACTCGAATACTTCATTTTGTGAACACACACTGTAGTTTTCCATGGGCACTGACAGTTGTACTTAGAAAATAACAGGATACCACATCCCCATATTTGAACTCCGCCTAGTGCAGAAGCCGCTATTTTTTTTGTTCAGACTGCTATATTTTCTTCATACTAAATTGGAATCCGGCGAGACTTCGACCGATTAACTCCCACCTAAATTACGGACAATATGAAACACTCGATTACTTCATCTTGTGAACGTACACTGTAGTTCTCTTGGGGACTGACGGTTGTACTTAGAAAATAACAGGCTACCACATCACCATATTTGAACTCCGCCTAGTGTAGAAGCCGTAATTTTTTCTGTTTAAACTGCAATATTTTCTTCATACTAACTCGAAATCCGGCGTGACTTCGACCGATTAACTCCCACCTAAATTACGGACAATATGAAACACTCGGTTACTTCATCTTGTGAATGTACAATGTAGTTCTCCATGGGGACTGACAGTTGTACTTAGAAAATAACAGGCTACCACATCCCCATATTTGAACTCCGCCTAGTGTAGAAGCCGCTATTTTTTTTGTTCAAATTCCAATAACTTCTTCATACTAATTAAGAATCCGGTGAGACTTCGACCAATTAACTCCCACCTAAATTACGGACAATATGGAACACTCGGATATTTCATCTTGTGAACGCACACTATAGTTCTCCATGGGCACTGACAGTTGTACTTAGAAAATAACTGGCTACCACTTTCCCATATTTGAACTCCGCCTAGTGCAGAAGCCGCTATTTTTTTTGTTCAGACTGTAATATTTTCTTCATACTAACTCGGAATCCGGCGAGACTTCGACCGATTAACTTCCACCTAAATTACGGACAATATGAAACACTCGGATACTTCATCTTGTGAACGTACAATGTAATTCTCCATGGGGACTGACTGTTGTACTTAGAAAATAACAGGCTACCACATCCCCATATTTGAACTCCGCCTAGTGCAGAAACCGCTATTTTTTTTGTTCAAACTGCAATAACTTCTTCATACTAATTCGGAATCCGGTGAGACTTCGACCAATTAACTCCACCTAAATTACGGACAATATGGAACATTCAGATACTTCATCTTGTGAACGCACATTGTAGTTCTCCATTGGCACTGACAGTTGTACTTAGAAAATAACAGGATACCCCATCCCCATATTTGAATTCCGCCTAGTGCAGAAGCCGCTATTTTTTTTGTTCAGACTGCAATATTTTCTTCATACTAATTCGAAATCCGGCGAGACTTCGACCGATTAACTCCCACCTAAATTACGGACAATATGAAACACTCGGATACTTCATCTTGTGAACTTACACTGTAGTTCTCCATGGGGACTGACAGTTGTACTTAGAAAATAACAGGCTACCACTTCCCCATATTTGAACTCCGCCTAGTGCAGAAGCCGCTATTTTTTTTGTTCAAACTGCAATAACTTCTTCATACTAATTCAGAATCCGGTGAGACTTCGACCAATTAACTCCCACCTAAATTACGGACAATATGGAACACTCGGATACTTCATCTTGTGAACGCACACTGTAGTTCTCCATGGGCACTGATAGTTGTACTTAGAAAATAACGGGATACCCCCATATTTGAACTCCGCCTAGTGCAGAAGCCGCTATTTTTTTTGTTCAGACTGCAATAATTTCTTCATACTGACTCGGAATCCGACGAGACTTCGACTGATTAACTCCCACCTAAATTACGGACAATATGAAACACTCGGATACTTCATCTTGTGAAAGTACACTGTAGTTCTCCATGGGGAATGACAGTTGTACATAGAAAATAACAGTCTACTACATCCCCATATTTGAACTCCGCCTTGTGTAGAAGCCGCTATTTTTTTTGTTCAAACTCCAATAACTTCTTCATACTAATTCGGAATCCGGTGAGACTTCGACCAATTAACTCCCACCTAAATTACGGACAATATGGAACACTCGGATACTTCATCTTGTGAACGCACACTGTAGTTCTCCATGGGCACTGATAGTTGTACTTTGAAAATAACTGGATACCCCCATATTAGAACTCCGCCTAGTGCAGAAGCCGCTATTTTTTTGTTCAGACTGCAATATTTTCTTCATACTGACTCGGAATCCGACGAGACTTCGACCGATTAACTCCTACCTAAATTACGGACAATATGAAACACTCGGATACTTCATCTTGTGAACGTACACTGTAGTTCTCCATGGGGACTGACAGTTGTACTTAGAAAATAACAGGATATCACATCCCCATATTTGAATTCCGCCTAGTGCAGAAGCCGCTATTTTTTTTGTTCAAACTGCAATAACTTCTTCAGACTAATTCAGAATCCGGTGAGACTTCGACCAATTAACTCCCACCTAAATTACGGACAATATGGAACACTCGGATATTTCATCTTGTGAACGCACACTGTAGTTCTCCATGGGAACTGAAATTTGTACTTAGAAAATAACGGGATACCCCCATATTTGAAATCCGCCTAGTGCACAAGCCGCTATTTTTTTGTTCAGACTGCAATAATTTCTTCATATTGACTCGGAATCCGGCGAGACTTCGACCGATTAACTCCCACCTAAATTACGGACAATATGAAACACTCAGATACTTCATCTTGTGAACGTACACTGTAGTTCTCCATGGGGACTGACAGTTGTACTTAGAAAATAACAGGCTACCACATCCCTATATTTGAACTCCGCCTAATGCAGAATTCGTTATTTTTTTTGTTCAAACTGCAATAACTTTTTCATACTAAATCAGAATCCGATGAGACTTCGACCAATTAACTCCCACCTAAATTACGGAAAATATGGAACACTCGGATACTTCATCTTGTGAACGCACACTGTAGTTCTCCATGAGCACTGACAGTTGTACTTAGAAAATATCAGGATACCACATCACCATATTTGAACTCCGCCTAGTGCAGAAGCCGCTATTTTTTTTGTTCAGACAGCAATATTTTTTTCATACTAACTCGGAATCCGGCGAGACTTCGACCGATTAACTCCCACCTAAATTACGAACAATATGAAACACTCGGATACTTCATCTTGTGAACGTACACCGTAGTTCTACATGGGGACTGACAGTTGTACTTAGAAAATAACAGACTACCACATCTCCATATTTGAACTCCGCCTAGTGCAGAAGCCGCTATTTTTTTCGTTCATACTGCAATAACTTCTTCATACTAATTCAGGATCCGGTGAGACTTCGACCAATTAACTCCCACCTAAATTACGGACAATATGGAACACTCGGATATTTCATCTTGTGAACGCACACTATAGTTCTCCATGGGCACTGACAGTTGTACTTCGAAAATGACAGGATACCACATCCTCATATTTGAACTCCGCCTAGTGCATAAGCCGCTATTTTTTTTGTTCAGACTGCAATATTTTCTTCATACTAACTCGGAATCCGGCGAGACTTCGACCGATTAACTTCCACCTAAATTACGGACAATATGAAACACTCGGATACTTCATCTTGTGAACGTACAATGTAATTCTCCATGGGGACTGACTGTTGTACTTAGAAAATAACAGGCTACCACATCCCCATATTTGAACTCCGCCTAGTGCAGAAGCCGCTATTTTTTTTGTTCAAACTGCAATAACTTCTTCATACCAATTCAGAATCCGGTGAGACTTCGACCAATTAACTCCCACCTAATTTACGGACAATATGGAACATTCAGATACTTCATCTTGTGAACGCACAATGTAGTTCTCCATTGGCACTGACAGTTGTACTTAGAAAATAACAGGATACCCCATCCTCATATTTGAACTCCGCCTAGTGCAGAAGCCGCTATTTTTTTTGTTCAGACTGCAATATTTTCTTCATACTAATTCGAAATCCGACGAGACTTCGACCGATTAACTTCCACCTAAATTATGGACAACATGAAACACTCGGATACTTCATCTAGTTAACTTACACTGTAGTTCTCCATGGGGACAGACAGTTGTACTTAGAAAATAACAGGCTACCACTTCCCCATATTTGAACTCCGCCTAGTGCAGAAGCCGCTATTTTTTTTGTTCGAACTGCAATAACTTCTTCATACTATTTCAGAATCCGGTGAGACTTCGACTAATTAACTCCCACCTAAATTACGGACAATATGGAGCATTCGGATACTTCATCTTGTGAACGCACACTGTAGTTCTCCATGGGCACTGATAGTTGTACTTAGAAAATTACGGGATACCCCCATATTTGAACTCCGCCTAGTGCAGAAGCCGCTATTTTTTTGTTCAGACTGCAATAATTTCTTCATACTGACTCGGAATCTGACGAGACTTCGACCGATTAACTCCCACCTAAATTACGGACAATATGAAACACTCGGATACTTCATCTTGTGAAAGTACACTGTAGTTCTCCATGGGGACTGATAGTTGTACATAGAAAATAACAGGCTACTACATCCCAATATTTGAACTCCGCCTAGTGTAGAAACCGCTATTTTTTTTGTTCAAACTCCAATAACTTCTTCATACTAATTCAGAATCCGGTGAGACTTCGACCAATTAACTCCCACCTAAATTACGGACAATATGGAACACTCGGATACTTCATCTTGTGAACGCACACTGTAGTTCTCCATGGGCACTGACAGTTGTATTTAGAAAATAACAGGATACCACATCCCCATATTTGAACTCCGCCTAGTGTAGAAGCCGCTATTTTTTTGTTCAAACTGCAATATTTTCTTCATACTAACTCGGAATCCGGCGAGACTTCGACCGATTAACTCCCACCTAAATTACGGACAATATGAAATACTCGAATACTTCATCTTGTGAACGTACAATGTAATTCTCCATGGGGACTGACTGTTTTACTTAGAAAATAACAGGCTACCACATCCCCATATTTGAACTCCGCCTAGTGCAGAATCCGCTATTTTTTTTGTTCAAACTGCAATAACTTCTTCATACTAATTCAGAATCCGGTGAGACTTCGACCAATTAACTCCCTCCTAAATTACGGACAATATGGAACACTCGGATACTTCATCTTGTTAACGCACACTGTAGTTCTCCATCGGCACTGACAGTTGTACTTATAAAATAACAGGATACCACATCCCCATATTTGAACTCCGTCTAGTGCAGAAGCCGCTATTTTTTTTGTTCAGACTGCAATATTTTCTTCATACTAACTCGGAATCCGGCGAGACTTCGACCGATTAACTCCCACCTAAATTACGGACAATATGAAACACTCGGATACTTCATCTTGTGAACGCACACTGTAGTTCTCCATGGGCACTGATAGTTGTACTTAGAAAATAACAGGATACCACATCGCCGCTATTTTTTTTGTTCAGACTGCAATATTTTCTTCATACTAACTCGGAATCCGACGAGACTTCGACCGATTAACTCCCACCTAAATTACGGACATTATGAAACACTCGGATACTTCATCTTGTGAACGTACACTGTAGTTCTTCATGGGGACTGACAGTTGTACTTAGAAAATAACAGGCTACCACATCCCCATATTTGAACTCCGCCTAGTGTAGAAGCCACTATTTTTTTTGTTCAAACTCCAATAATTCTTCATACTAATTCAGAATGCGGTGAAACTTCGACCAATTAACTCCCACCTAAATTACGGACAATATGGAGCACTCGGATACTTCATCTTGTGAACGCACACTGTAGTTCTCCATGGGCACTGATAGTTGTAGTTAGAAAATAACAGGATACCCCCATATTTGAACTCCGCCTAGTGCACAAGCCGCTATTTTTTTTGTTCAGACTGCAATATTTTCGTTATACTAACTCGAAATCCGGCGAGACTTCGACCGATTAACTCCCACCTAAATTACGGACAATATGAAACACTCGGATACTTCATCTTGTGAACGTACACTGTAGTTCTCCATGGGGACTGACAGTTGTACTTAGAAAATATCAGGATACCATTTCCCTATATTTGAACTACGCCTAGTGCAGAAGCCGCTATTTTTTTTGTTCAAACTGCAATAACTTTTTCATACTAATTCAGAATTCGGTGAGACTTCGACCAATTAACTCCCACCTAAATTACGGACAATATGGAACACTCGGATACTTCATCTTGTGAACGCACACTTTAGTTCTCCATGGGCACTAAAATTTGTACTTAGAAAATAATGGGATACCCTCATATTTGAACTCTGCCTAGTGCACAAGCCGCTATATTTTTTGTTCAGACGGCAATAATTTCTTCATATTGACTCGGAATCCGGCGAGACTTCGACCGATTAACTCCCACCTAAATTACGGACAATATGAAACACTCGGATACTTCATCTTGTGAACGTACACTGTAGTTCTCCATGGGGACTGACAGTTGTACTTAGAAAATAACAGGCCACCACTTCCCCATATTTGAACTCCGCCTAGTGCAGAAGCCGCTATTTTTTTTGTTCAAACTGCAATAACTTCTTCATACTAATTCAGAATCCGGTGAGACTTCGACCAATTAACTCCCACCTAAATTACGGACAATATGGAACACTCGGATACTTTATCTTGTGAACGCACACTGTAGTTCTCCATCGGCACTGACAGTTGTACTTAGGAAATAACAGGATACCACATCCCATATTTGAACTCCGCCTAGTGCACAAGCCGCTATTTTTTTTGTTCAGACTGCAATATTTTCTTAATACTAACTCGGAATCTGGCGAGACTTCGATCGATTAACTCCCACCTAAATTACGGACAATATGAAACACTCGGATACTTCATCTTGTGAACATACACTGTAGTTCTCCATGGGGACTGACAGTTGTACTTAGAAAATAACAGGCTACCACTTCGCCATATTTGAACTCCGCCTAGTGTAGAAGCCGCTATTTTTTTTGTTCAAACTGCAATAACTTCTTCATACTAATTCAGAATCCGGTGAAACTTCGACCACTTAACTCCCACCTAAATTACGGACAATATGGAACACTCGGATACTTCATCTTGTGAACGCACACTGTAGTTCTCCATGGGCACTGATAGTTGTACTTAGAAAATAACGGGATACCCACATATTTGAACTCCGCCTAGTGCACAAGCCGCTATTTTTTTTGTTCAGACTGCAATATTTTCTTAATACTAACTCGTAATCCGGCGAGACTTCGATCGATTAACTCCCACCTAAATTACGGACAATATGAAACACTCAGATACTTCATCTTGTGAAAGTACACTGTAGTTCTCCATAGGGACTGACAGTTGTACATAGAAAATAACAGGCTACTACATCCCAATATTTGAACTCCGCCTAGTGTAGAAACCGCTATTTTTTTTGTTCAAACTCCAATAACTTCTTCATACTAATTCAGAATCCGGTGAGACTTCGACCAATTAACTCCCACCTAAATTACGGACAATATGGAACACTCGGATACTTCATCTTGTGAACGCACACTGTAGTTCTCCATGGGCACTGATAGTTGTACTTAGAAAATAAGAGGATACCCCCATATTTGAACTACGCCTAGTGGAGAAGCCGCTATTTTTTTTGTTCAGACTGCAATATTTTCTTCATACTGACTCGGAATCCGTCGAGACATCGACCGATTAACTCCTACCTAAATTATGGACAATATGAAACACTCGAATACTTCATCTTGTGAACGTACACTGTAGTTCTCCATGGGGACTGACAGTTGTACTTAGAAAATAACAGGCTACCACATCCCCATATTTGAACTCCTTCTAGTGCAGAAGCCGCTATTTTTTTGTTCAAACTGCAATAACTTCTTCATACTAATTCAGAATCCGGTGAGACTTCGACCAATTAACTCCCACCTAAATTACGGACACTATGGAATACTCGGATACTTCATTTTGTGAACACACACTGTAGTTCTCCATGGGCACTGACAGTTGTACTTAGAAAATAACAGGATACCACATCCCCATATTTGAACTCCGCCTAGTGCAGAAGCCGCTATTTTTTTGTTCAAACTGCAATAACTTCTTCATACTAATTCATAATCCGGTGAGACTTCGACCAATTAACTCCCACCTAAATTACGGACAATATGGAACACTCGGATACTTCATCTTGTGAACGCACTCTGTAGTTCTCCATTATCACTGACAATTGTACTTAGAAAATAACGTGATACCACATCCCCATATTTGAACTCCGCCTAGTGCAGAAGCCGCTATTTTTTTGTTCAGACTGCAATATTTTCTTCATACTAACTCGGAATCCGACGAGACTTCGACTGATTAACTCCCACCTAAATTACGGACAATATGAAACACTCGGATACTTCATCTTGTGAACGTACACTGTAGTTCTCCATGGGGACTGACAGTTGTACTTAGAAAATAACAGGATACCATTTCCCCATATTTGAACTACGCCTAGTGTAGAAGCCGCTATTTTTTTTGTTTAAACTGCAATAACTTCTTCATACTAATTCAGAATCCGGTGAGACTTCGACCAATTAACTCCCACCTAAATTACGGACAATATGGAACACTCGGATATTTCATCTTGTGAACGCACACTGTAGTTCTCCATGGGCACTGAAATTTGTACTTAGAAAATAACGGGATACCCCCATATTTGAATCCGCCTAGTGCACAAGCCGCTATTTTTTTGTTCAGACTGCAATAATTTCTTCATACTGACTCGGAATCCGGCGAGACTTCGACCGATTAACTCCCACCTAAATTACGGACAATATGAAACACTCGGATACTTCATCTTGTGAACGTACACTGTAGTTCTCCATGGGGACTGACAGTTGTACTTAGAAAATAACAGGCTACCACATCCCTATATTTGAACTCCGCCTAGTGTAGAAGCCGCTATTTTTTTTGTTCAAACTGCAATAACTTCTTCATACTAATTCAGAATCCGGTGAGACTTCGACCAATTAACTCCCACCTAAATTACGGACAATATGGAGCACTCGGATACTTCATCTTGTGAACGCACACTGTAGTTCTACATGGGCACTGAAAGTTGTACTTAGAAAATATCAGGATACCCCCATATTTGAACTCCACCTAGTACAGAAGCCGCTATTTTTTTGTTCAGACTGCAATATTTTCTTAATACTGACCCGGAATCCGGCGATACTTCGACCGATTAACTCCTACCTAAATTACGGACAATATGAAACACTCGGATACTTCATCTTGTGAACGTACACTGTAGTTCTCCATGGGGACTGACAGCTGTACTTAGATAATAACATGCTACCACATCCCCATATTTGAAATCCGTCTAGTGCAGAAGTCGCCATTTTTTTGTTCAAACTGCAATAACTTCTTCATACTAATTCAGAATCCGGTGAGACTTCGACCAATTAACTCCCACCTAAATTACGGACAATATGGAACACTCGGATATTTCATCTTGTGAATGCACACTGTATTTCTCCATGGGCAGTAACAGTTGTACTTAGAAAATAACAGGATGCCGCATTCTCATATTTGAACTCCGCCTAGTGCAAAAGCCGCTCTTTTTTTGTTCAAACTGCAATATTTTCTTCATACTAACTCGGAATCTGGTGAGACTTCGACCGATTAACTCCCACCTAAATTACGGACAATATGAAACACTCGGATACTTCATCTTGTGAACGTACACTGTAGTTCTCCATGGGGACTGACAGTTGTACTTAGAAAATAACAGGCTACCACATCCCTATATTTGAACTCCGCCTAGTGTAGAAGCCGCTATTTTTTTTGTTCAAACTGCAATAACTTCATACTAATTCAGAATCCGGTGAGACTTCGACCAATTAACTCCCACCTAAATTACGGACAATATGGAACACTCGGATACTTCATCTTGTGAACGCACACTGTAGTTCTCCATCGGCACTGACAGTTGTACTTAGAATATAACATGATACCACATCCCCATATTTGAACTCCGCCTAGTGCAGAAGCCGCTATTTTTTTTGTTCAGACTGCAATATTTTCTTCGTACTGACTCGGAATCCGGCGAGACTTCGACCGATTAACTCCTACCTAAATTACGGACAATATGAAACACTCGGATACTTCATCTTATGAACGTACACTGTAGTTCTCCATGAGGACTGACAGTTGTACTTAGAAAATAACAGGCTACCACATCCCCATATTTGAACTCCGTCTAGTGCAGAAGCCGCTATTTTTTTGTTCAAACTGCAATAACTTCTTCATACTAATTCAGAATTCGGTGAGACTTCGACCAATTAACTCCCACCTAAATTACGGACAATATGGAACACTCGGATACTTCATCTTGTGAACGCACACTGTAGTTCTCCATCGGCACTGACAGTTGTACTTAGAATATAACATGATACCACATCCCCATATTTGAACTCCGCCTAGTGCAGAAGCCGCTATTTTTTTTGTTCAGACTGCAATATTTTCTTCGTACTGACTCGGAATCCGGCGAGACTTCGACCGATTAACTCCTACCTAAATTACGGACAATATGAAACACTCGGATACTTCATCTTATGAACGTACACTGTAGTTCTCCATGGGCACTGACAGTTGTACTTAGAAAATAACAGGATACCACATCCTCATATTTGAACTCCGCCTAGTGTAGAAGCCGCTATTTTTTTGTTCAAACTGCAATATTTTCTTCATACTAACTCGGAATCCGGCGAGACTTCGACCGATTAACTCCCACCTAAATTACGGACAATATGAAACACTCGGATACTTCATCTTGTGAACGTACAATGTAATTCTCCATGGGGACTGACTGTTTTACTTAGAAAATAACAGGCTACCACATCCCCATATTTGAACTCCGCCTAGTGCAGAATCCGCTATTTTTTTTGTTCAAACTGCAATAACTTCTTCATACTAATTCAGAATCCGGTGAGACTTCGACCAATTAACTCCCTTCTAAATTACGGACAATATGGAACACTCGGATACTTCATCTTGTTAACGCACACTGTAGTTCTCCATCGGCACTGACAGTTGTACTTATAAAATAACAGGATACCACATCCCCATATTTGAACTCCGTCTAGTGCAGAAGCCGCTATTTTTTTTGTTCAGACTGCAATATTTTCTTCATACTAACTCGGAATCCGGCGAGAATTCGACCGATTAACTCCCACCTAAATTACGGACAATATGAAGCACTCGGATACTTCATCTTGTGAACATACACTGTAGTTCTCCATGGGGACTGAGTACTTAGAAAATAACAGGCTATCACTTCCCCATATTTGAACTCCGTCTAGTGCAGAAGCCGCAATTTTTTTTGTTCAAACTGCAATAACTTCTTCATACTAATTCAGAATCCGGTGAGACTTCGACCAATTAACTCCCACCTAAATTACGGACAATATGGAACACTCGGATACTTCATCTTGTGAACGCACACTGTAGTTCTCCATGGGCACTGATAGTTGTACTTAGAAAATAACACTGTAGTTCTCCATGGGGACTGACAGTTGTACTTAGAAAATAACGGGATACCCCCATATTTGAACTCCGCCTAGTGCAGAAGCCGCTATTTTTTTTGTTCAGACTGCAATAATTTCTTCATACTGACTCGTTATCCGACGAGACTTCGACCGATTAACTCCCACCTAAATTACGGACAATATGAAACACTCAGATACTTCATCTTGTGAACGTACACTATAGTTCTCCTTGGGGACTGACAGTTGTACTTAGAAAATAACAGGCTACCATTTCCCCATATTTGAACTCCGCCTAGTGCAGAAGCCGCTATTTTTTTTGTTCAAACTCCAATAACTTCTTCATACTAATTCAGAATCCGGTGAGACTTCGACCAATTAACTTCCACCTAAATTACGGAAAAAATGGAACACTCGGATACTTCATCTTGTGAACGCACACTATAGTTCTCCATGGGCCCTGATAGTTGTACTTAGAAAATAACAGGATACTCCCATATTTGTACTCCGCCTAGTGCAGAAGCCGCTATTTTTTTTTGTTCAGACTGCAATATTTTCTTCATACTGACTCGGAATCCGGCGAGACTTCGACCGATTAACTCCTACCTAAATTACGGACAATATGAAACATTCGGATACTTCATCTTGTGAACTTACACTGTAGTTCTCCATGTGGACTGACAGTTGTACTTAGAAAATAACAGGCTACCACATCCCCATATTTGAACTCCGCGTAGTGCAGAAGCCGCTATTATTTTTGTTCAGACTGCTATATTTTCTTCATACTAAATTAGAATCCGGCGAGACTTCGACCGATTAACTCCCACCTAAATTACGGACAATATGAAACACTCGATTACTTCATCTTGTGAACGTACACTGTAGTTCTCTTGGGGACTGACAGTTGTACTTAGAAAATAACAGGCTACCACTTCCCCATATTTGAACTCCACCTAGTGCAGAAGCCGCTATTTTGTTTGTTCAAACTGCAATATTTTCTTAGAAAATAACACTGATAGTTGTACTTAGAAAATAACACTGATAGTTGTACTTAGAAAATAACACTGATAGTTGTACTTAGAAAATAACAGGCTATCACTTCCCCATATTTGAACTCCGTCTAGTGCAGAAGCCGCAATTTTTTTTGTTCAAACTGCAATAACTTCTTCATACTAATTCAGAATCCAGTGAGACTTCGACCAATTAACTCCCACCTAAATTACAGACAATATGGAACACTCGGATACTTCATCTTGTGAACGCACATTGTAGTTCTCCATTGGCACTAACAGTTGTACTTAGAAAATAACAGGATACCACATCCCCATATTTGAACTCCGCCTAGTGCAGAAGCCGCTATTTTTTTGTTCAGACTGCAATATTTTCTTCATACTAACTCGGAATCCGGCGAGACTTCGACCGATTAACTCCCACCTAAATTACGGACAATATGAAACACTCGGATACTTCATCTTGTGAACGTACACTGTAGTTCTCCATGGGGACTGACAGTTGTACTTAGAAAATAACAGGCTACCACTTCCCCATATTTGAACTCCGCCTAGTGCAGAAGCCGTTATTTTTTTTGTTCAAACTGCAATAACTTCTTCATACTAATTCAGAATCTGGTGAGACTTCGACCTATTAACTCCCACTTAAATTACGGACAATATGGAACACTCGGATACTTCATCTTGTGAACGCACACTGTAGTTCTCCATGGGGACTGATAGTTGTACTTAGAAAATAACGGGATACCCCCATATTTGAACTCCGCCTAGTGCAGAAGCCGCTATTTTTTTTGTTCAGACTGCAATAATTTCTTCATACTGACTCGTTATCCGACGAGACTTCGACCGATTAACTCCCACCTAAATTACGGACAATATGAAACACTCAGATACTTCATCTTGTGAACGTACACTGTAGTTCTCCTTGGGGACTGACAGTTGTACTTAGAAAATAACAGGCTACCATTTCCCCATATTTGAACTCCGCCTAGTGCAGAAGCCGCTATTTTTTTTGTTCAAACTCCAATAACTTCTTCATACTAATTCAGAATCCGATGAGACTTCGACCAATTAACTTCCACCTAAATTACGGAAAAAATGGAACACTCGGATACTTCATCTTGTGAACGCACACTATAGTTCTCCATGGGCCCTGATAGTTGTACTTAGAAAATAACAGGATACTCCCATATTTGTACTCCGCCTAGTGCAGAAGCCGCTATTTTTTTTTGTTCAGACTGCAATATTTTCTTCATACTGACTCGGAATCCGGCGAGACTTCGACCGATTAACTCCTACCTAAATTACGGACAATATGAAACATTCGGATACTTCATCTTGTGAACTTACACTGTAGTTCTCCATGTGGACTGACAGTTGTACTTAGAAAATAACAGGCTACCACATCCCCATATTTGAACTCCGCGTAGTGCAGAAGCCGCTATTATTTTTGTTCAGACTGCTATATTTTCTTCATACTAAATTAGAATCCGACGAGACTTCGACCGATTAACTCCCACCTAAATTACGGACAATATGAAACACTCGATTACTTCATCTTGTGAACGTACACTGTAGTTCTCTTGGGGACTGACAGTTGTACTTAGAAAATAACAGGCTACCACTTCCCCATATTTGAACTCCGCCTAGTGCAGAAGCCGCTATTTTTTTGTTCAAACTGCAATAACTTCTTCATACTAATTCAGAATCCGGTGAGACTTCTACCAATTAACTCCCACCTAAATTACGGACAATATGGAACACTCGGATACTTCATCTTGTGAACGCACACTGTAGTTCCCAATGGGCACTGATAGTTGTACTTAGAAAATAACAGGATAGCCCCATATTTGAACTTCGCCTAGTGCAGAAGCCGCTATTTTTTTTGTTCAGACTGCAATATTTTCTTCATACTGACTCGGAATCCGGCGAGACTTCGACCGATTAACTCCTACCTAAATTACGGACAATATGAAACACTCGGATACTTCATCTTGTGAACGTACACTGTAGTTCTCCAAGGGGACTGACAGTTGTACTTAGAAAATAACAGGCTACCACATCCCCATATTTGAACTCCGCCTAGTGCAGAAGCCGCTATTTTTTTTGTTCAAACTGCAATAACTTCTTCATACTAATTCAGAATCCGGTGAAACTTCAACCAATTAACTCCCACCTAAATTACGGACAATATGGAGCACTCGGATACTTCATCTTGTGAACGCACACTGTAGTTCTCCATGGGCACTGATAGTTATACTTAGAAAATAACGGGATACCCCCATATTTGAACTCCGCCTAGTGTAGAAGCCGCTATTTTTTTTGTTCAGACTGCAATAATTTCTTCATACTAACTCGAAATCCGGCGAGACTTCGACCGATTAACTCCCACCTAAATTACGGACAATATGAAACACTCGGATACTTCATCTTGTGAACATACACTGTAGTTCTCCATGGGGACTGACAGTTGTACTTAGAAAATAACAGGCTACCACTTCCCCATATTTGAACTCCGCCTAGTGCAGAAGCCGCTATTTTTTTTGTTCAAACTGCAATAACTTCTTCATACTAATTCAGAATCCGGCGAGACTTCGACCAATTAACTCCCACCTAAATTACGGACAATATGGAACACTCGGATACTTCATCTTGTGAACGCACACTGTAGTTCTCCATGGGCACTGATAGTTGTACTTAGAAAATAACGGGATACCCCCAAATTTGAACTCCGCCTAGTGCAGAAGCCGCTATTTTTTTTGTTCAAACTCCAATAACTTCTTCATACTAATTCAGAATCCGGTGAGACTTTGACCAATTAACTCCCACCTAAATTACGGACAATATGGAACACTCGGATACTTCATATTGTGAACGCACACTGTAGTTCTCCATGGGCACTGATAGTTGTACTTAGAAAATAACAGGATACCCCCATATTTGAACTCCGCCTAGTGCAGAAGCCGCTATTTTTTTTGTTCAGACTGCAATATTTTCTTCATACTAACTCGGAATCCGGCGAGACTTCGACCGATTAACTCCCACCTAAATTACGGACAATATGAAACACTCGGATACTTCATCTTGTGAACGTACACTGTAGTTCTTCATGGGGACTGACAGTTGTACTTAGAAAATAACAGACTACCACTTCCCCATATTTGAACTCCGCCTAGTGCAGAAGCCGCTATTTTTTTTGTTCAAACTGCAATAACTTCTTCATACTAATTCAGAATCCGGTGAGACTTCGACCTATTAACTCCCACCTAAATTATGGACAATATGGAACACTCGGATACTTCATCTTGTGAACGCACACTGTAGTTCTCCATGGGCACTGATAGTTGTACTTAGAAAATAACGGGATACCCCCATATTTGAACTCCGCCTAGTGCAGAAGCCGCTATTTTTTTTGTTTAGACTGCAATAATTTCTTCATACTGACTCGGAATCCGACGAGACTTCGACCGATTAACTCCCACCTAAATTACAGACAATATGAAACACTGGGATACTTCATCTTGTGAACGTACACTAAAGTTCTCCATGGGGACTGACAGTTGTACTTAGAAAATAATAGGCTACCACATCCCCATATTTGAACTCCGCCTAGTGTAGAAGCCGCTATTTTTTTTTGTTCAAACTCCAATAACTTCTTCATACTAATTCTGAATCCGGTGAGACTTCGACCAATTAACTCCCACCTAAATTACGGACAATATGGAACACTCGGATACTTCATTTTGTGAACACACACTGTAGTTCTCCATGGGCACTGACAGTTGTACTTAGAAAATAACAGGATACCACATCCCCATATTTGAACTCCGCCTAGTGCAGAAGCCGCTATTTTTTTGTTCAAACTGCAATAACTTTTTCATACTAATTCAGAATCCGGTGAGACTTCGACCAATTAACTCCCACCTAAATTACGGACAATATGGAACACTCTAATACTTCATCTTGTGAACGCACACTGTAGTTCTCCATGGGCACTGATAATTGTACTTAGAAAATAACGGGATACCCCCATATTTGAACTCCGCCTAGTGTAGAAGCCGCTATTTTTTTGTTCAGACTGCAATAATTTCTTCATACTAACTCGGAATCCGACGAGACTTCGACCGATTAACTCCCATCTAAATTACGGATAATATGAAACACTCGGATACTTCATCTTGTGAAAGTACACTGTAGTTCTCCATGGGGACTGACAGTTGTACTTAGAAAATAACAGGCTACTACATCCACATATTTGAACTCCGCCTAGTGTAGAAGCCGCTATTTTTTTTGTTCAAACTCCAATAACTTTTTCATACTAATTCAGAATCCGGTGAGACTTTGACCAATTAACTCCCACCTAAATTACGGACAATATGGAACACTTGGATACTTCATCTTGTGAACGCACACTGTAGTTCTCCATGGGCACTGATAGTTGTACTTATAAAATTATAGGATACCCCCATATTTGAACTCCGCCTAGTGTAGAAGCCGCTATTTTTTTTGTTCAGACTGCAATATTTTCTTCATACTGACTCGGAATCCGGCGAGACTTCGACCGATCAACTCCTACCTAAATTACGGACAATATGAAACACTCGGATACTTCATCTTGTGAACGTACACTGTAGTTCTCCATGGGGACTGACAGTTGTACTTAGAAAATAACAGGCTACCACATCCCCATATTTGAACTCCGCCTAGTGTAGAAGCCGCTATTTTTTTTGTTCAAACTCCAATAACTTCTTCATACTAATTCAGAATCCGGTGAGACTTCGACCAATTAACTCCCACCTAAATTACGGACAATATGGAACACTCGGATACTTCATCTTGTGAACGCACACTGTAGTTCTCCATGTAGACTGACAGTTGTACTTAGAAAATACTAGGCTACCACATCCCCATATTTGAACTCCGTCTAGTGCAGAAGCCGCTATTTTTTTGTTCAAACTGCAATAACTTCTTCATACTAATTCAGAATCCGGTGAGACTTCGACCAATTAACTCCCACCTAAATTACGGACAATATGGAACACTCGTATAATTTATCTTGTGAACGCACACTGTAGTTCTCCATTGGCACTGACAGTTGTACTTAGAAAATTACAGGATACCACATCCCCATATTTGAACTCCGCCTAGTGCAGAAGCTGCTATTTCTTTTGTTTATACTGCAATATTTTCTTCATACTAACTCGGAATCCGGCGAGACTTCGACCGATTAACTCCCACCTAAATTACGGACAATATGAAACACTCGGATACTTCATCTTGTGAACGTACACTGTAGTTCTCCATGGGGACTGACAGATGTACTTAGAAAATAACAGGCTACCATTTTCCCATATTTGAACTACGCCTAGTGTAGAAACCGCTATTTTTTTGTTCAAACTGCAATAACTTCTTCATACTAATTCAGAATCCGGTGAGACTTCGACCAATTAACTCCCACCTAAATTACGGACAATATGGAACACTCGGATACTTCATCTTGTGAACGCACACTGTAGTTCTCCATGTAGACTGACAATTGTACTTAGAAAATACTAGGCTACCACATCCCCATATTTGAACTCCGTCTAGTGCAGAAGCCGCTATTTTTTTGTTCAAACTGCAATAACTTCTTCATACTAATTCAGAATCCGGTGAGACTTCGACCAATTAACTCCCACCTAAATTACGGACAATATGTAACACTCGGATACTTCATTTTGTGAACACACACTGTAGTTCTCCATGGGCACTGACAGTTGTATTTAGAAAATAACAGAATACCACATCCCCATATTTGAACTCCGCCAAGTGCAGAAGCCGCTATTTTTTTTGTTCAAACTGCAATAACTTATTCATACTAATTCAGAATCCGGTGAGACTTCGACCAATTAACTTCCACCTAAATTACGGACAATATGGAACACTCGGATACTTCATCTTGTGAACGCACACTGTAGTTCTCCATTGGCACTGATAATTGTACTTAGAAAATAACGGGATACTCCCATATTTGAACTCCGCATAGTGCAGAAGCCGCTATTTTTTTGTTCAGACTGCAATAACTTCTTCATACTAACTCGGAATCCGACGAGACTTCGACCGATTAACTCCCATCTAAATTACGGATAATATGAAACACTCGGATACTTCATCTTGTGAAAGTACACTGTAGTTCTCCATGGGGACTGACAGTTGTACTTAGAAAATAACAGGCTACTACATCCATATATTTGAACTCCACCTAGTGTTGAAGCCGCTATTTTTTTTGTTCAAACTCCAATAACTTCTTCATACTAATTCAGAATCCGGTGAGACTTTGACCAATTAACTCCCACCTAAATTACGGATAATATGGAACACTCGGATACTTCATCTTGTGAACGCACACTGTAGTTCTCCATGGGCACTGATAGTTGTACTTAGAAAATAAAGGGATACCCCCATATTTGAACTCCGCTTAGTGCAGAAGCCGCTATTTTTTTTGTTCAGACTGCAATATTTTCTTCATACTGACTCGGAATCCGGCGAGACTTCGACAGATTAACTCCTACCTAAAATACGGACAATATGAAACACTCGGATACTTCATCTTGTGAACGTACACTGTAGTTCTCCATGGGGACTGACAGTTGTACTTAGAAAATAATAGGCTACCACATCCCCATATTTGAACTCCGTCTAGTGCAGAAACCGCTATTTTTTTGTTCAAACTGCAATAACTTCTTCATACTAATTCAGAATCCGATGAGACTTCGACCAATTAACTCCCACCTAAATTACGGACAATATGGAACACTCGGATACTTCATTTTGTGAACACACACTGTAGTTCTCCATGGGCACTGACAGTTGTACTTAGAAAATAATAGGATACCACATCCCCATATTTGAACTCCGCCTAGTGCAGAAGCCGCTATTTTTTTTGTTCAAACTGCAATAACTTCTTCATACCAATTCAGAATCCGGTGAGACTTCGACCAATTAACTCCCACCTAAATTACGGACAATATGGAACACTCGGATAATTCATCTTGTGAACGCACACTGTAGTTCTCCATTGGCAATGACAGTTGTACTTAGAAAATAACAGGATACCACATCCCCATATTTGAACTCCGCCTAGTGTAGAAGCCGCTATTTTTTTTGTTTAGACTGCAATATTTTCTTCATACTATCTCGGAATCCGGCGAGACTTCGACCGATTAACTCCCACCTAAATTACGGACAATATGAAACACTCGATTACTTCATCTTGTGAACGTACACTGTAGTTCTCTTGGGGACTGACAGTTGTACTTAGAAAATAACAGGCTACCACATCCCCATATTTGAACTCCGCCTAGTGTATAAGCCTCTATTTTTTTTGTTCAGACTGCAATATTTTCTTCATACTGACTCGGAATCCGGCGAGACTTCGACCGATTAACTCCTACCTAAATTACGGACAATATGAAACACTCGGATACTTCATCTTGTGAACGTACACTGTAGTACTCCATGGGGACTGACAGTTGTACTTAGAAAATAACAGGCTACCACATCACCATATTTGAACTCCGCCTAGTGTAGAAGCCGCTATTTTTTTTGTTCAAACTCCAATAACTTCTTCATTCTAATTCAGAATCCGGTGAGACTTCGACCAATTAACTCCCACCTAAATTACGGACAATATGGAACACTCGGATATTTTATCTTGTGAACGCACACTGTAGTTCTCCATGGGCACTGACAGTTGTACTTTGAAAATAACAGGATACCACATCCCCATATTTGAACTCCGCCTAGTGCAGAAGCCGATATTTTTTTTGTTCAGACTGCAATGTTTTCTTCATACTAACTCGGAATCCGGCGAGACTTCGACCGATTAACTCCAACCTAAATTACGAACAATATGAAACACTCAGATACTTCATCTTGTGAACTTACACTGTAGTTCTCCATGGGGACTGACTGTTGTACTTAGAAAATAACAGACTACTACATCTCCATATTTGAACTCCGCCTAGTGCAGAAGCCGCTATTTTTTTTGTTCAAACTGCAATAACTTCTTCATACTAATTCAGAATCCGGTGAGACTTCGACCAATTAACTCCCACCTAAATTACGGACATTATGGAACACTCGGATATTTCATCTTGTGAACGCACACTATAGTTCTCCATGGGTACTGGCAGTTGTACTTAGAAAATAACAGGATTCCACATCCTCATATTTGAACTCCGCCTAGTGTAGAAGCAGCTATTGTTTTTGTTCAGACTGCAATATTTTCTTCATACAAACTCGGAATCCGGCGAGACTTCGACTGATTAACTCCCACCTAAATTACGGACAATATGAAATACTCTGATACTTCATCTTGTGAACGTACAATGTAATTCTCCATGGGGACTGACTGTTGTACTTAGAAAATAACAGGCTACCACATCCCCATATTTGAACTCCACCTAGTGTAGAAGCCGCTATTTTTTTTGTTCAAACTGCAATAACTTCTTCATACTAATTCAGAATCCAGTGAGACTTCGACCAATTAACTCCCACCTAAATTACGGACAATATGGAACACTCGGATACTTCATCTTGTGAACGCACATTGTAGTTCTCCATTGGCACTGACAGTTGTACTTAGAAAATAACAGGATACCACATCCCCATATTTGAACTCCGCCTAGTGCAGAAGCCGGTATTTTTTTTGTTCAGACTGCAATATTTTCTTCATACTAACTCGGAATCCGGCGAGACTTCGACCGATTAACTCCCACCTAAATTACGGACAATATGAAACACTCGGAGACTTCATCTTGTGAACGTACACTGTAGTTCTCCATGGGGACTGACAGTTGTACTTAGAAAATAACAGGCTACCACTTCCCCATATTTGAACTCCGCCTAGTGCAGAAGCCGCTATTTTTTTTGTTCAAACTGCAATAACTTCTTCATACTAATTCAGAATCCGGTGAGACTTCGACCTATTAACTCCCACCTAAATTACGGACAATATGGAACACTCGGATATTTCATCTTGTGAACGCACACTGTAGTTCTCCATGGGCACTGATAGTTGTACTTAGAAAATAACGGGATACCCCCATATTTGAACTCCGCCTAGTGCAGAAGCCGCTATTTTTTTTGTTTAGACTGCAATAATTTCTTCATACTGACTCGGAATCCGGCGAGACTTCAACCGATTAACTCCCACCTAAATTACGGACAATATGAAACACTCGGATACTTCATCTTGTGAACGTACACTGTAGTTCTCCATGGGGACTGACAGTTGTACTTAGAAAATAACAGGCTACCATTTCCCCATATTTGAACTCCGCCTAGTGAAGAAGCCGTTATTATTTTTGTTCAAACTCCAATAACTTCTTCATACTAATTCAGAATCCGGTGAGACTTCGACCAATTAACTTCCACCTAAATTACGGACAAAATGGAACACTCGGATACTTCATCTTTTGAACGCACACTATAGTTCTCCATGGGCCCTGATGGTTGTACTTAGAAAATAACAGGATAACCCCATATTTGAACTCCGCCTAGTGCAGAAGCCGCTATTTTTTTTTGTTCAGACTGCAATATTTTCTTCATACTGACTCGGAATCCGGCGAGACTTCGACCGATTAACTCCTACCTAAATTACGGACAATATGGAACACTCGGATACTTTATTTTATGAACACACACTGTAGTTCTCCATGGGCACTGATAGTTGTATTTTGAAAATAACAGGATACCACATCCCCATATTTGAACTCCGCCTAGTGCAGAAGCCATTTTTTTTTGTTCAGACTGCTATATTTTCTTCATACTAACTCGAAATCCGGCGAGACTTCGACCGATTAACTCCCACCTAAATTACGGACAATATAAAACACTCGATCACTTCATCTTGTGAACGTACACTGTAGTTCTCTTGGGGACTGACAGTTGTACTTAGAAAATAACAGGCTACCACATCCCCATTTTTGAACTCCGCCTAGTGCAGAAGCCGCTATTTTTTTTGTTCAAACTGCAATAACTTCTTCATACTAATTCAGAATCCGGTGAGACTTCGACCAATTAACTTCCACCTAAATTACGGACAATATGGAACACTCGGATACTTCATCTTGTGAACGCACACTGTAGTTCTCCATGGGCACTGATAGTTGTACTTAGAAAATAACGGGATACCCCCATATTTGAACTCCGCCTAGTGTAGAAGCCGCTATTTTTTTTGTTCAGACTGCAATAATTTCTTCATACTAACTCGAAATCCGGCGAGACTTCGACCGATTAACTCCCACCTAAATTACGGACAATATGAAACACTCGGATACTTCATCTTGTGAACATACACTGTAGTTCTCCATGGGGACTGACAGTTGTACTTAGAAAATAACAGGCTACCGCTTTCCCATATTTGAACTCCGCCTAGTGCAGAAGCCGCTATTTTTTTTGTTCAAACTGCAATAACTTCTTCATACTAATTCAGAATCCGGCGAGACTTCGACCAATTAACTCCCACCTAAATTACGGACAATATGGAACACTCGGATACTTCATCTTGTGAACGCACACTGTAGTTCTCCATGGGCACTGATAGTTGTACTAAGAAAATAACGGGATACCCCCATATTTGAACTCCGCCTAGTGCAGAAGCCGCTATTTTTTTTGTTCAGACTGCAATATTTTCTTCATACTGACTCGGAATCCGGCGAGACTTCGACCGATTAACTCCTACCTAAATTACGGACAATATGAAACACTCGGATACTTCATCTTGTGAACGTACACTGTAGTACTCCATGGGGACTGACAGTTGTACTTAGAAAATAACAGGCTACCACATCCCCATATTTGAACTCCGCCTAGTGTAGAAGCCGCTATTTTTTTTGTTCAAACTCCAATAACTTCTTCATTCTAATTTAGAATCCGGTGAGACTTCGACCAATTAACTCCCACCTAAATTACGGACAATATGGAACACTCGGATACTATCTTGTGAACGCACACTGTAGTTCTCCATGGGCATTGACAGTTGTACTTTGAAAATAACAGGATACCACATCCCCATATTTGAACTCCGCCTAGTGCAGAAGCCATATTTTTTTTGTTCAGACTGCAATGTTTTCTTCATACTAACTCGGAATTCAGCGAGACTTCGACCGATTAACTCCAACCTAAATTACGAACAATATGAAACACTCAGATACTTCATCTTGTGAACTTACATTGTAGTTCTCCATGGAGACTGACTGTTGTACTTAGAAAATAACAGACTACTACATCTCCATATTTGAACTCCGCCTAGTGCAGAAGCCGCTATTTTTTTTGTTCAAACTGCAATAACTTCTTCATACTAATTCAGAATCCGGTGAGACTTCGACCAATTAACTCCCACCTAAATTACGGACATTATGGAACACTCGGATATTTCATCTTGTGAACGCACAGTATAGTTCTCCATGGGTACTGACAGTTGTACTTAGAAAATAACAGGATTCCACATCCTCATATTTGAACTCCGCCTAGTGTAGAAGCAGCTATTGTTTTTGTTCAGACTGCAATATTTTCTTCATACTAACTCGGAATCCGGCGAGACTTCGACTGATTAACTCCCACCTAAATTACAGACAATATGAAATACTCGGATACTTCATCTTGTGAACGTACAATGTAATTCTCCATGGGGACTGACTGTTGTACTTAGAAAATAACAGGCTACCACATCCCCATATTTGAACTCCAGCTAGTGTAGAAGCCGCTATTTTTTTTTGTTCAAACTGCAATAACTTCTTCATACTAATTCAGAATCCAGTGAGACTTCGACCAATTAACTCCCACCTAAATTACGGACAATATGGAACACTCGGATACTTCATCTTGTGAACGCACATTGTAGTTCTCCATTGGCACTGACAGTTGTACTTAGAAAATAACAGGATACCACATCCCCATATTTGAACTCCGCCTAGTGCAGAAGCCGCTATTTTTTTTGTTCAGACTGCAATATTTTCTTCATACTAACTCGGAATCCGGCGAGACTTCGACCGATTAACTCCCACCTAAATTACGGACAATATGAAACACTCGGAGACTTCATCTTGTGAACGTACACTGTAGTTCTCCATGGAGACTGACAGTTGTACTTAGAAAATAACAGGCTACCACTTCCCCATATTTGAACTCCGCCTAGTGCAGAAGCCGCTATTTTTTTTGTTCAAACTGCAATAACTTCTTCATACTAATTCAGAATCCGGTGAGACTTTGACCAATTATCTCCCACCTAAATTACGGACAATATGGAACACTTGGATACTTCATCTTGTGAACGCACACTGTAGTTCTCCATGGGCACTGATAGTTGTACTTATAAAATTACAGGATACCCCCATATTTGAACTCCGCCTAGTGTAGAAGCCGCTATTTTTTTTGTTCAAACTGCAATATTTTCTTCATACTGACTCGGAATCCGGCGAGACTTCGACCGATCAACTCCTACCTAAATTACGGACAATATGAAACACTCGGATACTTCATCTTGTGAACGTACACTGTAGTTCTCCATGGGGACTGACAGTTGTACTTAGAAAATAACAGGCTACCACATCCCCATATTTGAACTCCGCCTAGTGTAAAAGCCGCTATTTTTTTTGTTCAAACTCCAATAACTTCTTCATACTAATTCAGAATCCGGTGAGACTTCGACCAATTAACTCCCACCTAAATTACGGACAATATGGAACACTCGGAAACTTCATCTTGTGAACGCACACTGTAGTTCTCCATGTAGACTGACAGTTGTACTTAGAAAATACTAGGCTACCACATCCCCATATTTGAACTCCGTCTAGTGCAGAAGCCGCTATTTTTTTGTTCAAACTGCAATAACTTCTTCATACTGATTCAGAATCCGGTGAGACTTCGACCAATTAACTCCCACCTAAATTACGGACAATATGGAACACTCGTATAATTTATCTTGTGAACGCACACTGTAGTTCTCCATTGGCACTGACAGTTGTACTTAGAAAATTACAGGATACCACATCCCCATATTTGAACTCCGCCTAGTGCAGAAGCCGCTATTTCTTTTGTTTATACTGCAATATTTTTTTCATACTAACTCGGAATCCGGCGAGACTTCGACCGATTAACTCCCACCTAAATTACGGACTATATGAAACACTCGGATACTTCATCTTGTGAACGTACACTGTAGTTCCCCATGGGGACTGACAGTTGTACTTAGAAAATAACAGGCTACCATTTTCCCATATTTGAACTACGCCTAGTGTAGAAACCGCTATTTTTTTTGTTCAAACTGCAATAACTTCTTCATACTAATTCAGAATCCGGTGAGACTTCGACCAATTAACTCCCACCTAAATTACGGACAATATGGAACACTCGGATACTTCATCTTGTGAACGCACACTGTAGTTCTCTATGTAGACTGACAATTGTACTTAGAAAATACTAGGCTACCACATCCCCATATTTGAACTCCGTCTAGTGCAGAAGCCGCTTTTTTTTTGTTCAAACTGAAATAACTTCTTCATACTAATTCAGAATCCGGTGAGACTTCGACCAATTAACTCCCACCTAAATTACGGACAATATGTAACACTCGGATACTTCATTTTGTGAACACACACTGTAGTTCTCCATGGGCACTGACAGTTGTATTTAGAAAATAACAGGATACCACATCCCCATATTTGAACTCCGCCTAGTGCAGAAGCCGCTATTTTTTTTGTTCAAACTGCAATAACTTCTTCATACTAATTCAGAATCCGGTGAGACTTCGACCAATTAACTCCCACCTAAATTACGGACAATATGAAACACTCGGATACTTCATCTTGTGAACGCACACTGTAGTTCTCCATGGGCACTGATAATTGTACTTAGAATATAACGGGATACCCCCATATTTGAACTCCGCATAGTGCAGAAGCCGCTATTTTTTTGTTCAGACTGCAATAATTTCTTCATACTAACTCGGAATCCGACGAGACTTCGACCGATTAACTCCCATCTAAATTACGGATAATATGAAACACTCGGATACTTCATCTTGTGAACGTACACTGTAGTTCTCCATGGGGACTGACAGTTGTACTTAGAAAATAACAAGCTACCACATCCCCATATTTGAACTCCGTCTAGCGCAGAAGTCGCTATTTTTTTGTTCAAATTGCAATAACTTCTTCATACTAATTCAGAATCCGGTGAGACTTCGACCAATTAACTCCCACCTAAATTACGGACAATATGGAGCACTCGGATACTTCATCTTGTGAACGCACACTGTAGTTCTCCATGGGCACTGATAGTTGTACTTAGAAAATAACAGGATACCCCCATATTTGAACTCCGCCTAGTGTAGAAGCCGCTATTTTTTTTCTTCAGACTGCAATAATTTCTTCATACCGACTCGGAATCCGACGAGACTTCGACCGATTAACTCCTATCTAAATTACGGACAATATGAAACACTCGGATACTTCATCTTGTGAAAGTACACTGTAGTTCTCCATGGGGACTGACAGTTGTACTTAGAAAATAACAGGCTACTACATCCACATATTTGAACTCCGCCTAGTGTAGAAGCCGCTATTTTTTTTGTTCAAACTACAATAACTTCTTCATACTAATTCAGAATCCGGTGAGACTTTGACCAATTAACTCCCACCTAAATTACGGACAATATGTAACACTCGGATACTTCATCTTGTGAACGCACACTGTAGTTCTCCATGGGCACTGATAGTTGTACTTAGAAAATAACGGGATACCCCCATATTTGAACTCTGCCTAGTGCAGAAGCCGCTATTTTTATTGTTCAGACTGCAATATTTTCTTCATACTGACTCGGAATCCGGCGAGACTTCGACAGATTAACTCCTACCTAAATTACGGACAATATGAAACACTCGGATACTTCATCTTGTGAACGTACACTGTAGTTCTCCATGGGGACTGACAGTTGTACTTAGAAAATAATAGGCTACCACATCCCCATATTTGAACTCCGTCTAGTGCAGAAACCGCTATTTTTTTGTTCAAACTGCAATAACTTCTTCATACTAATTCAGAATCAGGTGAGACTTCGACCAATTAACTCCCACCTAAATTACGGACAATATGGAACACTCGGATACTTCATTTTGTGAACACACACTGTAGTTCTCCATGGGCACTGACAGTTGTACTTAGAAAATAACAGGATACCACATCCCCATATTTGAACTCCGCCTAGTGCAGAAGCCGCTATTTTTTTTGTTCAAACTGCAATAACTTCTTCATACCAATTCAGAATCCGGTGAGACTTCGACCAATTAACTCCCACCTAAATTACGGACAATATGGAACACTCAGATAATTCATCTTGTGAACGCACACTGTAGTTCTCCATTGGCACTGACAGTTGTACTTAGAAAATAACAGGATACCACATCCCCATATTTGAACTCCGCCTAGTGTAGAAGCCGCTATTTTTTTTTGTTTAGGCTGCAATATTTTCTTCATACTATCTCGGAATCCGGCGAGACTTCGACCGATTAACTCCCACCTAAATTACGGACAATATGAAACACTCGGATAATTCATCTTGTGAATGTACACTGTAGTTCTCCATGGGGACTGACAATTGTACTTAGAAAATAACAGGCTACCATTTTCCCATATTTGAACTACGCCTAGTGTAGAAGCCGTTATTTTTTTTGTTCAAACTGCAATAGCTTCTTCATACTAATTCAGAATCCGGTGAGACTTCGACCAATTAACTCCCACCTAAATTACGGACAATATGGAACACTCGGATACTTCATCTTGTGAACGCACATTGTAGTTCTCCATGGACACTAAAATTTGTACTTAGAAAATAACGGGATACCCCCATATTTGAACTCTGCCTAGTGCACAAGGCTCTATTTTTTTTGTTCAGACTGCAATAATTTCTTCATACTGACTCGGAATCCGGCGAGACTTCGACCGATTAACTCCCACCTAAATTACGGACAATATGAAACACTCGGATACTTCATCTTGTGAACGTACACTGTAGTTCTCCATGGGGACTGACAGTTGTACTTAGAAAATAACAGGCTACCACTTTCCCATATTTGAACTCCGCCTAGTGCAGAAGCCGCTATTTTTTTTGTTCAAACTGCAATAACTTCTTCATAATAATTCAGAATCCGGTGAGACTTCGATCAATTAAGTCCCACCTAAATTACAGACAATATGGAGCACTCGGATACTTCATCTTGTGAACGCACACTGTAGTTCTCCATGGGCACTGATAGTTGTACTTAGAAAATAATAGGATACCCCCATATTTGAACTCCGCCTAGTGCACAAGCCGCTATTTTTTTTGTTCAGACTGTAATATTTTCTTCATACTAACTCGGAATCCGGCGAGACTTCGACCGATTAACTCACACTTAAATTACGGACAATATGAAACACTCGGATACTTCATCTTGTGAACGTACACTGTAGTTCTCCATGGGGACTGACAGTTGTACTTAGAAAATAACAAGCTACCACATCCCCATATTTGAACTCCGTCTAGCGCAGAAGTCGCTATTTTTTTGTTCAAATTGCAATAACTTCTTCATACTAATTCAGAATCCGGTGAGACTTCAACCAATTAACTCCCACCTAAATTACGGACAATATGGAGCACTCGGATACTTCATCTTGTGAACGCACACTGTAGTTCTCCATGGGCACTGATAGTTGTACTTAGAAAATAACAGGATACCCCCATATTTGAACTCCGCCTAGTGTAGAAGCCGCTATTTTTTTTCTTCAGACTGCAATAATTTCTTCATACCGACTCGGAATCCGACGAGACTTCGACCGATTAACTCCTATCTAAATTACGGACAATATGAAACACTCGGATACTTCATCTTGTGAAAGTACACTGTAGTTCTCCATGGGGACTGACAGTTGTACTTAGAAAATAACAGGCTACTACATCCACATATTTGAACTCCGCCTAGTGTAGAAGCCGCTATTTTTTTTGTTCAAACTCCAATAACTTCTTCATACTAATTCAGAATCCGGTGAGACTTTGACCAATTAACTCCCACCTAAATTACGGACAATATGTAACACTCGGATACTTCATCTTGTGAACGCACACTGTAGTTCTCCATGGGCACTGATAGTTGTACTTAGAAAATAACAGGATACCCCTATATTTGAACTCCGCCTAGTGTAGAAGCCGCTATTTTTTTTGTTCAGACTGCAATATTTTCTTCATACTGACTCGGAATCCGGCGAGACTTCGACCGATTAACTCCTACCTAAATTACGGACAATATGAAACACTCGGATACTTCATCTTGTGAACGTACACTGTAGTACTCCATGGGGACTGACAGTTGTACTTAGAAAATAATAGGCTACCACATCCCCATATTTGAACTCCGTCTAGTGCAGAAACCGCTATTTTTTTGTTCAAACTGCAATAACTTCTTCATACTAATTCAGAATCAGGTGAGACTTCGACCAATTAACTCCCACCTAAATTACGGACAATATGGAACACTCGGATACTTCATTTTGTGAACACACACTGTAGTTCTCCATGGGCACTGACAGTTGTACTTAGAAAATAACAGGATACCACATCCCCATATTTGAACTCCGCCTAGTGCAGAAGCCGCTATTTTTTTTGTTCAAACTGCAATAACTTCTTCATACTAATTCAGAATCCGGTGAGACTTCGACCAATTAACTCCCACCTAAATTACGGACAATATGGAACATTAGGATACTTCATCTTGTGAACGCACACTGTAGTTCTCCATGGGCACTGATAGTAGTACTTAGAAAATAACGGGATACCCCCATATTTGAACTCCGCCTAGTGCAGAAGCCGATATTTTTTTGTTCAGACTGCAATAATTTCTTCAAACTGACTCGGAATCCGGCGAGACTTCGACCGATTAACTCCCACCTAAATTACGGACAATATGAAACACTCAGATACTTCATCTTGTGAACGTACACTGTAGTTCTCCATGGGGACTGACAGTTGTACTTAGAAAATAACAAGCTACCACATCCCTATATTTGAACTCCGCCTAGTGCAGAAGCCGCTATTTTTTTTGTTCAAACTGCAATATTTTCTTCATACTAACTCGGAATCCGACGAGACTTCGACCGATTAACTCTCACCTAAATTACGGACAATATGAAACACTCGGATTCTTCATCTTGTGGACGTACAATGTAATTCTCCATGGGGACTGACTGTTGTACTTAGAAAATAACTGGCTACCACATCCCCATATTTGAACTCCGCCTAGTGCAGAAGCCGCTATTTTTTTTGTTCAAACTGCAATAACTTCTTCATACTAATTCAGAATCCGGTGAGACTTCGACCAATTAACTCCCACCTAAATTACGGACAATATGGAACATTAGGATACTTCATCTTGTGAACGCACACTGTAGTTCTCCATGGGCACTGATAGTAGTACTTAGAAAATAACGGGATACCCCCATATTTGAACTCCGCCTAGTGCAGAAGCCGATATTTTTTTGTTCAGACTGCAATAATTTCTTCAAACTGACTCGGAATCCGGCGAGACTTCGACCGATTAACTCCCACCTAAATTACGGACAATATGAAACACTCAGATACTTCATCTTGTGAACGTACACTGTAGTTCTCCATGGGGACTGACAGTTGTACTTAGAAAATAACAAGCTACCACATCCCTATATTTGAACTCCGCCTAGTGCAGAAGCCGCTATTTTTTTTGTTCAAACTGCAATATTTTCTTCATACTAACTCGGAATCCGACGAGACTTCGACCGATTAACTCTCACCTAAATTACGGACAATATGAAACACTCGGATTCTTCATCTTGTGGACGTACAATGTAATTCTCCATGGGGACTGACTGTTGTACTTAGAAAATAACAGGATACCACATCCCCATATTTGAACTCCGCCTAGTGCAGAAGCCGCTATTTTTTTTGTTCAAACTGCAATAACTTCTTCATACTAATTCAGAATCCGGTGAGACTTCGACCAATTAACTCCCACCTAAATTACGGACAATATGGAACACTCGGATACTTCATCTTGTGAACGCACACTGTAGTTCTCCATGGGCACTGATAATTGTACTTAGAATATAACGGGATACCCCCATATTTGAACTCCGCATAGTGCAGAAGCCGCTATTTTTTTGTTCAGACTGCAATAATTTCTTCATACTAACTCGGAATCCGACGAGACTTCGACCGATTAACTCCCATCTAAATTACGGATAATATGAAACACTCGGATACTTCATCTTGTGAAAGCACACTGTAGTTCTCCATGGGGACTGACAGTTGTACTTAGAAAATAACAGGCTACCACTTCCCCATATTTAAACTCCGCCTAGTGTAGAAGCCACTATTTTTTTTGTTCAAACTACAATAACTTCTTCATACTAATTCAGAATCCGGTGAGACTTTGACCAATTAACTCCCACCTAAATTACGGATAATATGGAACACTCAGATACTTCATCTTGTGAACGCACACTGTAGTTCTCCATGGGCACTGATAGTTGTACTTAGAAAATAACGGGATACCCCCATATTTGAACTCTGCCTAGTGCAGAAGCCGCTATTTTTATTGTTCAGACTGCAATATTTTCTTCATACTGACTCGGAATCCGGCGAGACTTCGACAGATTAACTCCTACCTAAATTACGGACAATATGAAACACTCGGATACTTCATCTTGTGAACGTACACTGTAGTTCTCCATAGGGACTGACAGTTGTACTTAGAAAATAATAGGCTACCACATCCCCATATTTGAACTCCGTCTAGTGCAGAAACCGCTATTTTTTTGTTCAAACTGCAATAACTTCTTCATACTAATTCAGAATCCGGTGAGACTTCAACCAATTAACTCCCACCTAAATTACGGACAATATGGAACACTCGGATACTTCATTTTGTGAACACACACTGTAGTTCTCCATGGGCACTGACAGTTGTACTTAGAAAATAACAGGATACCACATCCCCATATTTGAACTCCGCCTAGTGCAGAAGCCGCTATTTTTTTTGTTCAAACTGCAATAACTTCTTCATACCAATTCAGAATCCGGTGAGACTTCGACCAATTAACTCCCACCTAAATTACGGACAATATGGAACACTCAGATAATTCATCTTGTGAACGCACACTGTAGTTCTCCATTGGCACTGACAGTTGTACTTAGAAAATAACAGGATACCACATCCCCATATTTGAACTCCGCCTAGTGTAGAAGCCGCTATTTTTTTTGTTTAGGCTGCAATATTTTCTTCATACTATCTCGGAATCCGGCGAGACTTCGACCGATTAACTCCCACCTAAATTACGGACAATATGAAACACTCGGATAATTCATCTTGTGAATGTACACTGTAGTTCTCCATGGGGACTGACAATTGTACTTAGAAAATAACAGGCTACCATTTTCCCATATTTGAACTACGCCTAGTGTAGAAGCCGTTATTTTTTTTGTTCAAACTGCAATAGCTTCTTCATACTAATTCAGAATCCGGTGAGACTTCGACCAATTAACTCCCACCTAAATTACGGACAATATGGAACACTCGGATACTTCATCTTGTGAACGCACATTGTAGTTCTCCATGGACACTAAAATTTGTACTTAGAAAATAACGGGATACCCCCATATTTGAACTCTGCCTAGTGCACAAGGCTCTATTTTTTTTGTTCAGACTGCAATAATTTCTTCATACTGACTCGGAATCCGGCGAGACTTCGACCGATTAACTCCCACCTAAATTACGGACAATATGAAACACTCGGATACTTCATCTTGTGAACGTACACTGTAGTTCTCCATGGGGACTGACAGTTGTACTTAGAAAATAACAGGCTACCACTTTCCCATATTTGAACTCCGCCTAGTGCAGAAGCCGCTATTTTTTTTGTTCAAACTGCAATAACTTCTTCATAATAATTCAGAATCCGGTGAGACTTCGACCAATTAAGTCCCACCTAAATTACAGACAATATGGAGCACTCGGATACTTCATCTTGTGAACGCACACTGTAGTTCTCCATGGGCACTGATAGTTGTACTTAGAAAATAATAGGATACCCCCATATTTGAACTCCGCCTAGTGCACAAGCCGCTATTTTTTTTGTTCAGACTGTAATATTTTCTTCATACTAACTCGGAATCCGGCGAGACTTCGACCGATTAACTCACACTTAAATTACGGACAATATGAAACACTCGGATACTTCATCTTGTGAACGTACACTGTAGTTCTCCATGGGGACTGACAGTTGTACTTAGAAAATAACAAGCTACCACATCCCCATATTTGAACTCCGTCTAGCGCAGAAGTCGCTATTTTTTTGTTCAAATTGCAATAACTTCTTCATACTAATTCAGAATCCGGTGAGACTTCGACCAATTAACTCCCACCTAAATTACGGACAATATGGAGCACTCGGATACTTCATCTTGTGAACGCACACTGTAGTTCTCCATGGGCACTGATAGTTGTACTTAGAAAATAACAGGATACCCCCATATTTGAACTCCGCCTAGTGTAGAAGCCGCTATTTTTTTTCTTCAGACTGCAATAATTTCTTCATACCGACTCGGAATCCGACGAGACTTCGACCGATTAACTCCTATCTAAATTACGGACAATATGAAACACTCGGATACTTCATCTTGTGAAAGTACACTGTAGTTCTCCATGGGGACTGACAGTTGTACTTAGAAAATAACAGGCTACTACATCCACATATTTGAACTCCGCCTAGTGTAGAAGCCGCTATTTTTTTTGTTCAAACTCCAATAACTTCTTCATACTAATTCAGAATCCGGTGAGACTTTGACCAATTAACTCCCACCTAAATTACGGACAATATGTAACACTCGGATACTTCATCTTGTGAACGCACACTGTAGTTCTCCATGGGCACTGATAGTTGTACTTAGAAAATAACAGGATACCCCTATATTTGAACTCCGCCTAGTGTAGAAGCCGCTATTTTTTTTGTTCAGACTGCAATATTTTCTTCATACTGACTCGGAATCCGGCGAGACTTCGACCGATTAACTCCTACCTAAATTACGGACAATATGAAACACTCGGATACTTCATCTTGTGAACGTACACTGTAGTACTCCATGGGGACTGACAGTTGTACTTAGAAAATAATAGGCTACCACATCCCCATATTTGAACTCCGTCTAGTGCAGAAACCGCTATTTTTTTGTTCAAACTGCAATAACTTCTTCATACTAATTCAGAATCAGGTGAGACTTCGACCAATTAACTCCTACCTAAATTACGGACAATATGGAACACTCGGATACTTCATTTTGTGAACACACACTGTAGTTCTCCATGGGCACTGACAGTTGTACTTAGAAAATAACAGGATACCACATCCCCATATTTGAACTCCGCCTAGTGCAGAAGCCGCTATTTTTTTTGTTCAAACTGCAATAACTTCTTCATACTAATTCAGAATCCGGTGAGACTTCGACCAATTAACTCCCACCTAAATTACGGACAATATGGAACATTAGGATACTTCATCTTGTGAACGCACACTGTAGTTCTCCATGGGCACTGATAGTAGTACTTAGAAAATAACGGGATACCCCCATATTTGAACTCCGCCTATTGCAGAAGCCGATATTTTTTGTTCAGACTGCAATAATTTCTTCAAACTGACTCGGAATCCGGCGAGACTTCGACCGATTAACTCCCACCTAAATTACGGACAATATGAAACACTCAGATACTTCATCTTGTGAACGTACACTGTAGTTCTCCATGGGGACTGACAGTTGTACTTAGAAAATAACAAGCTACCACATCCCTATATTTGAACTCCGCCTAGTGCAGAAGCCGCTATTTTTTTTGTTCAAACTGCAATATTTTCTTCATACTAACTCGGAATCCGACGAGACTTCGACCGATTAACTCTCACCTAAATTACGGACAATATGAAACACTCGGATTCTTCATCTTGTGGACGTACAATGTAATTCTCCATGGGGACTGACTGTTGTACTTAGAAAATAACTGGCTACCACATCCCCATATTTGAACTCCGCCTAGTGCAGAAGCCGCTATTTTTTTTGTTCAAACTGCAATAACTTCTTCATACTAATTCAGAATC
This sequence comes from Allium fistulosum, assembly GCA_030737815.1. Lineage (NCBI taxonomy): Eukaryota > Viridiplantae > Streptophyta > Magnoliopsida > Asparagales > Amaryllidaceae > Allium > Allium fistulosum. The sequence continues at coordinate 1,180,483,052 of CM060903.1, forward strand.
CGGTGAGACTTCGACCAATTAACTCCCACCTAAATTACGGACAATATGGAACACTCGGATACTTCATCTTGTGAACGCACATTGTAGTTCTCCATTGGCATTGACAGTTGTACTTAGACAATAACAGGATACCACATCCCCATATTTGAACTCCGCCTACTGCAGAAGCCGCTATTTTTTTTGTTTAGACTGCAATATTTTCTTCATACTAACTCGGAATCCGGCGAGACTTCGACCGATTAACTCCCACCTAAATTACGGACAATATGAAACACTCGGATACTTCATCTTGTGAACATACACTGTACTTCTCCATGGGGACTGACAGTTGTACTTAGAAAATAACAGGCTACCACTTCCCCATATTTGAACTCCGCCTAGTGCAGAAGCCGCTATTTTTTTTGTTCAAACTAAAATAACTTCTTCATACTAATTCAGAATCCGGTGAGACTTCGACCAATTAACTCCCACCTAAATTACAGACAATATGGAACACTCGGATACTTCATCTTGTGAACGCACACTGTAGTTCTCCATGGGCACTGATAGTTGTAATTAGAAAATAACGAGATACCTCCATATTTGAACTCCGCCTAGTGCAGAAGCCGCTATTTTTTTGTTCAGACTGCAATAATTTCTTCATACTGACTCGAAATCCGACGACACTTCGACCGATTAACTCCCACCAAAATTACGGACAATATGAAACACTCAGATACTTCATCTTGTGAACGTACACTGTAGTTCTCCATGGGGACTGACAGTTGTACTTAGAAAATAACAGGCTACTACATCCCCATATTTGAACTCCGCCTAGTGTAGAAGCCGCTATTTTTTTGTTCAAACTCCAATAACTTCTTCATACTAATTCAGAATCCGTTGAGACTTCGACCAATTAACTCCCACCTAAATTACGGACAATATGGAACACTCGGATACTTCATCTTGTGAACGTACACTGTAGTTCTCCATGGGGACTGACGGTTGTACTTAGAAAATAACAGGCTACCACATCCCCATATTTGAACTCCGCCTAGTGCAGAAGCCGCAATTTTTTTTGTTCAGACTGCAATATTTTCCTCATACTAACTCGGAAATCGGCGAGACTTCGACCGATTAACTCCCTCCTAAATTACGGACAATATGGAACACTCGGATACTTCATTTTGTGAACGTACACTGTAGTTCTTCATGGGGACTAACAGTTGTACTTAGAAAATAACAGGCTACTACATCCACATATTTGAACTCCGCCTAGTGTAGAAGCCGCTATTTTTTTTGTTCAAACTCCAATAACTTCTTCATACTAATTCAGAATCCGGTGAGACTTTGACCAATTAACTCCCACCTAAATTACGGACAATATGGAACACTCGGATACTTCATCTTGTGAACGCACACTGTAGTTCTCCATGGGCACTGATAGTTGTACTTAGAAAATAACAGGATACCCCTATATTTGAACTCCGCCTAGTGTAGAAGCCGCTATTTTTTTGTTCAGACTGCAATATTTTCTTCATACTGACTCGGAATCCGGCGAGACTTCGACCGATTAACTCCTACCTAAATTACGGACAATATGAAACACTCGGATACTTCATCTTGTGAACGTACACTGTAGTACTCCATGGGGACTGACAGTTGTACTTTGAAAATAATAGGCTACCACATCCCCATATTTGAACTCCGCCTAGTGCAGAAGCCGCTATTTTTTTGTTCAGACTGCAATAATTTCTTCATACTGACTCGAAATCCGACGACACTTCGACCGATTAACTCCCACCAAAATTACGGACAATATGGAACACTCGGATACTTCATCTTGTGAACACACACTGTAGTTCTCCATGGGCACTGACAGTTGCACTTAGAAAATAACAGGATACCACATCCCCATATTTGAACTCCGCCTAGTGCAGAAGCCGCTATTTTTTCTGTTCAAACTGCAATAACTTCTTCATACTAATTCAGAATCCGGTGAGACTTCGACCAATTAACTCCCACCTAAATTACGGACAATATGGAACATTAGGATACTTCATCTTGTGAACGCACACTGTAGTTCTCCATGGGCACTGATAGTAGTACTTAGAAAATAACGGGATACCCCCATATTTGAACTCCGCCTAGTGCAGAAGCCGCTATTTTTTTGTTCAGACTGCAATAATTTCTTCATACTGACTCGGAATCCGGCGAGACTTCGACCGATTAACTCCCACCTAAATTACGGACAATATGAAACACTCGGATACTTCATCTTGTGAACGTACACTGTAGTTCTCCATGGGGACTGACAGTTGTACTTAGAAAATAACAAGCTACCACATCCCTATATTTGAACTCCGCCTAGTGCAGAAGCCGCTATTTTTTTTGTTTAAACTGCAATATTTTCTTCATACTAACACGGAATCCGACGAGACTTCGACCGATTAACTCTCACCTAAATTACGGACAATATGAAACACTCGGATTCTTCATCTTGTGGACGTACAATGTAATTCTCCATGGGGACTGACTGTTGTACTTAGAAAATAACTGGCTACCATATCCCCATATTTGAACTCCGCCTAGTGCAGAAGCCGCTATTTTTTTTGTTCAAACTGCAATAACTTCTTCATATTAATTCAGAATCCGGTGAGACTTCGACCAATTAACTCCCACCTAAATTACGGACAATATGGAACACTCGGATACTTCATCTTGTGAACGCACATTGTAGTTCTCCATTGGCACTGACAGTTGTACTTAGAAAATAACAGGATACCACATCCCCATATTTGAACTCCGCCTACTGCAGAAGCCGCTATTTTTTTTGTTTAGACTGCAATATTTTCTTCATACTAACTCGGAATCCGGCGAGACTTCGACCGATTAACTCCCACCTAAATTACGGACAATATGAAACACTCGGATACTTCATCTTGTGTACATACACTGTACTTCTCCATGGGGACTGACAGTTGTACTTAGAAAATAACAGGCTACCACTTCCCCATATTTGAACTCCGCCTAGTGCAGAAGCCGCTATTTTTTTTGTTCAAACTACAATAACTTCTTCATACTAATTCAGAATCCGGTGAGACTTCGACCAATTAATTCCCACCTAAATTACGGACAATATGGAACACTCGGATACTTCATCTTGTGAACGCACACTGTAGTTCTCCATGGGCACTGATAGTTGTAATTAGAAAATAACGAGATACCTCCATATTTGAACTCCGCCTAGTGTAGAAGCCGCTATTTTTTTGTTCAGACTGCAATAATTTCTTCATACTGACTCGAAATCCGACGACACTTCGACCGATTAACTCCCTCCAAAATTACGGACAATATGAAACACTCGGATACTTCATCTTGTGAACGTACACTGTAGTTCTCCATGGGGACTGACAGTTGTACTTAGAAAATAACAGGCTACTACATCCCCATATTTGAACTCCGCCTAGTGTAGAAGCCGCTATTTTTTTGTTCAAACTCCAATAACTTCTTCATACTAATTCAGAATCCGTTGAGACTTCGACCAATTAACTCCCACCTAAATTACGGACAATATGGAACACTCGGATACTTCATCTTGTGAACGTACACTGTAGTTCTCCATGGGGACTGACGGTTGTACTTAGAAAATAACAGGCTACCACATCCCCATATTTGAACTCCGCCTAGTGCAGAAGCCGCAAATTTTTTTTTTCAGACTGCAATATTTTCCTCATACTAACTCGGAAATAGGCGAGACTTCGACCGATTAACTCCCTCCTAAATTACGGACAATATGGAACACTCGGATACTTCATTTTGTGAACGTACACTGTAGTTCTTCATGGGGACTAACAGTTGTACTAAGAAAATAACAGGATACCACATCCCCATATTTGAACTCCGCCTAGTGCAGAAGCCGCTATTTTTTTGGTTCAAACTGCAATAACTTCTTTATACTAATTCAGAATCCGGTGAGACTTCGACCAATTAACACCCACCTAAATTACGGACAATATGAAACACTCGGATACTTCATCTTGTGAACGCACACTGTAGTTCTCCATTGGCACTGACAGTTGTACTTAGAAAATAACAGGATACCACATCCTCATATTTGAACTCCGCCTAGTGCAGAAGCTGCTATTTTTTTTGTTCAGACTACAATATTTTCTTCATACTAACTCGGAATCCGGCGAGACTTCGACCGATTAACTCCCACCTAAATTACGGACAATATGAAACACTCGGGTACTTCATCTTGTGAACGTACACTGTAGTTCTCCATGTGGACTGACAGTTGTACTTAGAAAATAACAGGCTGCCATTTCCCCATATTTGAACTCCACCTAGTGCTGAAGCCGCTATTTTTTTTGTTCAAACTGCAATAATTTCTTCATACTTATTCAGAATCCGGTGAGACTTCGACAAATAAACTCCCACCTTAATTACAGACAATATGGAACATTAGGGTACTTCATCTTGTGAACGCACACTGTAGTTCTCCATGGGCACTGATAGTTGTACTTAGAAAATAACGGGATACCCCCATATTTGAACTCCGCCTAGTGCAGAAGCCGCTATTTTTTTTGTTCAGACTGCAATAATTTCTTCATACTGACTCGGAATCCGGCGAGACTTCGACCGATTAACTCCCACCTAAATTACGGACAATATGAAACACTCGGATACTTCATCTTGTGAACGTACACTGTAGTTCTCCATGGGGACTGACAGTTATACTTAGAAAATAACAGGCTACCACATCCCCATATTTGAACTCCGCCTAGTGCACAAGCCGCTATTTTTTTTGTTCAAACTCCAATATTTTCTTCATACTAACTCGGAATCCGGCGAGACTTCGACCGATTAACTCCCACCTAAATTACGGACAATATGAAACACTCGGATACTTCATCTTGTGAACGTACACTGTAGTTCTCCATGGGGACTAACAGTTGTACTTAGAAAATAACAGGCTACCACATCCCCATATTTGAACTCCGTCTAGCGCAGAAGTCGCTATTTTTTTGTTCAAAGTGCAATAACTTCTTCATACTAATTCAGAATCCGGTGAGACTTCGACCAATTAACTCCCACCTAAATTACGGACAATATGTAACACTCTGATACTTCATCTTGTGAACGCACACTGTAGTTCTCCATCGGCACTGACAGTTGTACTTAGAAAATAACAGGATACCACATCCCCATATTTGAACTCCGTCTAGTGCAGAAGCCGCAATTTTTTCTGTTTAAACTGCAATATTTTCTTCATACTAACTCGGAATCCGGCGTGACTTCGACCGATTAACTACCACCTAAATTACGAACAATATGAAACACTCGGATACTTCATCTTGTGAACGTACACTGTAGTTCTCCAGGTTGACTGACAGTTTTACTTAGAAAATAACAGGCTACCACATCCCTATATTTGAACTTCGCCTAGTGCAGAAGCCGTTATTTTTTTTGTTCAAACTGCAATAACTTCTTCATACTAATTCAGAATCCGGTGAGACTTCGACCAATTAACTCCCACCTAAATTACGGACAATATGGAACACTCGGATATTTCATCTTGTGAACGCACACTATAGTTCTCCCTGGGCACAGACAGTTGTACTTAGAAAACAACAGGCTACCACATCCTCATATTTGAGCTCCGCCTAGTGCAGAAGCCGCTATTTTTTTTGTTCAAACTGCAATATTTTCTTCATACTAACTCGGAATCCGACGAGACTTCGACCGATTAACTCTCACCTAAATTACGGACAATATGAAACACTCGGATACTTCATCTTGTGAACGTACAATGTAATTCTCCATGGGGACCGACTGTTGTACTTAGAAAATAACTGGCTACCACATCCCCATATTTTAACTCCGCCTAGTGCAGAAGCCGCTATTTTTTTTGTTCAAACTGCAATAACTTCTTCATACTAATTCAGAATCCGGTGAGACTTCAACCAATTAACTCCCACCTAAATTACGGACAATATGGAACACTCGGATACTTCATCTTGTGAACGCACATTGTAGTTCTCCATTGGCACTGACAGTTGTACTTAGAAAATAACAGGATACCACATCTCCATATTTGAACTCCGCCTACTGCAGAAGCCGCTATTTTTTTTGTTCAGACTGCAATATTTTCTTCATACTAACTCGGAATCCGGCGAGACTTCGACCGATTAACTCCCACCTAAATTACGGACAATATGAAACACTCGGATACTTCATCTTGTGAACATACACTGTAGTTCTCCATGGGGACTGACAGTTGTACTTAGAAAATAACAGGCTACCACTTCCCCATATTTGAACTCCGCCTAGTGCAGAAGCCGCTATTTTTTTGTTCAAACTGCAATAACTTCTTCATACTAATTCAGAATCCGGTGAGACTTCGACCAATTAACTCCCATCTAAATTACGGACAATATGGAACACTCGGATACTTCATCTTGTGAACGCACACTGTAGTTCTCCATGGGCACTGATAGTTGTAATTAGAAAATAACGGGATACCCCCATATTTGAACTCCGCCTAGTGCAGAAGCCGCTATTTTTTTTGTTCAGACTGCAATAATTTCTTCATACTGACTCGAAATCCGACGACGCTTCGACCGATTAACTCCCACCTAAATTACGGACAATATGAAACACTCGGATACTTCATCTTGTGAACGTACACTGTACTTCTCCATGGGGACTGACAGTTGTACTTAGAAAATAACAGGCTACTACATCCCCATATTTGAACTCCGCCTAGTGTAGAAGCCGCTATTTTTTTTGTTCAAACTCCAATAACTTCTTCATACTAATTCAGAATCCGTTGAGACTTCGACCAATTAACTCCCACCTAAATTACGGACAATATGGAACACTCGGATACTTCATCTTGTGAACGCACACTGTAGTTCTCCATGGGCACTGATAGTTGTACAAAGAAAATAACAGGATACCCCCATATTTGAACTCCGCCTAGTGCAGAAGCCGCTATTTTTTTTGTTCAGACTGCAATATTTTCTTCATACTAACTCGGAATCCGGCGAGACTTCGACCGATTAACTACCACCTAAATTACGGACAATATGAAACACTCGGTTACTTCATCTTGTGAACGTACACTGTAGTTCTCCATGGGGACTGACGGTTGTACTTAGAAAATAACAGGCTACCACATCCCCATATTTGAACTCCGCCTGGTGCAAAAGCCGCAATTTTTTTTGTTGAAACTGCCTTATTTTCCTCATACTAGCTCGGAAATCGGCGAGATTTCGACCGATTAACTCCCACCTAAATTACGGACAATATGAAACACTCGGATACTTCATTTTGTGAACGTACACTGTAGTTCTCCATGGGGACTGACAGTTGTACTTAGAAAATAACAGGATACCACATCCCCATATTTGAACTCCGCCTAGTGTAGAAGCCGATATTTTTTTGGTTCAAACTGCAATAACTTCTTTATACTAATTCAGAATCCGGTGAGACTTCGACCAATTAACACCCACCTAAATTACAAACAATATGAAACACTCGAATACTTCATCTTGTGAACGCACACTGTAGTTCTCCATTGGCACTGACAGTTGTACTTAGAAAATAACAGGATACCACATCCTCATATTTGAACTCCGCCTAGTGCAGAAGCCGCTATTTTTTTTCTTCAGACTACAATATTTTCTTTATACTAACTCGGAATCCGGCGAGACTTCGACCGATTAACTCCCACCTAAATTACGGACAATATGAAACACTCGGGTACTTCATCTTGTGAACGTACACTGTAGTTCTCCATGTGGACTGACAGTTGTACTTAGAAAATAACAGGCTGCCATTTCCCCATATTTGAACTCCGCCTAGTGCTGAAGCCGCTATTTTTTTTGTTCAAACTGCAATAACTTCTTCATACTTATTCAGAATCCGGTGAGACTTCGACCAATAAACTCCCACCTAAATTACAGACAATATGGAACATTAGGATACTTCATCTTGGGAACGCACACTGTAGTTCTCCATGGGCACTGATAGTTGTACTTAGAAAATAACGGGATACCCCCATATTTGAACTCCGCCTAGTGCAGAAGCCGCTATTTTTTTTGTTCAGACTGCAATAATTTCTTCATACTGACTCGGAATCCGGCGAGACTTCGACCGATTAACTCCCACCTAAATTACGGACAATATGAAACACTCGGATACTTCATCTTGTGAACGTACACTGTAGTTCTCCATGGGGACTGACAGTTGTACTTAGAAAATAACAGGCTACCACTTTCCCATATTTGAACTCCACCTAGTGCAGAAGCCGCTATTTTTTTTGTTCAAACTGCAATAACTTCTTCATAATAATTCAGAATCCGGTGAGACTTCGACCAATTAACTCCCACCTAAATTACGGACAATATGGAGCACTCGGATACTTCATCTTGTGAACGCACACTGTAGTTCTCCATGGGCACTGATAGTTGTACTTAGAAAATAACAGGATACCCCCATATTTGAACTCCGCCTAGTGCACAAGCAGCTATTTTTTTTTGTTCAGACTGTAATATTTTCTTCATACTAACTCGGAATCCGGCGAGACTTCGACCGATTAACTCACACCTAAATTACGGACAATATGAAACACTCGGATACTTCATCTTGTGAACGTACACTGTAGTTCTCCTTGGGAACTGACAGTTGTACTTAGAAAATAACAAGCTACCACATCCCCATATTTGAACTCCGTCTAGCGCAGAAGTCGCTATTTTTTTTGTTCAAACTGCAATAACTTCTTCATACTAATTCAGAATCCGGTGAGACTTCGACCAATTAACTCCCACCTAAATTACGGACAATATGGAGCACTCGGATACTTCATCTTGTGAACGCACACTGTAGTTCTCCATGGGCACTGATAGTTGTACTTAGAAAATAACAGGATACCCCCATATTTGAACTCCGCCTAGTGCAGAAGCCGCTATTTTTTTTGTTCAGACTGCAATAACTTCTTCATACTAATTCAGAATCCGGTGAGACTTCGACCAATTAACTCCCACCTAAATTACGGACAATATGGAACACTCAGATACTTCATTTTGTGAACACACACTGTAGTTCTCCATGGGCACTGACAGTTGTACTTAGAAAATAACAGGATACCACATCCCCATATTTGAACTCCGCCTAGTGCAGAAGCCGCTATTTTTTTTGTTCAAACTGCAATAACTTCTTCATACTAATTCAGAATCCGGTGAGACTTTGACCAATTAACTCCCACGTAAATTACGGACAATATGGAACATTAGGATACTTCATCTTGTGAACGCACACTGTAGTTCTCCATGAGCACTGATAGTAGTACTTAGAAAATAACGGGATACCCCCATATTTGAACTCCGCCTAGTGCAGAAGCCGCTATTTTTTTGTTCAGACTGCAATAATTTCTTCATACTGACTCGGAATTCGGCGAGACTTCGACCGATTAACTCCCACCTAAATTACGGACAATATGAAACACTCGGATACTTCATCTTGTGAACGTACACTGTAGTTCTCCATGGGGACTGACAGTTGTACTTAGAAAATAACAAGCTACCACATCCCTATATTTGAACTCCGCCTAGTGCAGAAGCCGCTATTTTTTTTGTTCAAACTGCAATATTTTCTTCATACTAACTCGGAATCCGACGAGACTTCGACCGATTAACTCTCACCTAAATTACGGACAATATGAAACACTCGGATTCTTCATCTTGTGAACGTACAATGTAATTCTCCATGGGGACTGACTGTTGTACTTAGAAAATAACTGGCTACCACATCCCCATATTTGAACTCCGCCTAGTGCAGAAGCCGCTATTTTTTTTGTTCAAACTGCAATAACTTCTTCATACTAATTCAGAATCCGGTGAGACTTCGACCAATTAACTCCCACCTAAATTACGGACAATATGGAACACTCGGATACTTCATCTTGTGAACGCACATTGTAGTTCTCCATTGGCACTGACAGTTGTACTTAGAAAATAACAGGATACCACGTCCCCATATTTGAACTCCGCCTACTGCAGAAGCCGCTATTTTTTTTGTTCAGACTGCAATATTTTCTTCATACTAACTCGGAATCCGGTGAGACTTCGACCGATTAACTCCCACCTAAATTACGGACAATATGAAACACTCGGATACTTCATCTTGTGAACATACACTGTACTTCTCCATGGGGACTGACAGTTGTACTTAGAAAATAACAGGCTACCACTTCCCCATATTAGAACTCCGCCTAGTGCAGAAGCCGCTATTTTTTTTCTTCAAACTGCAATAACTTCTTCATACTAATTCAGAATCCGGTGAGACTTCGACCAATCAACTCCCACCTAAATTACGGACAATATGGAACACTCGGATACTTCATCTTGTGAACGCACACTGTAGTTCTCCATGGGCACTGATAGTAGTAATTAGAAAATAACGAGATACCTCCATATTTGAACTCCGCCTAGTGCAGAAGCCGCTATTTTTTTGTTCAAACTGCAATAATTTCTTCATACTGACTCGAAATCCGACGACACTTCGACCGATTAACTCCCACCAAAATTACGGACAATATGAAACACTCGGATACTTCATCTTGTGAACGTACACTGTAGTTCTTCATGGGGACTGACAGTTGTACTTAGAAAATAACTGGCTACTACATCCCCATATTTGAACTCCGCCTAGTGTAGAAGCCACTATTTTTTTGTTCAAACTCCAATAACTTCTTCATACTAATTCAGAATCCGTTGAGACTTCGACCAATTAACTCCCACCTAAATTACGGACAATATGGAACACTCGGATACTTCATCTTGTGAACGTACACTGTAGTTCTCCATGGGGACTGACGGTTGTACTTAGAAAATAACAGGCTACCACATCCCCATATTTGAACTCCGCCTAGTGCAGAAGCCGCAATTTTTTTTGTTCAGACTGCAATATTTTCCTCATACTAACTCGGAAATCGGCGAGACTTCGACCGATTAATTCCCTCCTAAATTACGGACAATATGGAACACTCGGATACTTCATTTTGTGAACGTACACTGTAGTTCTCCATGAGGACTAACAGTTGTACTTAGAAAATAACAGGATACCACATCCCCATATTTGAACTCCGCCTAGTGCAGAAGCCGCTATTTTTTTGGTTCAAACTGCAATAACTTCTTCATACTAATTCAGAATCCGGTGAGACTTCGACCAATTAACACCCACCTAAATTACGGACAATATGAAACACTCGGATACTTCATCTTGTGAACGCACACTGTAGTTCTCCATTGGCACTGACAGTTGTACTTAGAAAATAACAGGATACCACATCCTCATATTTGAACTCCGCCTAGTGCAGAAGCTGCTATTTTTTTTGTTCAGACTACAATATTTTCTTCATACTAACTCGGAATCCGGCGAGACTTCGACCGATTAACTCCCACCTAAATTACGGAAAATATGAAACACTCGGGTACTTCATCTTGTGAACGTACACTGTAGTTCTCCATATGGACTGATAGTTGTACTTAGAAAATAACAGGCTGCCATTTCCCCATATTTGAACTCCGCCTAGTGCTGAAGCCGCTATTTTTTTTGTTCAAACTGCAATAACTTCTTCATACTTATTCAGAATCCGGGGAGACTTCGACAAATAAACTCCCACCTAAATTACAGACAATATGGAACATTAGGATACTTCATCTTGTGAATGCACACTGTAGTTCTCCATGGGCACTGATAGTTGTACTTAGAAAATAACGGGATACCCCCATATTTGAACTCCGCCTAGTGTAGAAGCCGCTATTTTTTTTGTTCAGACTGCAATAATTTCTTCATACTGACTCGGAATCCGGCGAGACTTCAACCGATTAACTCCCACCTAAATTACGGACAATATGAAACACTCGGATACTTCATCTTGTGAACGTACACTGTAGTTCTCCATGGGGACTGACAGTTGTATTTAGAAAATAACAGGCTACCACATCCCCATATTTGAACTCCGCCTAGTGCACAAGCCGCTATTTTTTTTGTTCAAACTCCAATATTTTCTTCATACTAACTCGGAATCCGGCGAGACTTCGACCGATTAACTCCCACCTAAATTACGGACAATATGAAACACTCGGATACTTCATCTTGTGAACGTACACTGTAGTTCTCCATGGGGACTAACAGTTGTACTTAGAAAATAACAGGCTACCACATCCCCATATTTGAACTCCGTCTAGCGCAGAAGTCGCTATTTTTTTGTTCAAACTGCAATAACTTCTTCATACTAATTCAGAATCCGGTGAGACTTCGACCAATTAACTCCCACCTAAATTACGGACAATATGGAAGACTCTGATACTTCATCTTGTGAACGCACACTGTAGTTCTCCATCGGCACTGACAGTTGTACTTAGAAAATAACAGGATACCACATCCCCATATTTGAACTCCGTCTAGTGCAAAAGCCGCAATTTTTTCTGTTTAAACTGCAATATTTTCTTCATACTAACTCGAAATCCGGCGTGACTTCGACCGATTAACTACCACCTAAATTACGAACAATATGAAACACTCGGATACTTCATCTTGTGAACGTACACTGTAGTTCTCCAAGTTGACTGACAGTTTTACTTAGAAAATAACAGGCTACCACATCCCTATATTTGAACTTCGCCTAGTGCAGAAGCCGTTATTTTTTTTGTTCATACTGCAATAACTTCTTCATTCTAATTCAGAATCCGGTGAGACTTCGACCAATTAACTCCCACCTAAATTACGGACAATATGGAACACTCGGATATTTCATCTTGTGAACGCACACTATAGTTCTCCCTGGGCACTGACAGTTGTACTTAGAAAATAACAGGCTACCACATCCTCATATTTGAACTCCGCCTAGTGCAGAAGCCGCTATTTTTTTTGTTCAAACTGCAATATTTTCTTCATACTAACTCGGAATCCGACGAGACTTCGACCGATTAACTCTCACCTAAATTACGGACAATATGAAACACTCGGATACTTCATCTTGTGAACGTACAATGTAATTCTTCATGGGGACTGACTGTTGTACTTAGAAAATAACTGGCTACCACATCCCCATATTTGAACTCCGCCTAGTGCAGAAGCCGCTATTTTTTTTGTTCAAACTGCAATAACTTCTTCATACTAATTCAGAATCCGGTGAGACTTCAACCAATTAACTCCCACCTAAATTACGGACAATATGGAACACTCGGATACTTCATCTTGTGAACGCACATTGTAGTTCTCCATTGGCACTGACAGTTGTACTTAGAAAATAACAGGATACCACATCTCCATATTTGAACTCCGCCTACTGCAGAAGCCGCTATTTTTTTTGTTCAGACTGCAATATTTTCTTCATACTAACTCGGAATCCGGCGAGACTTCGACCGATTAACTCCCACCTAAATTACGGACAATATGAAACACTCGGATACTTCATCTTGTGAACATACACTGTAGTTCTCCATGGGGACTAACAGTTGTACTTAGAAAATAACAGGCTACCACTTCCCCATATTTGAACTCCGCCTAGTGCAGAAGCCGCTATTTTTTTTCTTCAAACTGCAAGAACTTCTTCATACTAATTCAGAATCCGGTGAGACTTCGACCAATTAACTCCCACCTAAATTACGGACAATATGGAACACTCGGATACTTCATCTTGTGAACGCACACTGTAGTTCTCCATAGACACTGATAGTTGTAATTAGAAAATAACGGGATACCCCCATATTTGAACTCCGCCTAGTGCAGAAGCCTCTATTTTTTTTGTTCAGACTGCAATAATTTCTTCATACTGACTCGAAATCCGACGACACTTCGACCGATTAACTCCCACCTAAATTACGGACAATATGAAACACTCGGATACTTCATCTTGTGAACGTACACTGTAGTTCTCCATGGGGACTGACAGTTGTACTTAGAAAATAACAGGCTACTACATCCCCATATTTGAACTCCGCCTAGTGTAGAAGCCGCTATTTTTTTTGTTCAAACTCCAATAACTTCTTTATACTAATTCAGAATCCGTTGTGACTTCGACCAATTAACTCCCACCTAAATTACGGACAATATGGAACACTCGGATACTTCATCTTGTGAACGCACACTGTAGTTCTCCATGGGCACTGATAGTTGTACTTAGAAAATAACAGGATACCCCCATATTTGAACTCCGCCTAGTGCAGAAGCCGCTATTTTTTTTGTTCAGACTGCAATATTTTCTTCATACTAACTCGGAATCCGGCGAGACTTCGACCGATTAACTCCCACCTAAATTACGGACAATATGAAACACTCGGTTACTTCATCTTGTGAACGTACACTGTAGTTCTCCATGGGGACTGACGGTTGTACTTAGAAAATAACAGGCTACCACATCCCCATATTTGAACTCCGCCTGGTGCAAAAGCCACAATTTTTTTTGTTGAAACTGCAATATTTTCCTCATACTAGCTCGGAAATCGGCGAGACTTCGACCGATTAACTCCCACCTAAATTACGGACAATATGAAACACTCGGATACTTCATTTTGTGAACGTACACTGTAGTTCTCCATGGGGACTGACAGTTGTACTTAGAAAATAACAGGATACCACATCCCCATATTTGAACTCCGCCTAGTGCAGAAGCCGCTATTTTTTTGGTTCAAACTGCAATAACTTCTTTATACTAATTCAGAATCCGGTGAGACTTCGACCAATTAACACCCACCTAAATTATGGACAATATGAAACACTCGGATACTTCATCTTGTGAACGCACACTGTAGTTCTCCATTGGCACTGACAGTTGTACTTAGAAAATAACAGGATACCACATCCTCATATTTGAACTCCGCCTAGTGCAGAAGCCGCTATTTTTTTTGTTCAGACTGCAATATTTTCTTTATACTAACTCGGAATCCGGTGAGACTTCGACCGATTAACTCCCACCTAAATTACGGACAATATGAAACACTCGGGTACTTCATCTTGTGAACGTACACTGTAGTTCTCCATGTTGACTGACAGTTGTACTTAGAAAATAACAGGCTGCCATTTCCCCATATTTGAACTCCGCCTAGTGCAGAAGCCGCTATTTTTTTTGTTCAAACTGCAATAACTTCTTCATACTAATTCAGAATCCGGTGAGACTTCAACCAATTAACTCCCACCTAAATTACGGACAATATGGAACACTCGGATACTTCATCTTGTGAACGCACATTGTAGTTCTCCATTGGCACTGACAGTTGTACTTAGAAAATAACAGGATACAACATCTCCATATTTGAACTCCGCCTACTGCAGAAGCCGCTATTTTTTTTGTTCAGACTGCAATATTTTCTTCATACTAACTCGGAATCCGACGAGACTTCGACCGATTAACTCCCACCTAAATTACGGACAATATGAAACACTCGGATACTTCATCTTGTGAACATACACTGTAGTTCTCCATGGGGACTGACAGTTGTACTTAGAAAATAACAGGCTACCACTTCCCCATATTTGAACTCCGCCTAGTGCAGAAGCCGCTATTTTTTTTGTTCAAACTGCAAGAACTTCTTCATACTAATTCAGAATCCGGTGAGACTTCGACCAATTAACTCCCACCTAAATTACGGACAATATGGAACACTCGGATACTTCATCTTGTGAACGCACACTGTAGTTCTCCATGGGCACTGATAGTTGTAATTAGAAAATAACGGGATACCCCCATATTTGAACTCCGCCTAGTGCAGAAGCCTCTATTTTTTTTGTTCAGACTGCAATAATTTCTTCATACTGACTCGAAATCCGACGACACTTCGACCGATTAACTCCCACCTAAATTACGGACAATATGAAACACTCGGATACTTCATCTTGTGAACGTACACTGTAGTTCTCCATGGGGACTGACAGTTGTACTTAGAAAATAACAGGCTACTACATCCCCATATTTGAACTCCGCCTAGTGTAGAAGCCGTTATTTTTTTTGTTCAAACTCCAATAACTTCTTCATACTAATTCAGAATCCGTTGAGACTTCGACCAATTAACTCCCACCTAAATTACGGACAATATGGAACACTCGGATACTTCATCTTGTGAACGCACACTGTAGTTCTCCATGGGCACTGATAGTTGTACTTAGAAAATAAAAGGATACCCCCATATTTGAACTCCGCCTAGTGCAGAAGCCGCTATTTTTTTTGTTCAGACTGCAATATTTTCTTCATACTAACTCGGAATCCGGCGAGACTTCGACCGATTAACTCCCACCTAAATTACGGACAATATGAAACACTCGGTTACTTCATCTTGTGAACGTACACTGTAGTTCTCCATGGGGACTGACGGTTGTACTTAGAAAATAACAGGCTACCACATCCCCATATTTGAACTCCGCCTGGTGCAAAAGCCGCAATTTTTTTTGTTGAAACTGCAATATTTTCCTCATACTAGCTCGGAAATCGGCGAGACTTCGACCGATTAACTCCCACCTAAATTACGGACAATATGAAACACTCGGATACTTCATTTTGTGAACGTACACTGTAGTTCTCCATGGGGACTGACAGTTGTACTTAGAAAATAACAGGATACCACATCCCCATATTTGAACTCCGCCTAGTGCAGAAGCCGCTATTTTTTTGGTTCAAACTGCAATAACTTCTTTATACTAATTCAGAATCCGGTGAGACTTCGACCAATTAACACCCACCTAAATTACGGACAATATGAAACACTCGGATACTTCATCTTGTGAACGCACACTGTAGTTCTCCATTGGCACTGACAGTTGTACTTAGAAAATAACAGGATACCACATCCTCATATTTGAACTCCGCCTAGTGCAGAAGCCGCTATTTTTTTTGTTCAGACTACAATATTTTCTTTATACTAACTCGGAATCCGGCGAGACTTCGACCGATTAACTCCCACCTAAATTACGGACAATATGAAACACTCGGGTACTTCATCTTGTGAACGTACACTGTAGTTCTCCATGTGGACTGACAGTTGTACTTAGAAAATAACAGGCTGCCATTTCCCCATATTTGAACTCCGCCTAGTGCTGAAGCCGCTATTTTTTTTGTTCAAACTGCAATAACTTCTTCATACTTATTCAGAATCCGGTGAGACTTCGACCAATAAACTCCCACCTAAATTACAGACAATATGGAACATTAGGATACTTCATCTTGGGAATGCACACTGTAGTTCTCCATGGGCACTGATAGTTGTACTTAGAAAATAACGGGATACCCCCATATTTGAACTCCGCCTAGTGCAGAAGCCGCTATTTTTTTTGTTCAGACTGCAATAATTTCTTCATACTGACTCGGAATCCGGCGAGACTTCGACCGATTAACTCCCACCTAAATTACGGACAATATGAAACACTCGGATACTTCATCTTGTGAACGTACACTGTAGTTCTCCATGGAGACTGACAGTTGTACTTAGAAAATAACAGGCTACCACATCCCCATATTTGAACTCCGCCTAGTGTAGAAGTCGCTATTTTTTTTGTTCAAACTCCAATAACTTCTTCATACTAATTCAGAATCCGATGAGACTTCTACCAATTAACTCCCACCTAAATTACGGACAATATGGAAGACTCGGATACTTCATCTTGTGAACGCACACTGTAGTTCTCCATGGGCACTGATAGTTGTACTTAAAAAATAACAGGATACCCCCATATTTGAACTCCGCCTAGTGCAGAAGCCGCTATTTTTTTTGTTCAGACTGCAATATTTTCTTCATACTGACTCGGAATCGAGCGAGACTTCGACCGATTAACTCCTACCTAAATTACGGACAATATGAAACACTCGGATACTTCATCTTGTGAACGTACACTGTAGTTCTCCATGAGGACTGACAATTGTACTTAGAAAATAACAGGCTACCACATCCCCATATTTGAACTCCGTCTAGTGCAGAAGCCGCTATTTTTTTGTTCAAACTGCAATAACTTCTCCATACTAATTCAGAATCCGGTGAGACTTTGACCAATTAACTCCCACCTAAATTACGGACAATATGGAACACTCGGATATTTCATCTTGTGAATGCACACTATAGTTCTCCATGGGCACTGACAGTTGTACTTAGAAAATAACAGGATACCACATCCTCATATTTGAACTCCGCCTAGTGCAGAAGCCGCTATTTTTTTGCTCAAACTGCAATAACTTCTTAATACTAATTCAGAATCCGGTGAGACTTCGACCAATTAACTCCCACCTAAATTACGGACAATATGGATCACTCGGATACTTCAACTTGTGACCGCACACTGTAGTTCTCCATGGGCACTGATAGTTGTACTTAGAAAATAATGGGATACCCCCATATTTGAACTTCACCTAGTGCAGAAGCCGCTATTTTTTTTTGTTCAGACTGCAATAATTTATTCATACTGACTCGGAATCCGACGAGACTTCGACCGATTAACTCCCACCTAAATTACGGACAATATGAAACACTCGGATACTTCATCTTGTGAACGTACACTGTAGTTCTCCAGGGGGACTGACAGTTGTACTTAGAAAATTATAGGCTACCACATCCCCATATTTGAACTCCGCCTAGTGTAGAAGCCGCTATTTTTTTTTGTTCAAACTCCAATAACTTCTTCATACTAATTCAGAATCCGGTGAGACTTCGACCAATTAACTCCCACCTAAATTACGGACAATATGGAACACTCGGATACTTCATCTTGTGAACGCACACTGTAGTTCTCCATGGACACTGATAGTTGTACTTAGAAAATAACAGGATACTCCCATATTTGAACTCCGCCTAGTGCAGAAGCCGCTATTTTTTTTGTTCAGACTGCATAATTTTCTTCATACTGACTCGGAATCCGGCGAGACTTCGACCGATTAACTCCAACCTAAATTACGGACAATATGAAACATTCGGATACTTCATCTTGTGAACGCACACTGTAGTTCTCCATGGGCACTGATAGTTGTACTTAGAAAATAACAGGATACCCCCATATTTGAACTCCGCCTAGTGTAGAAGTCGCTATTTTTTTTCTTCAGACTGCAATAATTTCTTCATACTGACTCGGAATCCGACGAGACTTCGACCGATTAACTCCCACCTAAATTACGGACAATATGAAACACTCGTATACTTCATCTTGTGAACGTACACTGTAGTTCTCTATGGGCACTGACAGTTGTACTTAGAAAATAACAGGATAACCCCATATTTGAACTCCGCCTAGTGCAGAAGCCGCTATTTTTTTGTTCAGACTGCAATAATTTCTTCATACTGACTCGGAATCCGACGAGACTTCGACCGATTAACTCCCACCTAAATTACGGACAATATGAAACACTCGGATACTTCATCTTGTGAACGTACACTGTAGTTCTCCATGGGGACTGACAGTTGTACTTAGAAAATAATAGGCTACCACATCCCCATATTTGAACTCCGCCTAGTGTAGAAGCCGCTATTTTTTTTGTTCAAACTCCAATAACTTCTTCATACAAATTCAGAATCCGGTGAGACTTCGACCAATTAACTCCCACCTAAATTACGGACCATATGAAACACTCGGAAACTTCATCTTGTGAACGCACACTGTAGTTCTCCATGGGCACTGATAGTTGTACTTACAAAATAACGGGATACCCCCATATTTGAACTCCGCCAAGTGCAGAAGCCGCTATTTTTTTTGTTCAGACTGCAATAATTTCTTCATACTGACTCGGAATCCGGCGAGACTTCGACCGATTAACTCCCAACTAAATTACGGACAATATGAAACACTCGGATACTTCATCTTGTGAACGTACACTGTAGTTCTCCATGGGGACTGACAGTTGTACTTAGAAAATAATAGGCTACCACATCCCCATATTTGAACTCCGCCTAGTGTAGAAGCCGCTATTTTTTTTGTTCAAACTCCAATAACTTCTTCATACTAATTCAGAATCCGGTGAGACTTCGACCAATTAACTCCCACCTAAATTACGGACAATATGGAACACTCAGATACTTCATCTTGTGAACGCACACTGTAGTTCTCCATGGGCACTGATAGTTGTACTTAGAAAATAACAGGATACCCCCATATTTGAACTCCGCCTAGTCAGAAGCCACTATTTTTTTTGTTCAGACTGCAATATTTTCTTCATACTGACTCGGAATCCGGCGAGACTTCGACCGATTAACTCCCACCTAAATTACGGACAATATGAAACACTCGGATACTTCATCTTGTGAACGTACACTGTAGTTCTCCATGGAGACTGACAGTTGTACTTAGAAAATAACAGGCTACCACATCCCCATATTTGAACTCCGCCTAGTGTAGAAGCCGCTATTTTTTTGTTCAAACTACAATAACTTCTTCATACTAATTCAGAATCCGGTGAGACTTCGACCAATTAACTCCCACCTAAATTACGGACAATATGGATCACTCGGATACTTCATCTTGTGAACGCACACTGTAGTTCTCCATTGGCACTGATAGTTGTACTTAGAAAATAACAGGATACCCCCATATTTGAACTCCACCTAGTGCAGAAGCCGCTATTTTTTTTGTTCAGACTGCAATATTTTCTTCATACTGACTCGGAATCCGGCGAGACTTCGACCGATTAACTCCCACCTAAATTACGGACAATATGAAACACTCGGATACTTCATCTTGTGAACGTACACTGTAGTTCTCCATGGGGACTGACAGTTGTACTTAGAAAATAACAGGCTACGACATCCCCATATTTGAACTCCGTCTAGTGTAGAAGCCGCTATTTTTTTGTTCAAACTACAATAACTTCTTCATACTAATTCAAAATCCGGTGAGACTTCGACCAATTAACTCCCACCTAAATTACGGACAATATGGATCACTCGGATACTTCATCTTGTGAACGCACACTGTAGTTCTCCATGGGCACTGATAGTTGTACTTAGAAAATAACAGGATACCCCCATATTTGAACTCCGCCTAGTGCAGAAGCCGCTATTTTTTTTTGTTCAGACTGCAATAATTTCTTCATACTGACTCGGAATCCGGCGAGACTTCGACCGATTAACTCCCACCTAAATTACGGACAATATGAAACACTCGGATACTTCATCTTGTGAACGCACACTGTAGTTCTCCATGGTCACTGATAGTTGTACTTAGAAAATAACAGGATACCCCCATATTTTAACTCCGCCTAGTGCAGAAGCCGCTATTTTTTTCTTAAGACTGCAATAATTTCTTCATACTGACTCGGAATCCGACGAGACTTCGACCGATTAACTCCCACCTAAATTACGGACAATATGAAACACTCGGATACTTCATCTTGTGAACGTACACTGTAGTTCTCCATGGGGACTGACAGTTGTACTTAGAAAATAACAGGCTACCACATCCCCATATTTGAACTCCGCCTAGTGTAGAAGCCGCTATTTTTTTTGTTCAAACTCCAATAACTTCTTCATACTAATTCAGAATCCGGTGAGACTTCGACCAATTAACTCCCACCTAAATTACGGACAATATGGAACACTCGGATACTTCATCTTGTGAACGCACACTGTAGTTCTCCATGGGCGCTGATAGTTGTACTTAGAAAATAACAGGATACCCCCATATTTGAACTCCGCCTAGTGTAGAAGCCGCTATTTTTTTTGTTCAGACTGCAATATTTTCTTCATACTGACTCGGAATCCGGCGAGACTTCGACCGATTAACTCCCACCAAAATTACGGACAATATGAAACACTTGGATACTTCATCTTGTGAACGTACACTGTAGTTCTCCATGGGGACTGACAGTTGTACTTAGAAAATAACAGGCTACCACATCCCCATATTTGAACTCCATCTAGTGTAGAAGCCGCAATTTTTTTGTTCAAACTACAATAACTTCTTCATACTAATTCAGAATCCGGTGAGACTTCGACCAATTAACTCCCACCTAAATTACGGACAATATGGATCACTCGGATACTTCATCTTGTGAACGCACAATGTAGTTCTCCATGGGCACTGATAGTTGTACTTAGAAAATAACAGGATACCCCCATATTTGAACTCCACCTAGTGCAGAAGCCGCTATTTTTTTTGTTCAGACTGCAATATTTTCTTCATACTGACTCGGAATCCGGCGAGACTTCGACCGATTAACTCCCACCTAAATTACGGACAATATGAAACACTCGGATACTTCATCTTGTGAACGTACACTGTAGTTCTCCATGGGGACTAACAGTTGTACTTAGAAAATAACAGGCTACCACATCCCCATATTTGAACTCCGTCTAGTGTAGAAGCCGCTATTTTTTTGTTCAAACTACAATAACTTCTTCATACTAATTCAGAATCCGGTGAGACTTCGACCAATTAACTCCCACCTAAATTACGGACAATATGGATCACTCGGATACTTCATCTTGTGAACGCACACTGTAGTTCTCCATGGGCACTGATAGTTGTACTTAAGAAAATAATGGGATACCCCCATATTTGAACTTCGCCTAGTGCAGAAGCCGCTATTTTTTTTGTTCAGACTGCAATAATTTCTTCATACTGACTCGGAATCCGACGAGACTTCGACAGTTGTACTTAGAAAATAATAGGCAACCACATCCCCATATTTGAACCTCGCCTAGTGTAGAAGCCGCTATTTTTTTTGTTCAAACTCCACTAACTTCTTCATACTAATTCAGAATCCGGTGAGACTTCGACCAATTAACTCCCACCTAAATTACGGACAATATGGAACACTCGGATACTTCTTCTTGTGAACGCACACTGTAGTTCTCCATGGGCACTGATAGTTGTACTTAGAAAATAACAGGATACCCCCATATTTGAACACCGCCTAGTGCAGAAGCCGCTGTTTTTTTTGTTCAGACTGCAATAATTTCTTCATACAGAATCGGAATCCGGCGAGACTTCGACCGATTAACTCCCACCTAAATTACGGACAATATGAAACACACAGATACTTCATTTTGTGAACGTACACTGTAGTTCTCCATGGGGACTGACAGTTGTACTTAGAAAATAACAGGCTACTACATCCCCATATTTGAACTCCACCTAGCGCAGAAGTCGCTATTTTTTTTGTTCAAACTCCAATAACTTCTTCATTCTAATTCAGAATCCGGTAAGACTTCGACCAATTAACTCCCACCTAAATTACGGACAATATGGAACACTCGGATTCTTTATCTTGTGAACGCACACTGTAGTTCTCCATGGTCACTGATAGTTGTACTTAGAAAATAACAGGATACCCCCATATTTGAACTCCGCCTAGTGCAGAAGCCGCTATTTTTTTTCTTCAGGCTGCAATAATTTCTTCATACTGACTCGGAATCCGACGAGACTTCGACCGATTAACTCCCACCTAAATTACGGACAATATGAAACACTCGGATACTTCATCTTGTGAACGTATACAGTAGTTCTCCATGGGGACTGACAGTTGTACTTAGAAAATAATAGGCTACCACATCCCCATATTTGAACTCCCCCTAGTGTAGAAGCCGCTATTTTTTTTGTTCAAACTCCAATAACTTCTTCATACTAATTCAGAATCCGGTGAGACTTCGACCAATTAACTCCCACCTAAATTACGGACAATATGGAACACTCGGATACTTCATCTTGTGAACGCACACTGTAGTTCTCCATGGGCACTGATAGTTGTACTTAGAAAATAACAGGATACCCCCATATTTGAACTCCGCTTAGTGCAGAAGCCGCTATTTTTTTTGTTCAGACTGCAATATTTTCTTCATACTGACTCGGAATCCGGCGAGACTTCGACCGATTAACTCCCACCTAAATTACGGACAATATGAAACACTCGGATACTTCATCTTGTGAACGTACACTGTAGTTCTCCATGGGGACTGACAGTTGTACTTAGAAAATAACAGGCTACCACATCTCCATATTTGAACTCCGTCTAGTGTAGAAGCCGCTACTTTTTTGTTCAAACTACAATAACTTCTTCATACTAATTCAGAATCCGGTGAGACTTCGACCAATTAACTCCCACCTAAATTACGGACAATATGGAACACTCGGATACTTCATTTTGTGAACACACACTGTAGTTTTCCATGGGCACTGATAGTTGTACTTAGAAAATAACAGGATACCACATCCCCATATTTGAACTCCGCCTAGTGCAGAAGCCGCTATTATTTTTGTTCAGACTGCTATATTTTCTTCATACTAAATTGGAATCCGGCGGGACTTCGACCGATTAACTCTCACTTAAATTACGGACAATATGAAACACTCGATTACTTCATCTTGTGAACGTACACTGTAGTTCTCTTGGGGACTGACAGTTGTACTTAGAAAATAACAGGCTACCACATCCCCATATTTTAACTCCGCCTAGTGCAGAAGCCGCAATTTTTTCTGTTTAAACTGCAATATTTTCTTCATACTAACTCGGAATCCAGCATGACTTCGACCGATTAACTACCACCTAAATTACGAACAATATGAAACACTCGGATACTTCATCTTGTGAACGTACACTGTAGTTCTCCATGGTGACTGACAGTTGTACTTAGAAAATAACAGGCTACCACATCCCTATATTTGAACTCCGCCTAGTGCAGAAGCCGTTATTTTTTTTGTTCAAACTGCAATAACTTCTTCATACTAATTCAGAATCCGGTGAGACTTCAACCAATTAACTCCCACCTAAATTACGGACAATATGGAACACTCAGATACTTCATCTTGTGAACGCACACTGTAGTTCTCCATGGGCACTGACAGTTGTACTTAGAAAATAACAGGATACCACATCCCCATATTTGAACTCCGCCTAGTGCAGAAGCCGCTATTTTTTTTGTTCAGACTGCAATATTTTCCTCATACTGACTCGGAATCCGGCGAGACTTCGACCGATTAACTCCTACCTAAATTATGGACAATATGAAACACTCGGATACTTCATCTTGTGAACGTACACTGTTGTTCTGCATGGGGACTGACAGTTGTACTTAGAAAATAACAGGCTACCACATCCCCATATTTGAACTCCGTCTAATGCAGAAGCCGCAATTTTTTTGTTTAAACTGCAATAACTTCTTCATACTAATTCAGAATCCGGTGAGACTTCGACCAATTAACTCCCACCTAAATTACGGACAATATGGAACACTCGGATACTTCATTTTGTGAACACACACTGTAGTTCTCCGTGGGCACTGACAGTTGTACTTAGAAAATAACAGGATACCACATCCCCATATTTGAACTCCGCCTAGTGCAGAAGCCGCTATTTTTTTTGTTCAAACTGCAATAACTTCTTTATACTAATTCAGAATCCGGTGAGACTTCGACCAATTAACACCCACCTAAATTACGGACAATATGGAACACTCGGATACTTCATCTTGTGAACGCACACTGTAGTTCTCCATTGGCACTGACAGTTGTACTTAGAAAATAACAGGATACCACATCCTCATATTTGAACTCCGCCTAGTGCAGAAGCCGCTATTTTTTTTGTTCAGACTGCAATAATTTCTTCATACTGACTCGGAATCCGGCGAGACTTCGACCGATTAACTCCCACCTAAATTACGAACAATATGAAACACTCGGGTACTTCATCTTGTGAACGTACACTGTAGTTCTCCATGTGGACTGACAGTTGTACTTAGAAAATAACAGGCTGCCACATCCCTATATTTGAACCCATATTTGAACTCCGCCTAGTGTAGAAGCCGCTATTTTTTTGTTCAAACTCCAATAACTTCTTCATACTAATTCAGAATCCGGTGAGACTTCGACCAATTAACTTCCACCTAAATTACGGACAATATGGAACACTCGGATACTTCATCTTATGAATGCACACTGTAGTTCTCCATGGGCACTGATAGTTGTACTTAAAAAATAACAGGATAACCCCATATTTGAACTCCGCCTAGTGCAGAAGCCGCTATTTTTTTTGTTCAGACTGCAATAATTTCTTCATACTGACTCGGAATCCGACGAGACTTCGACCGATTAACTCCCACCTAAATTACGGACAATATGAAACACTCGGATACTTCATCTTGTGAACGTACACTGTAGTTCTCCATGGGGACTGACAGTTGTACTTAGAAAATAATAGGCTACCACATCCCCATATTTGAACTCCGCCTAGTGTAGAAGCTGCTATTTTTTTGTTCAAACTCCAATAACTTCTTCATACAAATTCAGAATCCGGTGAGACTTCGACCAATTAACTCCCACCTAAATTACGGACCATATGAAACACTCGGATACTTCATCTTGTGAACGCACACTGTAGTTCTCCATGGGCACTGATAGTTGTACATAGAAAATAACGGGATACCCCCATATTTGAACTCCGCCTAGTGCAGAAGCCGCTATTTTTTTTGTTCAGACTGCAATAATTTCTTCATACTGACTCGGAATCCGGCGAGACTTCGACCGATTAACTCCCACCTAAATTACGGACAATATGAAACACTCGGATACTTCATCTTGTGAATGTAAACTGTAGTTCTCCTGGGGGACTGACAGTTGTACTTGAAAATAACAGGCTACCACATCCCCATATTTGAACTCCGCCTAGTGTAGAAGCCGCTATTTTTTTTGTTCAAACTCCAATAACTTCTTCATACTAATTCAGAATCCGGTGAGACTTCGACCAATTAACTCCCACCTAAATTACGGACAATATGGAACACTCGGATACTTCATCTTGTGAACGCACACTGTAGTTCTCCATGGGCACTGATAGTTGTACTTAAAAATAACAGGATACCCCCATATTTGAACTCCGCCTAGTGCAGAAGCCGCTATTTTTTTTGTTCAGACTGCAATAATTTCTTCATACTGACTCGGAATCCGGCGAGACTTCGACCGATTAACTCCCACCTAAATTACGGACAATATGAAACACTCGGATACTTCATCTTGTGAACGTACACTGTAGTTCTCCATGGGGACTGACAGTTGTACTTAGAAAATAACAGGCTACCACATCTCCATATTTGAACCCCGCCTAGTGTAGAAGCCGCTATTTTTTTTGTTCAAACTCCAATAACTTCTTCATACTAATTCAGAATCCGGTGAGACTTCGACCAATTAACTCCCACCTAAATTACGGACAGTATGGAACACTCGGATACTTCATCTTGTGAACGCACACTGTAGTTCTCCATGGGCACTGATAGTTGTACTTAGAAAATAATGGGATACCCCCATATTTGAACTCCGCCTAGTGCAGAAGCCGCTATTTTTTTTGTTCAGACTGCAATATGTTCTTCATATTGACTGGGAATCCGGCGAGACTTCGACCGATTAACTCCTAACTAAATTACGGACTATTTGAAACACTCGGATACTTCATCTTGTGAACGTACACTGTAGTTCTCCATGGGCACTGACAGTTGTACTTAGAAAATAACAGGATACCACATCCTCATATTTGAACTCCGCCTAGTGCAGAAGCCGCTATTTTTTTGTTCAAACTGCAATAACTTCTTCATACTAATTCAGAATCCGGTGAGACTTCGACCAATTAACTCCCACCTAAATTACGGACAATATGGATCAATCGGATACTTCATCATGTGAACGCACACTGTAGTTCTCCATGGGCACTGATAGTTGTACTTAGAAAATAATGGGATACCCCCATATTTGAACTTCTCATAGTCCAGAAGCCGCTATTTTTTTTGTTCAGACTGCAATAATTTATTCATACTGACTCGGAATCCGACGAGACTTCGACCGATTAACTCCCACCTTAATTACGGACAATATGAAACACTCGGATACTTCATCTTGTGAACGTACACTGTAGTTCTCCATGGGGACTGACAGTTGTACTTAGAAAATAATAGGCTACCACATCCCCATATTTGAACTACGCCTAGTGTAGAAGCCGCTATTTTTTTTGTTCAAACTCCAATAACTTCTTCATACTAATTCAGAATTTGGTGAGACTTCGACCACTTAACTCCCACCTAAATTACGGACAATATGGAACACTCGGATACTTCATCTTGTGAACGCACACTATAGTTCTCCATGGGCACTGATAGTTGTACTTAGAAAATAACAGGATACCCCCATATTTGAACTCCGCCTAGTGCAGAAGCCGCTATTTTTTTTGTTCAAACTGCAATATTTTCTTCATACTGACTCGGAATCCGGCGAGACTTCGACCGATTAACTCCAACCTAAATTACGGACAATATGAAACACTCGGATACTTCATCTTGTGAACGTACACTGTAGTTCTCCATGGGGACTGACAGTTGTACTTAGAAAATAACAGGCTACCACATCCCCATATTTGAACTCCGTCTAGTGTAGTAGCCGCTATTTTTTTGTTCAAACTACAATAACTTCTTCATACTAATTCAGAATCCGGTGAGACTTCGACCAATTAACTCCCACCTAAAATATGGACAATATGGAACACTCAGATACTTCATCTTGTGAACGCACACTGTAGTTCTCCATGGACACTGATAATTGTACTTAGAAAATAACGGGATACCCCCATATTTGAACTCCGCATAGTGCAGAAGTCGCTATTTTTTTTGTTCAAACTGCAATAACT
This sequence comes from Allium fistulosum, assembly GCA_030737815.1. Taxonomy (NCBI): domain Eukaryota; kingdom Viridiplantae; phylum Streptophyta; class Magnoliopsida; order Asparagales; family Amaryllidaceae; genus Allium; species Allium fistulosum. Next base: position 1,180,511,673 of record CM060903.1, read on the forward strand.
TCTTCATACTAATTCAGAATCCGGTGAGACTTCGATCAATTAACTCCCACCTAAATTACGGACAATATGGATCAATCGGATACTTCATCTTGTGAACGCACACTGTAGTTCTCCATGGGCACTGATAGTTGTACTTAGAAAATAATGGGATACCCCCATATTTGAACTTCTCATAGTCCAGAAGCCGCTATTTTTTTTGTTCAGACTGCAATAATTTATTCATACTGACTCGGAATCCGACGAGACTTCGACCGATTAACTCCCACCTTAATTACGGACAATATGAAACACTCGGATACTTCATCTTGTGAACGTACACTGTAGTTCTCCATGGGGACTGACAGTTGTACTTAGAAAATAATAGGCTACCACATCCCCATATTTGAACTACGCCTAGTGTAGAAGCCGCTATTTTTTTTGTTCAAACTCCAATAACTTCTTCATACTAATTCAGAATTCGGTGAGACTTCGACCAATTAACTCCCACCTAAATTACGGACAATATGGAACACTCGGATACTTCATCTTGTGAACGCACACTATAGTTCTCCATGGGCACTGATAGTTGTACTTAGAAAATAACAGGATACCCCCATATTTGAACTCCGCCTAGTGCAGAAGCCGCTATTTTTTTTGTTCAAACTGCAATATTTTCTTCATACTGACTCGGAATCCGGCGAGACTTCGACCGATTAACTCCAACCTAAATTACGGACAATATGAAACACTCGGATACTTCATCTTGTGAACGTACACTGTAGTTCTCCATGGGGACTGACAGTTGTACTTAGAAAATAACAGGCTACCACATCCCCATATTTGAACTCCGTCTAGTGTAGTAGCCGCTATTTTTTTGTTCAAACTACAATAACTTCTTCATACTAATTCAGAATCCGGTGAGACTTCGACCAATTAACTCCCACCTAAAATATGGACAATATGGAACACTCAGATACTTCATCTTGTGAACGCACACTGTAGTTCTCCATGGACACTGATAATTGTACTTAGAAAATAACGGGATACCCCCATATTTGAACTCCGCATAGTGCAGAAGTCGCTATTTTTTTTGTTCAAACTGCAATAACTTCTTCATACTAATTCAGAATCCGGTGAGACTTCGATCAATTAACTCCCACCTAAATTACGGACAATATGGATCACTCGGATACTTCATCTTGTGAACGCACACTGTAGTTCTCCATGGGCACTGATAGTTGTACTTAGAAAATAATGGGATACCCCCATATTTGAACTTCGCCTAGTGCAGAAGCCGTTTTTTTTGTTCAGACTGCAATAGTTTCTTCATACTGACTCGGAATCCGGCGAGACTTCGACCGATTAACTCCCACCTAAATTACGGACAATATGAAACACACGGATACTTCATCTTGTGAACGTACACTGTAGTTCTCCAAGAGGACTGACAGTTGTACTTAGAAAATAACAGGCTACTACATCCCCATATTTGAACTCCGCCTAGTGCAGAAGTCTCTATTTTTTTTGTTCAAACTCCAATAACTTCTTCATTTTAATTCAGAATCCGATGAGACTTCGATCAATTAACTACCACCTAAATTACGGACAATATGGAACACTCGGATTCTTCATCTTGTGAACGCACACTGTAGTTCTCCATGGGCACTGATAGTTGTACTTAGAAAATAACAGGATACCCCCATATTTGAACTCCGCCTAGTGCAGAAGCCGCTATTTTTTTCTTCAGACTTCAATAATTTCTTCATACTAACTCGGAATCCGACGAGACTTCGACCGATTAACTCCCACCTAAATTACGGACAATATGAAACACTCGGATACTTCATCTTGTGAACGTACACTGTAGTTCTCTATGGGCACTGACAGTTGTACTTAGAAAATAACAGGATACCACATCCTCATATTTGAACTCCGCCTAGTGCAGAAGCCGCTATTTTTTTGTTCAAACAGCAATAACTTCTTCATACTAATTCAGAATCCGGTGAGACTTCGACCAATTAACTCCCACCTAAATTACGGACAATATGGATCACTCGAATACTTCATCTTGTGAACGCACACTGTAGTTCTCCATGGGCACTGATAGTTGTACTTAGAAAATAATGGGATACCCCCATCTTTGAACACCGCCTTGTGCAGAAGCCGCTGTTTTTTTGTTCAGACTGCAATAATTTCTTCATACTGAATCGGAATCCGGCGAGACTTCGACCGATTAACTCCCACCTAAATTACGGACAATATGAAACACACGGATACTTCATCTTGTTAACGTACACTGTAGTTCTCCAGGGGGCTGACAGTTGTACTTAGAAAATAACAGGCTACTACATCCCCATATTTGAACTCCGCCTAGTGCAGAAGTCGCTATTTTTTTTGTTCAAACTCCAATAACTTCTTCATTCTAATTCAGAATCCGGTGAGACTTCAACCAATTAACTCCCACCTAAATTACGGACAATATGAAACACTCGGATTCTTCATCTTGTGAACGCACACTGTAGTTCTCCATGGGCACTGATAGTTGTACTTAGAAAATAACAGGATACCCCCATATTTGAACTCCGCCTAGTGCAGAAGCCGCTATTTTTTTTCTTCAGACTGCAATAATTTCTTCATACTAACTCGGAATCCGACGAGACTTCGACCGATTATCTCCCACCTAAATTACGGACAATATGAAACACTCGGATACTTCATCTTGTGAACGTACACTGTAGTTCTCAATGGGGACTGACAGTTGTACTTAGAAAATAATAGGCTACCACATCCCCATATTTGAACTCCGCCTAGTGTAGAAGCCGCTATTTTTTTTGTTCAAACTCCAATAACTTCTTCATACTAATTCAGAATCCGGTGAGACTTCGACCAATTAACTCCCACCTAAATTACGGACAATATGGAACACTCGGATACTTTATCTTGTGAACGCACACTGTAGTTCTCCATGGGCACTTATAGTTGTACTTAGAAAATAACAGGATACCCCCATATTTGAACTCCGCCTAGTGCAGAAGCCGCTGTTTTTTTGTTCAGACTGCAATATTTTCTTCATACTAACTCGGAATCCGGCGAGACTTCGACCGATTAACTCCCACCTAAATTACGGACAATATGAAACACTCGGATATTTCATCTTGTGAACGTACACTGTAGTTCTCCATGGGGACTGACAGTTGTACTTAGAAAATAACAGGCTACCACATCCCCATATTTGAACTCCGTCTAGTGTAGAAGCCGCTATTTTTTTGTTCAAACTACAATAACTTTTTCATACTAATTCAGAATCCGGTGAGACTTCGACCAATTAACTCCCATCTAAATTACGGACAATATGGAACACTCGGATACTTCATCTTGTGAACGCACACTGTAGTTCTCCATGGACACTGATAGAAAATAACGGGATACCCCCATATTTGAACTCCGCATAGTGCAGAAGCCGCTATTTTTTTTGTTCAAACTGCAATAACTTCTTCATACTAATTCAGAATCCGGTGAGACTTCGACCAATTAACTCCCACCTAAATTACGGACAATATGGATCACTCGGATACTTCATCTTGTGAACGCACACTGTAGTTCTCCATGGGCACTGATAGTTGTACTTAGAATATAATGGGATACCCCCTTATTTGAACTTCGCCTAGTGCAGAAGCCGCTATTTTTTTTGTTCAGACTGCAATAGTTTCTTCATACTGAGTCGGAATCCGGCGAGACTTCGACCGATTAACTCCCACCTAAATTATGGACAATATGAAACACACGGATACTTCATCTTCTGAACGTACACTGTAGTTCTCCAGGAGGACTGACAGTTGTACTTAGAAAATAACAGGCTACTACATCCCCATATTTGAACTCCGCCTAGTGCAGAAGTCGCTATTTTTTTTGTTCAAACTCCAATAACTTCTTCATTCTAATTCAGAATCCGGTGAGACTTCGACCAATTAACTCCCACCTAAATTACGGACAATATGGAACACTAAGATTCTTCATCTTGTGAACGCACACTGTAGTTCTCCATGGGCACTGATAGTTGTACTTAGAAAATAACAGGATACCCCCATATTTGAACTCCGCCTAGTGCAGAAGCCGCTATTTTTTTTCTTCAGACTGCAATAATTTCTTCATACTGACTCGGAATCCGACGAGACTTCGACCGATTAACTCCCACCTAAATTACGGACAATATGAAACACTCGGATACTTCATCTTGTGAACGTACACTGTAGTTCTACATGGGCACTGACAGTTGTACTTAGAAAATAACAGGATACCACATCCTCATATTTGAACTCCGCCTAGTGTAGAAGCCGCTATTTTTTTGTTCAAAATGCAATAACTTCTTCATACTAATTCAGAATCCGGTGAGATTTCGACCAATTAACTCCCACCTAAATTACGGACAATATGGATCACTCGGATACTTCATCTTGTGAACGCACACTGTAGTTCTCCATGGGCACTGATAGTTGTACTTAGAAAATAATAGGATACCCCCATATTTGAACTTCGCCTAGTGCAGAAGCCGCTATTTTTTTTGTTCAGACTGCAATAATTTCTTCATACTGACTTTGAATCCGGCGAGACTTCGACCGATTAACTCCCACCTAAATTACGGACAATATGAAACACACGGATACTTCATCTTGTGAACGTACACTGTAGTTCTCCAGGGGGACTGAAAGTTGTACTTAGAAAATAACAGGCTACTACATCCCCATATTTGAACTCCGCCTAGTGCAGAAGTCGCTATTTTTTTTGTTCAAACTCCAATAACTTCTTCATTCTAATTCAGAATCCGGTGAGACTTCAACCAATTAACTCCCACCTAAATTACGGACAATATGGAACACTCGGATTCTTCATCTTGTGAACGCACACTGTAATTCTCCATGGGCACTGATAGTTGTACATAGAAAATAATAGGATACCCCCATATTTGAACTCCGCCTAGTGCAGAAGCCGCTATTTTTTTTCTTCAGACTGAAATAATTTCTTCATACTGACTCGGAATCCGACGAGACTTCGACCGATTAACTCCCACCTAAATTACGGACAATATGAAACACTCGGATACTTCATCTTGTGAACGTACACTGTAGTTCTCCATAGGGACTGACAGTTGTACTTAGAAAATAATAGGCTACCACATCCCCATATTTGAACTCCGCCTAGTGTAGAAGCCGCTATTTTTTTTGTTCAAACTCCAATAACTTCTTCATACTAATTCAGAATCCGGTGAGACTTCGACCAATTAACTCCCACCTAAATTACGGACAATATGGAACACTCGGATACTTCATCTTGTGAACGCACACTGTAGTTCTCCATGGGCACTTATAGTTGTACTTTGAAAATAACAGGATACCCCCATATTTCAACTCCGCCTAGTGCAGAAGCCGCTGTTTTTTTTTGTTCAAACTGCAATATTTTCTTTATACTAACTCGGAATCCGGCGAGACTTCGACCGATTAACAGCCACCTAAATTACGGACAATATGAAACACTCGGATACTTCATCTTGTGAACGTACACTGTAGTTCTCCATAGGGACTGACAGTTGTACTTAGAAAATAACAGGCTACCACATCCCCATATTTGAACTCCGTCTAGTGTAGAAGCCGCTATTTTTTTTGTTCAAACTACAATAACTTCTTCATACTAATTCAGAATCCGGTGAGACTTCGACCAATTAACTCCCACCTAAATTACGGACAATATGGAACACTCGGATACTTCATCTTGTGAACGCACACTGTAGTTCTCCATGGACACTGATAATTGTACTTAGAAAATAACGGGATACCCCCATATTTGAACTCCGCATAGTGCAGAAGCCGCTATTTTTTTTGTTCAAACTGCAATAACTTCTTCATACTAATTCAGAATCCGGTGAGACTTCGACCAATTAACTCCCACCTAAATTACGGACAATATGGATCACTCGGATACTTCATTTTGTGAACGCACACTGTAGTTCTCCATGGGCACTGATAGTTGTACTTAGAAAATAATGGGATACCCCCATATTTGAACTTCGCCTAGTGCAGAAGCCGCTATTTTTTTTGTTCAGACTGCAATAGTTTCTTCATACTGAGTCGGAATCCGGCGAGACTTCGACCGATTAACTCCCACCTAAATTACAGACAATATGAAACACACGGATACTTCATCTTGTGAACGTACACTGTAGTTCTCCAGGAGGACTGACAGTTGTACTTAGAAAATAACAGGCTACTACATCCCCATATTTGAACTCCGCCTAGTGCGGAAATCGCTATTTTTTTTGTTCAAACTCCAATAACTTCTTCATTCTAATTCAGAATCCGGTGAGACTTCGACCAATTAACTCCCACCTAAATTACGGAAAATATGGAACACTCAGATTCTTCATCTTGTGAACGCACACTGTAGTTCTCCATGGGCACTGATAGTTGTACTTAGAAAATAACAGGATACCCCCATATTTGAACTCCGCCTAGTGCAGAAGCCGCTATTTTTTTTCTTCAGACTGCAATAATTTCTTCATACTGACTCGGAATCCGACGAGACTTCGACCGATTAACTCCCACCTAAATTACGGACAATATGAAACACTCGGATACTTCATCTTGTGAACGTACACTGTAGTTCTCCATGGGCACTGACAGTTGTACTTAGAAAATAACAGGATACCACATCCTCGTATTTGAACTCCGCCTAGTGCAGAAGCCGCTATTTTTTTGTTCAAACTGCAATAACTTCTTCATACTAATTCAGAATCTGGTGAGACTTCGACCAATTAACTCCCACCTAAATTACGGACAATATGAATCACTCGGATACTTCATCTTGTGAACGCACACTGTAGTTCTCCATGGGCACTGATAGTTGTACTTAGAAAATAACAGGATACCCCCATATTTGAACTTAGCCTAGTGCAGAAGCCGCTATTTTTTTTGTTCAGACTGCAATAATTTCTTCATACTGACTTTGAATCCGGCGAGACTTCGATCGATTAACTCCCACCTAAATTACGAACAATATGAAACACACGGATACTTCATCTTGTGAACGTACACTGTAATTCTCCAGGGGGACTGACAGTTGTACTTAGAAAATAACAGGCTACTACATCCCCATATTTGAACTCCGCCTAGTGCAGAAGTCGCTATTTTTTTTGTTCAAACTACAATAACTTCTTCATACTAATTCAGAATCCGGTGAGACTTCGACCAATTATCTCCCACCTAAATTACGGACAATATGGATCACTCGGATACTTCATCTTGTGAACGCACACTGTAGTTCTCCATGGGCACTGATAGTTGTACTTAGAAAATAATGGGATACCCCTATATTTGAACTTCGCCTAGTGCAGAAGCCGCTATTTTTTTTGTTCAGACTGCAATAATTTCTTCATACTGACTCGGAATCCGGCGAGACTTCGACTGATTAACTCCCACCTAAATTACGGACAATATGAAACACACGGATACTTCATCTTGTGAACGTACACTGTAGTTCTCCAAGAGGACTGACAGTTGTACTTTGAAAATAACAGGCTACTACATCCCCATATTTGAACTCCGCCTAGTGCAGAAGTCGCTATTTTTTTTTGTTCAAACTCCAATAACTTCTTCATTCTAATTCAGAATCCGGTGAGACTTCGACCAATTAACTCCCACCTAAATTACGGACAATATGGAACACTAAGATTCTTCATCTTGTGAACGCACACTGTAGTTCTCCATGGGCACTGATAGTTGTACTTAGAAAATAACAGGATACCCCCATATTTGAACTCCGCCTAGTGCAGAAGCCGCTATTTTTTTTCTTCAGACTGCAATAATTTCTTCATACTGACTCCGAATCCGACGAGACTTCGACCGATTAACTCCCACCTAAATTACGGACAATATGAAACACTCGGATACTTCATCTTGTGAACGTACACTGTAGTTCTACATGGGCACTGACAGTTGTACTTAGAAAATAACAGGATACCACATCCTCATATTTGAACTCCGCCTAGTGTAGAAGCCGCTATTTTTTTGTTCAAAATGCAATAACTTCTTCATACTAATTCAGAATCCGGTGAGATTTCGACCAATTAACTCCCACCTAAATTACGGACAATATGGATCACTCGGATACTTCATCTTGTGAACGCACACTGTAGTTCTCCATGGGCACTGATAGTTGTACTTAGAAAATAATAGGATACCCCCATATTTGAACTTCGTCTAGTGCAGAAGCCGCTATTTTTTTTGTTCAGACTGCAATAATTTCTTCATACTGACTTTGAATCCGGCGAGACTTCGACCGATTAACTCCCACCTAAATTACGGACAATATGAAACACACGGATACTTCATCTTGTGAACGTACACTGTAGTTCTCTAGGGGGACTGAAAGTTGTACTTAGAAAATAACAGGCTACTACATCCCCATATTTGAACTCCGCCTAGTGCAGAAGTCGCTATTTTTTTTGTTCAAACTCCAATAACTTCTTCATTCTAATTCAGAATCCGGTGAGACTTCAACCAATTAACTCCCACCTAAATTACGGACAATATGGAACACTCGGATTCTTCATCTTGTGAACGCACACTGTAATTCTCCATGGGCACTGATAGTTGTACATAGAAAATAATAGGATACCCCCATATTTGAACTCCGCCTAGTGCAGAAGCCGCTATTTTTTTTCTTCAGACTGAAATAATTTCTTCATACTGACTCGGAATCCGACGAGACTTCGACCGATTAACTCCCACCTAAATTACGGACAATATGAAACACTCGGATACTTCATCTTGTGAACGTACACTGTAGTTCTCCATAGGGACTGACAGTTGTACTTAGAAAATAATAGGCTACCACATCCCCATATTTGAACTCCGCCTAGTGTAGAAGCCGCTATTTTTTTTGTTCAAACTCCAATAACTTCTTCATACTAATTCAGAATCCGGTGAGACTTCGACCAATTAACTCCCACCTAAATTACGGACAATATGGAACACTCGGATACTTCATCTTGTGAACGCACACTGTAGTTCTCCATGGGCACTTATAGTTGTACTTTGAAAATAACAGGATACCCCCATATTTCAACTCCGCCTAGTGCAGAAGCCGCTGTTTTTTTTGTTCAGACTGCAATATTTTCTTCATACTAACTCGGAATCCGGCGAGACTTCGACCGATTAACAGCCACCTAAATTACGGACAATATGAAACACTCGGATACTTCATCTTGTGAACGTACACTGTAGTTCTCCATGGGGACTGACAGTTGTACTTAGAAAATAACAGGCTACCACATCCCCATATTTGAACTCCGTCTAGTGTAGAAGCCGCTATTTTTTTTGTTCAAACTACAATAACTTCTTCATACTAATTCAGAATCCGGTGAGACTTCGACCAATTAACTCCCACCTAAATTACGGACAATATGGAACACTCGGATACTTCATCTTGTGAACGCACACTGTAGTTCTCCATGGACACTGATAATTGTACTTAGAAAATAACGGGATACCCCCATATTTGAACTCCGCATAGTGCAGAAGCCGCTATTTTTTTTGTTCAAACTGCAATAACTTCTTCATACTAATTCAGAATCCGGTGAGACTTCGACCAATTAACTCCCACCTAAATTACGGACAATATGGATCACTCGGATACTTCATCTTGTGAACGCACACTGTAGTTCTCCATGGGCACTGATAGTTGTACTTAGAAAATAATGGGATACCCCCATATTTGAACTTCGCCTAGTGCAGAAGCCGCTATTTTTTTTGTTCAGACTGCAATAGTTTCTTCATACTGAGTCGGAATCCGGCGAGACTTCGACCGATTAACTCCCACCTAAATTACAGACAATATGAAACACACGGATACTTCATCTTGTGAACGTACACTGTAGTTCTCCAGGAGGACTGACAGTTGTACTTAGAAAATAACAGGCTACTACATCCCCATATTTGAACTCCGCCTAGTGCAGAAGTCGCTATTTTTTTTGTTCAAACTCCAATAACTTCTTCATTCTAATTCAGAATCCGGTGAGACTTCAACCAATTAACTCCCACCTAAATTACGGACAATATGGAACACTCGGATTCTTCATCTTGTGAACGCACACTGTAATTCTCCATGGGCACTGATAATTGTACATAGAAAATAATAGGATACCCCCATATTTGAACTCCGCCTAGTGCAGAAGCCGCTATTTTTTTTCTTCAGACTGAAATAATTTCTTCATACTGACTCGGAATCCGACGAGACTTCGACCGATTAACTCCCACCTAAATTACGGACAATATGAAACACTCGGATACTTCATCTTGTGAACGTACACTGTAGTTCTCCATAGGGACTGACAGTTGTACTTAGAAAATAATAGGCTACCACATCCCCATATTTGAACTCCGCCTAGTGTAGAAGCCGCTATTTTTTTTGTTCAAACTCCAATAACTTCTTCATACTAATTCAGAATCCGGTGAGACTTCGACCAATTAACTTCCACCTAAATTACGGACAATATGGAACACTCGGATACTTCATCTTGTGAACGCACACTGTAGTTCTCCATGGGCACTTATAGTTGTACTTTGAAAATAACAGGATACCTCCATATTTCAACTCCGCCTAGTGCAGAAGCCGCTGTTTTTTTTGTTCAGACTGCAATATTTTCTTCATACTAACTCGGAATCCGGCGAGACTTCGACCGATTAACAGCCACCTAAATTACGGACAATATGAAACACTCGGATACTTCATCTTGTGAACGTACACTGTAGTTCTCCATGGGGACTGACAGTTGTACTTAGAAAATAACAGGCTACCACATCCCCATATTTGAACTCCGTCTAGTGTAGAAGCCGCTATTTTTTTTGTTCAAACTACAATAACTTCTTCATACTAATTCAGAATCCGGTGAGACTTCGACCAATTAACTCCCACCTAAATTACGGACAATATGGAACACTCGGATACTTCATCTTGTGAACGCACACTGTAGTTCTCCATGGACACTGATAATTGTACTTAGAAAATAACGGGATACCCCCATATTTGAACTCCGCATAGTGCAGAAGCCGCTATTTTTTTTGTTCAAACTGCAATAACTTCTTCATACTAATTCAGAATCCGGTGAGACTTCGACCAATTAACTCCCACCTAAATTACGGACAATATGGATCACTCGGATACTTCATCTTGTGAACGCACACTGTAGTTCTCCATGGGCACTGATAGTTGTACTTAGAAAATAATGGGATACCCCCATATTTGAACTTCGCCTAGTGCAGAAGCCGCTATTTTTTTTGTTCAGACTGCAATAGTTTCTTCATACTGAGTCGGAATCCGGCGAGACTTCGACCGATTAACTCCCACCTAAATTACAGACAATATGAAACACACGGATACTTCATCTTGTGAACGTACACTGTAGTTCTCCAGGAGGACTGACAGTTGTACCTAGAAAATAATAGGCTACCACATCCCCATATTTGAACTCCGCCTAGTGCAGAAGTCGCTATTTTTTTTGTTCAAACTCCAATAACTTCTTCATTCTAATTCAGAATCCGGTGAGACTTCGACCAATTAACTCCCACCTAAATTACGGAAAATATGGAACACTCAGATTCTTCATCTTGTGAACGCACACTGTAGTTCTCCATGGGCACTGATAGTTGTACTTAGAAAATAACAGGATACCCCCATATTTGAACTCCGCCTAGTGCAGAAGCCGCTATTTTTTTTCTTCAGACTGCAATAATTTCTTCATACTGACTCGGAATCCGACGAGACTTCGACCGATTAACTCCCACCTAAATTACGGACAATATGAAACACTCGGATACTTCATCTTGTGAACGTACACTGTAGTTCTCCATGGGCACTGACAGTTGTACTTAGAAAATAACAGGATACCACATCCTCGTATTTGAACTCCGCCTAGTGCAGAAGCCGCTATTTTTTTGTTCAAACTGCAATAACTTCTTCATACTAATTCAGAATCTGGTGAGACTTCGACCAATTAACTCCCACCTAAATTACGGACAATATGGATCACTCGGATACTTCATCTTGTGAACGCACACTGTAGTTCTCCATGGGCACTGATAGTTGTACTTAGAAAATAACAGGATACCCCCATATTTGAACTTAGCCTAGTGCAGAAGCCGCTATTTTTTTTGTTCAGACTGCAATAATTTCTTCATACTGACTTTGAATCCGGCGAGACTTCGATCGATTAACTCCCACCTAAATTACGAACAATATGAAACACACGGATACTTCATCTTGTGAACGTACACTGTAATTCTCCAGGGGGACTGACAGTTGTACTTAGAAAATAACAGGCTACTACATCCCCATATTTGAACTCCGCCTAGTGCAGAAGTCGCTATTTTTTTTGTTCAAACTACAATAACTTCTTCATACTAATTCAGAATCCGGTGAGACTTCGACCAATTATCTCCCACCTAAATTACGGACAATATGGATCACTCGGATACTTCATCTTGTGAACGCACACTGTAGTTCTCCATGGGCACTGATAGTTGTACTTAGAAAATAATGGGATACCCCCATATTTGAACTTCGCCTAGTGCAGAAGCCGCTATTTTTTTTGTTCAGACTGCAATAATTTCTTCATACTGACTCGGAATCCGGCGAGACTTCGACTGATTAACTCCCACCTAAATTACGGACAATATGAAACACACGGATACTTCATCTTGTGAACGTACACTGTAGTTCTCCAAGAGGACTGACAGTTGTACTTTGAAAATAACAGGCTACTACATCCACATATTTGAACTCCGCCTAGTGCAGAAGTCGCTATTTTTTTTTGTTCAAACTCCAATAACTTCTTCATTCTAATTCAGAATCCGGTGAGACTTCGACCAATTAACTCCCACCTAAATTACGGACAATATGGAATACTCGGATTCTTCATCTTGTGAACGCACACTGTAGTTCTTCATGGGCACAGATAGTTGTACTTAGAAAATAACAGGATACCCCCATATTTGAACTCCGCCTAGTGCAGAAGCCGCTATTTTTTTTGTTCAGACTGCAATAATTTATTCATACTGACTCGGAATCCGATGAGACTTCGACCGATTAACTCCCACCTTAATTACGGACAATATGAAACACTCGGATACTTCATCTTGTGAACGTACACTGTAGTTCTCCATGGGGACTGACAGTTGTACTTAGAAAATAATAGGCTACCACATCCCCATATTTGAACTCCGCCTAGTGTAGAAGCCGCTATTTTTTTTGTTCAAACTCCAATAACTTCTTCATACTAATTCAGAATTCGGTGAGACTTCGACCAATTAACTCCCACCTAAATTACGGACAATATGGAACACTCGGATACTTCATCTTGTGAACGCACACTGTAGTTCTCCATGGGCACTGATAGTTGTACTTAGAAAATTACAGGATACCCCCATATTTGAACTCCGCCTAGTGCAGAAGCCGCTATTTTTTTTGTTCAAACTGCAATATTTTCTTCATACTGACTCGGAATCCGGCGAGACTTCGACCGATTAACTCCAACCTAAATTACGGACAATATGAAACACTCGGATACTTCATCTTGTGAACGTACACTGTAGTTCTCCATGGGGACTGACAGTTGTACTTAGAAAATAACAGGCTACCACATCCCCATATTTGAACTCCGTCTAGTGTAGTAGCCGCTATTTTTTTGTTCAAACTACAATAACTTCTTCATACTAATTCAGAATCCGGTGAGACTTCGACCAATTAACTCCCACCTAAAATACGGACAATATGGAACACTCAGATACTTCATCTTGTGAACGCACACTGTAGTTCTCCATGGACACTGATAATTGTACTTAGAAAATAACGGGATACCCCCATATTTGAACTCCGCATAGTGCAGAAGCCGCTATTTTTTTTTTCAAACTGCAATAACTTCTTCATACTAATTCAGAATCCGGTGAGACTTCGATCAATTAACTCCCACCTAAATTACGGACAATATGGATCACTCGGATACTTCATCTTATGAACGCACACTGTAGTTCTCCATGGGCACTGATAGTTGTACTTAGAAATAATGGGATACCCCCATATTTGAACTTCGCCTAGTGCAGAAGCCATTTTTTTTTGTTCAGACTGCAATAGTTTCTTCATACTGACTCGGAATCCGGCGAGACTTCGACCGATTAACTCCCACCTAAATTACGGACAATATGAAACACACAGATACTTCATCTTGTGAACGTACACTGTAGTTCTCCAAGAGGACTGACAGTTGTACTTAGAAAATAACAGGCTACTACATCCCCATATTTGAACTCCGCCTAGTGCAGAAGTCGCTATTTTTTTTGTTCAAACTCCAATAACTTCTTCATTTTAATTCAGAATCCGATGAGACTTCGATCAATTAACTACCACCTAAATTACGGACAATATGGAACACTCGGATTCTTCATCTTGTGAACGCACACTGTAGTTCTCCATGGGCACTGATAGTTGTACTTAGAAAATAACAGGATACCCCCATATTTGAACTCCGCCTAGTGCAGAAGCCGCTATTTTTTTCTTCAGACTTCAATAATTTCTTCATACTGACTCGGAATCCGACGAGACTTCGACCGATTAACTCCCACCTAAATTACGGACAATATGAAACACTCGGATACTTCATCTTGTGAACGTACACTGTAGTTCTCTATGGGCACTGACAGTTGTACTTAGAAAATAACAGGATACCACATCCTCATATTTGAACTCCGCCTAGTGCAGAAGCCGCTATTTTTTTGTTCAAACTGCAATAACTTCTTCATACTAATTCAGAATCCGGTGAGACTTCGACCAATTAACTCCCACCTAAATTACGGACAATATGGATCACTCGAATACTTCATCTTGTGAACGCACACTGTAGTTCTCCATGGGCACTGATAGTTGTACTTAGAAAATAATGGGATACCCCCATCTTTGAACACCGCCTTGTGCAGAAGCCGCTGTTTTTTTGTTCAGACTGCAATAATTTCTTCATACTGAATCGGAATCCGGCGAGACTTCGACCGATTAACTCCCACCTAAATTACGGACAATATGAAACACACGGATACTTCATCTTGTTAACGTACACTGTAGTTCTCCAGGGGGCTGACAGTTGTACTTAGAAAATAACAGGCTACTACATCCCCATATTTGAACTCCGCCTAGTGCAGAAGTCGCTATTTTTTTTGTTCAAACTCCAATAACTTCTTCATTCTAATTCAGAATCCGGTGAGACTTCAACCAATTAACTCCCACCTAAATTACGGACAATATGAAACACTCGGATTCTTCATCTTGTGAACGCACACTGTAGTTCTCCATGGGCACTGATAGTTGTACTTAGAAAATAACAGGATACCCCCATATTTGAACTCCGCCTAGTACAGAAGCCGCTATTTTTTTTCTTCAGACTGCAATAATTTCTTCATACTGACTCGGAATCCGACGAGACTTCGACCGATTAACTCCCACCTAAATTACGGACAATATGAAACACTCGGATACTTCATCTTGTGAACGTACACTGTAGTTCTCAATGGGGACTGACAGTTGTACTTAGAAAATAATAGGCTACCACATCCCCATATTTGAACTCCGCCTAGTGTAGAAGCCGCTATTTTTTTTGTTCAAACTCCAATAACTTCTTCATACTAATTCAGAATCCGGTGAGACTTCGACCAATTAACTCCCACCTAAATTACGGACAATATGGAACACTCGGATACTTTATCTTGTGAACGTACACTGTAGTTCTCCATGGGCACTTATAGTTGTACTTAGAAAATAACAGGATACCCCCATATTTGAACTCCGCCTAGTGCAGAAGCCGCTGTTTTTTTGTTCAGACTGCAATATTTTCTTCATACTAACTCGGAATCCGGCGAGACTTCGACCGATTAACTCCCACCTAAATTACGGACAATATGAAACACTCGGATATTTCATCTTGTGAACGTACACTGTAGTTCTCCATGGGGACTGACAGTTGTACTTAGAAAATAACAGGCTACCACATCCCCATATTTGAACTCCGTCTAGTGTAGAATCCGCTATTTTTTTGTTCAAACTACAATAACTTTTTCATACTAATTCAGAATCCGGTGAGACTTCGACCAATTAACTCCCATCTAAATTACGGACAATATGGAACACTCGGATACTTCATCTTGTGAACGCACACTGTAGTTCTCCATGGACACTGATAATTGTACTTAGAAAATAACGGGATACCCCCATATTTGAACTCCGCATAGTGCAGAAGCCGCTATTTTTTTTGTTCAAACTGCAATAACTTCTTCATACTAATTCAGAATCCGGTGAGACTTCGACCAATTAACTCCCACCTAAATTACGGACAATATGGATCACTCGGATACTTCATCTTGTGAACGCACACTGTAGTTCTCCATGGCCACTGATAGTTGTACTTAGAAAATAATGGGATACCCCCTTATTTGAACTTCGCCTAGTGCAGAAGCCGCTATTTTTTTTGTTCACACTGCAATAGTTTCTTCATACTGAGTCGGAATCCGGCGAGACTTCGACCGATTAACTCCCACCTAAATTATGGACAATATGAAACACACGGATACTTCATCTTCTGAACGTACACTGTAGTTCTCCAGTAGGACTGACAGTTGTACTTAGAAAATAACAGGCTACTACATCCCCATATTTGAACTCCGCCTAGTGCAGAAGTCGCTATTTTTTTTTGTTCAAACTCCAATAACTTCTTCATTCTAATTCAGAATCCGGTGAGACTTCGACCAATTAACTCCCACCTAAATTACGGACAATATGGAACACTCAGATTCTTCATCTTGTGAATGCACACTGTAGTTCTCCATGGACACTGATAGTTGTACTTAGAAAATAACAGGATACCCCCATATTTGAACTCCGCCTAGTGCAGAAGCCGATATTTTTTTTCTTCAGACTGCAATAATTTCTTCATACTGACTCGGAATCCGACGAGACTTCGACCGATTAACTTCCACCTAAATTACGGACAATATGAAACACTCGGATACTTCATATTGTGAACGTACACTGTAGTTCTACATGGGCACTGACAGTTGTACTTAGAAAATAACAGGATACCACATCCTCATATTTGAACTCCGCCTAGTGTAGAAGCCGCTATTTTTTTGTTCAAAATGCAATAACTTCTTCATACTAATTCAGAATCCGGTGAGACTTCGACCAATTAACTCCCACCTAAATTACGGACAATATGGATCACTCGGATACTTCATCTTGTGAACGCACACTGTAGTTCTCCATGGGCACTGATAGTTGTACTTAGAAAATAATAGGATACCCCCATATTTGAACTTCGCCTAGTGCAGAAGCCGCTATTTTTTTTGTTCAGACTGCAATAATTTCTTCATACTGACTTTGAATCCGGCGAGACTTCGACCGATTAACTCCCACCTAAATTACGGACAATATGAAACACACGGATACTTCATCTTGTGAACGTACACTGTAGTTCTCCAGGGGGACTGACAGTTGTACTTAGAAAATAACAGGCTACTACATCCCCATATTTGAACTCCGCCTAGTGCAGAAGTCGCTATTTTTTTTGTTCAAACTCCAATAACTTCTTCATTCTAATTCAGAATCCGGTGAGACTTCAACCAATTAACTCCCACTTAAATTACGGACAATATGGAACACTCGGATTCTTCATCTTGTGAACGCACACTGTAGTTCTCCATGGGCACTGATAGTTGTACATAGAAAATAACAGGATACCCCCATATTTGAACTCCGCCTAGTGCAGAAGCCGCTATTTTTTTTCTTCAGACTGAAATAATTTCTTCATACTGACTCGGAATCCGACGAGACTTCGACCGATTAACTCCCACCTAAATTACGGACAATATGAAACACTCGGATACTTCATCTTGTGAACGTACACTGTAGTTCTCCATGGGGACTGACAGTTGTACTTAGAAAATAATAGGCTACCACATCCCCATATTTGAACTCCGCCTAGTGTAGAAGCCGCTATTTTTTTGTTCAAACTCCAATAACTTCTTCATACTAATTCAGAATCCGGTGAGACTTCGACCAATTAACTCCCACCTAAATTACGGACAATATGGAACACTCGGATACTTCATCTTGTGAACGCACACTGTAGTTCTCCATGGGCACTTATAGTTGTACTTTGAAAATAACAGGATACCCCCATATTTGAACTCCGCCTAGTGCAGAAGCCGCTGTTTTTTTTGTTCAGACTGCAATATTTTCTTCATACTAACTCGGAATCCGGCGAGACTTCGACCGATTAACTCCTACCTAAATTACGGACAATATGAAACACTCGGATACTTCATCTTGTGAACGCACACTGTAGTTCTCCATGGGCACTGATAGTTGTACATAGAAAATAACAGGATACCCCCATATTTGAACTCCGCATAGTGCAGAAGCCGCTATTTTTTTTGTTCAAACTGCAATAACTTCTTCATACTAATTCAGAATCCGGTGAGACTTCGACCAATTAACTCCCACCTAAATTACGGACAATATGGATCACTCGGATACTTCATCTTGTGAACGCACACTGTAGTTCTCCATGGGCACTGATAGTTGTACTTAGAAAATAATGGGATACCCCCATATTTGAACTTCGCCTAGTGCAGAAGCCGCTATTTTTTTTGTTCAGACTGCAATAGTTTCTTCATACTGAGTCGGAATCCGGCGAGACTTCGACCGATTAACTCCCACCTAAATTACAGACAATATGAAACACACGGATACTTCATCTTGTGAACGTACACTGTAGTTCTCCAGGAGGACTGACAGTTGTACTTAGAAAATAACAGGCTACTACATCCCCATATTTGAACTCCGCCTAGTGCAGAAGTCGCTATTTTTTTTGTTCAAACTCCAATAACTTCTTCATTCTAATTCAGAATCCGGTGAGACTTCGACCAATTAACTCCCACCTAAATTACGGAAAATATGGAACACTCAGATTCTTCATCTTGTGAACGCACACTGTAGTTCTCCATGGGCACTGATAGTTGTACTTAGAAAATAACAGGATACCCCCATATTTGAACTCCGCCTAGTGCAGAAGCCGTTATTTTTTTTCTTCAGACTGTAATAATTTCTTCATACTGACTCGGAATCCGACGAGACTTCGACCGATTAACTCCCACCTAAATTACGGACAATATGAAACACTCGGATACTTCATCTTGTGAACGTACACTGTAGTTCTCCATGGGCACTGACAGTTGTACTTAGAAAATAACAGGATACCACATCCTCGTATTTGAACTCCGCCTAGTGCAGAAGCCGCTATTTTTTTGTTCAAACTGCAATAACTTCTTCATACTAATTCAGAATCCGGTGAGACTTCGACCAATTAACTTCCACCTAAATTACGGACAATATGGATCACTCGGATACTTCATCTTGTGAACGCACACTGTAGTTCTCCATGGGCACTGATAGTTGTACTTAGAAAATAATAGGATACCCCCATATTTGAACTTAGCCTAGTGCAGAAGCCGCTATTTTTTTTGTTCAGACTGCAATAATTTCTTCATACTGACTTTGAATCCGGCGAGACTTCGATCGATTAACTTCCACCTAAATTACGAACAATATGAAACACACAGATACTTCATCTTGTGAACGTACACTGTAGTTCTCCAGGGGGACTGACAGTTGTACTAAGAAAATAACAGGCTACTACATCCCCATATTTGAACTCCGCCTTGTGCAGAAGTCGCTATTTTTTTTGTTCAAACTACAATAACTTCTTCATACTAATTCAGAATCCGGTGAGACTTCGACCAATTATCTCCCACCTAAATTACGAACAATATGGATCACTCGGATACTTCATCTTGTGAACGCACACTGTAGTTCTCCATGGGCACTGATAGTTGTACTTAGAAAATAATGGGATACCCCCATATTTGAACTTCGCCTAGTGCAGAAGCCGCTATTTTTTTTGTTCAGACTGCAATAATTTCTTCATACTGACTCGGAATCCGGCGAGACTTCGACTGATTAACTCCCACCTAAATTACGGACAATATGAAACACACGGATACTTCATCTTGTGAACGTACACTGTAGTTCTCCAAGAGGACTGACAGTTGTACTTTGAAAATAACAGGCTACTACATCCACATATTTGAACTCCGCCTAGTGCAGAAGTCGCTATTTTTTTTTGTTCAAACTCCAATAACTTCTTCATTCTAATTCAGAATCCGGTGAGACTTCGACCAATTAACTCCCACCTAAATTACGGACAATATGGAACACTCGGATTCTTCATCTTGTGAACGCACACTGTAGTTCTCCATGGGCACAGATAGTTGTACTTAGAAAATAACAGGATACCCCCATATTTGAACTCCGCCTAGTGCAGAAGCCGCTATTTTTTTTGTTCAGACTGCAATAATTTCTTCATACTGACTCGGAATCCGGCGAGACTTCGACCGATTAACTCCCACCTAAATTACGGATAATATGAAACACTCGGATACTTCATCTTGTGAACGTACACTGTAGTTCTCCATGGGGACTGACAGTTGTACTTAGAAAATAACAGGCTACCACATCCCCATATTTGAACTCCGTCTAGTGTAGAAGCCGCTATTTTTTTGTTCAAACTACAATAACTTCTTCATACTAATTCAGAATCCGGTGAGACTTCGACCAATTAACTCCCACCTAAATTACGGACAATATGGAACACTCGGATACTTCATCTTGTGAACGCACACTGTAGTTCTCCATGGGCACTGATAATTGTACTTAGAAAATAACGGGATACCCCCATATTTGAACTCCGCATAGTGTAGAAGCCGCTATTTTTTTTTTCAAACTGCAATAACTTCTTCATACTAATTCAGAATCCGGTGAGACTTCGACCAATTAACTCCCACGTAAATTACGAACAATATGGATCACTCGGATACTTCATCTTGTTAACGCACACTGTAGTTCTCCATGGGCACTGATAGTTGTACTTAGAAAATAATGGGATACCCCCATATTTGAACTTCGCCTAGTGTAGAAGCCGCTATTTTTTTGTTCAGACTGCAATAATTTCTTCATACTGACTCGGAATCTGGCGAAACTTCGACCGATTAACTCCCACCTAAATTACGGACAATATGAAACACACGGATACTTCATCTTGTGAACGTACACTGTAGTTCTCCAGGAGGACTGACAGTTGTACTTAGAAAATAACAGGCTACTACATCCCCATATTTGAACTCCGCCTAGTGCAGAAGTCGCTATTTTTTTTGTTCAAACTCCAATAACTTCTTCATTTTAATTCAGAATCCGGTGAGACTTCGACCAATTAACTACCACCTAATTTACGGACAATATGGAACACTCGGATTCTTCATCTTGTGAACGCACACTGTAGTTCTCCATGGGCACTGATAGTTGTACTTAGAAAATAACAGGATACCCCCATATTTGAACTCCGCCTAGTGTAGAAGCCGCTATTTTTTTTCTTCAGACTACAATAATTTCTTCATACTGACTCGGAATCCGACGAGACTTCGACCGATTAACTCCCACCTAAATTACGGACAATATGAAACATTCGGATACTTCATTTAGTGAACGTACATTGTAGTTCTCTATGGGCACTGACAGTTGTACTTAGAAAATAACAGGATACCACATCCTCATATTTGAACTCCGCCTAGTGTAGAAGCCGCTATTTTTTTGTTCAAACTGCAATAACTTCTTCATACTAATTCAGAATCCGGTGAGACTTCGACCAATTAACTCCCACCTAAATTACGGACAATATGGATCACTCGAATACTTCATCTTGTGAACGCACACTGTAGTTCTCCATGGGCACTGATAGTTGTACTTAGAAAATAATGGGATACCCCCATATTTGAACTTCGCCTAGTGCAGAAGCCGCTATTTTTTTGTTCAGACTGCAATAATTTCTTCATACTGAATCGGAATCCGGCAAGACTTCGACCGATTAACTCCCACCTAAATTACGGACAATATGAAACACACGGATACTTCATCTTGTGAACGTACACTGTAGTTCTCCAGGGGGACTGACAGTTGTACTTAGAAAATAACAGGCTACTACATCCCCATATTTGAACTCCGCCTAGTGCAGAAGTCGCTATTTTTTTTGTTCAAACTCCAATAACTTCTTCATTCTAATTCAGAATCCGGTGAGACTTCAACCAATTAACTTCCACCTAAATTACGGACAATATGGAACACTCGGATTCTTCATCTTGTGAACGCACACTGTAGTTCTCCATGGGCACTGATAGTTGTACTTAGAAAATAACAGGATACCCCCATATTTGAACTCCGCCTAGTGTAGAAGCCGCTATTTTTTTTCTTCAGACTGCAATAATTTCTTCATACTGACTCGGAATCCGACGAGACTTCGACCGATTAACTCCCACCTAAATTACGGACAATATGAAACACTCGGATACTTCATCTTGTGAACGTACACTGTAGTTCTCCATGGGAACTGACAGTTGTACTTAGAAAATAATAGGCTACCACATCCCCATATTTGAACTCCGCCTAGTGTAGAAGCCGCTATTTTTTTTGTTCAAACTCCAATAACTTCTTCATACTAATTCAGAATCCGGTGAGACTTCGACCAATTAACTCCCACCTAAATTACGGACAATATGGAACACTCGGATACTTCATCTTGTGAACGCACACTGTAGTTCTCCATGGGCACTTATAGTTGTACTTAGAAAATAACATGATACCCCCATATTTGAACTCCGCCTAGTGCAGAAGCCGCTGTTTTTTTTGTTCAGACTGCAATATTTTCTTCATACTAACTCGGAATCCGGCGAGACTTCGACCGATTAACTCCCACCTAAATTACGGACAATATGAAACACTCGGATACTTCATCTTGTGAACGTACACTGTAGTTCTCCATGGGGACTGACAGTTGTACTTAGAAAATAACAGGCTACTACATCCCCATATTTGAACTCCGCCTAGTGCAGAAGTCGCTATTTTTTTTGTTCAAACTCCAATAACTTCTTCATACTAATTCAGAATCCGGTGAGACTTCGACCAATTAACTCCCACCTAAATTACGGACAATATGGAACACTCGGATACTTCATCTTGTGAACGCACACTGTAGTTCTCCATGGGCACTTATAGTTGTACTTAGAAAATAACATGATACCTCCATATTTGAACTCCGCCTAGTACAGAAGCCGCTGTTTTTTTTGTTCAGACTGCAATATTTTCTTCATACTAACTCGGAATCCGGCGAGACTTCGACCGATTAACTCCCACCTAAATTACGGACAATATGAAACACTCGGATACTTCATCTTGTGAACGTACACTGTAGTTCTCCATGGGGACTGACAGTTGTACTTAGAAAATAACAGGCTACCACATCCCCATATTTGAACTCCATCTAGTGTAGAAGCCGCTATTTTTTTTGTTCAAACTACAATAACTTCTTCATACTAATTCAGAATCCGGTGAGACTTCGACCAATTATCTCCCACCTAAATTACGGACAATATGGATCACTCGGATACTTCATCTTGTGAACGCACACTGTAGTTCTCCATGGGCACTGATAGTTGTACTTAGAAAATAATGGGATACCCCCATATTTGAACTTCGCCTAGTGCAGAAGCCGCTATTTTTTTTGTTCAGACTGCAATAATTTCTTCATACTGACTCGGAATCCGGCGAGACTTCGACTGATTAATTCCCACCTAAATTACGGACAATATGAAACACACGGATACTTCATCTTGTGAACGTACACTGTAGTTCTCCATGGGCACTGATAGTTGTACTTAGAAAATAATGGGATACCCCCATATTTGAACTTCGCCTAGTGCAGAAGCCGCTATTTTTTTTGTTCAGACTGCAATAGTTTCTTCATACTGAGTCGGAATCCGGCGAGACTTCGACCGATTAACTCCCACCTAAATTACGGACAATATGAAACACACGGATACTTCATCTTGTGAACGTACACTGTAGTTCTCCAGGAGGACTGACAGTTGTACTTAGAAAATAACAGGCTACTACATCCCCATATTTGAACTCCGCCTATTGCAGAAGTCGCTATTTTTTTGTTCAAACTCCAATAACTTCTTCATTCTAATTCAGAATCCGGTGAGACTTCGACCAATTAACTCCCACCTAAATTACGGACAATATGAAACACTCAGATTCTTTATCTTGTGAACGCACACTGTAGTTCTCCATGGGCGCTGATAGTTGTACTTAGAAAATAACAGGATACCCCCATATTTGAACTCCGCCTAGTGCAGAAGCCGCAATTTTTTTTCTTCAGACTGCAATAATTTCTTCATACTGACTCGGAATCCGACGAGACTTCGACCGATTAACTCCCACCTAAATTACGGACAATATGAAACACTCAGATACTTCATCTTGTGAACGTACACTGTAGTTCTCCATGGGCACTGACAGTTGTACTTAGAAAATAACAGGATACCACATCCTCATATTTGAACTCCGCCTAGTGCAGAAGCCGCTATTTTTTTGTTCAAACTGCAATAACTTCTTCATACTAATTCAGAATCCGGTGAGACTTCGACCAATTAACTCCCACCTAAATTACGGACAATATGGATCACTCGGATACTTCATCTTGTGAACGCAAACTGTAGTTCTCCATGGGCACTGATAGTTGTACTTAGAAAATAATAGGATACCCCCATATTTGAACTTCGCCTAGTGCAGAAGCCGCTATTTTTTTTGTTCACACTGCAATAATTTCTTCATACTGACTTTGAATCCGGCGAGACTTCGACCGATTAACTCCCACCTAAATTACGGACAATATGAAACACACGGATACTTCATCTTGTGAACGTACACTGTAGTTCTCCAAGGGGACTGACAGTTGTACTTAGAAAATAACAGGCTACTACATCCCCATATTTGAACTCCGCCTAGTGCAGAAGTCGCTATTTTTTTTGTTCAAACTACAATAACTTCTTTATACTAATTCAGAATCCGGTGAGACTTCGACCAATTATCTCCCACCTAAATTACGGACAATATGGATTACTCGGATACTTCATCTTGTGAACGCACACTGTAGTTCTCCATGGGCACTGATAGTTGTACTTAGAAAATAATGGGTTACCCCCATATTTGAACTTCGCCTAGTGCAGAAGCCGCTATTTTTTTTGTTCAGACTGCAATAATATCTTCATACTGACTCGGAATCCGGCGAGACTTCGACTGATTAACTCCCACCTAAATTACGTACAATATGAAACACACAGATACTTCATCTTGTGAACGTACACTGTAGTTCTCCAGGAGGACTGACAGTTGTACTTAGAAAATAAAAGGCTACTACATCCCCATATTTGAACTCCGCCTAGTGCAGAAGTCGCTATTTTTTTTGTTCAAACTCCAATAACTTCTTCATTCTAATTTAGAATCCGGTGAGACTTCGATCAATTAACTCCCACCTAAATTACGGACAATATGGAACACTCGGATTCTTCATCTTGTGAACGCACACTGTAGTTCTCCATGGGCACAGATAGTTGTACTTAGAAAATAACAGGATACCCCCATATTTGAACTCCGCCTAGTGCAGAAGCCGCTATTTTTTTTGTTCAGACTGCAATAATTTCTTCATACTGACTCGGAATCCGGCGAGACTTCGACCGATTAACTCCCACCTAAATTACGGACAATATGAAACACTCGGATACTTCATCTTGTGAACGTACACTGTAGTTCTCCATGGGGACTGACAGTTGTACTTAGAAAATAACAGGCTACCACATCCCCATATTTGAACTCCATCTAGTGTAGAAGCCGCTATTTTTTTTGTTCAAACTACAATAACTTCTTCATACTAATTCAGAATCCGGTGAGACTTCGACCAATTATCTCCCACCTAAATTACGGACAATATGGAACACTCGGATACTTCATCTTGTGAACGCACACTGTAGTTCTCCATGGGCATTGATAATTGTACTTAGAAAATAACGGGATACCCCCATATTTGAACTCCGCATAGTGCAGAAGCCGCTATTTTTTTTGTTCAAACTGCAATAACATCTTCATACTAATTCAGAATCCGGTGAGACTTCGACCAATTAACTCCCACCTAAATTACGGACAATATGGATCACTCGGATACTTCATCTTGTGAACGCACACTGTAGTTCCCCATGGGCAATGATAGTTGTACTTAGAAAATAATGGGATACCCCCATATTTGAACTTCGCCTAGTGCAGAAGCCGCTATTTTTTTGTCTAGACTGCAATAATTTCTTCATACTGACTCGGAATCCGACGAGACTTCGACTGATTAACTCCCACCTAAATTACGGACAATATGAAACACACGGATACTTCATCTTGTGAACGTACACTGTAGTTCTCCAGGAGGACTGACAGTTGTACTTAGAAAATAACAGGCTAATACATCCCCATATTTGAACTCCGCCTAGTGCAGAAGTGCTATTTTTTTTGTTCAAACTCCAATAACTTCTTCATTCTAATTCAGAATCCGGTGAGACTTCGACCAATTAACTCCCACCTAAATTACGGACAATATGGAACACTCGGATTCTTCATCTTGTGAACGCACACTGTAGTTCTCTATGGGCACTGATAGTTGTACTTAGAAAATAACAGGACACCCTCATATTTGAACTCCGCCTAGTGCAGAAGCCGCTATTTTTTTTCTTCAGACTGCAATAATTTTTTCATACTGACTCGGAATCCGACGAGACTTCGACCGATTAACTCCCACCTAAATTACGGACAATATGAAACACTCGGATACTTCATCTTGTGAACGTACACTGTAGTTCTCCATGGGGACTGACAGTTGTACTTAGAAAATAATAGGCTACCACATCCCCATATTTGAACTCCGCCTAGTGTAGAAGCCGCTATTTTTTTTGTTCAAATTCCAATAACTTCTTCATACTAATTCAGAATCCGGTGAGACTTCGACCAATTAACTCCCACCTAAATTACGGACAATATGGAACACTCGGATACTTCATCTTGTGAACGCACACTGTAGTTCTCCATGGGCACAGATAGTTGTACTTAGAAAATAACAGGATACCCCCATATTTGAACTCCGCCTAGTGCAGAAGCCGCTATTTTTTTTGTTTAGACTGCAATAATTTCTTCATACTGACTCGGAATCCGGCGAGACTTCGACCGATTAACTCCCACCTAAATTACGGACAATATGAAACACTCGGATACTTCATCTTGTGAACGTACACTGTAGTTCTCCATGGGGACTGACAGTTGTACTTAGAAAATAACAGGCTACCACATCCCCATATTTGAACTCCGTCTAGTGTAGAAGCCGCTATTTTTTTGTTCAAACTACAATAACTTCTTCATACTAATTCAGAATCCGGTGAGACTTCGACCAATTATCTCCCACCTAAATTACGGACAATATGGATCACTCGGATACTTCATCTTGTGAACGCACACTGTAGTTATCCATGGGCACTGATAGTTGTACTTAGAAAATAATGGCATACACCCATATTTGAACTTCGCCTAGTGCAGAAGCCGTTATTTTTTTTGTTCAGACTGCAATAATTTCTTCATACTGACTCGGAATCCGGCGAGACTTCGACTGATTAACTCCCACCTAAATTACGGACAATATGAAACACACAGATACTTCATCTTGTGAACGTACACTGTAGTTCTCCAGGAGGACTGACAATTGTACTTAGAAAATAACAGGCTACTACATCCCCATATTTGAACTCCGCCTATTGCAGAAGTCGCTATTTTTTTTGTTCAAACTCCAATAACTTCTTAATTCTAATTCAGAATCCGGTGAGACTTCGACCAATTAACTACCACCTAAATTACGGTGGAACACTCGGATTCTTCATCTTGTGAACGCACACTGTAGTTCTCCATGGGCACTGATAGTTGTACTTAGAAAATAACAGGATACCCCCATATTTGAACTCCGCCTAGTGCAGAAGCCGCTATTTTTTTTCTTCAGAATGCAATAATTTCTTCATACTGACTCGGAATCCGACGAGACTTCGACCGATTAACTCCCACCTAAATTACGGACAATATGAAACACTCGGATACTTCATCTTGTGAACGTACACTGTAGTTCTCCATGGGGACTGACAGTTGTACTTATAAAATAATAGGCTACCACATTCCCATATTTGAACCTCGCCTAGTGTAGAAGCCACTATTTTTTTTTTCAAACTCATTAACTTCTTCATACTAATTCAGAATCCGGTGAGTCTTCGACCAATTAACTCCCACCTAAATTACGGACAATATGGAACACTCGGATACTTCATCTTGTGAACGCACACTGTAGTTCTCCATGGGCACTCATAGTTGTACTTAGAAAATAACAGGATACCCCCATATTTGAACACCGCCTAGTGCAGAAGCCGCTATTTTTTTGTTCAGACTGCAATAATTTCTTTATACAGACTCGGAATCCGGCGAGACTTCGACCGATTAACTCCCACCTAAATTACGGACACTATGAAACACACGGATACTTCATCTTGTGAACGTACACTGTAGTTCTCCTGGGGGACTGACAGTTGTACTTAGAAAATAACAGGCTACTACATCCCCATATTTGAACTCCGCCTAGTGCAGAAGTCGCTATTTTTTTTGTTCAAACTCCAATAACTTCTTCATTCTAATTCAGAATCCGGTAAGACTTCGACCAATTAACTTCCACCTAAATTACGGACAATATGGAACACTCGGATTCTTCATCTTGTGAACGCACACTGTAGTTCTCCATGGTCACTGATAGTTGTACTTAGAAAATAACAGGATACCCCCTTATTTGAACTCCGCCTAGTGCAGAAGCCGCTATTTTTTTTCTTCAGACTGCAATAATTTCTTCATACTGACTCGGAATCCGACGAGACTTCGACCGATTAACTCCCACCTAAATTACGGACAATATGAAACACTCGGATACTTCATCTTGTGAACGTACACTGTAGTTCTACATGGGGACTGACAGTTGTACTTAGAAAATAATAGGCTACCACATCCCCATATTTGAACTCCGCCTAGTGTAGAAGCCGCTATTTTTTTTGTTCAAACTCCAATAACTTCTTCATACTAATTCAGAATCCGGTGAGACTTCGACCAATTAACTCCCACCTAAATTACGGACAATATGTAACACTCGGATACTTCATCTTGTGAACGCACACTGTAGTTCTCCATGGGCACTGATAGTTGTACTTAGAAAATAACAGGATACCCCCATATTTGAACTCCGCCTAGTGTAGAAGCCGCTATTTTTTTGTTCAGACTGCAATATTTTCTTCATACTGACTCGGAATCCGGCGAGACTTCGACCGATTAACTCCCACCTAAATTACGGACAATATGAAACACTCGGATACTTCATCTTGTGAACGTACACTGTAGTTCTCCATGGGGACTGACAGTTGTACTTAGAAAATAACAGGCTACCACATCCCTATATTTGAACTCCGTCTAGTGTAGAAGCCGCTATTTTTTTGTTCAAACTACAATAACTTCTTCATACTAATTCAGAATCCGGTGAGACTTCGACCAATTAACTCCCACCTAAATTACGGACAATATGGAACACTCGGATACTTCATTTTGTGAACACACACTGTAGTTTTCCATGGGCACTGATAGTTGTACTTAGAAAATAACAGGATACCACATCCCCATATTTGAACTCCGCCTAGTGCAGAAGCCGCTATTATTTTTGTTCAGACTGCTATATTTTCTTCATACTAAATTGAAATCCGGCGAGACTTCGACCGATTAACTCTCACTTAAATTACGGACAATATGAAACACTCGATTACTTCTTCTTATGAACGTACACTGTAGTTCTCTTGGAGACTGACAGTTGTACTTAGAAAATAACAGGCTACCACATCCCCATATTTTAACTCCGCCTAGTGCAGAAGCCGCAATTTTTTCTGTTTAAACTGAAATATTTTCTTCATACTAATTCGGAATCCGGCGTGACTTCGACCGATTAACTACCACCTAAATTACGAACAATATGAAACACTCGGATACTTCATCTTGTGAACGTACACTGTAGTTCTCCATGGTGACTGACAGTTGTACTTAGAAAATAACAGGCTACCACATCCCTATATTTGAACTCCGCCTAGTGCAGAAGCCGTTATTTTTTTTGTTCAAACTGCAATAACTTCTTCATACTAATTCAGAATCCGGTGAGACTTCAACCAATTAACTCCCACCTAAATTACGGACAATATGGAACACTCAGATACTTCATCTTGTGAACGCACACTGTAGTTCTCCATGGGCACTGACAGTTGTACTTAGAAAATAACAGGATACCACATCCCCATATTTGAACTCCGTCTAGTGCAGAAGCCGCTATTTTTTTGTTCAGACTGCAATATTTTCCTCATACTGACTGGGAATCCGGCGAGACTTCGACCGATTAACTCCTACCTAAATTACGGACAATATGAAACACTCGGATACTTCATCTTGTGAACGTACACTGTTGTTCTCCATGGGGACTGACAGTTGTACTTAGAAAATAACAGGCTACCACATCCCCATATTTGAACTCCGTCTAGTGCAGAAGCCGCAATTTTTTTGTTTAAACTGCAATAACTTCTTCATACTAATTCAGAATCCGGTGAGACTTCGACCAATTAACTCCCACCTAAATTACGGACAATATGGAACACTCGGATACTTCATTTTGTGAACACACACTGTAGTTCTCCGTGGGCACTGACAGTTGTACTTAGAAAATAACAGGATACCACATACCCATATTTGAACTCCGCCTAGTGCAGAAGCCGCTATTTTTTTTGTTCAAACTGCAATAACTTCTTTATACTAATTCAGAATCCGGTGAGACTTCGACCAATTAACACCCACCTAAATTACGGACAATATGGAACACTCGGATACTTCATCTTGTGAACGTACACTGTAGTTCTCCATGGGGACTGACAGTTGTACTTAGAAAATAACATGCTACCACATCCCCATATTTGAACTCCGTCTAGTGTAGAAGCCGCTATTTTTTTGTTCAAACTACAATAACTTCTTCATACTAATTCAGAATCCGGTGAGACTTCGACCAATTAACTCCCACCTAAATTACGGACAATATGGAACACTCGGATACTTCATTTTGTGAACACACACTGTAGTTTTCCATGGGCACTGAAAGTTGTACTTAGAAAATAACAGGATACCACATCCCCATATTTGAATTCCGCCTAGTGCAGAAGCCGCTATTATTTTTGTTCAGACTGCTATATTTTCTTCATACTAAATTGGAATCCGGCGAGACTTCGACCGATTAACTCTCACTTAAATTACGGACAATATGAAACACTCGATTACTTCATCTTGTGAACGTACACTGTAGTTCTCTTGGGGACTGACAGTTGTACTTAGAAAATAACAGGCTACCACATCCCCATATTTGAACTCCGCCTAGTGCAGAAGCCGCAATTTTTTCTGTTTAAACTGCAATATTTTCTTCATACTAACTCGGAATCCGGCGTGACTTCGACCGATTAACTACCACCTAAATTACGAACAATATGAAACACTCGGATACTTCATCTTGTGAACGTACACTGTAGTTCTCCATGGTGACTGACAGTTGTACTTAGAAAATAATAGGCTACCACATCCCCATATTTGAACTCCGCCTAGTGTAGAAGCCGCTATTTTTTTTGTTCAAACTCCAATAACTTCTTCATACTAATTCAGAATCCGGTGAGACTTCGACCAATTAACTCCCACCTAAATTACGGACAATATGTAACACTCGGATACTTCATCTTGTGAACGCACACTGTAGTTCTCCATGGGCACTGATAGTTGTACTTAGAAAATAACAGGATACCCCCATATTTGAACTCCGCCTAGTGTAGAAGCCGCTATTTTTTTGTTCAGACTGCAATATTTTCTTCATACTGACTCGGAATCCGGCGAGACTTCGACCGATTAACTCCCACCTAAATTACGGACAATATGAAACACTCGGATACTTCATCTTGTGAACGTACACTGTAGTTCTCCATGGGGACTGACAGTTGTACTTAGAAAATAACAGGCTACCACATCCCTATATTTGAACTCCGTCTAGTGTAGAAGCCGCTATTTTTTTGTTCAAACTACAATAACTTCTTCATACTAATTCAGAATCCGGTGAGACTTCGACCAATTAACTCCCACCTAAATTACGGACAATATGGAACACTCGGATACTTCATTTTGTGAACACACACTGTAGTTTTCCATGGGCACTGATAGTTGTACTTAGAAAATAACAGGATACCACATCCCCATATTTGAACTCCGCCTAGTGCAGAAGCCGCTATTATTTTTGTTCAGACTGCTATATTTTCTTCATACTAAATTGAAATCCGGCGAGACTTCGACCGATTAACTCTCACTTAAATTACGGACAATATGAAACACTCGATTACTTCTTCTTATGAACGTACACTGTAGTTCTCTTGGAGACTGACAGTTGTACTTAGAAAATAACAGGCTACCACATCCCCATATTTTAACTCCGCCTAGTGCAGAAGCCGCAATTTTTTCTGTTTAAACTGAAATATTTTCTTCATACTAACTCGGAATCCGGCGTGACTTCGACCGATTAACTACCACCTAAATTACGAACAATATGAAACACTCGGATACTTCATCTTGTGAACGTACACTGTAGTTCTCCATGGTGACTGACAGTTGTACTTAGAAAATAACAGGCTACCACATCCCTATATTTGAACTCCGCCTAGTGCAGAAGCCGTTATTTTTTTTGTTCAAACTGCAATAACTTCTTCATACTAATTCAGAATCCGGTGAGACTTCAACCAATTAACTCCCACCTAAATTACGGACAATATGGAACACTCAGATACTTCATCTTGTGAACGCACACTGTAGTTCTCCATGGGCACTGACAGTTGTACTTAGAAAATAACAGGATACCACATCCCCATATTTGAACTCCGTCTAGTGCAGAAGCCGCTATTTTTTTGTTCAGACTGCAATATTTTCCTCATACTGACTGGGAATCCGGCGAGACTTCGACCGATTAACTCCTACCTAAATTACGGACAATATGAAACACTCGGATACTTCATCTTGTGAACGTACACTGTTGTTCTCCATGGGGACTGACAGTTGTACTTAGAAAATAACAGGCTACCACATCCCCATATTTGAACTCCGCCTAGTGCAGAAGCCGCAATTTTTTCTGTTTAAACTGAAGTATTTTCTTCATACTAACTCGGAATCCGGCGTGACTTCGACCGATTAACTACCACCTAAATTACGAACAATATGAAACACTCGGATACTTCATCTTGTGAACGTACACTGTAGTTCTCCATGGTGACTGACAGTTGTACTTAGAAATAACAGGCTACCACATCCCTATATTTGAACTCCGCCTAGTGTAGAAGCCGTTATTTTTTTTGTTCAAACTGCAATAACTTCTTCATACTAATTCAGAATCCGGTGAGACTTCGACCAATTAACTCCCACCTAAATTACGGACAATATGGAACACTCAGATACTTCATTTTGTGAACGCACACTGTAGTTCTCCATGGGCACTGACAGTTGTACTTAGAAAATAACAGGATACCACATCCCCATATTTGAACTCCGCCTAGTGCAGAAGCCGCTATTTTTTTGTTCAGACTACAATATTTTCTTCATACTAACTCGGAATCCGGCGTGACTTCGACCGATTAACTACCACCTAAATTACGAACAATATGAAACACTCGGATACTTCATCTTGTGAACGTACACTGTAGTTCTCCATGGTGACTGACAGTTGTACTTAGAAAATAACAGGCTACCACATCCCTATATTTGAACTCCGCCTAGTGCAGAAGCCATTATTTTTTTTGTTCAAACTGCAATAACTTCTTCATACTAATTCAG
This sequence comes from Allium fistulosum, assembly GCA_030737815.1. Taxonomy (NCBI): domain Eukaryota; kingdom Viridiplantae; phylum Streptophyta; class Magnoliopsida; order Asparagales; family Amaryllidaceae; genus Allium; species Allium fistulosum. The sequence goes on from CM060903.1 coordinate 1,180,545,726, forward strand.
AATCCGGTGAGACTTCAACCAATTAACTCCCACCTAAATTACGGACAATATGGAACACTCAGATACTTCATCTTGTGAACGCACACTGTAGTTCTCCATGGACACTGACAGTTGTACTTTGAAAATAACAGGATACCACATCCCCATATTTGAACTCCGCCTAGTGCAGAAGCCGCTATTTTTTTTGTTCAGACTGCAATATTTTCTTCATACTAACTCGGAATCCGACGAGACTTCGACCGATTAACTCCAACCTAAATTACGAACAATATGAAACACTCGGTTACTTCATCTTGTGAACGTACACTGTAGTTCTCCATGGGGATTGACAGTTGTACTTAGAAAATAACAGACTACCACATCTCCATATTTGAACTCCGCCTAGTGCAGAAGCCGCTATCTTTTTTGTTCAAACTGCAATAACTTCTTCATACTAATTCAGAATACGGTGAGACTTCGACCAATTAACTCCCACCTAAATTACGGACAATATGGAACACTCGGATATTTCATCTTGTGAACGCACACTATAGTTCTCCATGGGTACTGACAGTTGTACTTAGAAAATAACAGGATACCACATCCTCATATTTGAACTCCGCCTAGTGCAGAAGCAGCTATTGTTTTTGTTCAGACTGCAATATTTTCTTCATACTAACTCGGAATCCGGCGAGACTTCGACCGATTAACTCCCACCTAAATTACGGACAATATGAAATACTCGGATACTTCATCTTGTGAACGTACAATGTAATTCTCCATGGGGACTGACTGTTGTACTTAGAAAATAACAGGCTACCACATCCCCATATTTGAACTCCACCTAGTGTAGAAGCCGCTATTTTTTTTGTTCAAACTGCAATAACTTCTTCATACTAATTCAGAATCCAGAGAGACTTCGACCAATTAACTCCCATCTAAATTACTGACAATATGGAACACTCGGATACTTCATCTTGTGAACGCACATTATAGTTCTCCATTGGCACTGACAGTTGTACTTAGAAAATAACAGGATACCACATCCCCATATTTGAACTCCGCCTAGTGCAAAAGCCGCTATTTTTTTTGTTCAGACTGCAATATTTTCTTCATACTAACTCGGAATCCGGCGAGACTTCGACCGATTAACTCTCACCTAAATTACGGACAATATGAAACACTCGGATACTTCATCTTGTGAACGTACACTGTAGTTCTCCATGGGGACTGACAATTGTACTTAGAAAATAACAGGCTACCACTTCCCCATATTTGAACTCCGCCTAGTGCAGAAGCCGCTATTTTTTTGTTCAAACTGCAATAACTTCTTCATACTAATTCAGAATCCGGTGAGACTTCGACCTATTAACTCCCACCTAAATTACGGACAATATGGAATACTCGGATACTTCATCTTGTGAACGCACACTGTAGTTCTCCATGGGCACTTATAGTTGTACTTAGAAAATAACGGGATATCCCCATATTTGAACTCCGCCTAGTGCAGAAGCCGCTATTTTTTTGTTCAGACTGCAATAATTTCTTCATATTGACTCGGAATCCGGCGAGACTTCGACCGATTAACTTCCACCTAAATTATGGACAATATGAAACACTCAGATACTTCATCTTGTGAACGTACACTGTAGTTCTCCATGGGGACTGACAGTTGTACTTAGAAAATAACAGGCTACTACATCCCCATATTTGAACTCCGCTTAGTGTAGAAGCCGCTATTTTTTTTGTTCAAACTCCAATAACTTCTTCATACTAATTCAGAATCCGGTGAGACTTCGACCAATTTACTTCCACCTAAATTACGGACAAAATGGAACACTCGGATACTTCATCTTGTGAACGCACACTATAGTTCTCCATGGGCCCTGATAGTTGTACTTAGAAAATAACAGGATACCCCCATATTTGAACTCCGCCTAGTGCAGAAGCCGCTATTTTTTTTATTCAGACTGCAATATTTTCTTCATACTGACTCGGAATCCGGCGAGACATCGACCGATTAACTCCTACCTAAATTACGGACAATATGAAATATTCGGATACTTCATCTTGTGAACTTACACTGCAGTTCTCTTTGGGGACTGACAGTTGTACTTAGAAAATAACAGGCTACCACATCCCCATATTTGAACTCCGTCTAGTGCAGAAGTAGCTATTTTTTTGTTCAAACTGCAATAACTTCTTCATACTAATTCAGAATCCGGTGAGACTTCGACCAATTAACTCCCACCTAAATTACGGACAATATGGAACACTCGGATACTTCATTTTGTGAACACACACTGTAGTTCTCCATGGGCACTAACAGTTGTACTTTGAAAATAACAGGATACCACATCCCCATATTTGAACTCCGCCTAGTGCAGAAGCCGTTTTTTTTGTTCAGACTGCTATATTTTCTTCATACTAACTCGAAATCCGACGATATTTCGACCGATTAACTCCCACCTAAATTACGGACAATATAAAACACTCGATTACTTCATCTTGTGAACGTACACTGTAGTTCTCTTGTGGATTGACAGTTGTACTTAGAAAATAACAGGCTACCACATCCCCATATTTGAACTCCGCCTAGTGCAGAAGCTGCAATTTTTTCTGTTTAAACTGCAATATTTTCTTCATACTAACTCGGAATCCGGCGTGACTTCGACCGATTAACTACCACCTAAATTACGAACAATATGAAACACTCAGATACTTCATCTTGTGAACGTACATTGTAGTTTTCCATGGGGACTGACAGTTGTACTTAGAAAATAACAGGCTACCACATCCCCATATTTGAACTCCGCCTAGTGCAGAAGCCGTTATTTTTTTTGTTCAAACTGCAATAACTTCTTCATACTAATTCAGAATCCGGTGAGACTTCAACCAATTAACTCCCACCTAAATTACGGACAATATGGAACACTCGGATACTTCATCTTGTGAACACACACTAGAGTTCTCCATGGGCACTGACAGTTGTACTTAGAAAATAATAGGATACCACATCCCCATATTTGAACTCCGCCTAGTGCAGAAGCCGCTATTTTTTTTGTTCAGACTGCAATATTTTCTTCATACTAACTCGAAATCCGGCGAGACTTCGACCGATTAACTCCCACCTAAATTACGAACAATATGAAACACTCGGATACTTCATCTTGTGAATGTACACTAGTTTTCCATGGGGACCGACAGTTGTACTTAGAAAATAACAGGCTACCACATCCCTATATTTGAACTCCGCCTAGTGCAGAAGCCGTTATTTTTTTGTTCAAACTGCAATAACTTCTTCATACTAATTCAGAATCCGGTGTGACTTCAACCAATTAACTCCCACCTAAATTACGGACAATATGGAACACTCGGATACTTCATCTTGTGAACGCACATTGTAGTTCTCCATTGGCACTGAAAGTTGTACTTCGAAAATAACAGGATACCACATCCCCATATTTGAACTCCGCCTAGTGCAGAAGCCGCTATTTTTTTTGTTCAAACTGCAATAACTTCTTCATACTAATTCAGAATTCGGTGAGACTTCGACCAATTAACTCCCACCTAAATTATGGACAATATGGAACACTCGGATACTTTATCTTGTGAACGCACACTAAAGTTCTCCATGGGCACTGACAGTTGTTCTTAGAAAATAATAGGATACCACATCCCCATATTTGAACTCCGCCTAGTGCAGAAGCCGCTATTTTTTTGTTCAGACTGCAATAACTTCATCATACTAATTCGGAATCCGGTGAGACTTCGACCGATTAACTCCCACCTAAATTACGGACAATTTGAAACACTGGATACTTCATCTTGTGAACGCACACTGTAGTTCTCCATGGGCACTTACAGTTGTACTTAGAAAATAACAGGATACCACATCCCCATATTTGAACTCCGCCTAGTGAAGAAGCCGCAATTTTTTTTGTTCAGACTACAATATTTTCTTCATACTAACTCGGAATCCGGTGAGATTTCAACCGATCAACTCCCACCTATATTACAGACAATATGAAACCTTCATCTTGTGAACGTACACTGTAGTTTTCCATGTGGACTGACAGTTGTACTTAGAAAATAACAGGCTATATTCCCATATTTGAATACTATTTCTCTATAAGATAAGATGTAAAAGGGTATGTTTGGAATTTCAAAAAGACACTGAGTAATTCTATTCAATGAATTCTCTTTATTAGTAGTAAGGATAAAGATAGAGTGAACGATTTCCATTATTATAATGAGGGGTATTTCTGGTATTTCAAAAAGACACGGTTGAATTCCTATTCTAGGAATTCTCATTATTAGTAGTAAAGATAAAGATATATATATGAAAAATATACCTGATGGTCTTGCCGGTCGAACACAACTTGAACCGTCAACTTCGCCTTTGGGAGATCTTATCTCTAACTTAATGGTAGAGTTGCAAAGTCCATATTAAGATTAAATTTATTTTATGAGAGAGAATGAAATTCCTTCTCTATTGAATATGACATCGAAGTATATTTATAGAAATATTAATGGGCCATGTAAAATATATTACCCAGATCCACTATTCAAAGTATGATCCATTATAAGTGAGATCTTATCTCACTTAAGTAGTTAAACTCATTTAATTAATTCATACCCACATATATATATACTGCCTAATTTTAAAAAATTTTGAAAAATTATGGTTGCTAAAATAATATATATATATATATATTATTTATTATGTTTAAATTATTATATTTAAATCATTTTAAAGCTAATATAATAATTTAAATATAATAAATAATATATATACACATATATATTATTTATTACATTTAAATTATTATATTAACTTTAAAATAATAATTAAATAAATAAATAACATTTACATATTTTATTAATTAAGTTTAGGCCCTTTAACAATAAGAAATAATAATAAATTAATTAATATAACTATATTATTAATTTCTCCATAATAGTAATTTATAACTTTTATAAATTATTTTTGGTCGAAAATTGAGCATAATGGTTGTGTGATTCCTAGATGTGAATGCAACCCTCGGCAATATTTGGACTATTTTATATTAAAGCCTATATGGACTTTGTTGAAGCGTAGTAGTTGACATGAGTTAAGTTGGCTACAAATTATCCAAATGAAATCTAATTTTTTTATCTTTTAACGTGAAACAGTGTAGCAATAATATATTATGCACGTTTTCTCTTCTTCGTCAATATATCAATTACTAATCTAAAGCTCAATCAGTGGTTAAAGCTCTATTAATATCTGTAGTTAATTGCAAATTCCAACATTAAAGTACTTGGTTCAATCCAGTAATAATTATTGATTAACCGATTTGCTTTAATCAAATCCTTTGACTTTACGTTGACTACTGATTACGATGATACTAACCTTCTATTCAAAGGAAAAGAATCCGCTTTTGAAACTCCAATCCTATTGCTGCACAAAATCGCCCCTACACTACTTACCCGACCTCGCATGTCCCTTGCATCAACTTGCGTGAGTCTCTAATGGATGACACTTTTTATATCTCGCTAGGCCGCAATTAGGATGTGCATTAGATGCACAATGCGTGCGCGTGCAAAAAACTATTATTAAATCAAAATTATAATAAAAAAATCATTTATAAAGTCAATTGAATAAAATTTAATTTAGTTTAAAATGTTTGCTACATACATACATACATAGATATGCATACATATACATTTACATATACATATTAATACACATACATACAAACATACATACATACATACACATACACATCTTTACTACTAATAATAAGAATTCCAAGAATAGAAAATCAGCCGTGTCTTTTCAAACTACCTAAAATACCCTTTCTGCATTCAGCTTCTACCACCGTTCTCGAAATATAAAAAAACGGAGTATAGAAAACCCGTAATCGATTTCCTCTCCATCCCACTTTTGCAAATACTAAGTAGGATTCCTAATCTAGGTTTTCTCAAACTTTGATCATTAACTAACTTCGACCCTCATCTCTACAGGTTAACGTTCGTCTTCCTCACTAATACTTAAAAGAGGGAGGTTGGATTGTCAACTTCTTTATCAGTTTCTTCGATTCAAGCTCTGTAGGCTAAAATTCAAAGAACAAAGCTGAAGGGAGCAACCTTATGGATGTTGGAACTGAAGTAGACCTAATTCACATTCAGGTACTACCTATACGCCGTCAGATTGTGGTGATGTATAGATTTTAGCAGTTTTGCATGTTGTTTGTAATCATTATGAGAGTAAACGAATGAAATCCATTTCACATGATATGATTTATTTGGTACTTGGATCAGGTTATATATGTTCATTTCCAAGTTTATTTTAGGTAAGATTCTGACATTTTGATTTATTTGTTTTGGAGTATTTTCAACCCTAAGTTACAATCAACCTGCTGCTACGATATTCTTTCCAACCATTTCCACATTCAATGTTATAATTTATGAAAATTTCATGTATAGGTCCTAGATTGAGATTTGTTACTTGACAGTGCTGCAAGTGTTTTAGAATTTTATGGCATTTTGTGGCATTTCTAATAATGAATTCAAATGGATATTACTATACAAGTACAGGTAATTGTTAAAAACAGTGAAACAAAATGTTTGCATAATGCTCTTTGTTTATAGAATTGATTTATTTTCTTTTTGTGTTTAGATTCATGTAAACAAAGCTTACCTAGACTCATACTTTTTGAAACCACCTATGTGCTCTATGGTCATCCTATTACATCATGGATCATTGTATTTTCTCTCTCTTAGAAATTAGGAAATGTGAATATATCATTAATAGTACCGCAATACCGAAAGATCACTCGACCTCTACCAATTGAGATGTTATTTTGATAATCTCATCATTTAATTAGCAATCAACTAATATTAGGTTGATTGAATGTTTGAAATTTGTGACTAAATGGATCCTGCATTCTTCAATTTTTAGTGGACAGAGATGAAAGATATAGAGAGAGTGAATTCTAAGTTTGAGTTCTATGTAAGTATTTTCCTTAATAATTTATCAGATCATCACCACTTTCATTAAATAAATAATTTTCTCAATTTATGTTTTCATGCTTCGTATCTATAGTTTACTTATACAGTATGTCACCTTAGTCCAAATTTAATTTAACACGATCAGCCAGAAATATAATTAAGGTAAAAGTTTTCATATTTGTGACATCTGACTTCATGCAGGTGGAATTATAAAGCATGAATACTCACAAAGTGGCCAAATTCTCCTATGGATGCCCAAATATTTCCAGGTACACATTGAAACCACTAAATAATTGTTTATCATTTACTAATACTTTTAAAGAAAATATATATTTGTACCCTTTTCCCTCATAGATGAGTGTTGTACTTTTTGTTAAACTTGATACCAAATCTTTTTTCCTTCGAAACTATGTAGTTCATACCACTATCTCTCATAAATAGCAACCAAGAAAGAACTGTGTTTGATGTAGAAGTGTGAAAGTTGAAATATACAACAAAACAACCATGTAAATAAAGAATTATAATGGTGAAGGTTAATTAACAAATTTTCATAGGTAAGAAATTGTAGATGTTTAACTAGACACGTTAACAAATGTGATGAGAGGTTAATAAAGACACCATACTAGATTTAACCATATTGATTTATCTCTTTGGTTACTTACATTATTTAGAATCATTGTATTCATTTCATAAATAATATATTATATTTATATATGCTTTTATAGATTAAATATTTGAATCTGATGAGTACATACCTTGAATATTTTTAAGTGGTGCATAATTTCAAACTTAATTTATACTGTAGTTTATGCTATTGATTAAAAAAACATACTACCATCTCTTTATAATTTTAAGTTCACTAATTTTACATTATAATTTTTGGATTAATATTGTATGTATATGTATATGAATTTGGAACTTTATCAAATCAAATTGCAAAATCAAATTATAACTAAACAAATACCAAAAAGGTAGCAGTGATTTAGACTGTTTAAATATAAAACTGTCAATGTTTAAATGATGTTTAGATTTCATCTCATATTGGCGGTTTGAGGTTTAATAACACATCTTTACTATTAAAATGTAAATTCAATAAATTGGTTTCAACCGCGTCTTTTGAAAATGCCCAAATTACTGATTTACTTATTGTTTGATGTTACGCTTCTAATTTTCAATGGTTGCTGATTATCGATTTTAGATTTGCAGTGATTACCGATTATCGACTATCCTTGATCCGATATCTAATAGGCTTCACTTCTAGGTACTTGCATTGATTTGAAAGTTCATTATGCTTCTAATTTTATATAAATGTATTTTAAAACTTTATCAGTTATTAAACTGTGCATTCGTAACATTATGATTTCCTTATTGTTGGTGTGGTTCACTTTAAAAAACTTTATTAAACACCTCTTCAATCCACATGAGAAATGGCTTGATAGCTACTTCACCAGGTCCATGTTTCCTATGATGTTACACTCAAACATTTAATTTTTGGATAATTATAGTTGGAAATTGTTAGAATTTTTATGAAACAACATGGAATAAGTACTTTGCATTTTACTATGCCTATATATAACATTTTCATAATATAAATGGATAGACCAGAATGTGAAATATATGAGTGCATGTTATAAGAAGTTATGAATGTATATTTCACTTAAATCATGTTGTCAAATTTTTTTGACATATGTGTACAAATTTGTGACACTAACATAATGGCACCATAATTTATAGGTCAGCTATAAAGGTAGTTTAATGTTTCATTCTTCATGCATCCGTCTTTCCAATGTCTATTTACATATCAAACAAAAATATATTTTGTACAACTTCAATTTAGGAAATAAATGTCACTGTATCTTTTAATAGTGCTTTAGTGAATGTCATTTATTAAATCTGTTCTTTACATTATCTCAGAATCTAGGACAAAATCTATGGTTTTTGGCTGAAGGGTGGTTGGAAAATATTATTACCACACAAAATTTATTTTAACTCTTTATTCGGGGTGCATCTTTGCATTTTGTATTCAAACTCAAAATTTGAATATGCCAACGTTATGAAGTAAGACACACGACGCTATATCTGACTGCAATGTGAGCTTCAATTGATGCTTTGAGATATTGTTACTTAGCTTTGGTTTTAGATTAATAAATTAATAATCATGTTAAAAAACCTATCTGGGAGCACAGAGTGCATGATGTAACATGTGTATTACACATTTTTCCACGGCTTTAGAATTTAATTTCTCAGTTTTATTTTTAGATGTTAACATGTAGCACCACTTTCATGTGATTATGTGCAAGGAAAAATATAATCATAGTTAGTTTTTTTAACGCTCTGTTTTGAATTATAAAATTTATTCTTTTCCTTAAATCCATGAATCCTAGCAAATTATTTTTAACTATCTTGGCCTTCAAACAAAAAAAACACAATGTATAACCAAGTTTTATTGTTTACGTACATTTTTGTAACCAAGTATGTAAGGCAAAGGTGCTAAATTTTAGTATTTCAGTTTCATAATATAGCACATTTGATAATGTTGTATTTATTTTGCTTCCTATATTTTATAGTATTGACTCCTTTGTTTAGATTTCTCTCTGTTTAATTATTTGATATTTTGTATTTCTAACATTTTTCCATCACCAAAATTAGTGAAAAAATGATAATAACTACAAGTAGAAGCCCATGCTTATATGAATTAAACCCTTCTAAGAAGCAATACTGATGGTGTATATTTTTTATATATTTCATTTTATTTAACTCAAATATTACAAAATATCACTACTGCATATTTTGCAATTATCTTTTAAATTTGATGGCAGTTTTTATAGAATTTGATATAATACAAAAGAATCAACTTTTAAAAAAAATACTTAAATAGTAACTCCAAATAAATGAGAGGATAGAGAATATAAATGCACATGGCCTTTGATCACTAGAAACTGAAATATAAATGTCAATACTGTCAATACTTAATACCTAGCTGAAATTGCGGTAAAGATTTTGCCTCCTGAAACTAACATATAAAAGATTTATTCAGATATAGGGATGTCCTATTTTACGATTTTTAATTTAAACTTGATATTCATTCTTTTTTTTTCATTTATTCCGTTCACTAAAATAAATCAGATAAATTATGCCGATGATCCAAATATTGTTTATCCTTTTTGCTTTGTATGAAAGCATTTTCAAAAGCATTCTCTTCTTCCTTGCTTTGTTAGTCCTAGCAACCATCGGTTGCTTTCAAGACATCCATGACAACCATGAAGAACTATATTTTTCTTTTGCTTATGAACTAATGTTATTTAGGGGATTTTATCAAAGAACTAAATTAAATACATTCGTAATTCTATCACAAAAAAATTCATGACTCGAATAGCCTTAAATTGAGTTTAAGATGATCAACCACATCATTCTTCCAGGAAATTAGCTGCAATCATATAAATACAAGCACGTTCATAATTAATACAACAACTATGAAAACAATCTACCGTTCTTAAAAGGTGAATCGATTCAACAAATATTTATGAACAAACCTAGGGTGGAATTAAATTACTGAAGAAGATCTATATAACATGAAAATGGGGGGGAAATAGAAGTAGCTAATCAGCTAATATCTTCGGAAATAATGAGTTACATAAGTAGGGATACCTCCAAAAGATCTCTATATGAAGAAGGATCATTAATATCCAATGCCTTAGATGAGCAATCTGCTAACATCCAAGGAAAAATAGGATACTGTAAACGGTGCACAATTGTTATTTTTCAGGAGTTATTGAATATAGTCAATAACGACCATAAGACATTTTAATTAGAACAAGTATCCAAACCTGCGTGATATCATTGTAGCTTCGTCCAGCCATTCTGTTTAATTCCATAAGATATTCAAAATTATTTTGCTGCAAGAAAGTTTATATGTATTATAAGAAATCGTATGAAAACAAAAGACCAGAACAGAAAAGATGAAAAAGTGTTAAAGCTAAACCAAATGTGTTAAGAATTTAACAGTACAGCTAACCTCCCACCTAGCCCACCTTCCCATTAATTGTGTCCTTTTTAATAATTGTCCAGGCCTCTGGATGCAAAAAAGGTTTGAGCAAAAAGAAATAAACAATTCATTTTAAAGAAAAGTAATGTATGATAATGATGGGAAAATAACGGACATGGGTTGCCAAGTAGACATTGTTTAAATGAGATGGGCATGCTTGAACTACAACGCAGTATGCTTTCTTTTGTAACTCAATCTCTTAAAAGGTTTCACAAAATATTTAGTTTTTCGCTATTTATTACACTTTGCCAATGAATCACTATAGTATTATCCCATATAAGGAGCAACAGCTGGAACAGCCTGCAATATTTATTACTGACTGACCATCCAATTAACTTTTACACTCACCGCTAGGTTTGCTTCACTCATATAAGGTTGTTCATATGCACTCTTGTAAAGACATTTGCATCGTTCAAGATTTTTTTTATATTCAAATTCATTCGATAACTGTTAGCATAAATAGTTCCTATGATTGGTGTACATAGTTGGATAGTCACGAGTGTTAAATTAACATGCATGTGTGCTTTAAATGCAATGAGTATTTTGTATATTGACTGTTCTCTCATAATTCGGTACAAACAATGTGAGGGTATGCTGTTGTTTTGACTAACTCCGCACTAACCATAAATTTTGTACTCTACACACATCAAGCATTCATAGCTCATAATCCTCTTTCTTTGTAAGACAGGTGGCTAAAGGCAGTTGAAGATATTGTTTGCACCCTTTGTTTCTATCGGGTTAAGGTATTTTTTTACTCTAATTCTACATCTGCATCCTTTACTGAAATATGACAGTTGTTTTTTCTTACAGTTGAGTTTCATACTGCCACCGAATTTAGATTTAGTAATTAATAAGCATGGATGTTTTTATGCATGTGTTCTGTTGTTTACTGTAACGACCCGTATTTTTACGGATCGAAACATCGTAAAACAGTTGTCATTAGGTCGAAATGTTGATAAGTCGTCCAGAGTCTAAGTCGTGGACGAGATAAGGCTTAGGTCGTATAGTAGTTAGGTCGGAGTAGACGACTTAAGGAAGTGGAGCGACCTAAGGAAGTTGGCGACCTAGGGATTATGGGATAAGTCGTGTAGAAGTTAGGTCGTGTGGTGGCTTAGGTCGAGTGAATGACTTAAGAGTTAACGACCTAGTAGTTAGCGTATTGGTTTAGGTCGTACTGGTTTAGGTCGTATGCTAGTTTGGGACGACCTATAGGATTTGACCGACCTAAGGAATAGGCGACTTAAGGAAGTTGGCGACCTAAGAGTTAGCGGTATAAGAAACTGGGCGAGTTAGCGACTTAAGGAGTATAGGTCGGCAACGACCTAAGGAAGGAGCAGTTAGGTCGTCCAGACGACTTAGGGGTTAGGTCGTAAGACCCTGTGTGTAGTTGAGTCGTTAAGGTCGTTATGTCGTATCCCAGTTAGGTCATTAGGTCGCGTAAGGACCTAGGCTGTTAGGTCGCGTGTGTGTTAGGTCGCATACGTACTAAGTTGTATCTCGTTGGGTCTTAGGTCGTGCCTAAGTGTTAGGTCGCGCGTACGTTAAGTCCCATCTCAGTTAAGTCGTAGGTCGTGACATTTTTAGGTCGTGGACGACCTAAAGGGAAGCGAACGACCTAAGGAAATCAGCCTATAAATACACGTCCATTTCTTCACTTTTTGGGATCCGGATTTTGAAGCGACGAAGTGCTGCCATTTTGAGAGCTCGCGTTCTACACTTCTTCACTTCTTTTCTCCACTTTAATCTTGTGCTTCCTTCCATCCAAATCGAAGATCGAATCGAAGATCCAAGAGCTTAGATTGAAGATCTACATCCATCGAAGAGAGAGATTTCATCGTTTGAAGCGGGATTTTAGAGAATCGAGTTAGATCCTTCGCTGTCCAGATCTGAAGTGTGTTGCTTTTGAGGTGTTTAGGTGATTCGGTGAGTGGTGATTATCTCTCACATGGATCCAAAGGAGTATATCGGATTATTGGCTTGATTTGGTGTTAAAATAGTGATTTCCATGCATTTTCATAAACTTAAGTGTAGATCTATTGTTCATGATGATTTGACATCCATTTTACTATATGTTAACCTATGTAAGTTCATTCATCAAGTTGTAGAGATATTGTTCATGATTCATGCTTGTTAGATTTAGACTCTTTAATTACAAAATTGCCATTATTGTTAAATTTGTTTATTTGATCATGTTTGAATGCTTGATTACTTGGATTAATGTTTGCCTTGATTGATTGTTGTAAATTAGTTGATTGATGATTTGATTTGGACAAGTTAGTCGAAGATGATTCAAAAGCTAAGGGAAATGCTCTTGAATTGGAAAAGTTGCTCGTGACATATGTGGCGGATGATGAAGCTCATATGGATAGATTTGATGATGATGATGTTGAGATGAGGCTTTGCTATGATGGGATGAAGCGAGGCATGGTATGAGAAGGCCTTGGTTTAATCCAGACGGGATCATTCCAAGCATGTTGATAACTCGATGAAATGGTTCAAGTTGAGGATAATGGTTTGCTCGAGAGGCGCTTGAGCTAGTATGGAAATAGTCGTCGAGGAGGATGACTAGAAGGCTGAGATTTCATCGTTGTTGAAGGTTCTAGCAGGCTCAAAGCAAGAGTACGTTGGGCAGATTCGATAGTCCCTAAAGACTATGATTGTAGTCAAGTACTCTGGGCAGATTCGATAGTCCTAGGCACGGGCTGCGACGACGTGCGAAGTTATGTCTAGAACCGGGGTTGCCATTAACCCTTGACGGCCGGTTGAAAGAATGTGCCGGTCATTCAATTAACGGTGGTATCGAAGCAACGATAACAGTGATAGCCAGAGTCATGGATGTTTGGTTGTATCGTCATTCGGTCTCAAAAGCGGTATTTTATGGGTGCTTATCTGATCTTGGTTTAGGCCTTGGGGGTTTGTACTTGGAAAACATCGCCCTTGACTTGAGTGATAATTACTTTACTTTAATTGTTTGCTTTGCTATGTTTACTTCTGCTTAGTGTGTGTCTGAGGGCTATCACTGTAGAAAGAGGTGGAGTGGGAGGGTTGGATTCCTATTCCTTTTCCTTTATGCTCTTTTGGTATGTTGTTAGTTAATTTACCGCTCACTAAGACTGTTGTCTGACTCAAGGCTTTATGTTTTAACTCTTATTGTCTTGGGCTGTTCATCCATTTTGGGATGGGCAGACTAGGTAGCAGGTGACAGGTGCTGTTTTTACTTTCCAACGATGCTGATGACGAAGACGAGCTGGAGGCTTGCATATTATTTTCTTACTATATGTACTGGATGTTCCGCTGCTTTGTATAATTCTCTGAGTGATATGTAGTGAGGCTTGATGTATTGACTATTCAGATGTTTGTATTCAACTATTATGAAGTTTTATATGATGACATTCTATTCTGTGAAGCTTCACTATATATATATTCTATTGTATTTTATCCATGCGCTGTGAGTAATACGATAGATTCTGCTGTTTTAATTTAACCTTGGCAACCGTCCATGGCTGCCTGGCACACTTTACAGCGCACTATTCCTATGTTCAGTGCAGGGGTCATGGGCGGTCGTCATATTTACATCATGAAGTATTATTAAGTGGGCATGTCTTTAAGCCCTTTTTTTGTTATCAACAGGACCTAGCGGAAGAACTTCACAGGTTGAGAAGGCACTCGATGCATGTGTGCATATCGATTATTTGCCAAAATGAATCAGATAACCTGACATCAGTATGGAATGATAGCTTCATGCTGTAGATGCAACCGAGTTTAATTGTTTGGGTAAGAATAGAGCTTCGAATATAGAAGGTGGATGGTTATTCATGCTGTCCTTTTAAGTTGAACCGTTCTCCTATGAAATGGAAGTAGAATATTGCTATCTATTTATAATCCAACGCTGTGTTGATTGTAATCTAATATTTTATTAATTTTATTTCATTTTTTTATTATTGTAAATTTCTAAAGGGAGATGTTTGGAGGGCTGGTGAAGGTTAGGGCTATTGATGTTGTGTGAACTCAGCCAGAATCCCACGTATTAGGTAAATTAAAACTATGAATGTATTTACTGATTCAGGGGAAAATGATTGTATTTCCTTCAACTGTCTATAATGTGTGTTGCTCTAAAGCTTAAGGGTGGACGTTGGCTAAAGTACAAACATGTAATGGTGGAGCAAATACTGGTAGCATATATGTGGAATCTAATTTTGTACTTCACCTAAATCGCAGAAAACCCTTAATTGTATTTTTATATGTACTCATGCGTGTGCATGCCATACATGTTATTCTGATAACAGTATATTGTAACATTTAATCATGCATTAAGCATGAACATCAGTGCCATGAGTTACTATGCATATCAAAATATAAGTTTTAACCTAACTTTTAACAATCATGAACATGCACAGTGCAAAATATATCATATCAAATTAGTTATAGCAAAAAAACAAGATCGCAAAAAAACAAGATCAGAACAATGTAAAAAACTTCCAAAGCTAAATATAGAAACTATGACTATTAAAATTAACTTCAAAACCACATGCTCATCAAAAATGATAAACTAATTAATTAGGTGCAGGCCCAACTTGGTTGAAAAAACAATTAATACAGTAAGATGTTATCACCAAAAGAAAAACATAGGTGTAAAAACCAAGCACCATAAGAAAGCGTAGTTTTGAATTTATGCCCATGATATTTTTTTTTTCTAAGTGCTGCTGCATGCGGCTATTACTGTTTTATTTTTTCAATGTGTTGTGCAGCAGCAGCCTATTGTTTTTTTTAAGTCAAACTTTGATGAACACAATTCGATGGAATTACATGACCATAACTAGGACACATAATTGCAAAGTCAGAAACATCATTACCAACAATATATAGAATCTTAACCCTTTAATTCTGTCAGCACATATATACTAACACATCAAGGAAATAAACATATTCAATGATATACTAATTAATATTAATATTAAAATAACAAATTAATTCTACCGTCATATCACTAACTAATTAATGATAAACTCTTCTATTGACTTCAATACACGGTGTCAAGTTCTTCTATTATTGTTTTTCTGAGTGGTTGCTCTGTTTTCTTCCTACTGATACAATATATGTGTAGTTTATTATAATGGTCACATTACATTTACAAAGTTGTCATAATGCAGTTAGCTACCATCAAGTGCATAAACCATATGTAAACTTCTTTGTAGCAAGAAAAAAAAACCATGATTCAAGCATAATTGATTTTTTTTTCAAAACTGCATCTGCATAATATTAATACTACTTTAAATGAATGACAATAATATTGTCATTTGTGTTATCCTCAAATCAAACTCATGGTATCATTTAATACTTCAGGTAAGTCATGAAAGAATATTTTTGTCACTGTGCTAACATTTATAACCATATCAATGTGCGTAGCAGGCGGTTGCAAATTAGGAACAACTAAGACCAATACTTGCAAACTTTGAACGTATTACAAATAAAGGCCCCATGTAACCATTTATTTCATCTGTCTTTGCTTTTTTATTGACAATAATATTGACATACTTTGCTTTTTTATTCCGCGAGTCAATTTAGCAATTTACAGACTTTTCAAACCTGTTACTGCTGCTCTGCTTATTTTTCCTACAACTAACTTGATCAATCCCTTTGATATGGAAACACTAACTTTCCTTTATCATTTTCTGATTAACCTGCAATTGCATGCTAACCCAAAAAGCATCGACGGTGATTACATGTAATCATACGCTTCAATATGTCGGTTACTGAGGGGTAAAGAAATTTTCAGTAATTGATGTGTACACACAATAATAATAATAAATTAGGGGATAAAACATCATACTCATATTGATGAAAATGACAACAGATCCCAAGTTTATGGGTAACTTCAATGATATTCAATCTTAATTAAAACTTTTAAGATATTACTAATTACTATCAAGCATTTAAATTTAAATTTTTTAAAAATTATGAAGCAATTTTATAGAAAATTGTAGAATCTTGGACAAAATGCCACATTTGATAGAAATGTCTACAGTAAATTGCTCATGGCAGCTAAAGGCACAATTACCCAGATTGAAACGAGTTCAATAACAGAAATATCGATAGTAATATACATTGAAAAAGTTCAACTTGAAATGCAATACAATTTAACTACTTTTTAACCACTCAACAATATTTGTTCTCACATTCAATATTAGAAAAAAACAATTTTTTTAGGTGGTTACTATTCTAAAGTAGTTTTTAGGCAAAGCAAATAAGTAACCAAATTACTCATGTGCAAAGCAGTTCACATGTCCCAATGTGAGCAGATACAGGTCCATGTGGACGTGCATATATACTCATATATACTCGTATATATAAAAAATATTCCCGATGGTACTGCGGGTCGAACACAACTTGAACCGTCAACTTCGCTTTTGGAAGACCTTATCTCTAACTTAATGGTAGAGTTGAAAAGTCCACTATTAAGATGAAATTTATGTTATGGAGAGAGAATGAAATTCCTTATCTATAGAATGTGGCATGGAAGTATATTTATAGCAATATTAACGGGCTATGTAAAATATATTACCCAAACCCACTATTCAAAGTATGATACGTTATAAGTGAGATCTTATCTCACTTAAGTAGTTAAACTCATTTAATTAATTCATACCCATATATATATATATATTGTCTAATTTTTAAAAATTTTGAAAAATTATGGTTGCTAAAATAATATATATATATATATTATTTATTATGTTTAAATTATTATATTTAAATTATTTTAAAGATAATATAATAATTTAAATATAATAAATAATATATATATATATATATTATTTATTATATTTAAATTATTATATTGGCTTTAAAATAATAATTAAATGAATATATAACATTTATATATTTTATTAATTAAGTTTAGGCCCTTTAACAATAAGAAATAATAATAAATTAGTTAATATAACTATAATATTTATTTCTCCATAATAATAATTTATAACTTTTATAAATTGTTTTTGGTTGAAAATTGAGCATAATGGTTGAATGATTCCAGGTATAAATGCAATCCTCGGCAATATTGGACTATTTTATACTAAAGCCTATATGGACTTTGTTGAATCATAGTAGTTGACATGAGTTAAGTTTGCTACAAATTATCAAGATGAAATCTAATTTTTTATCTTTTAACATGATACCGTGTAGCAATAATATATTATGCACGTTTTCTCTTCTTTGTTAATATATCACCTACAAATCTAGAGCTTAATCAACGGTTAAAACTCTATTAATATCTATAGTTAATTGTAAATTCCAACATTAAAGTACTTGGTTCAATCAATAATAATTATTGGTTAACCGATTTGCTCTAATCAAATCCTTTGACTTTACGTTGACTACTGATTATGGTGATACTAACCTTCTATTCCAAGGAGAAGAATCCGCTTTTGAATAGTGTTTCATTTTAAGTGGTTCAACTTATACCTAACTATAGCCTTAACAAGACTATATTGTTGTGTGATTGAACATAATCAAAGTATAGTTTAGATAGTTAAGGTTCATGGTATTTTCGAGTCAGAAGACTACTGCACATCATTATGTGAGATCTTTTATTTGATTTTTAACATATGGAAGACTCTCAGCTGCGAGTCATTCTATAATTGTTCCAAATAACTACACGTACGTAACCCCTTGGTGCCCCAAATGGTCATAAGTAATTCACGTCCATCGTATATGGAGTGTTACTTGTACTATTCTTAACAAATATATTGACATTTTGTTCTAGGTACATCTTGACAAGGAACATTTAAGGACAAATATTTATTTTACCTGATTTGATACTCATTGTTATAAACACATTTGTATCTACAATCGATTAAATACTTTTCCCAGTAATTTTCTTCTTTAGATATTTAATGTATTTATAACATTATTTATACCTCAGTATAACAATATATACAACAAAAATGAAATAAAAGCTTACTTTATTTCGAACAAGGTTCGCTATAATAGTTAGGTCATATAATCAAATTACATAATTTTCCCTAGGGAAAACCCTTAACTCAGTCAATCTCCTACTTGCACTCCGTGTTAAATATGGTGACTCATAACCATACTCTTAATCAGTTTTTCAAGATATAACTGAGGAATGACCTCTTATCAAGCCGTCAGCTCCTATTACAATCCATATCACATTATTGCTGCCACAACACGTTATCAGATTCTCAATGGTAGGAATCATCCTTAGTTTTTTTATTATAAATTTGCGCATATATATTGTATTCATTTTTGCACTATTCAAGGCAATGTACATAGCCTTTATAGTTGAATCTACCATAATCTCTCGTTTGGAACATTTCTAACTTAAAGCACCTTTGTTAAGGATAAACATGAAAAGATTCACTTACTGTATCTATTGCACTTATAAAATTCGAGCCTAAATATTCCTCTATAAGGGGTTCGTTGTTACTGAAAACAATTGTACAGTAATTTTGTAAAGACCTGGGAATACTCCTAACTACCATTCAGTGATTCTAACTCAAATTTGACATTTGCTTAGCGCACCAAGTGCATAAGCGAATTCTAATATATCAAAGAATGTAACATATAATGCGATTCCAATTAACATTGCTTAAGGTGAAAGAGTTACATGTATGCCCTATAGAGAAATTATGTAATTTGTTATAAATATAAAACTATATAATCAATCTTGTTCATAACAAAGGTGCTTGTTTTTGTTTTATATACTTTGTTATATTGTGATATAAATAATTAAGTAATTAATTTAAGGTATATAATAAAAAAAATCTTTAAATAAAATGATATGTGATTGTAGTTTGCAATAACAAAATGAAGTAACATTTTGCTTTAAATATTCCTTGTTAAGACGTCTCGAGAAAGGATACTAATACATTCATTGAGACCAGAGTGCATAACGCTTTCCAAATATTGGATAGTGTATTACTCATGGTTGTTATAGGAGCCAAGGGGTTATGTACTCATAGTTATTGGATAACTATGAAATGATTCATCCGAGTGCTTCTTGTTTGTTGATAACAACTAGATAAAAAAGAAAATCTTAGTGTGACAATGTTACATAGTTCCCTCGACTTGAGAATACTTTAGAACTTCAATGTAAATACTCCACTTCAATTGTAGTTAAATCATAACATGAAGATTAAGGGAGCGACTATAGTTGGATTTGAGTTGAAGCACTGGAAGTGAAGCACCACTGAATAGGGAATTCGTCTCCTCAGTTGTATGAGGTTAGTATAATAGTCCACTTTAGTCAAATCAAAGTCCAAATCTCTGCCCAGAGTAGAATGGTTAATAATAAGTGTTATTATTGAACCAAGGACTATGTTTATGGTCTGATCGAGTTGAATGTGGGTAATAAAGGAGTTTTGTGCAATATCTGACTCCATACATCCTAATGAGATATAGTGTTAGCGAAGAGAACATGTTTTAATAATTATCACTACTGGTACTACTTAAGATAATATAAAATGTGATTTTAATGAGAAGATATGCAAGCGATAAATTTGGCCCACGTTGTTCACACCACTAGCTAAGATGACGTGCGAATGTTTATATTTTAATTATTCACATTACACCCAAAAAGACTCTTAATAGCATTTCAAATACGCTGTCGTAGGCTTTCATAATGTTTAAAAGAATGATATATAACAACATGCTATAATAGGTCTAGGACTTGTCATGACACTTCAAAAAGCTCTATTACATGTCTATATATGATCGCATTTGTACTGACACTATTAAAGTTATTTTATAATAGCAGATTTTACACGCTATCGTACATACATTTAATATAACATTTTTTAACGTTATCGTACATATATTTATGATAGCATTTAGCCAAAGCTCCATATGTTAGAATAACGTTTATAAAATGTTATTGTAGAATTTACAGAATAAAACTCACTTTTATAACCTAAAAGATACTATATTATACATACCACAATTATAATTAAATAAATGATAGTCATAAAATCACATATGCTAATCCATCTATACTATACATACATCAAATATAATCAGATTTGCACTTTGTTTTATACACTAAAATATGAATTAGTTTTACGTAGTACATATACATATCAAATATAGTTCATGCCACCAATATAAGATTGATATTGAAGATTGAATTGAACCTGCATGATCAGTGTCTTAGTATAGCTTCAGCATTGATCGAGATTTAAAAAATTTAGTTCAGACTTGCATTTCTCAGTTCATTTCAGCAAATGCGCTTCATTTTCCATGCTTTAATCTCGACATTGGCATTTCAACATTGCTCATCTAGTCCAGAGCATTGGTATCTCAACAAATGTGCTCCTTTTTGGTCTAGTTTATCTCAACAACTATTTTTATTTTATCCATTCCTCTATTCATTTTATGATGTTTAGTTCACTTCTTGTTTTGGTTACACCACTGTCTACATCAATTTATGAACATTGGTGCTAACTCATCAAATATCAGCATACATCCTTGCACTCAGTCTCATCCTTATTTCAATGTAGTTTAGTCCTGAACTATTGCACCTACTTCCTTCTGTAAGTCTGCAATCTCAGCCTGCCTACCTGGTATAATGACATCCTATAGATTTATCAGGTTCAAGCCTGCCTTAGCTTTATGTATTCATTATCATCATTGAATTTAATACTAATAATGATATCCTTCAAGACTAACTTTAATTCAGTCAATAGGAATTTTATTACTCGCTTTAGCTCAGCCAGACACCACAATAGCAACATGTCTTCGTCGTAACTCTCTTTTATGGCATCAGTGCTTTAGCATTCTTTTTATAATCACTATTGTACATTGCCTAAACTTAGCATCAAACTGCCTAGACTAGGCACTATCAATCTCATTTACTGCTACTGCATGCTCATTTTTACTCAGCAATACTAGGCAAACTCAACCTTGATGTCATTTTTTCGTAGTTTTCTCCCTTTACATCTACATGTACCATGTTATACTCATTTGATACTATCATTTGACACCATAATTCAACTCGACACCATTATCTGACAATATTTATGTTGCAATTCTACTCAACAACTCCATCTCCCTCAACCTGGCACTATCACTTGAGATATATTAATACCAAAATATGGCACAAACACCCAAGAATTTAAGTAGATAATGAAATTGAAGAAAATTAAATGAAAATGAGTAAGAAACAAGGCAACAAACATTTATAGTGATTCGACTAAGTCATTGCCTACGTCCACTTGAGATTTCTATTGATTATCTTGTTGTTTACCAGTACAGTTCTTATGGTTCGATACCACTCCATAGACAATTACAAGAAAATATTTAAAAGTTGCAAGGCGGCAAAAGGATCCTTGAAAATGAGCCTCTAGCCTCTATTTATAGCTTTAGGTTGATGGAAAATGCTTCACTTTGTCTTTCTCCATGATCTCCACTATCTAGCAGCAGTTGCTCTCGTGAAAATATGACCAAGCCAGCAAGAAACTATGGATCAGTACCGATCCATAGCTGATCCATAAGATCATCTTATGAATCCTTCACATTGGTTTGTGAGATGTCGTATGTTTGTTTGCTTTATGATTCTTATCATGTTTACATGGTTATGAGCCTGTTTCTGGGTCAATAAGGTGGATCGGTGGAGGAATGGACTTGCTGATTTCAAGTGCTTAAAGGGTTCGATAGCAAACAACATTCGATCGATCGATGGAGTTGGGAATAGACTTCTGGCATCAAGACTTGATAGTAGGAGGGAATTGGGGCTTATTTGATGAAGTTCTATGGATCGGTACCGATCCATCACCTTGATGGTTTTTACTTTGTAATTTCTTAGGATGGTCTTGTTTTATCCCTTGATCTTAGTTGCACTTGATTTCTAGACTTTATAGTTATCTCTTCGGGCTTCCTTCCTTAATTAGCTTTCAAGTTCACCTTGTCTAGTCCGTAAAGATTACCTAATTAAAAGGATGGATAACACTTGCCCCCCAAAGCACATCTTGTTTCCCACACGATGTGCTTTGAATCGAGACAAGTCATGATTGCCATATCCAACTCTAATTCGTGCTTTGAATAATTGCTATCCTTTCTTCGGACCTTTTCGATAAAGTGTTGTGTTTATAGCCATTTGTTACGATGCCTCGCTAGCACTTGGGACTATAAAACTGGAACATTTTCTCACGATCTATCATTTAGATCTTAGTAATATTGAGCCGATTTCCTTTCTGTATATTTTAGGTTTGAATCTGTTTTCTTTTGATTCCAGTTGTAGAACATTGAGTATGCATGCACACATATGCTTTGATTCCATGCATACGCATTCTCATGAAACACCAATTGTACATGAATACACACATGTTATACATATTATTTTACGCTATCGTTGGGTACCGATCAATTGTTATGGATCAGTACCGATCCAGGCCTTAGATTGAGGCGATTCGTTTTCCTAGAAACATAGGTCTGGGGTATTATATACCCCTCTATCTTCCACTCTCTTCCTTACTTCACTTTGTTATTCGATATTGAGCTTCTAGCAGCCATTAAAGCAATTCATCACCAAATTGAACAGCCATCGTCTGATCTTTGAACTGTTGTCGTCGCACTCTGACATCCAAACAACCGCCGCCGCCCACTAGTCGAACCTACCAGCAATTAAATTTATAGGATCAGGCATAATCCATCTTGTACTCAAACCGAATTTTGATTCAAGCAACAAACTGGTTATCTTTTTGAACCTCGATATCCATCGTTAGGTGGCGATGGCAATAGAGAGGTTGGAGGTGATTCATTTCGATGTTCATGCTTGCGATAGGGAGAAATGATGAAAATCGACCAAAATCCATCCAAGGGGATGGATCGATACCGATCCAACCCTTGGTGGAATTTGGTTCCCTTTTCACTTTGGAGCTTTCTAATGTTATTGTATTTGAGTTTTCCCGAGCACTATCTTTCAAGCTTTAAAATATACTAAATGTATGGACGTTGACGTGAAGCTCATTGGGATGCTCAGTGATGATGGTCACTTTGGATAAACTCCAGACTTTTAAATGAACTGTTGCACAACATTGGAAATCGGCACTACACAACACTACACTAGACTTTCACTTTAGCATGGGTTATTACTTTTAATCAATCTGATATCAATTATGTGTTGAATTTTGATTGCTATGGGTCATAGATGTTCCGAGCGTCTCTCCGCTTAAGCTATATGTAACGACCCTACCGCGATGTCCAGTTTAGCAAAGAACATTACAAGTAATGTCGTCTGCTAATCCGGAGAATACGGCTTGTTAAGGGCGATCGAATGTGAATATATCCTTATACTAATATTGACACGTCATTTATACCTTTTCACTTAATATCTGAACTGAATTTGACGTGTACAATATTAATACAAAGTAATAGACACACCGATTTCTCAGAATCAGAACAATATATCATATAAATAGCAGTCACAGATCACAGCGGAATAAATCTCAACTTACACATATACAAATTTTGATTTTTACAAAATGAAATACCAAACTCGATTGTTATACAAGTTTAACAATTCTCTAATCTCAATTGTATGTCTTATAAATATATTCACAAATTTCCTAAATGAGATAAACTAAAAAGTCAAAAGTGTTTATCTCCTTGCTAGCCCAAACATCCAAAAAGTCAACTTATCCTATAACCTGAAAAGTCTCGGCCTGACCCGAGCAAAATAACACCCGGGTCAGACTATCTCTAAATATCCAATAAGGTGAGAATAGAATATAACACAAGAAGAAACAATATATAACTAAATACAGATATCCAGGATATAACAAGTAACGGAAATTAATTTAACTTAGAGTTCATCACAAGGCACATGATTATACATTTAAGTAACGGACATATTAGCTATTAATCATAAAATAATAGAATGAACTCAACATCCATCACAAGATAGAACACATGTTTATTTCACTAACACAAAACACAAGAATATATATATTAATTTCACGAACACAAAATAGTCACAAAATCCAAATATCCAGAATCCAAGAGATCTTAATCCAAACCGATCGTAATGATCGTCCAAAACAATCGCAATGATTGTACTCAAAACCCGTGGCAAACAAACAAACAAATTGGTATCACTCGAACCGATCCGATACCAAGGATCGTACTCAGACCGGGAACACAGAATCACAGAATGATCTCAAGGATAGTCCATACCAATCAAGGTGATCGTAGAAACCATGACTCGATAAATCCACATATATTTAATATTATTAAATTATTATATTCGAAAAGAAATCCAGGAATAAACTTCTTAAGGATCTAGCAGCCACTTGCCGAACACTAAAAGAGAGTAAACTCTAAAGTGCCAAATACTATCACCTTCAGTAATCACTAGAATTTAACCAGTACGTTCCATACCGTATGGTGAAATTCAAGTATTTACTAAAAGCTAGTAAATATCACTTATTACGGATACCACTGGAAACCTGAACCATATTCTCGTAAGGATCTAGCAACCACTTGTCGCACACCGAAAGAGATTACAACTCTAAAGTGTTAAGTACTTTCCCAAGTATGATCACAAGAATTTAACCAAGGCATCCCATACTACCCGGTGAAATTCGAGTATTTATTAATGGGTTAGTAAATTTCACTCAAACATTCTATTCAATGAGTTATACCATATTCGACGAAGCGTTATTCGAAATCATTTAAACCAATCGATGACACTAAGTCGATTATTAACATTTCCCAAATTATAGAATTAAGGCTCTCAAATTATTTTCTCTTTTGAGTTTTTTATTTATTTAAGACACTTGTTATAATTTCCATAAATCCATGTATTATTTATAAAACCTTAAATAAGTTTAAATCTACATTTTTATACTAAACTTCTTTCTGTAAAAATCTTTAAAATCTTCTACTAGTTTATATGCAATTTAATCTTGTCATAAAATAAATATATATACTTACATATATTATTGTCTAATTAAACAAAATACATGCAAATTTCGAAATTTCCATATGGCAACTAGTGTGACAAACTCTAAGCTATTTTATTCAAAAGCAATATGCATGTGTGTAGCCTGTCACTTACATTTATTGCATAGACTAGCTAAATTCCTGTTTAACCTGACACCTTCCTTTATAAATTAAATTTTTCCATACATAAAAAGTGGCAGGTTTAAGGCAATTGCAAAAAAGAAAGAAAGGAAGTCAACAAAGCTACAAACATAAAGGACGGAAAGCATTTAATACCTAGGCATTGTACTGAGCTAGTTGTAAAGCAATGGTCACTTTTATATTGACAAAAGCATGTAGAACTAGGCTACTAATTCAAAAAAACGAAACTGTCAGGTTCTTTTACCTGAAAATGTAAACAAAGTCAAGAAAGCTATATGTTTAGGGTGTTATACTTACCTAGACTTCATAACTTTGGTTAAAAATCAATTTTATAAATATATGCGTGTTATATATACATTAGACTAAGGGATTGAAAACTCTATTTATAAAATCATACAATCATTACAAAATAGCTCAAACAACAGAACAAAGCAAACAAAAGCATACCCCTTATGTACAGTGTATGACATGTCTAGCTAAACACCTATATGCCAATACAATATCTTTAAGTGCTGCTGTTCATAGCAATGGACTAAACTGAATTGGTTTACAAAATACTTCCTTGAATACTCACCATGCATTAGCCTTTAACAGTTAAATATTTATGTACTATATAAACAAACTCTACACTAACCCAGCTGAATTCCTCATATACATCATGATAAGAATAACAAACATATGGAGAGGCATCAGTACTTAAATGGAACAAGATCCTGGAATTTGTAGGTAAGTCATTAAACTTGTAATATATAAATGACACACTCTACACACATGCAAATGTTCAATTCCAATTAGCTATGTATATTCACAAGATTTAAAATATATAGATATAGTTTAAACACTTAGTAACAGTAAACAAATACAAGGACACAAGCTACTCATGCAAAGGCAACTCTCTCACTCAAAACAACATCACTCACGCACCATATACTCACACTAACTCACACGCATGGCTGCTGCACTTTCATGTCTACTCACATAAAATCCACTGTCACACAATTTAAAGGTAGAAGGAAAAAATGACAATACATACATACTTACAAATGAAAACAAAAGAACCATAAAAGCAAGCAAATCATGGTGAGAAAAAGAACAAGAAAACAGAGATTTGGAAGCAATCAGTTAAACAAAATTCTAGAACCAAATCGTTTCCAGGTTTGTCCACAGGTCAGCGATACTCTAAGAGCAAATGAGGCTCCAGGTTAGCTCTGGTCAATGGGGAGTTTAAGTTCCGGTGAGTGATGCTTTATATTGGACAACCACTAGGGATTAAAACTGGCATGCAAGCATTGTTCGTTCAATAATTAATCTTCTAACTTAATGATTTCCTACAATTCAACTAACAAATAATTTGTTTATGTTAAACTTAAAAATTCTAATCAAACGCAGATTCAAAACAGCAACAATTCACTCATTTACAGAAAGTTAACATAATTCGATCTTAAGAACAAGCATATGGCTTTAGAGAATAGTAGTGTGAGGGTTACTCACCGAAACCATTGCTAACGAATTAGCAATAACCACCATGCCCTGGTCATCACGTTTGTCATTGCCGTGCTCGGGCCAGCACTTCGACCTCCTCCATGTTGCCGCCCTAACCCTTGGCGGCACCCGAAATCCTAGTCCATGCGCTTTATTGCTTTGAACGAGAGACCGTTACAATGATCAGGTAGGTTTCTATTTTTATTTAATTCTTTTTCCCTTTTCTGTAATTTAAATTTGGAGTTTGCAAAAGATGAATGTGAACAAATTTTATTTCCAGGAAGTTTGTTCAGATATGATAAGGTTGACTTAAGAGTGATGGTCTACTAATATGCTTGTTATTCTTAAAGCCCAACAAAATAAATTAGATCAAACACATAGCTTTTAATTATCTCTTACACTAATTGATTGATCTCAACAAATTAAAGCAAAGTTATCTATTTAACTCTATTTAAAATTTCAATAATTACTTAAAAAGGTGAAACAAGAATCAAATTATAAAACTTCATTTTACAAATCCCACAAGCTGTTGTTATTATCCTATTATAATATTTGACAATCAAAACAAATCCAATTTGACAAATTTAAATTTAAATTTCACAATTTATATTACAAAATCCCAATAAATATTAATTAACCATAATTAGTTATGTCATTAACAACAGGGTTGTTACACTATAGGTCCATCAACTTCTAGATATGTTGAATCAGATACCAAGTCAAGCTCAACTCCGGCCCCATCTGCTCGACCAACTCTGGTACATCCTATACCTCCACCATAAAATCCACACGTAGAAAAAACTATTTTGGAAGTTCCAGTAGAGCCTATAGAAGGCCTAGAAGTCGAAGCCGCTGTAGACACTCTTGATGATGTCATCATATTAGATGATCCCATCGATTTCGCCGCTTCAAAGATCGAGGAAGGATCACTTGGAGAATTTGTGAGAAGCACGAAATCCTATTTGAGGACGTGTTAGTTCTTACTCACCATCAGAGAGCACACCATCTGCTAGAATGGTATATAGCATGTAACAAGTATATGTGCTTGGTGGGATGTGTCCCGTCAATTAATCAGTTCATCCGACGAGTTTTGCACTTTACGAGTCTGGCTCCAATTCAGCTCCATGCGAACAGCTATGCATTCCTTCATAGCTTATTTATGATCTTTTTCTCCATTTCGATCAAGTCCTAATCAATCAGTAGATCCGATATATATTCAGCATCAAGCATCGTAAGGGAAAATCCTTCCCTCATTTTCTTAGAGCCGTCTAGGGGTTGCCGAATAGTGGTTTGTACTGGAATAAATTAAGCTATTTCAAGGACGAATTCTTTTTCGTTTGCTATCCTCCTAGATTTGCACAACAATAGTTATCTCCCCGTAAGTTCTCTTGTGATGACCCGCAAATCCGTACCATTTGAATCGACAATAAACCATACATGTCTGACCCAAAAAGCACAGAGTGATGGAAAGTCATGAGAAAGAAGAGAGAGGGTGAGAAGAAAGAAAGAAAAGAGAAGAAGAGAAGTAAAGAAGAAGAAGAGATAAGCAGAACTATAACAATATAGAATCTCACATAGCAGCGGAATAACATATAATATAGATGAATAATCTTTACAAAAGAGAAACTGTAATATACATACATCAATCAATCAGAGTACAACAATCAATCACCAATCATTAGGCTGGACAGTTATAATAATCTATCCTCACCATTGTTGATAATTTAAATAACAAGGCAGCGGAAAAATAACATATACGTGGAATACGACTAGAAGGCTTCCAACTCTCCTGTTGAAGCTCCAAAACATCCAAATCTACATCTGTAAATATACTCGGTATAACCCGAGCATTGAAAGGAAAGAACGCCCAGATCAATCTAGTAAACCAGCGTGAGAAAAACACATCTCAACAGAATTTTAAGGTTTTAAGATTTCCAAACTTTCTTTATCAAAACAAAAGGTATCTCGTAAGACCACGTCCACACATAAACATAGACACGTTTTTCCCTTACGATAACCAAAGCATTTCATATCAAATTCTCTCATATTGTCTATTGCACAAATAATAATTAATCATAGCTGAAATTGTTACATTATTAAATTCTAGCATAATAGGTTTACAAACAAAATGGCAAGCACGTAGTGGATATTAGATTTCATACAAATGAATAGGTAAGGGACTACCTTCCGTACAGTACACCTCTAGAGGGATGCACCAAGGGAGCAGATAATGCCCGCCTAAACCAACACAAGACCGGCCTACCCCTTCCTGGATAGTACCGAATATGTCATCACCCCGGTCGTTACCGACATTTAACGGGTACCCGAGTCATACATTCACCACATACTTAGACATGTGTAGAGTAAATCTAGAAGAATCATGACATCTCCTAATGGGAGCGACCCACTTAGCCTTGCTGCTTCTACCCTATTTTAGTCATTTCCTGGGGTGTGAGGCCAAAAGAGGTATCGAATACCTTTCACATATCACATCATCATCATCTTTGAATGCCACACTGCCATTTCCGTTGACTACTAATTGCTTTCCACAAAAATACAACCCTTGAGCACGTACATCTCAAGGAGGGTGTTAAGCTAAGAGAAGTCGCCTTCTCCGCCACCATAGATGTATGTTTGTAAAAACCAATGTATATAATCTTAGAAATGCAATGTCAGACATCCATCCATACAAGTTGTCTAGGAACAGGACAAACCGAAGGTACTTTCCTACCACATCCTATCAGGAAATCCTTAGGATTAGTAGCGAATAGTCCTTGCGTTGCATATTTCATAAGGAAGAGACTACTGCTACTATATGTATATTGGGATTTTAACCTCAAATGATCAACAAGAAGTCCTTCACTATGAAAATATCATCAACAAACCTGCACAATTGTCGCATATAGGTTGGTCCGAAGTTCTTTCCGGATAAACCGATCTCGGTTTCTTTGCACCAACAACGCAAAAGCGTTACTCAACCTCATCTAGAAACCAAGTCTCGTAGACTTATCACGTTTTCTACTTTCAACTTGCCATCTTTTGGCCAAAAAGGAAGCTTGATAGATAAGAGTAATCACTCTGCACTACTTGAATCAACATCCTTTACACAAAACGATAATCAAGCCTACACAGATGGCTACATACTAAGCATACGACTAAATAGTTTCCATATCAAGTCGAGAAACTAAAATGAACAAAAATATAATTTAGCACTTAAACAGTCACTGGGCCTGATTTATTAACCTTTTATTTATTAAATCACTTTTCCAAATTTATTACTTCAAATTGTCTTTAAAAAGATATATTCTCAAAACCATTTCAATATTTCAATATTTGGAAAACATTTCCATAAACTTATTTTAATAATAAGTGAATTCACAACTTATTGTATTTTCAAACCATTTAAACTCCATTTTAAAATATCACTTCCCAAAACATTCATTTTAAGGATTTTCACTTTAAAAATGTGAATATATTTTCTTTTATAAAAATCCATATTTAGCTTATCAAATTAAATTGATTTCACATTTATAAAACAGTGTTTATAATTCACATTTATATTTTATAAAAACCTTCATTTATAAAATTCCTTTATTAACCAATTTCCATTTGTATCTCATTTATATGTCAAGATCCCATTATAAGTTTATTTACTTATAAATCTCTTTATTTACAAATTCATTCTTTTCTAATCTTATTATTTATAAAGTCCATTATAAATTCATTTCTAAATTTCAATTGCAAATCCATTTACAAATTTGATTATAAATCCATTTCTAATATTTATAAAGCATTGTTTATAAAAATGCATTTCATTAAATTTCTTTATTAATAGCATTCCTTTATAAACTTTCATTTTAACACTTATACAACTTGTTTATAATTCCATTACTTTTATTTATAAAACATCAATTTTATAAATATTATATATAAACCATTTATAATAAGTTCAAAATTCTCAATGTAACTTATTTTACAAAATAATTTACTTCATATTTCAAAAATCATATTTAAGTATATTTATCAAAACCATAATTTTTATAACATAAAAATTATAACTTTTTATTCATACAAAATAAATTCATTTCTTTAACAATTCAAAAATTATTAAAAACATATATATTTTCAAAATCACTTTGAAATCCTTTTTTTGAAAGTAAAAATCATCATTTTAATATTTTTAAATCTCCAAAAATATGGTCCAGTGCGGCAAAAGTACTAAATAAGGGGATTCACATCAGTAATAGCAAACATGACATCCATCACATCAAATATCACATAAAACAGCATATATCACAATATGTGTAAATAAAAATCAACAATAGTGAGGAATCATATTGGATCCCTCCAACCTATCACCTACAACAAATAAACATATGCGTATAATATGTACAATGTCTGCTTTGAGACAGACGTGCGTATACAAAAGGTCATCCGCTCATACACGGGAACGTAAAGGGTCTCATCTGCTCCAATTGGCAGGAATATATCCAACTACTAACTACTATAGCATAACATCCAATACATAAACATATATATATGTATATATATAACAACAGTCATAATAAAAATATTTCCACTTATATAAAAATATAAGCGGGTTAGAAAGAGTGAGTTTTACTTACTTTGGTTGCCGTTGTCGTAATAGCGATTTGTTTGGATTAAGATTAAACGAGCATTTAATTTAACCCAAAATTTCTTCTAACTACAAATCTGTCCAAACAAGCTCTAAAATGTAGTGCTTGTCAATACAAACCCAACGCCGCTTGTTTCGTGCGAAACAGACCTCGTTTGAGAAAGTTACGAGTTAAATAGCCTTCGATAATTAATTATAAAATTAACAATATAATTTAATTCAAAAAAACTTAATCCCTTTTTACTTTCCCTCTCTCACGCAACCCAGACCCGTCTTCTTCGTTTCTTTTTTAAAATAAATCGTACGCGCGAGAACTCTTAGAAGCACGCCTTCATCTACTTACCGCGCCACCAACGTTTGCCTGTACAACGATCAGACATCACCATGTCAAAGCTCTCACTCCACTGCCCCAACGCCGTAAATCCGGTCGACCAACTCCTCCTCGATAGCTAGAAAAATGAGCTCGAACGTTATGCCTTCTCTTGCCAATTTCGACCAAACGCGACCATGATAGTTGATCACCGTCGTTGGTGATCGTTGGAGTTATAGATCTCGATGTGCTCTATCGTTTTCCTTTAGGAATCGAAGGCTAAGAATGTTTGGATCGAGAGATAATCGAGGAGGAAGAGAACGAAATTCTAGCCATTGAAATTAAAGGTGGCGACTGCCCTAGTTTTCTAGGGTTTTGGCAATTGAAAGTGGGCTTGAGGTCCTTTTATACAAAATATCTCAAAACACTATCCACCCGAATATTTTCCGAACTAAAAAACGAAGCGTGCCACCTGGCATTCATAATGTTTTACCCCTATTCCAAACACAATGGAATATATATCGAAGGCCAATTCCATCATATACAGAAGATAGGTTTCCAAATCGAGTTATTTTAATTAAATTTCCTTTAATTAATTTCTGTGCGTTTTGAACTCGCACGATCAAACGGTAAGTCCAATCGATACGGAATTTGAAATCCTATACTAACTCACTATTACAGATCCAATGAAACTGGTTTCGTCAAAATCCAAGATAGTGTCAAAAATGACTATTGTTACACGTTAATTAAATAATAAAGTTTCCAATTTCTTTTTATTCACTTTTAAATCAAATTTAAAAGTTCACTAACACCAATCTAATTCAAATAGAATTTAAATCAACTTTACAAATCATTTTCATTCAAATTAAATTCAACATTCAATTATTTCCACAATTTCAAATATTAAATTAACGATTTAATTAACCAAATAAATCACTATATTCGAAATATAAGTTATTTAATACAAAATTAACTTCTGAATATTTAAAATCAATTAAATATTCCAAATTCGAATAACTGAAAAACTGGGTCGTTACATACTTCCCTCCTTAAAAGAATTTCGTCCCTGAAATTACTAAGTAGAAAAGATACTACAACATCATTAACTTCCAAAACAATTAGTTGAAATAAATTACCAAATTCTTTTAAGTGTTTAACTTTTCCAAAATCAATTAGTTGCAACTTTTTATAAAAACTTTTCTAAGTATTCAAATTCATTCATAGTCATTAGCTAATACAATTCCAAAAATCAACTAATATCATTTCCAATTATAACTCAATAATCAAATTTTTGGTTATCAAAAATTTTCCAAAATTCTCAAAAAATTTCTAACGCCTTAAATTTGCAAAAAAATTCACCAGAGCCTCCTTTGCGTGGTTTGATCCGAAAAAAATCACAATATATATAATATCACAAATATACATCTCATCTCAGTGATGAGGCATCCCATAGGGAAAAAAATATAAAAGTACGATATGTAATCCAAGATATGTACCTTTTATATTATTAGCAAGCATATATAAGCAATATAGCGCGAAAGCGGGCTCCAAATGCGAAGCATACGCCATCCGCACCTACTAAACACTCAACAACAAATGAGAAACATGTATATAGAAAGTAATATCAATATATAACATATACCAATACAACAACTATATATGCCAATATAGCAAATGCAACAAAAACAACCATCAAACAACTAGCATCCAACAAACCAATTCATTCGTTTACTATTTAGTTTTCATCCAACTAATTCGCATTCAAGTTAACTAACAATCATTTTATTACATTCATGCTCATTTTACTTTCATTTGATTCTCATCAATTTAGTTTGCATTCATTCCTTCATATTTAATTAGTTCACATTCTACTAATTTACATTCATTCCAATTCATTTATTAACATTCATTTGTTAACATACATTTTCTAATGTCACCATTTAATTTATTAAATCCCCATACGATGTAAATACATCATCCATACGCAAAACCATACCTGATCACTCGCTCATTCACACAATTCCACTTCCGAACTAGTATCGTTCACACGACCACTCTAGTGCGTACTCAGATCCGGTTCCTTGATCAGAAAACCGTCATCCTCCTTGCATAGCCGTATACTATGATAGAGAACATTAGAATCAATCCAAAATCCACATCCAGGGTTCACCTTCAAGAAATCGAGTGAAAAATCCTAACTCGGATCGGTGTAAATCATCTCGAAATCATATATTTGAAACTAGATCAAACAATTATGCGAATAAAACAATATATGTACAACTTACGTATTAATCCAATTGGTTTCTTATTACATCTCATTCTTATTATGATTCTTTCATCTACATTCAATTTCTTTTACATTCATTTAATCCGCCTTCGCTTAAAAATCAAATTCAATTATTCATATTAATTTCACTTACATTCAATTTATTAATATTCACTTATTAATCTTCACTTTAAATTCCATTCATGTTTAACAACATTTCATATACAATTTACTTAGTATATCTTCATTTAAATACTAATATCATTTAGAAACCATTTCATAAGTTTATAAATATATTATTCCACACTTCTTATGTTTATTTTACTTTAAAACTTAAGTTAATTTCCATTTCCTAGTTTCATCACCAAATTTACTTTTCTTAACATTCATATTCAATTTCTATCAAATAACATTTTGAAGCATATTCACTACTTTTTACATCTCCAATTTAATTGCATTTATAACTCATGTTCATCTTCATTTCAAAAGTCAAATTCAGAATTAGTTTCTTTTCTTCTTAATTTTCTCATTCAACGAATTATACATTAGTTTTTAGCTTAACATTATTCAAATCCATAAGTTATACATATTTATTTACTTAAAATTTCATTTCGTTATTTTATCTAATTCATTCCAAATTCAATTCACTTTCATTCTTTTCTTAAGATAAACTTCATTGTATCTACTCCATTTCACTAACTCAATGTATTTAACTTTGGTCAAGTTAATTCTTTTATTTCATATATCTCAAATTCAAATTTGCTTTTACTTGCTTAACCAATTATTCAGCCATTTTAAAATTTAGTTTCACTTATCAAATTCAAATTCATGATTGGTAAACTTATTTATTATACTATTTCCAATTTATAAGTTCAAAACTTATTTCTTATATTTATCAAATCACACTTGGAATTTTACAATTTAAAACTAATTTTGTCAAAACAAAACATATTTTATCAAAACATAACTTCAATAGAAAATCATTAATGGTAACAATTTATCACTTAGAGACTTGAAAATGATATTGATGGTGCTGCAGTCACCACCCATATTACCTCCTAACAACTGTAGTGAATTCAATGCTTTTTATTTCTTTTAAATCCTTTTATTATTATAAATAACATTTATAAATTTATACTTATATATAATCCATTTTTCTCTTTGGTTATATAAAAACCATTTCGTTATTGGTTTATCTTTGTTTACATTTAGAATAACAAACACAAACAACGAATGATAATAATCAAGTATTTCCATCCACTAGCAACGAAAGATCCATGTATAATTATAATATTTCCTAAAATATTATTCCTTCATATATAAAATATAATTTAGGTAAAATTATTTCATTTACCTCATTTTAAAACAATATTATGTCGACTCGCCTTGTTTAAGTGTTTAGAAACCCCTATTGATCACATGGCGTCCCACGTACCGACCAGAATTCATAAACAACTTAACGGATAAGTAAACAAAATATAAAACAGTTTATAATCATTAACAAATATGCACTCATATAAATAGTACACTCAAACTCAATCTAGGGTGCTACTGACCCTATGTATACTGAGTACCCATCAAAGCCTAGGTGTTAGCAAAATTCTAAGCTCTGATACCACGCCATGACGACCCACAAATCTGTACCCTTTGAATCGATAATAAAACACACATGCCTGACCCAAAAAGCACAAAATGATGAAAAGTCATGAGAAAGAAGAGAGAGGGTGAGAAGAAATAAAGAAGAGAGAAGAAGAGAAGAGAAAAGGAAGAGAGAAACAGAACCATAACAATACAGAATCTCACATCGCACCAGAATAACATATAATATAAATGAATAATCTTTAGAAAAGAGAAATTGTAACATACATACATCTATTAATTAGAGTACAACAATCAATCACCAATCATCAGGCCGGACAGTTATAATAACCTGTCCTCACAATTGCTGATAATTTAAATAACAAAGCAGCGGAAAAATAACATATACATGGAATACGACTAGAAGGCTTCCAGCTCTCCTGCTGAAGCTCCAAAACATCCAAATCTACATCTGTAAATATACTCAGTCTGACCCGAGCATTGAAAGGGAAGAATGTCCGGATCAGTCTGGTAAACCAGCGTGAGAAAAACACATCTCAACTGAATTTTAAGGTTTTAAGATTACCAAACTTTCTTTATCAAAACAAAAGGTATCTCGTAAGACCATGTCCACAAATAAACATAGATGGGTTTTGCCCTTACGATAACCAAAATATTTCATATCAAATTCTCTTATATTATAATAGTGTCTATTGAATAAATAATAATTAATCATAGCTGAAATTGTTACATTATTAAATTCCAGCATAATAGGTTTACAAACAAAATGGCAGGCACATAATGGATATTGGATTCCATGCAAATGACTAGGTAAGAGACTACCTTCCATACAGTACACCTCTAGAGGGATGCACCAAGGGAGCAGATAATGCCCGCCTAAACCAACACAAGACCAGCTTACCCCTTCCTTGATAGTACCGAATATGTCATCACCCCGGTTGTTACCGACCTTTAACGGGTACCCGAGTCATACATTCACCACATACTTAGACATGTGTAGAGTAAATATAGAAGGATGATGACATCTTCTAATGGGAGCGACCAACTTAGCCTTGCTACTTCTATCCTAATTTAGTCATTTCCTGGGGTGTGAGGCCAAAAGAGGTATCGAATACCTTTCACATATCACATCATCATCATCTTTGAATGCCACATTGCCATTTCCGTTGACTACTAATTACCTTCCACAAAAATACAACCCTTGAGCTAGTACGTCTCAAGGAGAGTGTAAAGCTAAGAGAAGTTGCCTTCACCGCCACCACAGATGTATGTTTGTAAAAACCAATGTATGTAATCTTAGAAATGTAATGTCAGACATCCATCCATACAAGTTGTCCAGGAACATGACAAATCGAAGGTACTTTCCTACCATATCCTATCGGGAAATCCCTAGGATTAGTAGCGAATAGTCCTTGCATTGGATATTTCATAACGAAGAGACTGCTGCTACTATATGTATATTGGGATTTTAACCCCAAATGATCAACAAGTAGTCCTTCACTATGAAAATCCTAAATATCAATATCATCAACAAACCTGCACAATCGTCGCATATAGGTTGGTCCGAAGTGGTTTTCGGATAAACCGATCCCCGTCTCTTCGCACTAACAACGCAAAAGCATTACTCAACCTCACACAGAAACCAAGTCTCATAGACTTATCACGTTTCCAACTTTCAACTTGCTATCCTTCGGCCAAGAAGGAAGCCCGATAGATAGGAGTAATCACTCTGCACTACTCGAATCAACATCGTTTACACCAAACGATAATCAAGCCTACACAGATTGCTACGTACTAAGTGTACGACTAAATAGTTTCCACATCAAGTTGAGAAACTAAAATGGACAAAAATATAATTTATCACTTAAACAGTCACTAGGCCTGATTTATTAATCTTTTATTTATTAACTCACTTTTCCAAATTTATTACTTCAAATTATCTTTAGAAAGATATATTCTCAAAACCATTTCAATATTTGGAAAACATTTCCATAAACTTATTTTAATAATAAGTGAATTCACAACTTATTGTATTTTCAAACCATTTAAACTCCATTTTAAAATACCACTTTCCAAAACATTTGTTTTAAGGATTTTCACTTTAAAAACGTGAATATATTTCCTTTTATAAAAATCCATATTTAGCTTACCAAATTAAATTGATTTCACATTTATAAAACAGTGTTTATAATTCACATTTCTATTTTATAAAAACCACCATTTATAAAATTCCTTTATTAACCAATTTCCATTTGTATCTCATTTACATGTCAAAATCCCATTATAAGTTTATTTACTTATAAATCTCTTTATTTACAAATTCATTCTTTTCTAATCTTATTATTTATAAAGTCCATTATAAATTCATTTCTAAATTTCAATTGCAAATCCATTTACAAATTTGATAATAAATCCATTTCTAATATTTATAAAATACCGTTTATAAAAATCCATTTCATTAAATCTCTTTATTAATAGCATTCCTTTATAAACTTTCATTTTAAAACTTATACAACTCGTTTATAATTCCATTACTTTTATTTATAAAATATCAATTTTATAAATCTTATATATAAACCATTTATAATAAGTTCAAAATTCTCAATTTAGCTTATTTAACAAAATAGTTAACTTTATATTTCAAAAATCATATTTAAGTATATTTCTGAAAATCATAATTTTCATAACATAAAAATTATAACTTTTTATTCATTTAAAATAAATTCATTTCTTTAACAATTCAAAAATTATTAAAACATATGTATTTTCAAAATCACTTTAAAATCTTTTTTTTAAGTCAAAACCATCATTTTAATATTTTTAAATTTCCAAAAATATGGTCCAATGCTGCAAAAGTACTAAATAAGGGGATTCACATCAATAATAGCATACATGGCATCCATCACATCAAACATCACATAATACAACATATATAACAATATGTGTAAATAAAAATCAACAATGGTGAGGAATCTTGTTGGATCCCTCCAACCTGTCACATGCAACAAATATACATATGAGCATAATATGTACAATTCCTGCTTCGAGGCAGACGCATGTATAAATGGTCATCCACTTATACACGGGAACGTATAGGGTCTCGTCTGCTCCAATAGGCAGGAATATATCTAACTACTAACAACTATAGCATAACATCCAATATATATACACACATACATACATACACACACACAGATATATATATATAACATCCAACTGTCATCAAAACAACATAATAAAAATATTTCCACTTATATAAAAATATAAGCGGGTCAGAAAGAGTGAGTTTTACTCACTTTGGTTGCCGTTGTCAAAATACCGATTCGTTTGGATTAAAATTAAACGAGCGTTTAATTTAACCCG
Organism: Allium fistulosum; assembly: GCA_030737815.1. NCBI lineage: Eukaryota > Viridiplantae > Streptophyta > Magnoliopsida > Asparagales > Amaryllidaceae > Allium > Allium fistulosum. The sequence goes on from CM060903.1 coordinate 1,180,585,498, forward strand.
AAATTGCTGCTAAATCTAAATCTATCCAAACCAGCTCTAAAATGTAGTGCTCGTCACTATGAACCCAACGCCACTTTTTTCGTGCGAAATAGACATCGTATGAGAAAGTTATGAGTTAAATAGCATTTGATGATTAATTATAAAATTAACTTAATATAATTGAATTCAAAAAATAATCCCTTTTTCCTTTCCTTCTCTCACGCAACCTAGATCCGTCTTCTTCGTTTCTTTTTAAAAAAAAATAGTATGCGCGAGAACCCATAGATGCACGCCTTCATCTTCTTGCCGTGCCACCATCGTTTGCCTATACGACGATCAGACATCACCACGTCGAAGCTCTCACTCCACTGCTCCAATGCCGTAAATCCGATTCTCGCGGCTCCACGAGAAAAATAAAGTTTGGGACTTTATTTTATTTATTTGGGATAATAATGATTGGTAAATGTTTTTATTGGGAGAAAATGCAATATTTGTATTAATTATTGCAAATTAATTCTTTTAATAATTTTTAAAAGAAATATGTAATTATTCAAGGGTGTTTATTTAAATAAAATAAAATGGAGGGGATAAATTGGGTAAAAATTTGTTTATTTGAAATAACAAATGTGTTTGAGAATAAATATTGGGCTTGAAATTTGATTGTTAGGAGATTTGGTTAAATAAGATGAAAATATTGGAATTTTGTTAATTTGAGCTAATAAATTAATCAAGAGATGTATTTCAACATTAAATTGTTGAAATAAATACAAATCGATGAAAATAAAGTTTTAAAAACTTCATTTTGAGAATTGAAGTAGAAAATAATCAATTGGTAATTTTATTTGGGGTAAATGCAACAATATTGGAAAATATTGTCAATATTAATCTTTTATTGATTTAAAAAGGGGAAATATAAAGAAATTATGTATTTTATTAAATTAAAAGATGAAATATTATTTAAAAATAATATTTAGTTTTTTAATAAAGTTAAAATGATTGTTATAATTTATTTGATAAGAAAATATTTTTGTTGTGCTTGTTAAAAATAGCGTTTTTACACTAAGATAGTGAAAACTGTGTAATATTGTCAAAAATAGGGTTTTATTGTCAAAAATAACTTTTTATAATTAAAATAAATTTTATTTAGTTATAATAACAATTCTAATTCATACCAAATAGATGTATACATTTTATTTGGCATTTGATGAAATATGTGAATATAGTGTTAAATTAAGTTAAAATATGAACATAGCCTTGCATTTTCTCTAAGTAGTTTTGTTCTTGGGCTTGTTTGTAAGAATTAGATCCATTAGCCCTAACCTAGAAGCTTCTGGTGAGAAAATAAAGCTGTACGTAGTTTCCATTTGCATCTTCTTCTCAAAACACACTTAAAGTAAAAAGAAAAAAAAGAAAAAAAGAAAATCAATGGCTTCCTCAAACTAAATCCAATTTCCAACCAAATTACTATTAAAAATAAAGAAATTCTCCAAACTAAAGATTATACAAGGTAATCTCCATCAATACTACAAGAGATTTCAGCAAAAAAAATTCTTAGAACTTGATATGATTGTTTGTAACCTATATATTTTGTTTTGCATGTTCCTGTTTCACCTATTACAGGTTATTAGAGCTCCAATTCTTCTCAAAAGCTTGCAACTTGCTACTAAATTCTTTGCTAAATCATCAGGTGAGTTCAAAGCTCATAATTGTAGCTGTAAAAATGAATTTCCTATGAGAAATTTGGCTAAATCTTTTACTGTATATAAAGTTTTCTCTGTTCATATTTCTCTGTTTATATCTTATTTTGGTTGCCACTTTGAGTGGTTATATCTCTTTGTTTTTGCCTCGAAATGTTGGCGGATCTTTTCCGAGTTGTAGTTTGAATGTCAATCTATGTGCGTGTCAATTTTATTGCGTGAAACAACCTGTAGCTATGTTAAAATTGTGTCCAAAGATTGAATCGAGCAACATAATCGAACTTGGGGGAAAAAATTAATTCCCGTAGCTATGGTCGACCTTGAGGTCGACCATACACTTCACCAAGTCGACCGTATGGTCGTATGGTCGACCTGAGTCCCCTAATGGTCGACCTGGCGGTCGACTAGAGGAATAGTGTGGTCGACCTTAAGGTCGACCTGATATTTGTTTATTTTGCCTTTGGTTTTGCGACTTGATTTCGCAGCTTTTTCCTTTGAATTGCTATGGTTTTGTCACTTGTTTTGATGCAAAATTTGAGTCGATTTTCAAGAGCTCTAATCTATCAATAGATGAGCAAAAGGTCAATTCGAGTCCCGGATTGATGAGTATTTGAGTTGTTTTCGAATGTTGAATTGTAGTGGTTTTTATCGATTTTTGTCGTTTCAAAAACAAGTTATTCTAAAATAAATTTCTGAAATAATTTTACAAATCAAATGACTTTGAAATAAATATTTTCCAATATTCATAAATTATTTTTAAATTATTTTAAAGTATTTAAAATATATTTATTTCCTATAATAAGGAGAATTTTCAAATAAATGCTTTCAAAATGTTTTCAAAAAATTGTTTTAAAAATCCTTTTTTCTTAAGTAAATTATTTTATAAATAATATACACTATTTTTACATCTTTCGGTCGTATGAGAAAGAGAATTAAACGATTTAATAAAACACGTGGTATGGGACACGTGAGTTTACCTTTCGGTTAATTCCGGACTTGTACGACCGAAACCATTCGAGTCTATTGTTTTGAATTGATAATTAAGATTTGCCATTTTATGGCGTATTTTGAGATTTATAATTCCTACTCATAGGAATTATTTGAGTTAGCAAATATTTGGCGAGTTTAGTGGTTCGAGATTTCCAATTTTAGGAATTATAATCGATAAGAACCATATACATATATTGTTTCACTTGCCGATGAGATGAGGCGAGTCTTGAGTTGAGATTTCCCTATTTCGGGAATTATGGTTTATGAGAAACCATTATGAGATTTTATTGTACTTGCCGATGATACGAGGCAAGATATGAGATTTCTGAGATTTGTGATTTATTTTTATGATGTGGAATTAACTAGCGGGTAATAAACCGTTTAGTGCGAGCGTGTGGTATGGGACACACATTAACAATTTTTGGGTTCCTATCTGAGAGTTTGTGACACATCAACGAGTATGCCACAACTATAGAGCTTCGGGTCATTTGATTTATGTGACTTCGGTCACCACGAGTTATGTGACTTCGGTCACCATGAGTTATGTGACTTCGGTCACCACGAGTATGACCTTCGGGTCCACGAGATAGGTACCTAATTATAAATAGCACTGGACAAGAGTTTGGCACGTGTAGCATTGCTTCGGCATTGCAATTGGGGATCTGGCCAATCCAGGTTTTCTGTGTTAATTACGATTTCACTATTTTTGAGATATCTTTGTTACATCGATAGCCTAGAGCTAAATGAGATGTTATGTATATATGGTGATTTCATTTTTATGAGATTTGAACTCTTTTTATAGTTCCATGAGATTCTAGTTTGGAGATTTTGATGTTTTCTCATATGGTTTTGTATGGTTACTTACATTTATATTGAATGTCCTTGAGTATGAATTTCTTATGATGAACTAAATATATTCATGCGACAACCCTTTGTGAATCTTTACCATGGCATTGTAATTGAACCATACTTGTACCATTCCTTTATAATTAAAGGGAGAATTCCCTTATGTACTTATATCCCTCTTATCTCTAGCTAATTTCATTTTCTAGTTAGCTTGACCCGTGTATTTATTACTCGGGTCAGACCGAGTTGCAGGTTTGGGATATTTGGACCTTTGCTAGCTTTACTTTTGGATTTCTCCTTCGACCTTGGATAGATGGCATAGTTTTTGTGTAGTAGTTGTTTTGTTGGGAACCTTGTGATGTATATTTTTTTGTGGGGATGTATGTATATATTGTGGTCATAATACCACTTGTGACATGTTGTATTACATTTGATGTAGATGTGTATGTATATCATCTATGTTTGTTGTTTTGTGATTCGTTATTGATATTGTTATTATGTTTTGTTTTTGAATCGATCCTGTAGCCACCATAGTAGTGTATTAGATAGGAATTAAGTATGTCGAATACTTGAGATGAAATGAAAAAAAAATTTGAGTACTAAATCGACATACTTAGCTCTTATCTAATGCAAGAATATGATGGTCGCCCTTAACCAGCCTTATTCTCCGCATTAGCAGACAGAACTACTCAGTAATTCACTTTGTTAATGTGGGCCTCGGGGTGGGGCATCACAGCTTGGTATTAGAGCTGGATTCAGAACAAAATGTAATAGACGTAGAACTGTATACACAATTACTATACATCAAATATATTACAAGTGTAAACATCATCTCCAAATCGATGTGAACCCAACCTTGTCTTTAACCTTTTGAGTCTTTTGGCGGTAGATAGAATGGAATATGTCTAGGAATGTTAATTTTAATTCCGTAGTATTCCTTATTTAATGTGGATGAATTGCTAATATCAACCCCTATGAATAATCCTATCTTAACTTAACTTTCAACAAATGGCGAAAGAGGAAGAGGTCGCACTTCAGAGGTGGGACCGTTAGTGGTTCTCATCCCGAAGGAGTTTATATGTCGACCGACCAAATCCTTGAGCTTCTTAAGAACACTCAGCCTCCCGCTCCTACTCATAACTCTCCTCCGCGCAAATCCGCATTTCCGCGAATATGCAACAACTTCACTCATCTTGGAGGCAAGCCGTTCAGAGGCTCCGAGTCCTTTTTAGAGATTTAGGCTTGGCTCCGAATATGCAAGCGTATCTTTACTCTCATGGAGATCTCCGATCATCACCGTGTTCTTGTGGCATCGAGTATGCTGCAAGAACGAGCACTAGACTGGTACGAGCTCCTTATTGTCGAGATAGATGAGTCTACTCTTACTTAGCAGCACTTCTGAGACCGTTTTGAGCCCAATTTCATGCCAGAATCTGAGAAGGCTTTCCTTGCCTGTCGCTTCCTCGAGTTGAAGCAGGGAAAATCCTCTGTGTCAGATTATGTATCCTCCTTTGAGCCCCTATCCAAGTATGGGCTTGAGTTTATTAGTACACCATACAAGAAAGAAGAATTTTAAGTTCGTATCTTGACTTAAGGAATATTTAAAGAAGTCGCTTATGCTCTAGCTTAAGTTATCCTTCAAAGAGCTTATTGATTCTGCACTTCACCTTGAAGCCGTCGAGAAGAAAGGGGATAGTAATGATGAGGCCGAGGTTCGCAAGAACCCAAATAAGAGAAAACTTTCCTTCCAAGCATCCCAATCTTTTCGTCAGAAGAAGAAGAGGCATCTTGCCTCTAGTTCTCATTCTTGTGCAAGCCATTGTTCTCACATGTCTTGTTTCAACTGTGGTTCTCATGATCACTTTATTCGAGAGTGTTCTAAGCCTATCGTTTGTCGCACTTGCAAACAAGAGGGACATTGGTCTTCCAAATGCCCCAATTCTTCTAAGGAACCTTATTCGGGAAAGCTCATCATGATGGATGCTTCTGGTGGTTCCTCTCAACCTAGAGGTACTCCTTTTCCTTGTCTTTAGAATTATAATCTATGTTATGATCATTCTATTTGTGTCCTCTTCGATTCGGGTGCTTCACGGTCACTCATATCGAAGAAGCTTGAAAGTGTTTTGCTTTTGATTATTTCATGCTTAGTCACTTCTTAGGATTGTGAATCCTATCAAGGGACCCGCAATCTTAGTACTTTGAGTATGGGGTGTTGAGCTTATTCTGTGTATTTTCCTTTTCGTGAGTATTCGCAAGTTATTCTCTATCTTGAGATATGTATGTTTTAGGATGGATTGGCTTGCTTGTTATCGAGTCTAATCCTCTGTTCTGGAAGGATCCTATATATATTAGGTATCCTAACTTGGTTGATTTGTTATTTCTGTCCTTCGGAATATTGATGTTAATTCCAAAGTATCTTTATCTGTTCTTGAGTTTCGAGATGATGATGATGTATCTCGAATTCCGGTTATTGTGGCTTTGTTGATTCCTACGAGTCCGTTTCGGGTTTGGAACCCAACCGGGCAATCGAGTATTGGGTTGACCTCGTTCCTAGTCCTTAGCCATTCGGTTATCCTTCCACGAGGATATCCACTAAGGAATGAGGCGATTAATTGAGTTCAATTGATATTATCATTCTTGTTTCTTTCGAGATATCTTTTTAGGATGCTTAGTTAGTGTTATACTTTGTGGCATTACTTCACTCGAAGTAATGATATGTTGACAGTGTGCTTCTTCTCGTTCAAGAAGAATACCTCACCCGTATCTTTATATCTCATTGATCTCATTTGATCTATTGTGTGGTGCCAGAGTCTTTTCTTAGCTTGACCTTGCACAAATTTCCTTTAGCCATGAGTTGTGGAGGATAACATTCCTTATATGCCATCCCGCACTCGTATGATTCTTGTGAGTGGCTCATGATACTGTTTGGATAGATAAACACTCCATCTCATTCAGTCGATCTTGTGAATCAAGTATTCTAGGAATATCTTGATGAGTTCTCTTAAGTGTTCTTTGATTTCGAGTTTATACAGCTATTTGATATGTATTTTAAGATAAATTGGAATTTTAGTTATTATGAAATCAAAGAATATTTTGTGTATTATATATGAGAGATATTTCTTTTTATAGAAATGATTTTTATGTTGGGTTGTCCATTGAGTGCTTTAAGAATTCTGGTCGATACACCTGATCAACGTTATCGATAGGAATTTCTTAAAAGCTATGATGAGACAATCAGACACGATAAATTGAGTTTTAATGAGATTAAAATTTGAAAATAAATTAAGAAGATTTAAGAATTAAATTTTATTTTGGATGGCATATGCAACGATTGAACCATAGTGGGTTGGATATGTGGCGAGGCGGTTTTGATCATTTGGTCAACTCTACAGCCAATCGATAGGGTTATTCATTATAAACCAATGGTGAGGCAATGCCATTAAGATAATTGAAATTGAAGAAATGGTATATAGTTATGTTTTATTGTCGAAATAATGTACTTTAGATAAGATAATACTTTGATTGAAAATAAATGTTTATTGAATATTTTAAAAATGAGTTAAACATGTTAAAGATGGAGTTTGTTTTGAGAATTTGGGTATTTAAAAATAAAGAGTAGTAAATTTTAAAATTTTATCATAAGAATTATTGAAAAGAAAATATAAAATTCTTTCGAAAATTTTATTTTGGAATAAAAGGGAATATGAGTTTAAAATTATTTGTCATTTTATAAGAACTATAGGAAGGAGTTTGGAAAATTTCCAAGTTTTGAAAATTGAGATATTGAATTTAAAGGTAATGAGTTTTGGAACTTTAAGAAGTTTAATTGCAAACAAAAATTTAGATTATGGTTTTGAAGATAATGAATTTTGAACTCTAATAAATTTTGATTGTAAATTAAAATTTATATCTATTGTGTTCCTCATGATTGTTTTGCCTTAGTGCAATGATCTAACGACTAACATTTTGCGATCGTTTGAGTTGTGCGGTCTTTGAAGTAACCACCTCTCATCGGGTTTTCTTACCTTAATTTTTGTTATCTTAGTATCAGTGTGGCTCCTTCCGTAGTGACATACGGAAATTCATCAGCTTGTGGTTAGAGTTCGGATAAAGTTATGCTAAATCCTCTCTATTCGAGAAACTTTTGTGAAATCAATCTCCTTCGATAGATTTTTGAGTGACGCCCCATTGTGTTTTGTTTCGAAAGTGAGATACTTTCAAAATCATGATATATTGCTCAAAGAAATTCAATGGTCAGCAAATCCTAGTATTTATACTGAGGAAAATCATTGAATTTACCAAGCAATTTTATCTTGGTCATCTTATATCTTGAGTAGAGAGTGAGGAATTTTGATCTCATGCTTGTCTATCCTTCCTTTGATTGATGAAATAATTGTGTTGAATACAAAATATTTTTTGGAAATTGCGAGGGAACAATTTTGTTAAGGGGAGGAGTATGTAACAACCATGGTTTGGAGATTACCTATTAATATTAAATTATAACGGTAGTTATAATTTAATATTGTAAAACTAAAAATAAAATTGGAAATTTTATATTGTTTATTTGGAATAAACAATGAATTTTGGAGATAAAATGAGAAAAATAAAGTTTGGGACTTTATTTTATTTATTTGGGATAATATTGATAGGTAAATGGTTTTTATTGGGAGAAAATACAATAATTGTATTAATTATTGAAAATTACTTCTTTTAATAATTTTTAAAAGAAATATGTGATTATTAAAGGGTGTTTATTTAAATAAAATAGAGGAGATAAATTGGGTAAATCTTTGTTTATTTTAAATAAACAATGTGTTTGAGAATAAATATTGGGCTTGAAATTTGATTGTTAGGAGATTTGGTTAAATAAGATGAAAATATTGGAATTTTGTTAATTTGAGTTAATAAATTAATCAAGAGATGTATTTCAACATTAAATTGTTGAAATAAATATAAATTGATGGAAATAAAGTTTTAAAAACTTCATTTTGAGAATTGAAGTAGAAAATAATCAATTGGTAATTTTATTTGGGGTAAATGCAACACAATTGGAAAATATTATCAATATTAATCTTTTATTGATTTGAAAAAGGGAAATATGAAGAAATTATGTATTTTATTAAATTAAAAGATGAAATATTGTTTAAAAATAATATTTTGTTGTTTTAATAAAGTTAAAATGATTGTTATAATTTATTTGAAAAGAAAATATTTTTTGTTGTGCTTGTTATGTTAAAAATAGTGTTCTTACACTAATATAGTGAAAACTGTGTAATATTGTCAAAATAGGGTTTTATTGTCAAAAATAACATTTTATAATTAAAATAAATTTTATTTAGTTATAATAACAATTCTAATTTATTACAAATAGATGTATACATTTTATTTGGCATTGAAATAATGAAATATGTGAATATAGTGTTAAAATAAGTTAAAATATGAACATAGCCTTGCATTTTCTCTAAGTATTTTTGTTCTTAGGCTTGTATGGGTAAGAATTAGATCCATTAGCCCAAACCTAGAAGCTTCTGGTGAGAAAACAAAGCTGTACGTAGTTTCCATTTGCATCTTCTTCTCAAAACACACTTAAAGTAAAAAGAAAAAAAGAAGAAGAAAATCAATGGCTTCCTCAAACTAAATCCAATTTCCACCCATACTGCAGCTAAAAATAAAGAAAACTCTCCAAACTAAAGATTATACAAGGTAGTCTCAATCAATACTACAAGAGATTTCATCAAAAAAATTCTTAGAACTTGATATGATTGTTTGTAACATGTATATTTTGTTTTGCATGTTCCTGTTTCAGCTATTACAGGTTATTAGAGCTCCAATTCTTCTAGAAAGCTTGCAAATTGCTACTAAATTCTTTGCTAAATCATCAGCTGAGTTCAAAGCTCATAATTGGTAGCTGTAAAAATGAATTTCCTGTAAGAAATTTGGCTAAATCGTTTACTGTATAGAAAGTTTTCTCTGTTCATATTTCTCTGTTTATATCTTATTCTGGTTGCCATTTTGAGTGGTTATATCTCTTTGTTTTTGCTCTGAAATGCTGCTAGATCTTTTCCGGGTTGTAGTTTGAATGTCACTCTATGTGTATGTCAATTTTCATTGCCTGAAACAACCTGTAGCTATGTTAAAATTGTGTCTAAAGATTGAATCGAGCAACAGAATCGAACTGGGGGGAAAATTTAATTCTCATAGCTATGGTCGACCTTGAGGTCGACCATACACTTCCACAGGTCGACCGTATGGTCGACCTGAGTCCCCTCATGGTCAACCCGGCGGTCGACCTGAGGAATAGTGTGGTCGACCTGATATTTGCCTATTTTGCCTTTGTTTTTGCGACTTGATTTTGCAGCTTTTGCCTTTGAATTGCTATGGTTTTGTCACTTGTTTTTATGCAAAATTTGAGATGAATTTCAAGAGCTCTAATCTATCAATAGATGAGCAAAAGTTATGGTCAATCCGAGTCTCGGATTGATGAGTATTTGAGTCGTTTTCGAATGTTGAATTTCAGTGGTTTTCATCGATTTTTGTCATTTCAAAAACAAGTTTTTTTAAAATAATTTTCCAAATCAAATGACTGTGAAATAAATATTTTCCAATATCTATAAATTATTTTAAAGTATTTAAAATATATTTATTTCCTATAATAAGGAGAATTTTCAAATAAATGCTTTCTAAATGTTTTCGAAAAATTGTTTTAAAAATCCTATTTTCTCAAGTAAATTATTTTATAAATAATATACACTATTTTTACATCTTTCGGATGTATGAGAAAGAGAATTAAACGATTTAGTAAAACACGTGGTATGAGACACGTGAGTTTACTTTTTCGGTTAATTCCGGACTTGTACGACCAAAACCATTCGAGTATATTGTTTTGAGTTGATAATTGAGATTTGCCATTTTATGGTATATTTTGAGATTTATAATTCCTATTCATAGGAATTATTTGAGTTAGCCAATATTTGGCAAGTTTAGTGGTTCGAGATTTCCTATTGTAGGAATTATAATCGATGAGAACCATATACATATATTGTTTCACTTGCCGATGAAATGAGGCGAGTCTTGAGTTGAGATTTCCCTATTTCGGGAATTATGGTTTATGAGAAACCATCATGAGATTCTATTATACTTGCCGATGATACGAGGCAAGATATGAGATTTCAGAGATTTGTGATTTATTTTTATGATGTGGAATTAACTAGCGGTTAGTAAACCGTTTAGTGCGAGCGTGTGGTATGGGATGCACGTTAACACTTTCCGGGTTCCTATCCGAGAGTTTGTGACACATCAATGAGTATGCCACTGCTACTGACCTTCGGGTCATTTGAGTTATGTGACTTCGGTCACCACGAGTATGACCTTCGGGTCCACCAGATAGGTACCTAATTTATAAATAGCACTGGACAAGAGTTTGGCACATGCAGCATTGCTTCGGCATTGCAATCAGGGATCTGGCCAATCCGGGTTTTCTAAGTTTTCTGAGTTTTCTGAGTTAATTACGATTTCACCATTTTTGAGATATCTTTGTTACATCGATGGCCTAGAGCTAAATGAGATGTTATGTATATATGGTGATTTAATTTTTATGAGATTTGAACTCTTTTTAGAGTTCCATGAGATTCTAGTTTGGAGATTTTGATGATTTTCTCATATGGCTTTTGTATGGTTACTTACATTTATTTTGAATGTCCTTGAGTATGAATTTCTTATGATGAACTAAATCTATTCATGTGACAACCCTTTGTGAATCTTTACCATGGTATTGTAATTGAACCGTACTTGTACCATTCCTTTATAATTAAAGGGAGATTTCCCTTATGCACTTATATCCCTCTTATCTCTAGCTAATTTCATTTTCTAGTTAGCCTGACCCGTGTATTTATTACTCGGGTCAGATCGAGTTGCAGGTTAGGGATATTTGGACCTTTGCTAGCTTTACTTTTGGATTTCTCCTTCGACCTTGGATAGATGGCATAGTTTTTGTGTAGTAGTTGTTCTGTTGGGAACCTTGTGATGTATATATTCTTTTGTGGGGATGTATGTATATATTGTGGTCATAATACCACTTGTGACATGTTGTATTACATTTGATGTAGATGTGTATGTATATCATCTGTGTTTGCTGTTCTGTGATTCATGATTGATATTGTTATTATGTTTTGTTTCTGAATCGATCCTGTAGCCACCATAGTAGTGTATTAGATAGGAATTAAGTATGTCGAATACTTGAGATGAAATGAAAAAAAATTTGAGTACTAAATCGACATACTTAGCTCTTATCTAATGCAAGACAATGATGGTCGCCCTTAACCAGCCTTATTCTCCGCATTAGCAGACAAAATTACTCAGTAATTCTCTTTGTTAACGTGGGTCTCGGGGTGGGCCATCACAGTTTTAATCCACTTATTACAAACTACAACGCCAACATTCTTAAGTTTAGAGACTTGGCATGGCTTGGCAAAGGCTATCCCTATGCTTTAGCGATGGCATGTGAGAAAATTGTGCAAGAAGAGCGACAACTTTCAGAAAGAGGTGAAGTGAAACCGACAGAGCTAAAAAGTGAGATTCTAAGTCCAGAGGAAATTGAGGCATCTAGAGTGGGTAAGTTAATTTTACACCCAGAGTTGGTTGCTACAGTTTAGAAAGACCAAGCCGAAGGCTCCGACACTACTCCTTAGGTGCTTTCTTCAGGTCTCACTTATGGACCTCCAACTACATCTATTCCCCTGTCTATTCCTCCATACAATCCGGATATGCTGCAAATGCAGAAAATAAGTATGCGGTCTCCTATTCAAGAAGAGAATTTAAATGGTACGCCCACCCATATGGAATCTCAATTCAGTGGAGGTACATCATTGACCTCAACCATATTTGAGAAGATGCACATGACAATAGTCGATATCACTAGTCTCCTTTCATTTTCCTCAAATTTCAGGTCAACCTGCAATTTTTAATCTCCCAAAGGAGGGCTCCCAATCTGAACAACAAGCAATAACGATCAATTCAATAGTCGTGACTATTTTAAGGACGATTCTGAGCATTCCAGTTGGTGACACTTCGGGGCCTGGCACACAGATGATTCATGCTTTGCAAGAAGAGGGACCTAGTGACCTCCAGGATAATAAGCTGATGATGATGTTCAGATCACTTAATCGATTGATCTTGCTCAAGGGCCTTCAATAAGCAAACTTCTTACATAGCATCTCAAGTTCGCTGCAAAAATTAAACAAGAGCTGACTGATTTTATTCCTCCTCCTCTATCAATAGTTTTGCCCGACGAGAGCATTTTTGCTTCAGTCACAGTTTTCATGGCTAGAAGCACTCAAAGCATGTCTACCGCCATGTTTCTTACCTCACCTTTGAAGGGCAAAGGAAGTGGGGGAAGAATAAGGAAGAAACCAAAGGGGTCTGGTGCCCCGTCTTCTGTGGAGGAGGAGAAGAAGAAGAAATCCAAGAATGGATCATCTTTCTCCTTCATGTTTCTGGTTGTATATACATAAGGCATATTTCAATTTTATTTTCAGGCCAGCTTTATGCGGGTTCGGCCCTCGCTTTTTTTCTTCAGTTTATGTGTCAATAACGCCTGTACTTTTCTTCCAAGTCTTATTTTGACTGCGGATAATATAGAGTTTTTGTTTCATTCAAATCTTGTGTGAGTTTGACTAAGTTTTCGAGAAATGATTTATATTCAACCTGTTTGCGATCCACTTCTCATCATCGTTATTGGATTAAGTCATTAGTCCATTCTATTATTTGGGTGAGTAAGGGATGATTATTAGAACGTCTATCCGCACATGCCCCCACATAACCATGACAACCTTTGGAACTTGATCGAATTCTGTTCCCCTGGAGTAATAACTTAAATATCCCTTTTGAAGACGTCTTGAGTGCGATCACACTAACTCTAGGCGTCAATCGAAATGATTGATTTCTAGATGGAAATTTGGGCATCCTACTTTGGGATGCACACTTTGACCATGCAAACTTTGAGAATTAGTCTAGAGTTAGCCGCTTAAAATAGTGGTTTGGGACATCCCTATCCAAGATGTTTACTTGCAATCACGCCTAACTTCGAGCATCGATTGAAGATTGTAGGAAATCCCGTCTAACCTTGGGTATGGACCTTTCATCTTGCCTACTTCAGGCAAGGTATTTGATGTTCTGTCAAACTTTGGGCATGAGCCGTAAAGGCGAACTATCTTGTTCAGCCTTTGAATGTTTATACTCCTGGCCCCAAGTCATGGGTTTGAGGAGTAGCTGGGTATCCATCTCCGGATACCAAGTGCAGTCATGCTTCATGCGTCTGATCATTGACAATGGAAGCTTAGTTGACACCTATCTCTAGGTACCTGCACACCTGCATTTTGCACATGCAGTTTCATTTAAACACATAACTGTTCACAATGTAAAATCAAGTATAAACAGATTCAGGAGCTCTAGAAGTCACATCATTCGTAAACATTAGAATTGACAGATTCTGTCTGGCTACACAGCTTTGATTAAATATGTACGAATTTACATTCAAGTGAAATAGCATCGTAAGTGCTTGATATTCCATGCCCGTGGGAGTGAGATCTCATCCACCATTACTAGCTTAAACGTGCTATCTCTAAGCTTTTGCTCAATCGTGTATGGAGCTTCCCAACTCGGACCCAAGTTTCTAAGTCCTAGGAAGGTTCATTTAGAATGAGGTAGCTAATTTCAAAGGTCCGAGCGTAGACCTTGGTGTTGCAGTATCGGTTGACTCAGCTTCGATGTGCATCTGCCCTCAAGTCAGCTTCATCACGCTTCACATCGATCATATCAATAGTCTTTAGTAGGAGTTCCTCGTTTGTCCATAGATTATAGTGAGTCACTCGATCAGAAGTTACTTCAAGTTCAATCGAGATCGTAGGCTTTGACCCATAAGCCAGGGCGAATGAAGAGTAGCCGGTCGTGGACTTATGGGTCGTTCGATAAGCCCAAAGTGCTAATGGAAGTTCATCAACCCACTTGCTCTTGGCCTTCTCCAATTACTTCTTAAGAATGGACTGATAATCTTGTTCACTGCCTCGACCTATCCATCCGCTTAGTGGTATGCCACTGCTGCAAATCTCTTCTCGATGCGGTGTCTGAGGCAAAAATCCTTGAATTTGGCACTGTCGAATTGGCTCCCATTATCATAAATGATGATTAGTGGAAGCCCAAAACGACAGAAGGTGTTTCTGACCACGAAGTTGATTACTTTCTTTGTGGTAATTGTGGCTAATGGCTTTACCTCAGCCCATTTAGTGAAGTAGTCCCCAACGATGATGGCATACTTCATACTACCTTTAGATATCGATAGCACACTAATGATATCGATTCCCCAGACCGCGAATGACCAGGGACTGACTATTTGAGTAATCTCCATCGGTCGGCTCTTAGAATCTTAGTGAATCTCTGGCACTTGTCATACTTTTTGGTGTAATCAGCTGCATCTTGGTTGATAGTAGGCCAAAAGTACCCATAACGAAGAATCTTCTTTGCTTGGTCTGCCCCTCGATATGGCCACCGCAAGCCCCTTCATGCGCTTCTCTCGGGATTTTCTTGGCATCACCGTTGGTAGCATACCGAAGCATAGGCACCGAGAATCCCTTCTTGTAAAGTACTCCTTGCATGATGAATCTTGTAGCTTTATAAAGGAGTTGACATCGTCCATTTTTCCTGTCTAAAATGATTCCTCTCTGTGAATAGTCCTTTATCGAAGTCATCTATGACTCTCTCTCACATTCGTCCTCCAATATCTAATCAACGTCCATTTGGTCGATGCTCGAAGCCAACAGTACTTCCATAGGAACCAGGCCCATGAGTTGTGCATCTTCGGAATTGGCTAACGTGGCTAGCGAGTGGGCCTTCACATTGCATCTTCGGAACTGGCTAGCTTGTCTCCTGGAACTCTTTCCTTACTTGGGATACCACTAGCTAGGAATCACAAAAGATATGAAAAGTTCTAACTCCTAGTTCCTTGGCGATCTTGAGCCCTATGATCATGGCCTCATAATCCACTTCATTATTTGATGTGGGAAAGTCGAGTTTCAAAGCATAACAAATCGGATTTCCTTCGGGAGTCACCAGCACGAATCTAGCATTAGAACAACATTCATTAGACAGACCATCTGTGTACATCTTTCATCTGGTATTCTACTCTCCACTACTCTTTGGAGTGTCATCTCGTGTAGTGTATTCAGCAATGAAATCCCCCAAAGCTTGACCCTGGATCATTCTCCGGGCATAATAGGTTATGTCGTATTGGCTTAATTCAATGTTCCATTTCAATAGATTTCCAGAGGTCTCAGATCGTTGTAGGACCTATCTCAAAGGCTAGTTGGTCAGAACTTTGATCGAATGAGCCTAAAAGTAGGGGCGCAGTTTCCTGGGAGTGATTAACAGGCAGTATGCAAGCTTTTCTATCTTTGGGTAATTTCTTTCTACTCCTATTTACCATTTACTGATGTAGCATACCATTCTTCGAATTCGGAACTCCTTACATACGAGTGTTGTGCTCAAAGCAGGATTGACACAACCAGATAAATAAGCAAGTCCTCATCATCCAGTAGCTTTGACAGAATAGGGGGTCTCTCTAAGTGATCCACCAGATCTTGGAATGCATCTATACAATATTGCATTTAAGCAAAATTCCTCTTCTCCGTCTTAATCACATCAAAGAATGGGATGCAGTTGTCAATGGCTTTGGAGATGAATCGACTCAGCGTGGTGACCTTCCCGTTCAAGCTCTGAACATCTTTGATCATTTCCTGTGTTTTGATGTTCTTTAGTGCTTCGATCTTCTTCAGACTAGCTTCAACTCCATGTGAGTTTATAATGAGGCCTAAGAATTTTCTTAATGCAACACCGAATGAGCATTTCAAAGGGTTAAGCTTTGTCCCGCACTTTAGGAGAGCGCTGAACATCTTTGCTAAGTCATCAATGTGGTTCCTCGATCGTTGTGACTTCACAAGCATATTGTCCATATAGACCTCCATCGAGAATCTGATCTGATCTTTTACATCTTGTTCACCAAGTTTGGTAATTCGCTCTGGCGTTCTTCAATCCAAAAGGCATGACAAGATAGTAGTATAGTCCCAAATTGGTTATAAAGCTGGTATGTTCCTAGTCCAGGACCTGCATCGGAATCTGAATATATCTAAAGTATGCATCCATGAAATAGAGCAATTCATGTTTTGGCCTTTGAGTCTACCAGCCGATCGATCCTTGGAAGCAGGAATTGTCCTTCGGGCATGCCTTATTTAGGTCAAAATAGTCGACGCCTCCACTTCCCGTTCGACCTTTTCACTAATACTGGATTTGGTACCCACTTCGGGTACAGGTCGTCGTGGATGAAGCCGTTATCTTTCAGCTTCTCCACTTATTCTTTGAGTGCAACGGATCTCTCTAAACCCAGGCTGCAGCGTTTCTGTTTCATAGGAGCACATTTAGTATTTATATTCAATACATAGCTTGCTATCTCCGATGATATTCCACACATGTCTGACTGAGTCCAGGCGAACATATCTAGTTTCGTCCGGAGAAAATCAACCAACTATTTCATTATCTTCACGTCGAGCTATGATCCAACTTTCAGGATCCATATAGGATCGTCCTAACTGATTAGGATGTTGATTGTTAACTCGGCTAGCGCAACTTTTATGTCCTCTAGCTCTTTTCGCGGATCTATATCCTTATGGAACCGACTGTGCTGCATAAGCCAGGGCTTAGGCATGGTTGCTATGCATATAAAGCCTTGATGCAGAGATTCCACTCTACACCCTTTCCTTTCTCCCTTCGTCTCGCTTCTTTCAGATCAACCACGTAACATTCGCGGCCAAACCCCTGATCTCCTTGAATAATTCCCACACCAGTCGAAACTTCATCGTTAAGCACCACAGAGCTATCGCTGCTTTGAATTTAGCAAGGACCAATCGGTCCAAAAAACATTATAAGAAGAATAAATGTCCAACACAACAAGAGGCACGACCTGCTCCCTCTTATGGTCACCCTCTCCAAGTACATCGGCAGATCCACACATTCCATAGGCTTAGTAGTAGTCCCGTTAAATCCCTGGATTAGAGATTTACATTGCTTTAAGTCCTTACCCTCCAGAAGCATCTGATTGTAGGCTTTCTTCAAAAGAATGTTGACTGAGTTCCCATAGTCAATCAACACTTTCCTCACAACAACAACAGGGCCAATCATGGTAGATATCACAAGCGAATTAATCGTCAGGGCCTCTACCCCACCATCATCTCTGTTTTGAAACATAATATCATATATCATAGTTCTAAGTTGCTTTGCCAAAACATCATCCTCGATAGAAAAATAGCTCTCATTCACTGCGTGTTTCAACGCTCCCACATACCATTCCATCTCGTTCCAGCTCTTTTCAGTTGGATGTGGCCCTCTGATAATAATATTGATTACTAATCATTCTCAAGTTGCCTGGGCTCATCAACACTAGGCCCGGCTTGCTCTGGCTGAGGGTTTGAAGTTTCTTGACCGCCATCCTACGGGGCTTGCACAAACTGTTATAATTTCTTCTTACAAATCAATTCTTCAATCACATCACGCAAATGTCTGCATTGTTTGGTGTTGTGACCATGTGTCTCATAAAATTGGCAAAACTTACCAACTTTTCCTTCTCAGTCGACTCCCTGGGAGTCAGCTTACTGTATTGCACTTTACCCTAGATAGCCAAATATATTTCTCAATCGAATTATTTAATGGGGTATAACTATCAAACATTGGGATTCTCAGATATCTCCTTAAATCCAATATCTTGTTTTTATCCCCATCATCGTTTCTACATTGTCCACCATTTCGATGCTTCATAGTGACATCAACATTGCCGGAATTACCTTTGGACCGTTTCATAACAACATTACTTTGTATTACCTCTGCCGACTGTCCATCAACGGTCTTTACGGCATTAGCACTTTCCTCCTCCAAGCACAAGAATTGATTCGCCTTTCTATAGAGCATGTCAATCGTGGGTGGTGGTTTCATCTTCAACCACCTCCCGAAATCGGCATCGGGATGAATCCCTCTAATCGATGCCATCAACACGATATCTTTTTAAGCGTTGCTCACTTCAGTTACTGTAGTGTTAAACATGTGTAAGAAATCTTTCAAAGACTCTCCCGCTCCTCGGAAGAGGTTAGAAAGTGACATGACATCCTTTGGACGTGTTGTGTGCATACAAAATTGCTCAATGAATCTCTACGCCAATTGCTTGAGAGATGGTATGGATCTCGATGGCAGTTAGGCGAACCACCTTATCGCCACTCCCTCTAGGAAAATCGGGAAACAATGACATCGTACAACATTAGTTACCCTGGCAGTATCCATATGCTAGTCGTACTTCATCAATTGTTTCCTCGGATCCGTCTTTATGTTATACGATCTCCTCATTGGCATCACAAATCTTCTTGGGTATTCCTCACGTAGGATGTCTTCTGTAAACAAATTCCGACTTGGGAAGGAACCCCACTCATCATTAGTCCAATGCTGGCTCTCACTTATAAGTGTCTTGACCATTTCGGTCAAATCCGGATTGGGTGGATCTACTAAACGGTGGTAATCATGATCCGCCCCAAGTGTTTAGCCCAGCAAACACTCTTGGTTTATTTAATGATACCTGGTCTCTCCTAACTTCAGGAGAACCATTATTTAAGCAGTTCGATGACTTCTTCGAGGCAAATTCGCAGCAACCGCTTGATTTATAGCATTTTGGTCATGTGCAACATGACCAAAAGCTAAGTCAACATCGTCATTCAAAAATCAAGCAACAGAACCATAATTGGATTGTTCAGTAGTGATCCCTCTCGATGGATCGGTATCGATCCATAGCCCCTTCGCCCGACTCAGTCCAGGTCTTTGCTTCGATGCTTCGGTCTTCTTTTGAACCATCTTTTGTTTTATGTTTCTCTGCCTTTGCTTCAACGACAAGAAATTGTCAGACTCTAAACTAGAAGGTGTTATGTCCCTTCCGCTTCTCCTGCAACTTCTTGTCAATTGATTCAACAAATCCAAGCTCAGCTTCATTTGCTGATTCAGTTCATTGCAGCTTTCCTGGAGCCTGTCTTCCATTTACTTCATCATACAGTCCATCTCAACCCCAATAATCACATCTGTTGGGTTATAACCTTCTTTAGCGGTTTGCTGCGCAACCTCCTCAACATGTTACGAACCAGCATTCTCAACATTCTCGACAGTGTGTGAAGTGGTGGATCAATCTCTTCTAGGAGCCATGGTAGAAAGCACTTGTGTAGATTTTCTGAAACTGAGTAGTTAAAAATTCTAAAAATGGAGAAAATTAGATCTATCTCTTGGATTTAGACAATCCAATAGTAGATGATGGATCCAAACTTATTGAGAATCGGTTCTAAGTGAAAACATCAAAATATTAGCACCAAAATGTGGCACAAACACCCAAGAATTTAAGTAGAGAATGAAACTGAAGAAAATAAATGAAAATGAGTAAGAATAAGACACTAAACGTTTATAGTGGTTCGGCTAAATCCTTGTTTACGTCCACTTGAGATTTATAATGATTATCTTGGTATTTACAAGTACAATTCTTATGGTTCAGCTCCATTCCATAGATAATTACAAGAAAATATGTAAAGGTTGCAAGGAAGCAAAAAGATCCCTAGAAATGAGCCCCTAGACTCTTATTTATAGCTATAAGTTAGCGGGAAATGCTCCACCATGTCTTCCTCCGTGATCTACACTATCTAGCAGTAGCTGCTCTCGAGAAAACATGGTTAGGTCAGCAAGTAGCTATGGATCGGTACCGAACCATAGGCATGGATTGGTACCGATCCACAAGATCATCTTATAGATCCTTCACATTGCTTTGTGTGATGTCGTCTTGTTGTTTGCTTCATGATTCCTATCTTGTTTGCATGGTTATGAGCTTGTTTCTAGGTCAATAAGATGGATCGGTAGAGGAGTGGAGTTGCTGATTTCAAGTGCTTAAGGGGTTCGATTGCAAACAACATGTGATTGATCAGTGGAGTTGGGACTGGACTTTAGGCATCGAAACTTCATGGTACGAGGGAAGTGGGGCTTGTCTAATGGAGTTCTATGGATCGATACCGATCCATGTGGATGGGTTGGTACCGATCTATCATCTTAATGGTTTTTGTTTTGTAATTTCTTGGAATGGTCTTGTTCTACCCCATGATCTTGGTTGTACTTGATTTCTGGACTTTATGGCTATCTCTTCATGCTTCTTGTCTTGATAGCTTTCAAGTTCATCTTGTCTAGTCTGTACAGATATTGCCTGGTCAAAAGGTTGGATAACAACATCATCATTTGTTTTAGTAACTATATTCAACACAGTTTTACATAATAAAGAAAATAGAATTATAACGAAGATAACAACACAACTAAAAAATCAAAGGAAAGAATTTACTAATAATATAAAAAGAGGAATGGATGAGGGAAACTACTAATGTCAACAATATGTGTTTCGAACATTTACGATCTTCAATGGTTCCTAGTTCCAATTAAAGTAAACAAAAGATGAAAATAGTATAATGCTATTTGTAGGGAATATACAACTACAATAAATGACTGTACTTATTGAATAATATATGTTTTAATGATATTACAATTATAAAAAATTTCATATTAACATCTCATATATATTTTATTGCATTATTTGGAATATAAGAAATAATGTAAAAATACCATGGTTTGCTTGACATAACATAAAAAATAGAGTAACCAATTAGTTTTTTTCTTACTAAGAGTTTGACTTACCAATTTTTAGGCTCTAAGATTGGATTACTCCCAGGCATGCTTTAAATTATCAAATCTATTTATGCTTGCATAAAAAGTTACTCATCTGATTAGGTGTGATGCTCATTTCATGTTTGATATCCACTCTCTGTTTCATTAACAAATTGCATGTAATGTTATTAGAGAGTAATCAAAATGAAACTTTTCAATGCATCATGATGTGTGGCATCTGCATTATGTTGAAATATGCCTATAAATTTCTTTGAGCAAACATGGAGGAAAAACTCACAGTTTTGGAAGAATGGTATAGGATACTTCAATTGTGAGCTTTCCATTTTGTTGACTACATAAAGCTACTGCTTTCTCAGTTACTAAGACAAATTTGTGCAGAATGAGCTACCAGGCCAAAGAAATGAATTTTCTCAGTTAAATTAAAGAGCATGAAAATATCAACGTGATTCAGTAATGAGATTATATAATAAGGCATCTAAGATGTGCATCAACTACAATCAAATGCTTTCTATTTTCATGTTTTCCTTTTCCCTCAAATTTGAATTGTATGTCTGATGATTACATACCATGTTTGTATCTTTACTAGTTAGTGGAGCTTAACTCTTTTGAGTTGGGTTGTTGTTCTGAATTTCCATAAACATGATAAACTCTTCGTTTTATCCTAAATGGTTATTGCAACTTCTATTTATTTCTTCACATTTGCTATCAATTTTTGTTGCTTGAACCATTCTTTTCTTATTTGGATATTTCAAGGATAAAAAATATACGAATAAGGAGTATAATCATGCACTATTTAGGGTCTAACAAATCAAGTTTAGGTAGCTACTATTTATTAACCATATTTTAGTTTGAGGAACACATTTATAGCGACACACACATGCATACATCACACACACAGTCCTATAGTTTTACAATGAAGAATAGTCACTTCTACACATGTTCACAATTCCATGGTTACATGAAATGAATTAACATATCATATTGTGTTTTAAAACTATTTTTAATTCATTTTCTATACCCTACTATTAGGTGCGGCTCACATTGTATTAGAGTGGGTGCATAGATTGGACTGCAATTAATCCCACATCTTAAGATATCTTAAAGAAGATGAGTATATATTCGAGGTTGGTAGCATGTAACAATAAAGGATTCCTTTTTCTACAATAAATTGTCCCATGAACATATATGTGCTTCAGGGGTATGTCGGGATCCAATCATGACGCTAGCACTAAAGAGCTTCATATAGTGGTCTTGCCTTTCTACACTAAATAAAGTGCACGCATAGCGAAGATGCTAGATGGTGCAGAAAATTTCAACATGGTATCAGTGCCGATGGTTCAAGGAGACCAATATTTGATGTTGACCTAAGTATGCTCCAGTATGTGGCTTTAGCTCTGGATTCTCATTAAGTTGGAGTTATATGTTAGAACGCGGCCTATTCTAATCGTGGAGAAAGAGAACTCTTTGTAAACAGCTTGGCCCAATTGCTGAAAGGTGGTAGTAACCTAAATTGAACCGTTGGTAGTGTGAGCTACCTTATCTAAGTGTTGTAAGGACATTATATAACATCAAGTTGAATTAATAAATGCTCGCCAAGATGGAGAATAACACAAAATCAGAGTTTTGGATAACGAAAGTAGAACTCCCAATAATCTAGTATGTAGACAGTCACAATAATTCTGATCCAACAAACAGAATAAAAAGAAAATCAAAGGACACAAATTATAGATAAAGAAAGAAAGAAAGGAAAGAATGCACCGATATAACGAGGTTCGGTTATGCCTACGTTCTCGGAACCAACAACTTTTATTATTTCTTCACTTTAAGAGGAAGTACAACAATATATGAAGAATATAAATCACTCAATAAATTTGACTCATCCTAAAATAGATACTAAAATAAAGATCTTATTGAAAATATTCTGTGGAGAACCTTTTGGTCTTATATTAATAAAGATGGACAAATGTCTTCATATATATAGGTGCGAGATGAAGACTGCCTTGGAGATAGGTTGAAATATTTTCGAATTTATGATTTCATTTCAACAATTATTAAGCATAATGGTATTTGTTTCCACATGTATCCAAATTTAATTGATTACTTAAATTAATTAATATATCTTCTTGAATTAATTGATTACCTTTCCCATTTGCTTCACATATTTGATTGATTGCATGAATCAACTAATATCTTCTCTCTTTGTTAAATTTGAAATATATTTGAATCGTCCAAATTTAACTCTCCACCTAGATTCAAATATATATATATATATATATATATATTAATCAACAAAACTAGTTGTTTGGTTAGCGCCCCATGGCACTAGGTAATTCATGCCATACTAATCAAGTTTGAGCAATGCTCAAACCTGTCTTTTGGAACCAAATTTGTTAATATATTAGATGGATTGTCCTTTGTGTATATCTTCATCTTTATCTTATTTATCTCTTCTTCAAGCATGAGAAAGAAACTTCTAACATCAATGTGCTTTGTCCATGAGTTGTAGGCTTGATTCTCAACAAGATGAATGATGCTTTGGCCATCTGAAAATAATTCCATCATCTTCTGCATCATTGATAAATCCTCCAAATGTTGCAACAAATACAATCCTTCCTTGGTCGCTTCCACAACAGAAATAAGCTCTGCCTCTTAGTTGATAAAACTGTAATGGATTGTAGTTGATAAATTAGGCCTAAACCAAGTGTATAAACATAGCCCAATTGATTTCCAACCATCTTTATCCGCAACATAATCTGAAAAACATTAATCCCTTAGAGTTATATCGCTACTGACTCCTTCAAACAACAAGCCAATATCAGAAGTGCCTCTTATGTATCATAAAATCCACTTTACTGCTTGCCAATGAGTCTTGCCCGGGTAAGACATGTATCTGCTAACAACACCAACTGCATGAGAAAAATCAGGCCTTATGCATACCATAGCATACATAAGGATTCAAATAACACCAGAGTAGGGAATATTAGCCATAGTCCTTTTTTCTTCATTCGATGTGCGACATAAATCTCTGGATAGTTGAAATTGAGAGCCTAACAGAGTAGCCACCGGTTTAGATTTCTCCATACCAAATCGAGATAGGACTTTCTCGATATTTGAGTTTGAGTGAGCCTCAAAACTCTTTGCTTTCTATCCCTCTAAATCTCCATCCCCAAAATTCTTTGTGCCTTTCCCAAATCTTTCAAATCAAACTCCTCGTCGAGTTCCATCTTCATGTCTAAAGCTATCAACATATCATCAACATAAAGCAACAAACAAATGATATCTTCATCACACTTTTTAAAATAGACGCATTAGTCATTAAAACTTCTAAAGTAACCATATGTTACAATCTACGTCTCAATGGGCCCGAATTTTCGCTAAACTAAAACTTAAGTCCACCAAAGTACGAATTATTGGTGTTGATATCCTACGAATAAACAAAAGTATATCAGAGCGACGTCGATAAAACTCACAGCGAAATAGTAAAGTATAATAAAAGATATAATTACATATTAAGGCTAATACCTATGGTATCTCGTACCCTTGTCTATGCTGAGCATGCATATGAAAATCTATCCTTCCACCGTTCCCATCTTGTACCAGTACTTGTACCAGTACTTGTCCCTTTAACTCTATCCCGTGGGTTGTTATAAAGAAGGGGGGTCAGAACAATATTTCGTTTACTGGTAAATTACATACTTTATATATAATACTAGTTTATGCCGATTGCTTTCCATTACATGTTATGTCTACATTTTAAACTTAGTCGTTTTGAATTCATGTACACGTAAAATATGCCCCACCTACACGAGGTATACAATAACTACGTATGTGTGTGTATGTATATATAAGTACAACAGTCCCCCTTTGGACCAGATACCTTCCCCACTAGTATCCGTAATTTTGCACCTCATCATGATCCATCGTTAACATGATATAATGTCCTCGCCTCCATGCATACCAAGGAACTCCCATAGTTCCTAATAACGGCATTATAATTATTTAGCCTAATTTCGGCTTGTCTTGAAGACTTATCTAACTACTTCATATCAATGACTCAGCACCACGGACTATTTTATTCATTTGGAAGACCTTCATTAAGGATTATCTAGCCTTGTATCCTAATAGTAAACAAACCAACAAACAACTGTGAGGCGGTGCATGTCCTAATCATGATCTACACTAGTAAGAGGTGTAGCCCGTTTAGGCGTAACCCTTGTCTTTCTACTGACCACTTATGACCGATGACGATCTCAACCTCTGTAAACAACTCCTACTCCTTACATATATGGTACCAACATCATTGTCATAGCACCGAGACTAAGCTCACCGTCCATTTTAGATTGCCTAATGCAATCAAGGAAATGCTGGCTTGGTTACTTAACACGTACCTCCTAAAAGCTTGAAGCAGGCTCTACTTGGCCCTTTGACACTTCGACCGAGGAAAACCAACCTACTTTGGTACATTCCCTTTACCTATACGTGAACGTATAACCCCACGGGTCATACAGTTGGATATGTCCCACACTAGTATAGTGTATACAAAACTGCTGGTATCCCCTTGCAGTGGGTAGACTTCTGTTGTGTAACACTACTCGCATTCCAACCCATGTTACTGATTAGATTCAGTAAGTCACACCCGTCTTAAAAGGATACTTGAGGCTGTATAAATTTTTATTGAATTATCACACCTCCCATTCAACAGTTAGTATTCAGTTATTTTTACTCAACTTGCTTCTTGTTTTATTTTTTTCCATTTTAATGCCATTTACCACTTACTTCTACTTTAATAAGTTAAATACCCTATACTACTTAACTTTCACTTGATATTATTAGGTATATCCACTGTTCGTTTTCAACTACTAGTATCTTTCTTTGATTACGGTAATTTACTTAATTACTCATTTTGTTGATTTGCATACATTTTGTCACTTATTGTTATTTTTAACTTATTGCATATATTAGATTTATAATTGAATTATTGTTCTTACCTCTACTTATAATACTTTAGTTTATACTTAAGGATTTCTACATTTTAATGCGTTGGAATTACATCTTCCTAAAAGGAAACGTTAACACGGTAACTTTCCATAAATTATCTGTAAGAGGACTTGTGTTATGGTTGAAAACAAGGAATTATCCTTTTTGTTATTATTGAAATAAAGGGTGCAAAATACGGTTAACATCTTTATTTTGTACATTTCTTCCTTTTTATATATTCTTTGTTATTTTAAACGATACAATTCTATTCATATTTATAAAACTGGATAATTTATAGAAATTTACGTTGCAACACACTTCATTCTAATGAATTAATATACTACTTAAATTCCAATCCAAACCATAATAACTTCTAATTCATGTTTACTAACTTATATCGTTTAACCCACAAACATGGAATTGCTATACAATCTCATTAATTTGGGGACTACTTTCACCCATATTTTCCAAATTTAAGTGTATGCAATATTTAATTAAAATTAACAATTCATAAAATATGTAGGCATGGTTTTCAAATACATTACATGTATATATTTAAACCTACGACTCCAAAATTGTATTTAGGCATACAAGGAACATATTTACAATGATATAAATCCAATATTATATAAAAATATATAATTTCCCACTCATTCCAAATCTCCAGATCTAAATCCTGCTATTCCTGTTTGACTTCCTTTTTCTCCTCATCGAAATATTTACCGCAAGCATATACATATTTATTAGAATTATAGACCCGAGAAGAGATTTGAATTAAATGCAATTGTAAAGTTTTAAATTTAGAATTTGCCTCTTCTTGGCAGAATTGATTCACCTTTATTTTTCTTTACTTTTATTTTATGCTATTCTCCACACACACACACCCACATATATATAATATACTATTCTATAATTTCAATATTTCCTAGAATATGTGGAGAGAAAAAAATGGTAGAGCTTTTGTAACATCCCCACTTCAAGACTCGAAGATGGACGTTGATGATGTTGTAGTCATCACCAGAATTATATTTCAACGACAGAAGTGATTTTAGTTATATATTCAAATACAGATTAAGTAAATAGAGCAGCTAATATTTCCATTACATAGAAATTTCTTAACTCATTATAAATATTTGTTCCAAAATTAACCCCATAATCGTGCCCACGCATGGGTCAAATTACAAATAGAAAATAACATGGTAAAGAGCCAAGTCAACATATGAAGATGTAGCCTGAACTCGTTAAATAAAGTGGAAAACAACTTCTTTATTTGCAAACAAAGCCTCCTACTCCATCTTCATTCTTCATACCGCGGTGCATATTATTAACCTTCATATCCCATAAACTCAGCAAACTTAATTGAGCACCCATGATTTTATGGAAAAAACAATAATAAAAACACGGGTCGAACATAAAGTCTGTGTGAATAATACTTACCTAAAATAAACTCATAGTGAGACCAAACCGTACTGCACAGAATGGTTTCCTCCTCACTCTCTAGGACATCATAAGAGAAACAATCATAGTTACTATGCAAGTAGTTCTTATTTACTAACGCACCTTATACATTCATAAACGGTTCCCATTTACTACTGCGCCGCCGGCACAGTACCCTCTTAGCTTCCACCTTTAGAATATTTTCTAACCTATTTAATACTGCGTCCCTAGCACGGTCCCCTTACATTCTTCATTTTAGTTTATTCTTTAACTTGTACTACTTCCTTGACATAGCCTCTTTAAATTCTCTTTTTTAGAATTATTCGTTTATCTGTCTTACGCCCCCGATGTGGTTGAATGCCTCTTCTCACTGTCCCAAAGTGTGCATTCGTGAATGCCTCTTCTCACCTTCCCAAGGAATTCATTTAGTTAAACATTTGTTTAATATAGAACTACCGCTGCAGTTCTTGGAAGTTGGATGCCTCTCTTACCTTCGCAAGATATGCATTCTAGTAAGCATCCTCACCCGGCATCAATAGCTCTTCTAGCCCTAATTCTAGCATAGGAACCTTTCCTCTTCTATCCTAATCTCTCACCAAGTCCTAACTATTTGTCCTTTATAAGGCTTCATTCACTTCTTTCCTTAGCGTAGTACTACTCTGCCCCAAACTCTAAGAGTCGTACTTTTCTCTTTTTAAGCATTTTCTTCTAAGTTGTGGTGTAGTATGACCTCCACATATTGCGATGTAGTTCAATCTTTTCATTTTGTAGCATGGTCTGTCTTCTATAGATTACGGCGTATCTCTGCTTTCCTCAAAAAGTCTTTGAACCCCTATAGCAGATCTCTACCTCTTTCCCATATGCGTGGTTCTCTTATAGATGTTAGGCCGCTGCCTAAACTCTGTACTAGACAAAATCTATCATTAATGATAACGTCTTTACACGTGTCGCTGTCCTATTCATCACTATTTAAATTTCTGCTTTTAACAGTGTTCTTTATTTTTCCTTTTCAACAAATAGTTTGGATCTAGTTCCCTATTCTCCTGATACTAGTTTTATCATATAATTTTATATTTCAAGCGCCCCTCAGTTCTCCTCTTTTTCCAAGCGTAGTACTTAAATCATATCAACTTATTTTCCCCTCAAGAAACTTTAATAAAATCCTAGAAAACTTTACTAAAATAACGAAAAACCCCTGAACACTTATTTTAATATTCTCTATCCTTTAATTTAATTTAAGGCTATCTGACTTATTTATTTTCTAGGCGTTCTCCTTTAAAAATTTATAGTAAATCGTTTTGACCTAGGAAGTTACTCAAATTAAAATTCCATTTCTATAATCATGGTTAGACCTCCATATAAATCATTATACGGATCACATCCGAACATCCCATGCTAATATACTTTTCTTGAAAAACATTCATTAAACTTTTACACTTGTTAATAAAAATTCATATGAAACTTCCATCATAGATAAAAACATGCAAACTCATACGGAAGCCATATTAGGGAATGATATAAAAAGTTAAGTGTTACTCACTTAGATCTTTGAGATATCTTTCTTTAGTTTTATAAATCCTCCATTTAGCTCGCGTTTTTCTTATCTTCTCTTTATTTGCCCTTTTTAAGCCGCTTTCATTAGTGTTTCTCTCAAGCTTTTATTTTTTAGTAGAATAAAATAAACGAACGAATGAAAAAGAGTCTTGCTTATTGTCCTACTTTAATTTGGGCTTGGGCCCTCCTACCCTTTATCATTTATTCATTACCCCATTCTTTTCTTATCTAACTTATTTCGACCCTTTAATTAATTAATTAAATTAATTCCAAAATTATGAGTTGTTACAGCTTCACTCTTTGATTCATAAAATATTAGAAAAAAAACTGAGGGGTTAGACCTATACTTATATATGCACAAATTAATTCTATCCATTAGATTTTAATTTATTAAATTATAGCCATTTGACCTAAGTCCAATATGTGCCGCCTGTTCACCACCGGTCGACCGCTATTTCACCACTGATCGACCGCTGGCGATCGAATAAAGGGGTTGGCCAGTTGTGTTATTATGTCAAACTATTGCCTGTTTCTTTCTAACGTTATTTTATACTATTTTTTTCCATCTGATTAACATTAATTTTTCTTAGGCGTTAAGTATCTCTTAACGTTAATTAAGTACATTTATTTCATTGTGCATTATATTTAATCCAATTTAATTACATATAATTCTTATGTTAACATTACACGTTTAATTTAGTGCCAAAATAATAAATTAATGATATTTATTTCTTCTTTGCTCAATTCATTTACTTACATGCTTTCGTGATTAGATTTACTTTGATTGAGCACCTTTAGTTAACTTTTATATTTAACATCCATTTTAATGCAAAGTTAATTAAAATTTATTTCCTTAATTAGTTGTGAATTAATTCCAATTCAAAAACTTCAAACGTTAATAAACTTTTTGTTTAAACTTCGATCGTAAAATTTTATATATGAAAATCGATTAGAAAATCGCCACGAACACAATGGTGGAAGTTTTGTAGCCAAATTCAAACATTTTCAAAGATTTGATTTTGGACTTTAATAATGATTTATTAATTATCTTAAATTAATTACCATTCCATTTACGGGGTGTTACATTCCCCCGTTAAAAGAATTTCATCTTTGAAATTCCTCAAAGACTAAATCATGTAATATAGCACAAAACCATTCTAAGCTATCCATCCAATTAGTGTACAACAAATTTTGCAACCAATGGTATATAAGTGCATGGTGTACCACATCATATATGATATGTATGCAGAATAATACTAAATTGGGCCTTCTATATGAATGCATTATGTAAAACAATTTTGAAAAATATGGTGCAAAACAATCTATATATACTGGCAGCTGTATATGTATATAAGTTTTGAAAAATCAAAATTCTTGTTTTTGCACACAAATTTTTTCATAATTTTACAAATAAAAATACAGTCCAACCAATCTTGCATCCAATCCTACCATCCAAAATTCTAGCATACAACTTCTAACATTCAAAAATTTGAATTCTAAACCTATATTCTTATGTCGGAAAAATGGTTCAGATGGAGAGTCTCATATTTCCATCCTTATCTTATGTACCTCTTTCCGTTGTACTTTTGAACCTTCTCTTATGCCCCCAATTCTTTTTCAGCTTTTCCAAGCACGGTCCATATAAAATTACTTTTAAATTTTAAAATTGTAAAGCATAATCATTTTAAAACCCATTTTCTCCACAATCAACAAAGTATGAAAATTGAAATTCCAAGGCTAAAACAGCTTTTCCCTTGTTACCATCTATGTTTTTACATACTCTCGCTTCTATAGCACAGTAAAATTCGCATTTGCTAACCTCTTGATTTTACCCTATGCTAAGCATGTGGTATTTCAAAGATCAAAAATCAGCTATTTTTCGTTCAAAATCTTTTTCAATTAAATTTTAAAAATAGTTGGAAAATTTAAAAAAATAGAAACTCATTTTTAAAATAAAGATCTTTGAACAAATAATTTCAAAATTATGCGTTTTTACTTTTCAAAACAAGTTTAGCCATATCCTAAGTAGTTAGGATTTAGTCAATGGGTAAACATCCATGATTGACTATTTTCTACTACGTGGTAAAATTTTAAATTTCTAAAACCTTTTCTTTTATTTTAGAACAATAATCAGCACGCAAGTTCAAATTATAAATTTCAGCTGTTAAGGCGTACGAATAGTGACCTTTGGTTTCGCAACAACCTTCCCTATTCTTTGCTTGCTAAAATTTTTTTTACCAAAATTTTGAAACTTTTGGGACTTAACATTATTTTACTTTTAGTAGCTCATAAATTTTGTAATTTATTTTATAAACTTCCAGTGTTACTTTGCATAAATTAAGTGTATACCTGATATTTTCTTATTTATTCTACTTTCCAACATATATAGCGATCAATCCAGAAAATTCACATAGAAATAAAAAGGAACTTTTCTCACAAAATATCATGCGCGGCTCTTCAACCTCAATTGACATTAATGATGTTGTGGCTCTGTCACTTCTTTCTTAAATTAAATGGACCTTTTTAACATGTTATTTCATTGTAACCCACATATCTTAGCTTTCTTTTTTCGCTTTTAATAAATGAGGTCCATCCCTACTTCTATTATCACAACCAATTATATTACTATCTTCTTTTGACCCAAATATCTTGATAGTATTCTAAAATTTTGATATATGCATTCTGTATTATATTTTTTTCTTTCATGCGGGTATACTTTAGAACTTGTAGAAATGTAGTTTAATAAAATTTCCCATTTCTTTATAGGTTCTTATTCATGGCTTTCAAGCATGTTTAATAAAACATCATAAGCTCATACCAATATTCTTTATATTCCGCGAGGATTCCTTATTGCTATTCTATGAGCATCCATCGTGATTTATTCATAGCCTTCACTTTTACTTTGTCTTTCCTAGGTAGTCATCCTTATCTACTCCATATTAAAATTTTAGTTTGTTTTCACCCCTCTTTCTAAAACTAAACTTCATAATCATAAAGTACTTAATCCCAAAACTTTTATTTTTAAAAATATAAATTAAGAAACTTTTTATTAAACCCTTCAATAACTTGGTTTTAAAAAGGAACCATGAAAATCTCCTTATTTTAACCACTGTCCATTATAAGCGTCTTCACTTTTAAAACTATAATTTAGGATTTATTGATTAAGTTTATCCATTAAGTCTAAGAGGAAATGTTAGTAGTTTAGCTTTTAAAAGAACCTTTCCTTCTTTTCAAATAAGAGTCAAACTTTAATTATATGAAGTCATTCAAATCAACATTTCCTTTAAAGCCTTTTCACAACAAAGATTATACTTCTAAAAAAAGTGAGATTTTTAACTCAAATCGTTTATTAAGTTTTGCCTTTAAAAACTCAATTGTTATATTAAAACATTTTTTCTCAAAAATACACTTTACAGTAATTTTAAAACATCTTTTATAACTTTTATCAATAAAAATAGGAGTAGACAAGGACACTTCTATCCTATTATTTTCCTATTACTCATGTCATCACCACTTTCAACCTTAGTAGAGGCTCTGATAGCATGTGAAGGGGACTTTTAAAAGATACCTATAACTAATGCGCACAATTAAGGAAAATATCCATTTCCCTTTATTTTTCCTTTAATTTTTTATATAGTTTCTAACTAGATTACTAACATTATTTTAATATTAATTCCTAATGTTATTTCTATTTAAATTTCCTCTACCTAAATTGCTCTTATTTAAGTGGCTTATCCTTATATATATAGCACTTTTTATGTATGAACCTATTTTATATGTTCTTCTTTGTATTTTCCCTATATGTGAATGTTCTTCTTATCTTCACCAATGAGTATTCTTAACTTTCCATTTTCTTTACCACATTCAAAACCAATATCACTTCCTATTACCCACCCCTTTATAGGAATTTTTAAACTTTGAATTTATAAAATTATAAAAATCACTGAGCTACACATATGCTCTATTTTCTATTTATTTCAAAGGAAATATCTTGATTAAAAACCCTTTTTTAAATAGTTTTTAAACTTCAACTAGCAATTTTATTTAAAATATATAATGATATTTTACAAGGAAAACTTCTAATATTTACTTACCAGCTGAAAATAGTGTTTTCTACTTTTATATAAATCCTTCGAAAATCATTTCAAATACAATTTTCAAACCTTCTTATTAAATTCTTTCATATGGGGTCGGACTCAAACTGGGTTTTGTTTGTACCTTCTTTTGTATCTTTCTTCTTTTCCACTTACTTTTTGAACTTTCTTCCTTGGAATATACTAAAAATTCGGTTATCATCTTGGAGTGATTACTACACACTTTCCTTTAGGAACTAGTTTGATTTTTTGCTTCTAGATATCTACAACATATAGATTCTTTACTTTTCCTTTATCTAAATCTAACGCACATCAACAATATGCAATCCTTGTGGGGATTTACAACCATTAGACAATCCAGGCCCAACAAGGGAGTCAAACACCATCTAGCTTCAGAGACCATTCAATATATCGCATTTATGCTCTTCTTAAGTCAACGCCTTCCAATACAACCTATCTTTCGTGAAGTGATTGGGATAGGTGTATATCTTCAACTTCATCTATTGTTCTAACACATAGTTGCATTATCAATCTTCTCAAAGTATGGTCGCACTACTTTTAAAGTCAAAATTTGTAATGTTTGGCATATTATATATATACACACAATTATAGTAAAAATACAAATACGCTCACTTAACGTATCCTAATATTTAAGTTCGACTAACCTATGCTCTGATACCAAATGTAATAATCCACACCTCAGTAGGCCAGAATTTTCACTAAATTGAAAATCCAACTCCACCAAACTACGGATTGTTGGTATCCTATAAATAAAAAAAATTATATCGGAGCATTATTGATAAAACTCACAGCGGGATAGTAAAGTATAATAAAACATATAATTATCGACCAAGGCTAATATCTCTAGTGTCTAGTACCCTTGCCAGTGTTGATCATGCATAATAAAATCTGTCTTTCCATCATTCATGATTTGTACCAATACATGTCCCTTTAAGTCTATCCTATGGGTTGCAATGAGCATGGGGGTCAGAACAACGTTTTGGTGATTCGTAAATTACATATTATATACATAACGCTAGTTTATGCGAATACTTTCCATTACATGTCATGTCTACTTTTAAACTTAGTCAACCCGACTTCATATAGCGTACAATACACCCCACATACACGAGGTATACGATAACTACTTACATGTATGTGTGTGTTCGCACCTATATTAGTACCACCATCCCCCTTTGGATTGGATATTTTCCCCGCTAATATTCGTATATCTACACCTCATCGGGATCCATTGTCAACGCAGTATCCCTTCCTTACTGCCGTGCATACCAAGGAACCCTCGTAGTGTCTAATAATGGCATTACAACTATTTAGCCATATTCTATCTAGTCTTTATGACTTTTCTAACTACTTCATATCATGAACTTAGCTCCACAAATTATTCTATTCATTTGAAAGACCTCTATTAAAGGTTATCTAACTATTCCTTCTAACAACAAACAAACCAACAAACAACTATGATGTTGTGCATGTCCTAATGTGATCTAATATAGTAGAAGGTGTAGCTCATTTAAGCGTAACCCTTGTCTTTCCACTGACCACTCAAGATAGACGATGATCTTGACCTAGTAAATTGCTCATATTCCTCAACCTCACTGTCATAGCATCGAGCCTACGATCACCGTCCCATTTAGATTTTCTAATGTAATCAAGGAAATGCCCACTGGTTACTTAACACGGTACCCCTAAAAGGTTGAAGCAAACTCTACTTGGCCCTTTGACACTTCGACCAGGGCGATTCATCCTACTTTAGTATATTCCCTTCACCTATATGTGAATCTATAATCCCATTGGTGGGATATGTCCAATATCAGTATGATGTATACACAACTGCTGGTAGCCACTTACGGTGGGTAGATTTCTGTTGTGTAACACTACTGACCTGGCATTCCAACCTATATTAACGAGTATATCATTTTGATTAATCAACGTTATTGACTAGATTCAATAATTCTTACCCGTCATAAATGCATACTTGAGGCTACATAAATTTTTATTGAATTACTGCACCTCCCGTTCAACTGTTATTATTCGGTTATTTTTACTTAACTTGCTTCTTGTCTTATTTTGCCAATTTAACGACATTTACCACTTGCTTATACTTTAATAGGTTAAATGTAATATCCCGGAAATTTGGGGCAATATCAATTTAATAATCTGTTTAAATAATTAAATTGATTTGATAATATTTGATAATAAAAATTTGAATTGGTTTAATAATCTGATTAAATAAATATTTACTGAGTGAAATTATCTTTTAAAAACCAATAAAATGATTTCTATTTATAATGTGTGTATATATGTGTGTTATATATTGTAAATAGATAAGCTTTGGTTTGAAATACAATTTACATATGATATGTTAATTCATTTAATAAATAGTAGTAATTTATAATCTCCTTTATAAATTATTTTAAAATAGATAAATATGTTAATTTCAAACAATATTAATAGAGTATTGTTTTTATAATAAAAAGACCTTAATAAAATAAGATTGTTATTTTCAAATTTGATGTGTTGTTTTAAATTTACTTTAAATTGGATTTTAAGAATATAATTTGAATTTGAATTTGAAATTCAAAAGAGGTAATATTTATATAGTTTTAGATTTTAAATATATATGTATAAGCTTTTATTTATAAGTATAATTGGTTAGTTCTTTAAAAAGTTATCTTTATATATATAAATAGATAAGTAATAAGTGTTTAAGAAAATAAAGAAAAAGCTTTTATCTATATTTAAAATAAATATAAACTAACTAAAAAGACATGTGTAAATTCCTAAGGCTTGAAAATAACATGTGTACATTAATAAACCAATGTAAATGACAAATGTTAGAATATAGGACAAATGTCAAATTAGATTTGGTTTTTCTTTTATTTTTATTTTTAAAAAGTATTTCAGCTTATATAAACATTTTCTTCTTCCCTTCCATTCTTTTCTTATTCTTTTTCTAAATCTAAGCTAAGTGCAAATCTGAGAACACTCCACAAACAATTCAGTAATCATCTTCAAAACCAATAGTTAATTTTCAAATCAAAATGTAAACCCTGTAAATCACTTCCCTGTAATACATTTTTCAAGTTCAAAGCAAATCTCTGTAACCAAGTTTGCAAGGCTTTTTCATCAATCTGTAAAACAACTCCTCAAATCCAGAAATCCATTTGAAATCCCTGTAACATTTTCAAAATATGTTCTAAAGCAAACCTGTAACTATTTCAAGCATGCAAGCCTGTGCATTTTATTTTCTTCAATCTGGGGGCATACAGTTTTAAAGTTTCAAAGCAAGCAACTCAGTTCCAAAATAAGAAAAAGCATTCCAGTTTTCAAATCAAATCAAGCACTAAAGTTTTAAAGCAGAAAGGATTCCAGTTTCAAAGCAAACTAGCAAAAATCAAGTTTTCTCTGTCAAAAACTTTTCAAAATGTGCTCTGTTCATCTTCTTTGTTTCAGGTGAGTAACATTTTTGAAAACTTAAATATGGTTATAAGTTTTACTGCATATGATGAATGTTTGAAGTAAATTATGTTTGCATATAAGAATGGATGTTGATATATGTGAAATGGCTGAATATATATATATATATTTCCTCAGTTCTTTGTTATTTATCAAGTGAGTAAACAATCATTTTATTTGTTTAATCTGCTTTGACTGGATGAAGTGATAAGTAGTTGAAGTAATGTTGTTTGCATGGATGAATTAATGTGGTTGTATGTATATAAATAATGAAATGTCTGTGCATGTCTGTGTATACATATATATATATGTCTCTGTTGTATTAACAGGCAAATCTAAGTTAGAAATTCAATCTCTCCTCCTCTAATTCTTTTTAGACTGTGATGTTCAAACAAAATATGATTAGATTATCTAGATTTTGAGTTTAAAAATATTTGTAAGTATAATTAGTTGAGTATTTTCTGGAAATTTGAAAAAATACAGTAAAACTCAAAGGCATGTCAAAATTCGAACATCACAATTTCTTGTTTCACTCACATCACCTAATTCGCTTTTAAAAACTATGATTTTTAAAACTAGAATCAAGATTTTTATGTAAGTTTTGAGTGAGGAATCTCGGGTTGAACGTGAATTGGGTTCTTGGCGATTTCTGATAATCGGAGCAAGGAAGAGCGTCGAAGTCGCTGCTGGAGGAAGCTTGGAGGTCAATGATCTCGAGAAAAATGATCGGTGAATTCTCTGATCACCGTGGCATCGGCACTAGGTCGAAGTAGGGTTTTAGCTCTGGGTTTGGTCGAGGTTGGTAATGAGGTTGTTGCGTCTTCTTCAAAGCGCCGGAATTCATCGTAGGTAGGGGGATCAATGCTGGAGGTTGAGGTGAAGCTTTGGTCAAGATGGCGTGGATGATCGTGGACGAGATCATCGGCGATTGGTGATTTCCGATCTCGTTTGGCTACAGATTTTTGAACGAGAGGCTTCATTTTGATTTGTTGTTGAAATCGTTGATCTGAGTGGACGAATGGGTCATCGGGGTTGTAGACGACATGTCGAGAGTCGGAGAGTTGGTCAGAGGTGTAGCGTTCGACCGTGCACGTGCACGTGTACACGTTTGGTCTGGCGGCGTTGTTGTTTTGGAGAAGAAGGTGACTGTCTCGAGTTTTGTTTCGGGGAAATCTGGGTTTGGTTCGAGTTAGCACACGGGTAATTCACGAGTGAAATCAAAATAGTTAAAAAGAAAAAGGAGAAGAAGAAGGGAGTTACTCGAGTATTTTGGGTTTCGTCTCGGGTTCATACCGAGTGGTCTTCGGGTTTGACCCCAAGCAAGTGCTAACAGTTTAAAAAGGATTTTTTTTAAAACAAAGA
Organism: Allium fistulosum; assembly: GCA_030737815.1. NCBI lineage: Eukaryota > Viridiplantae > Streptophyta > Magnoliopsida > Asparagales > Amaryllidaceae > Allium > Allium fistulosum. The sequence continues at coordinate 1,180,623,695 of CM060903.1, forward strand.
TTTTTAAAATTTAAATTGAAATAGTTTTAAAACTATTACTTGATAACCTTTAAAGCATTTAAAGGTAAGTATAAATTGTTAAACTTTAATTTGTTAAGTTGAATGTTTTTATTTCAAAACTTAATTAAATGATTTAATTAAGGAAGTTAATTTTAAAGATAAAAATGTTTAATGATAATTAAGTCATTAATTAAGATAATAGTTTACCTTAAAAAGGATAATTAAAGAATAATTTAATAATTTGATTAATTAATGGTTTAGTGTTAATTAATTAAATAATTAAGATTATAAGTTAAATTAATTAAGGGTTAATTAATTTGGGATTAAGAATCATTTATTTAGATAAGTATAGATTTTAATAAATGATTAGAAATTTATTTATCAAGTGATTAAAGGTTTATTTAGCAATTAATTAAGTAATAGAGTTAAATTAATTGGTAATTAAGAATTTATTAAGTTGTAATTTATAAATAGTTGATTAAAGTTTAATTACTTAGGAAGTAGTTAAAGAATTGTTAATAATTAATGAAAGATCATTAATTAGAGATTATTAGATAATTAATTAATTAATTAATTAACATGATTAAATTTGATAATCAATTAGATTAATTAGTTAATATGAAAATGGGTTAAGTATAATTACTTAATGGAAGTAATTAAGGTAATTAATTACTTAAGGTAATTAATTAAATAAATTTGATTAAGTTAAATTAATTAATTAAATTAATTTAAGATAATCATTTAGAGATATGATAAATATAATTACTTAAATGTAATTAGTGAAGTGTAATTACTTAGGAAAGTAATTAAAGTTAATTAGTGGATGTAATTAACTAAAGATGGTTTAATGAAAGTAATTTGAGTTTAATTACTTTGAATAATTAATCAAGGGATTAATTAAAAGATAATTAATTAAGAAGTAATTAATTTATGGAAGAGTAATTAAGGGTAGTTAATTACTAAATGTGATTAATCAAAGGTGATTAATAAATGTGGTTTAATTAAGAATTAATTATTAAATATAATTAATTTAAATGATGTAATTAAGGATTGGTTAATTAAAATTAATTAATCAATAATAAAGGATTAAAGTAATTAATTAATTAATGAAGTAATTTAAGATTAATTACTGAAATGGCTTAAGTTAATTAATTTGTGAAATTAATTAAGAGTTAATTACTTAAAGTAATTAAAGTATAATTAATCAGGAATGATTAACTAAGATGATACTTAGAGTAATGATTAATTAATTGGTTTAATTAATAATTAAGTAAGCAGGATTTATAGAATGAAGTAATTAGTTTAACTCACCTTAAATTAGATGATATAAATCATTGCTTAAAGATGAATGAATGAGATTGAATGTATTTCATTGTTTGATATCTCTGATGAGATATGATTGATATATGATATAGATGTTTGGTTGAATTGAAATGATAATATGAATTATCTGTTGTGATGATAATGTAGATTATCTATTGAATTATCTATCTGTGTGTAGTATAGATAAGAATTGAATTGTTTTAACCTTAAAACAACTTGGCCCTTAAAATACGTTTTGGATTTCGATGAGACCGGGATCGGGTTTCCGTATACCGGAATTCCAGGCCTGGAGACCCGAATACCACATCGATCTAAATTTACGATAGGTCGTGAATCTCAAGTGAAGATGAAGATTCAGAGTGCAAGGGTTATTGTCGTTAACTCTGAGGGTGATTCCAAAACGAGTGTAACGAGATAATGCCTTCGGTTTCGTTCGAACCCGGAACGAACTTGTATGGATTGAATGCTTTCAGCACATCGTCAGGCGGACGATGAGCATTCTAAGTGATATGTTCTGATTAAAGGTAATCGTAACCTCAAGCCTCATCAACCGGGAATGGCTAAAACAGGGGAGGTGCAGCAAGGCTTCGTGGGTAGCACCCACTGAGAGCAAGATAGATCCCTGTCTAGAGGTCCCTTTTCTTTTTATTCGGCTTAGTGTGTGGTTGGTCGCGCCAACTACGGGATTATCTTGTTCGGGATTATCCAGTAAGGGATGGTTCCGGCTTTGTGTTGCAGAGGAGCGGGCGTACTCCTCGGTACGGTGATCTAGGCCACGTACTGTGACGGGCGGTACCCCAGTAGCCCTGCCATTGTATGGAATCCAAACTCCAATAAGTGCCGTACGTATTAGTTGTGCCCAACTATGTTGGAATGTGAGATGTAAGCATTTCAGCTATTTCTATATTTTACTTGAAAACCCTAGACCCTATTATAATAAAATCAGATTTCCTATCAAATGTTTTGGTTAGCGTAAGGTAAAAACTTACCCATGTTTATTTGTGGGGAGTCTTACGTGATACCTTTTCTTTCTAAAGGTTTTGAAGTTAAGCAAGTTTAACCTGTTACTCACACCAGACCCATGTCTGACCCAAGTTGTTTATTTCTGTTTTATAAACTCTTGGGTACTCAAATTTTTACGAGTAGCCAAGGGATTCAGGTTTAGCTTTGACGAATTGTGGAGGAGCAATGGAGCAGGAGGCTTCGGCGTTCGTAGATATAGTATTCCGCTGTGTTGATATCTGTGTTAGAGTCTTGTATTGTATTGAGTTGTAATATCTAGACAGATGTTTATAACTGTCTAGTATGTGTTGTATAGTTGTGTAAACTCTGATAAGTGTTGTATACTATGTAATAGTTTCTTTATGTTATTAATATAATTTATTCGTTCCGCTGTGAGATCGTTGTTGTTGTTTCTTTCTTTCTTCTCTTCTTTTCTATTTTCTACCCCTTTCTTTCTTATTAACGATGCGACTTTCTATGGAGAGAAAGTCGTGGTCGTTACATTAAATATCCTTTACTACTTAATTTTGACCTAATATTATTAGGTATATCCTACCATTCATTTTCAACTACTACTGTCATTCTTTGATAACCTTTGTTTTCTTAATTACTCATTTCATTGCTTTACATACATTTTGTACTTATTGTTATTTTCTAGCTTATCATATGTATTAGATTTATAATTATATTATTGTTATTACCTCTACTTACAATACTTTGGTTTGTACTTAGATATTTCTGCATTTTAATGCGTTGGAATTACGTCTTCCCAAAAGGAAATGTTAACACTGTAACTTTCCATAAATTATCTAAAAGAACACTTATGTTATGTTTGGAATTATAAGGAATTATCTTTTCTGTTATTATTGAAATAAATGGTACAAAACATGGGAAACATCCATATTTTATACATTTTTTCCCTTTTAGATATTCCTTATTATTTCAAAAGATACACTTTTATTCATATTTATAAAACTAGATAATATATAGAAATTTACATTGCAACACACTTCATTCCAATAAATTAAAACACTACTTAAATCCCATTCCAAATAATAATAACTTCTAATATGTGTTTACTATTGTATTTAGTCTAACCAACAAACCTGGAATTACTATATAATCTTATTATTTTAGGGACTACTTTCACCCTTATTTTGCAAATTCAAGTGTGTCCAATATTTAATCAAAATTAACAGTTCATAGAATATATAACGTGGTTTTCAAATTCATTACATGTATATATTTAAGCCTATAACTCTAAAATTGTATTCAGGCATGCAAGGAATAGATTTACAATGATATAAATCCAATATTATATAAAATATATAATTTCCCACCCACCATTAAGCATCAAAAGCTCCAGATCTAAATCCCGTTATTCCTGTTTGACACTTTTTCCCCTATCGAAATACGTACAACAAGCATATAGATATTTATTAGAATTATAAGTCTGAGAAGAGGTTTGAATTAAATGCAATTGTAAAATTTTAGATTTAGAATTTACCTCTTCTTTGCAGAATTGATCCACCCCTTATTCTTCTTACCTTTTATTTTCTGCTATTCGCCACACATATATATTATATGCTATTTTATAATTTCTAAATTTTCTAAAATTTGTCGAGAAAAGAAAATGATAGAGAGAAGAAAAGCGAGGGGTTAGGACTGTACTTATAGGCATATAAATCAATTTCATCAATTAAAATTTAATTTATTAAATCCGGGCCATTCGATTTAGGTTCAATATGCACTACTTGTTCATCAATGGTCAATCACTATTCTATCACCGGTCGACCACTAGCGATAAAAGGGTCGATCGGTTGTGTTATTATGTTAAATTTCTGCCTGATTCCCTTTTAATGTTATTTTATACTTTTTCTCTTCCATCTTATTGACATTAATTTTTCTTAGGCGTTAAATATCTATTAACTTTAATTAACATTGATTAATTACATTTATTTCCATACGCATTATATTTAATCCAATTTAATTCCATATAATTCTTATTTTAACATTTGAAATTTAATTTAGCGCCAAAATAATAAATTAATGATATTTATTTCCTTCCGTGCTCAATTTATTTACTTACATGCTTTCTTGATTGGATTTAATTTGATTGAAAGCCCTTAGTTAATATTTATACATCCATTTTCATGCTAAGTTATTAAAATTTATTTCCTTAATTGCTTATGAATTATTTCCGATTCAAAAACTTCAAACGTTAACATTTTCGTTTGAACTCTGATCGTAAAACATTATATATGAAACTCGATTATGTGCATTATACTTAGGTCGTTGCCAAATAATGCGTATGATCGAATAATCTCTCTTGATTTGTTGAGGTTTCCTCAAGGTCAAGATGAGATTAGGACAAAGACCATGGGTTAGGAGTTGTATATCATACAACCGATAATGTGTTATCCATCGCTTATGGGCTTATGATTTATTAAGATTTCCTTAAGGTTAGAATCCTAATGCAAGTGAGTCCTAATACCCACTAGAGAAATCAAAAGGTTTCTTTGTTTTTCTTAGAGTTTTGAGAAACATTAAAATCTAGTGGAAGCGTTATTAGAAAAATGAAATGGTAACATTCAACTTTTCTAATATGGTAAGAACATTTGCTATAAAAGCTTAAAATAATCTGCATCGATAAATTTGTGCAACTAATAAAATTGATAGAATTTTTCTTAGTTAAAATACACATATGAACAAATTAAGGATTGACAAAGAAATAATGTAACGACCCGCCATTTCAAACCATTCAAATCGACAATCATCCACACATGTCAGACTTGAATCGCTCAAAACAACATATTGTTAATTTATATTTGGCAAACATAACATATACAGTAAATAAATCAATCACAGAATCACAAACATAGAGTAATACAATAATAAGCAGCAAAATAGATAAATAGTAGTTCATGAAGCTACTACAATAAACAATAGAGTCTTAAACAAAATACAACAGATATCCAATACAAAGAAGTGTCAATACAAAAGAAAATGACAAGTCTGCACAACAACTGGAAACAACTGAAATAACTTAAAAGATGAATAGATAACTCCAAGCAAATCTCTAAGCTCCAAAGGTAAGTCAAATGTTGTGACACTCAGTTTGACCCGAGCATAAAGAAAAACACAAAACACTCGAGTCAGGATTAACATTCTTATACAAGTAAATCAACTCAAGTGAAATGCAATATAACTTAAAGAATGTTGGGATTCCAACCCTTAAGGATCCGTTAAACTATCTACATACATAATACAATACGCTACATAGATAACGTCTATAGTAAAGTAAATTACTAAAATAGCGTTAAGGCGTTACCCATATCCCCCTTAACACATTTTATATATTCTCATAGTCTTATACAGTACCGTAATTCCTCCATAAACTGGAGGGCTATCAGAGGGCACTCCATAGGTACGGTACAAACCAAACTCGTAGAAGGCGCGATAAGGCATGTGACAAGGCACGCGAGGTAATGCCTAAGGTAGGATTCTACCGTTTTGCAGAACCGAGCTGGTGGTAACGCATAACAGCTACTACCACCCACCTTGAAACACACTCCCATAGTCAAAGGTGCACCCAATCAAATCACAAAGTAATAGAATGGTATCGAAGAAGCATGCTTGATCGGAGGTGCGACCTCACTTGGCCTAGGTATAGCTCCTATTTTAGTCACATCACGTTGACTCGCGGGAGTCAGAGCTTGGTTTATACCTTATACAGACATCGCCTGTGACGCCCCACCTCTATACCCACGCTAACCAAGAACACTACGGTGTAGTGCTGTCAATTAGCATGGAGAATAAGGCTGTTGAGGAGCGACCATCCATGTAACTTCTTTATGCGAGTACCGATATGTCAGATAGTATAGAATGCATATCATTTAAGGAGGAAATCTGACATACCAATACAAACTCAAAGCTATCACACAGTGGCTTTATATAATTTTCGGAAACAAACATAGAAATAAGCATAACACAAATTAGTCACAGACATCCATATCACAAAGGCGGAAAAAGATATGAATATATAACACATGAAAGTGTACATCAGAGTAGTGGTCTGAAAGATCCACGATAATACAAAAGAATAGCTACAAGCTATGCAAAAGGATAAGTATACATCACGGAGTCTATAACTCAAATGTATACAACAAAAACTACTAATCTAAGTAGTTAGCCAAAAGTCAGAGTAATCCCAGAAGAGAAGTCAAGCAGAAGCACCTGTAACATCTCGGTCTGACCCGAGTATTATTTATAAGAAAATAATAAACGGATCAGTCTAGTTATAAATATCAAATGATATGGTACAACATAAAAGACATGGCATGAACATGTAATAACCATAATGGCATACTACTATAAGTATGTAATTGAAAATCAACATGAGATTAATTAATATCACAAGAATCTTCTCAAAGATAAAATAGGGTATCATACCCTAAACTTGTATTCATAACAAGTCAATGACACACAGATTCACCAATGCACAAAAATTGATAAAACTTATCAATAGAAATCACGAAATTTGGTGAAGCACAAAATTCCAGAAATCATCACAAGAAATCCAGAAATCACAAGAAGGGGGGAGGCCTATCACAAGACGGGAGTATGAAAACTCACCAACACGTGTAACACAAGATGAGACGCTATCTCATGGTAGCTAACCATTAATTTTGAGCCGAAGCTCCACAAGAATGGCCCGAAGACCGTGGGGCGCTACCCCACATATGTGATGGTGAAACATCACACAAACGGGGTTTAGTCTCCCTCGTAGACAAAGAGACATCGCACAATTGCTAGTCTAAATCAAATCACAAAAATGATCGTCATGATCATCAAGAAGTGTCAACCACACCAAGCTAGTAAATATATGAGTTTAGCTTCATGTCCCATAACGACTTGCTTAACTTACATATTTACGAACAAGCTATGAGTCTTCACTAGAAAATTGTCACAAGAGGTTCAATCGAACAAGTCCAAGAATTAACCGACGAAGTGAACGCAAGCGTTTCATACCACTCGTTTTACTAAGCCATTTAATTAGATTTCTCATCCGAGTGAATTAAGGCTTGTATATACTAGTAGATTGGAAAACGGTTTGAGAAAAAGAGTTTTGTAATAAAATAGTGTTGAAATCGAGTTGACAAAAGAGTTTTGATATTTACTACTAGTATTAAAACCTTCATATTTTTAAAGTGACAAGTCACAAAATTGATTGTAGAAACAAATCGATCCACTAAACTTCACATTCGAAGACGTGAATAAAATCCAAGGAAATCAGCTCAAAATGCATCAAAGTAGAAGTAGATGGTGCGGCCAAGCATGCCGAGCGACCTAACAAAATACAGGTCGAACGACCTAAGTGTAAAAAGGCAAGCGACCTAACGCCTTAACAAAGCCATGCGACCTAGCGTCTTAACAAGGCCGTGCGACCTAACGTGCTACGACCAAGTGGTCGAGCAATTTAAGGGGTCATGCGACCTAAAGAAAATAAGGTCTAACGACCTAAAGTAAACAAGGCCAAGCGACCTAAGAGAGAGCAGGTCAACCGACCTAATGGGTCGCGACTTAGGGGGTGAGCGACCTAAGCACGCGACCTAAGGGGTGAAGACTGAGCGACCTATCGACCCAAGCGACTCAGTGTGGCCGAGCGACTTAACGTGAACGACCTAAATGGTTGAACAGGCCAAGCGACTTAACGTGGTGAGCGGCCTAAGGAACGAGCGAGCTATCTGCTGAGCGACCTAAGGCGAACGAGCCAGGCATGCGACCTAGTGTAGAACGAGCCATTGCCGAGCGACTTAAGGTACGAAGCGACCTAACGGAATTGCGTCCTAACTCCTAGCGACCTACGACCTGGCATTCCAACCTATATTAACGAGTATATCATTTTGATTAATCAACGTTATTGACTAGATTCAATAATTCTTACCCGTCATAAATGCATACTTGAGGCTACATAAATTTTTATTGAATTACTGCACCTCCCGTTCAACTGTTAGTATTCAGTTATTTTTACTTAACTTGCTTCTTGTCTTATTTTGCCAATTTAACGACATTTACCGCTTGCTTATACTTTAATAGGTTAAATATCCTTTACTACTTAATTTTGACCTAATATTATTAGGTATATCCTACCGTTCATTTTCAACTACTACTGTCATTCTTTGATAACCTTTGTTTTCTTAATTACTCATTTCATTGCTTTACATACATTTTGTACTTATTGTTATTTTCTAGCTTATCATATGTATTAGATTTATAATTATATTATTGTTATTACCTCTACTTACAATACTTTGGTTTGTACTTAGATATTTCTGCATTTTAATGCGTTGGAATTACGTCTTCCCAAAAGGAAATGTTAACACTGTAACTTTCCATAAATTATCTAAAAGAACACTTATGTTATGTTTGGAATTATAAGGAATTATCTTTTCTGTTATTATTGAAATAAATGGTACAAAACATGGGAAACATCCATATTTTATACATTTTTTCCCTTTTAGATATTCCTTATTATTTCAAAAGATACACTTTTATTCATATTTATAAAACTAGATAATATATAGAAATTTACATTGCAACACACTTCATTCCAATAAATTAAAACACTACTTAAATCCCATTCCAAATAATAATAACTTCTAATATGTGTTTACTATTGTATTTAGTCTAACCAACAAACCTGGAATTACTATATAATCTTATTATTTTAGGGACTACTTTCACCCTTATTTTGCAAATTCAAGTGTGTCCAATATTTAATCAAAATTAACAGTTCATAGAATATATAACGTGGTTTTCAAATTCATTACATGTATATATTTAAGCCTATAACTCTAAAATTGTATTCAGGCATGCAAGGAATAGATTTACAATGATATAAATCCAATATTATATAAAATATATAATTTCCCACCCACCATTAAGCATCAAAAGCTCCAGATCTAAATCCCGTTATTCCTGTTTGACACTTTTTCCCCTATCGAAATACGTACAACAAGCATATAGATATTTATTAGAATTATAAGTCTGAGAAGAGGTTTGAATTAAATGCAATTGTAAAATTTTAGATTTAGAATTTACCTCTTCTTTGCAGAATTGATCCACCCCTTATTCTTCTTACCTTTTATTTTCTGCTATTCGCCACACATATATATTATATGCTATTTTATAATTTCTAAATTTTCTAAAATTTGTCGAGAAAAGAAAATGATAGAGAGAAGAAAAGCGAGGGGTTAGGACTGTACTTATAGGCATATAAATCAATTTCATCAATTAAAATTTAATTTATTAAATCCGGGCCATTCGATTTAGGTTCAATATGCACTACTTGTTCATCAATGGTCAATCACTATTCTATCACCGGTCGACCACTAGCGATAAAAGGGTCGATCGGTTGTGTTATTATGTTAAATTTCTGCCTGATTCCCTTTTAATGTTATTTTATACTTTTTCTCTTCCATCTTATTGACATTAATTTTTCTTAGGCGTTAAGTATCTATTAACTTTAATTAACATTGATTAATTACATTTATTTCCATACGCATTATATTTAATCCAATTTAATTCCATATAATTCTTATTTTAACATTTGAAATTTAATTTAGCGCCAAAATAATAAATTAATGATATTTATTTCCTTCCGTGCTCAATTTATTTACTTACATGCTTTCTTGATTGGATTTAATTTGATTGAAAGCCCTTAGTTAATATTTATACATCCATTTTCATGCTAAGTTATTAAAATTTATTTCCTTAATTGCTTATGAATTATTTCCGATTCAAAAACTTCAAACGTTAACATTTTCGTTTGAACTCTGATCGTAAAACATTATATATGAAACTCGATTATGTGCATTATACTTAGGTCGTTGCCAAATAATGCGTATGATCGAATAATCTCTCTTGATTTGTTGAGGTTTCCTCAAGGTCAAGATGAGATTAGGACAAAGACCATGGGTTAGGAGTTGTATATCATACAACCGATAATGTGTTATCCATCGCTTATGGGCTTATGATTTATTAAGATTTCCTTAAGGTTAGAATCCTAATGCAAGTGAGTCCTAATACCCACTAGAGAAATCAAAAGGTTTCTTTGTTTTTCTTAGAGTTTTGAGAAACATTAAAATCTAGTGGAAGCGTTATTAGAAAAATGAAATGGTAACATTCAACTTTTCTAATATGGTAAGAACATTTGCTATAAAAGCTTAAAATAATCTACATCGATAAATTTGTGCAACTAATAAAATTGATAGAATTTTTCTTAGTTAAAATACACATATGAACAAATTAAGGATTGACAAAGAAATAATGTAACGACCCGCCATTTCAAACCATTCAAATCGACAATCATCCACACATGTCAGACTTGAATCGCTCAAAACAACATATTGTTAATTTATATTTGGCAAACATAACATATACAGTAAATAAATCAATCACAGAATCACAAACATAGAGTAATACAATAATAAGCAGCAAAATAGATAAATAGTAGTTCATGAAGCTACTACAATAAACAATAGAGTCTTAAACAAAATACAACAGATATCCAATACAAAGAAGTGTCAATACAAAAGAAAATGACAAGTCTGCACAACAACTGGAAACAACTGAAATAACTTAAAAGATGAATAGATAACTCCAAGCAAATCTCTAAGCTCCAAAGGTAAGTCAAATGTTGTGACACTCAGTTTGACCCGAGCATAAAGAAAAACACAAAACACTCGAGTCAGGATTAACATTCTTATACAAGTAAATCAACTCAAGTGAAATGCAATATAACTTAAAGAATGTTGGGATTCCAACCCTTAAGGATCCGTTAAACTATCTACATACATAATACAATACGCTACATAGATAACGTCTATAGTAAAGTAAATTACTAAAATAGCGTTAAGGCGTTACCCATATCCCCCTTAACACATTTTATATATTCTCATAGTCTTATACAGTACCGTAATTCCTCCATAAACTGGAGGGCTATCAGAGGGCACTCCATAGGTACGGTACAAACCAAACTCGTAGAAGGCGCGATAAGGCATGTGACAAGGCACGCGAGGTAATGCCTAAGGTAGGATTCTACCGTTTTGCAGAACCGAGCTGGTGGTAACGCATAACAGCTACTACCACCCACCTTGAAACACACTCCCATAGTCAAAGGTGCACCCAATCAAATCACAAAGTAATAGAATGGTATCGAAGAAGCATGCTTGATCGGAGGTGCGACCTCACTTGGCCTAGGTATAGCTCCTATTTTAGTCACATCACGTTGACTCGCGGGAGTCAGAGCTTGGTTTATACCTTATACAGACATCGCCTGTGACGCCCCACCTCTATACCCACGCTAACCAAGAACACTACGGTGTAGTGCTGTCAATTAGCATGGAGAATAAGGCTGTTGAGGAGCGACCATCCATGTAACTTCTTTATGCGAGTACCGATATGTCAGATAGTATAGAATGCATATCATTTAAGGAGGAAATCTGACATACCAATACAAACTCAAAGCTATCACACAGTGGCTTTATATAATTTTCGGAAACAAACATAGAAATAAGCATAACACAAATTAGTCACAGACATCCATATCACAAAGGCGGAAAAAGATATGAATATATAACACATGAAAGTGTACATCAGAGTAGTGGTCTGAAAGATCCACGATAATACAAAAGAATAGCTACAAGCTATGCAAAAGGATAAGTATACATCACGGAGTCTATAACTCAAATGTATACAACAAAAACTACTAATCTAAGTAGTTAGCCAAAAGTCAGAGTAATCCCAGAAGAGAAGTCAAGCAGAAGCACCTGTAACATCTCGGTCTGACCCGAGTATTATTTATAAGAAAATAATAAACGGATCAGTCTAGTTATAAATATCAAATGATATGGTACAACATAAAAGACATGGCATGAACATGTAATAACCATAATGGCATACTACTATAAGTATGTAATTGAAAATCAACATGAGATTAATTAATATCACAAGAATCTTCTCAAAGATAAAATAGGGTATCATACCCTAAACTTGTATTCATAACAAGTCAATGACACACAGATTCACCAATGCACAAAAATTGATAAAACTTATCAATAGAAATCACGAAATTTGGTGAAGCACAAAATTCCAGAAATCATCACAAGAAATCCAGAAATCACAAGAAGGGGGGAGGCCTATCACAAGACGGGAGTATGAAAACTCACCAACACGTGTAACACAAGATGAGACGCTATCTCATGGTAGCTAACCATTAATTTTGAGCCGAAGCTCCACAAGAATGGCCCGAAGACCGTGGGGCGCTACCCCACATATGTGATGGTGAAACATCACACAAACGGGGTTTAGTCTCCCTCGTAGACAAAGAGACATCGCACAATTGCTAGTCTAAATCAAATCACAAAAATGATCGTCATGATCATCAAGAAGTGTCAACCACACCAAGCTAGTAAATATATGAGTTTAGCTTCATGTCCCATAACGACTTGCTTAACTTACATATTTACGAACAAGCTATGAGTCTTCACTAGAAAATTGTCACAAGAGGTTCAATCGAACAAGTCCAAGAATTAACCGACGAAGTGAACGCAAGCGTTTCATACCACTCGTTTTACTAAGCCATTTAATTAGATTTCTCATCCGAGTGAATTAAGGCTTGTATATACTAGTAGATTGGAAAACGGTTTGAGAAAAAGAGTTTTGTAATAAAATAGTGTTGAAATCGAGTTGACAAAAGAGTTTTGATATTTACTACTAGTATTAAAACCTTCATATTTTTAAAGTGACAAGTCACAAAATTGATTGTAGAAACAAATCGATCCACTAAACTTCACATTCGAAGACGTGAATAAAATCCAAGGAAATCAGCTCAAAATGCATCAAAGTAGAAGTAGATGGTGCGGCCAAGCATGCCGAGCGACCTAACAAAATACAGGTCGAACGACCTAAGTGTAAAAAGGCAAGCGACCTAACGCCTTAACAAAGCCATGCGACCTAGCGTCTTAACAAGGCCGTGCGACCTAACGTGCTACGACCAAGTGGTCGAGCAATTTAAGGGGTCATGCGACCTAAAGAAAATAAGGTCTAACGACCTAAAGTAAACAAGGCCAAGCGACCTAAGAGAGAGCAGGTCAACCGACCTAATGGGTCGCGACTTAGGGGGTGAGCGACCTAAGCACGCGACCTAAGGGGTGAAGACTGAGCGACCTATCGACCCAAGCGACTCAGTGTGGCCGAGCGACTTAACGTGAACGACCTAAATGGTTGAACAGGCCAAGCGACTTAACGTGGTGAGCGGCCTAAGGAACGAGCGAGCTATCTGCTGAGCGACCTAAGGCGAACGAGCCAGGCATGCGACCTAGTGTAGAACGAGCCATTGCCGAGCGACTTAAGGTACGAAGCGACCTAACGGAATTGCGTCCTAACTCCTAGCGACCTACGACCTGGCATTCCAACCTATATTAACGAGTATATCATTTTGATTAATCAACGTTATTGACTAGATTCAATAATTCTTACCCGTCATAAATGCATACTTGAGGCTACATAAATTTTTATTGAATTACTGCACCTCCCGTTCAACTGTTAGTATTCAGTTATTTTTACTTAACTTGCTTCTTGTCTTATTTTGCCAATTTAACGACATTTACCGCTTGCTTATACTTTAATAGGTTAAATATCCTTTACTACTTAATTTTGACCTAATATTATTAGGTATATCCTACCGTTCATTTTCAACTACTACTGTCATTCTTTGATAACCTTTGTTTTCTTAATTACTCATTTCATTGCTTTACATACATTTTGTACTTATTGTTATTTTCTAGCTTATCATATGTATTAGATTTATAATTATATTATTGTTATTACCTCTACTTACAATACTTTGGTTTGTACTTAGATATTTCTGCATTTTAATGCGTTGGAATTACGTCTTCCCAAAAGGAAATGTTAACACTGTAACTTTCCATAAATTATCTAAAAGAACACTTATGTTATGTTTGGAATTATAAGGAATTATCTTTTCTGTTATTATTGAAATAAATGGTACAAAACATGGGAAACATCCATATTTTATACATTTTTTCCCTTTTAGATATTCCTTATTATTTCAAAAGATACACTTTTATTCATATTTATAAAACTAGATAATATATAGAAATTTACATTGCAACACACTTCATTCCAATAAATTAAAACACTACTTAAATCCCATTCCAAATAATAATAACTTCTAATATGTGTTTACTATTGTATTTAGTCTAACCAACAAACCTGGAATTACTATATAATCTTATTATTTTAGGGACTACTTTCACCCTTATTTTGCAAATTCAAGTGTGTCCAATATTTAATCAAAATTAACAGTTCATAGAATATATAACGTGGTTTTCAAATTCATTACATGTATATATTTAAGCCTATAACTCTAAAATTGTATTCAGGCATGCAAGGAATAGATTTACAATGATATAAATCCAATATTATATAAAATATATAATTTCCCACCCACCATTAAGCATCAAAAGCTCCAGATCTAAATCCCGTTATTCCTGTTTGACACTTTTTCCCCTATCGAAATACGTACAACAAGCATATAGATATTTATTAGAATTATAAGTCTGAGAAGAGGTTTGAATTAAATGCAATTGTAAAATTTTAGATTTAGAATTTACCTCTTCTTTGCAGAATTGATCCACCCCTTATTCTTCTTACCTTTTATTTTCTGCTATTCGCCACACATATATATTATATGCTATTTTATAATTTCTAAATTTTCTAAAATTTGTCGAGAAAAGAAAATGATAGAGAGAAGAAAAGCGAGGGGTTAGGACTGTACTTATAGGCATATAAATCAATTTCATCAATTAAAATTTAATTTATTAAATCCGGGCCATTCGATTTAGGTTCAATATGCACTACTTGTTCATCAATGGTCAATCACTATTCTATCACCGGTCGACCACTAGCGATAAAAGGGTCGATCGGTTGTGTTATTATGTTAAATTTCTGCCTGATTCCCTTTTAATGTTATTTTATACTTTTTCTCTTCCATCTTATTGACATTAATTTTTCTTAGGCGTTAAGTATCTATTAACTTTAATTAACATTGATTAATTACATTTATTTCCATACGCATTATATTTAATCCAATTTAATTCCATATAATTCTTATTTTAACATTTGAAATTTAATTTAGCGCCAAAATAATAAATTAATGATATTTATTTCCTTCCGTGCTCAATTTATTTACTTACATGCTTTCTTGATTGGATTTAATTTGATTGAAAGCCCTTAGTTAATATTTATACATCCATTTTCATGCTAAGTTATTAAAATTTATTTCCTTAATTGCTTATGAATTATTTCCGATTCAAAAACTTCAAACGTTAACATTTTCGTTTGAACTCTGATCGTAAAACATTATATATGAAACTCGATTATGTGCATTATACTTAGGTCGTTGCCAAATAATGCGTATGATCGAATAATCTCTCTTGATTTGTTGAGGTTTCCTCAAGGTCAAGATGAGATTAGGACAAAGACCATGGGTTAGGAGTTGTATATCATACAACTGATAATGTGTTATCCATCGCTTATGGGCTTATGATTTATTAAGATTTCCTTAAGGTTAGAATCCTAATGCAAGTGAGTCCTAATACCCACTAGAGAAATCAAAAGGTTTCTTTGTTTTTCTTAGAGTTTTGAGAAACATTAAAATCTAGTGGAAGCGTTATTAGAAAAATGAAATGGTAACATTCAACTTTTCTAATATGGTAAGAACATTTGCTATAAAAGCTTAAAATAATCTACATCGATAAATTTGTGCAACTAATAAAATTGATAGAATTTTTCTTAGTTAAAATACACATATGAACAAATTAAGGATTGACAAAGAAATAATGTAACGACCCGCCATTTCAAACCATTCAAATCGACAATCATCCACACATGTCAGACTTGAATCGCTCAAAACAACATATTGTTAATTTATATTTGGCAAACATAACATATACAGTAAATAAATCAATCACAGAATCACAAACATAGAGTAATACAATAATAAGCAGCAAAATAGATAAATAGTAGTTCATGAAGCTACTACAATAAACAATAGAGTCTTAAACAAAATACAACAGATATCCAATACAAAGAAGTGTCAATACAAAAGAAAATGACAAGTCTGCACAACAACTGGAAACAACTGAAATAACTTAAAAGATGAATAGATAACTCCAAGCAAATCTCTAAGCTCCAAAGGTAAGTCAAATGTTGTGACACTCAGTTTGACCCGAGCATAAAGAAAAACACAAAACACTCGAGTCAGGATTAACATTCTTATACAAGTAAATCAACTCAAGTGAAATGCAATATAACTTAAAGAATGTTGGGATTCCAACCCTTAAGGATCCGTTAAACTATCTACATACATAATACAATACGCTACATAGATAACGTCTATAATAAAGTAAATTACTAAAATAGCGTTAAGGCGTTACCCATATCCCCCTTAACACATTTTATATATTCTCATAGTCTTATACAGTACCGTAATTCCTCCATAAACTGGAGGGCTATCAGAGGGCACTCCATAGGTACGGTACAAACCAAACTCGTAGAAGGCGCGATAAGGCATGTGACAAGGCACGCGAGGTAATGCCTAAGGTAGGATTCTACCGTTTTGCAGAACCGAGCTGGTGGTAACGCATAACAGCTACTACCACCCACCTTGAAACACACTCCCATAATCAAAGGTGCACCCAATCAAATCACAAAGTAATAGAATGGTATCGAAGAAGCATGCTTGATCGGAGGTGCGACCTCACTTGGCCTAGGTATAGCTCCTATTTTAGTCACATCACGTTGACTCGCGGGAGTCAGAGCTTGGTTTATACCTTATACAGACATCGCCTGTGACGCCCCACCTCTATACCCACGCTAACCAAGAACACTACGGTGTAGTGCTGTCAATTAGCACGGAGAATAAGGCTGTTGAGGAGCGACCATCCATGTAACTTCTTTATGCGAGTACCGATATGTCTGATAGTATAGAATGCATATCATTTAAGGAGGAAATCTGACATACCAATACAAACTCAAAGCTATCACACAGTGGCTTTATATAATCTTCGGAAACAAACATAGAAATAAGCATAACACAAATTAGTCACAGACATCCATATCACAAAGGCGGAAAAAGATATGAATATATAACACATGAAAGTGTACATCAGAGTAGTGGTCTGAAAGATCCACGATAATACAAAAGAATAGCTACAAGCTACGCAAAAGGATAAGTATACATCACGGAGTCTATAACTCAAATGTATACAACAAAAACTACTAATCTAAGTAGTTAGCCAAAAGTCAGAGTAATCCCAGAAGAGAAGTCAAGCAGAAGCACCTGTAACATCTCGGTCTGACCCGAGTATTATTTATAAGAAAATAATAAACGGATCAGTCTAGTTATAAATATCAAATGATATGGTACAACATAAAAGACATGGCATGAACATGTAATAACCATAATGGCATACTACTATAAGTATGTAATTGAAAATCAACATGAGATTAATTAATATCAAAAGAATCTTCTCAAAGATAAAATAGGGTATCATACCCTAAACTTGTATTCATAACAAGTCAATGACACACAAATTCACCAATGCACAAAAATTGATAAAACTTATCAATAGAAATCACGAAATTTGGTGAAGCACAAAATTCCAGAAATCATCACAAGAAATCCAGAAATCACAAGAAGGGGGGAGGCCTATCACAAGACGGGAGTATGAAAACTCACCAACACGTGTAACACAAGATGAGACGCTATCTCATGGTAGCTAACCATTAATTTTGAGCCGAAGCTCCACAAGAATGGCCCGAAGACCGTGGGGCGCTACCCCACATATGTGATGGTGAAACATCACACAAACGGGGTTTAGTCTCCCTCGTAGACAAAGAGACATCGCACAATTGCTAGTCTAAATCAAATCACAAAAATGATCGTCATGATCATCAAGAAGTGTCAACCACACCAAGCTAGTAAATATATGAGTTTAGCTTCATGTCCCATAACGACTTGCTTAACTTAAATATTTACGAACAAGCTATGAGTCTTCACTAGAAAATTGTCACAAGAGGTTCAATCGAACAAGTCCAAGAATTAACCGACAAAGTGAACGCAAGCGTTTCATACCACTCGTTTTACTAAGCCATTTAATTAGATTTCTCATCCGAGTGAATTAAGGCTTGTATATACTAGTAGATTGGAAAACGGTTTGAGAAAAAGAGTTTTGTAATAAAATAGTGTTGAAATCGAGTTGACAAAAGAGTTTTGATATTTACTACTAGTATTAAAACCTTCATATTTTTAAAGTGACAAGTCACAAAATTGATTGTAGAAACAAATCGATCCACTAAACTTCACATTCGAAGACGTGAATAAAATCCAAGGAAATCAGCTCAAAATGCATCAAAGTAGAAGTAGATGGTGCGGCCAAGCATGCCGAGCGACCTAACAAAATACAGGTCGAACGACCTAAGTGTAAAAAGGCAAGCGACCTAACGCCTTAACAAAGCCATGCGACCTAGCGTCTTAACAAGGCCGTGCGACCTAACGTGCTACGACCAAGTGGTCGAGCAATTTAAGGGGTCATGCAACCTAAAGAAAATAAGGTCTAACGACCTAAAGTAAACAAGGCCAAGCGACCTAAGAGAGAGCAGGTCAACCGACCTAATGGGTCGCGACTTAGGGGGTGAGCGACCTAAGCACGCGACCTAAGGGGTGAAGACTGAGCGACCTATTGACCCAAGCGACTCAGTGTGGCCGAGCGACTTAACGTGAACGACCTAAATGGTTGAACAGGCCAAGCGACTTAACGTGGTGAGCGGCCTAAGGAACGAGCGAGCTATCTGCTGAGCGACCTAAGGCGAACGAGCCAGGCATGCGACCTAGTGTAGAACGAGCCATTGCCGAAGCGACCTAACGGAATTGCGTCCTAACTCCTAGCGACCTACGACCTAACTCGTACGAACGACCTAACTCATACGAACGAATTAAGGCCGGAAACGAGTTATGCTCAGTGCGACGTTTCGACAGAACGACCTAATGCCAGGAAAATGCTAAAACACATGAAATTTGGAGTTTTTCACCAATTCGATCCAAACCAAATGCAAATGCACATGCACAAGTGATAGGGAATCATTCCCAACAATCCAGTGACAATTATAGGCAAGAATGTGAGATAAAAATCTCACCTTTTCATGAAATTTGATGAAGATGAAGCTTGAGAGCAAAGCAAGAATCAACCACAAGCTTGAATCAATGTCTTCACTTGAATTTGGAGTAGATGTTGGATTAGCAATGAAGATTAAGACTTTGGAGTTTCAATTTCCCATTCCCTCCACCATTTTTGAAGAAGCTTTAAATGTTAGGAAAATGAAGAAGGAATTAGTGAAGAGGAGAGGAGGTTGGGCTGAGTTAGTAAGTGGTTCAGCCCAAACCAAAGCCCAAATCAAAAAGTGACGAAAATTTCACTATCTCCAAACATATAGTAGTTTACACTCAAAAAGATCGCAAACGTCATTTTGAACTCAATGGAGGTGGTCTCGAGTCCTAATTTGACCGTATGCAAAAAGTAGCTTTTCGGACTAAAATCCGACTAACGATAAAATATTTAAATAAAATATTTAAATATAAAATCGACAAATATGCGGGTTGTTACAGACTCCCCTCCTTAAAGAAATTGCGTCCTCGCAATATATAAGTTGGAAATTAAAAAGTAACAACCATAAAAGTATATTAACACAAAAGAAATTTGAAATAAGAAGTTCACCTTAAAGAGCATGAGAAAGCAAGTCTGGATGTGTACGCTCGATGAATTCTCTAGATTCCCAAGAGCAATCCTTAGGATTTGAGGACCATTGAACTTTAACAAGCGTAACTTCTTTATTTCGATGTCGTTTAATCTCCGAATCAACAATTCGAATAGGATGCTGCTCATAAGTTAAATTAGGCGAAACTTCAATATCTTCCACAACACCGGGCTCAAGAATAGAATCGGAATCCCGAAGGCACTTCCGTAATTGAGAAACGTGAAACACGTCATGCATGGCAGAAAACTGAGCCGGTAATGAAAGGCGATAAGCCATGGAACCAATACGTTCGGTGATGGGAAATGGCCCAATATATCGTGGCACTAACTTTCCTGATCGACTGAAACGTACAGCACCCTTCATAGGGGAAACACGAATAAATACAAGATCTCCCACAGAAAATTCTAACTTTCTTCTTCGGTTATCGGCATAGGATTTTTGTCTAGTCTGGGCTTCTTTCATCCTATGACGAATAAGATCAATCTTTTTTGTGGAATGTCGAATAAAATCTGGACCCAAGACCAGCTTCTCACCGGCCTCAAGCCAACAAGAAGGAGATCGACATGGCCATCCGTAAAGTGCCTCGAAAGGTGCCATACCAATACTAGCTTGGAAGCTGTTATTATAGGAAAATTCAACAAGTGAAATATGATCTTCCCAACTTCCACCGAAATCAAGCACACAAGAACGAAGAAGATCTTCAAGAGTTTGATTCACACGCTCAGTTTGTCCATCGGACTGGGGTTGATAAGCGGTGCTAAAATTAAGCTTCGTTCCCAAAGCTTTTTGAAGACCCTTCCAGAATCCACTAGTAAACAATGGATCACGATCAGTAACAATGGAAGTAGGAACTCCATGCAATTTAACAATTTCTTTGACAAAGAGTTTGGCCAGAAGAGGAACGGTTCGACCGAACGGGAATAAAATGGGCTGATTTAGTAAGTCTATCAACGATCACCCATAAGCTATCATGACCCGAACGAGAACGGGGAAGGCCATCAATAAAATCCATGGAAAATTTGATCCTACTTCCAAACTGGAATTTCCAAAGGTTGCAATAACCCACCGGGCCTTTGATGTTCGGCCTTGACAAGTTGGCAAGTCATGCAACACTTAACAAAGTTAGCAATATCAAATTTCATTCCCTCCCAATAATAAAGTCGCTTCATATCCGCGTACATTTTACTACTACCGGGATGAATGGAATATTTGGAACGATGAGAATCTTCTAGAATATCTTTACGAAGATCTCCAATATTTGGCACTATAAGTCTACCAAATTTTCGAATGCCGCCACGAGAATCAATATCAATGTCTTTCAAACCTTCAATATCAACTTTATCCTTAATATTTTGGCCAAGAAGAGCCAATTCGGGATCTAGTCTTTGAGCTTCAAGAATGCGGTCTAAAAGAGAAGGATGAGCCTCAAGGTTACATAAAACAAGAGATGAACATAAATCGGAAACACGATCTTGAATTTCACAAGTGGATAAAACTTCGAGATCGTTCCATTCGGATATCATCATGGAAACAATCGCTTGTTGCTTGCGACTAAGTGCATCGGCAACTCGATTTCCCTTTCCGGGAGTATAAAGAATATCCAGATCATAAGAGGCAAGGAATTCGAGCCAACGCTGTTGATGCAAATTAAGTTCCTTTTGAGAGAATAAATATTTCAAAGATTTATGATTAGTATAAAGTACAAATTTCTCTCCCAAAAGATAATGTCGCCAAATTCGAAGGGCGAAAACGATAGCCGCGAGTTCTAAATCATGTATGGCATATCTAGTCTCAGCCGGCTTCAATTGCCTAGAAGCATAAGCAATAACACGTTCTTTTTGCATAAGAACGATACCCAAACCAACGCGACTAGCATCGGTATAAACAACAAAATCTTGATTCCCTTCGGGAATAACAAGAATAGGAGCATCAGAAAGGAGTTCTTTTAATTTCTGAAAAGAAGTTTCGCATTTGTCCGACCAAATGTATTTAACACCTTTCTTTATTAAGCCAGTAAGAGGCACGGCAATTCTAGAAAAGTCCTTTATGAAACGGCGGTAATAACCAGCCAATCCGAGAAAGCTACGGATTTCAGTCACGCTCTCCGGTCTCTTCCAATTTTGAATCACTTCACTCTTTGAAGGATCAACTGATATTTCGAATTCGGAAATAATATGACCGAGAAACTTCACACTAGATTGCCAAAAGTGGCATTTAGAAAATTTTGCTTTTACCTGATTACCCCTAAGAGTTTCCAATACAATCCGAAGATGCTTTTCATGTTCCTCCTCGGTTTTAGAATACACAAGAATATCATCAATAAAGATGAGAACAAACCGATCGAGGAAATCTTTGAAAACTCGATTCATAAGGTCAACGAAATAAGCCGGAGCATTCGTTAGACCAAATGGCATAACTAGCCATTCATAAGATCCATAACGAGTACTGAACGAAGTCAAAGGAATACTATCCTCTGCAATACAAAGCTGATGGAAACCGGTAGCCAAGTCCAATTGTGAAAAGACTCTAGCACCACTAAGCTGATCGAATAGATCATCAATCTGAGGCAAAGGATATTTATTCTTAATAGTAAGATCGTTAAGCTTGCGGTAGTCGACGCAAAGCCTAAATGTACCATCGGATTTCTTTACGAAAATTGCTGAAGCTCCCCAAGGCGAGGAACTAGAGCGAATAAATTGCTTCGTCTCCAATTCAGATAATTGTTTGCGCATCTCTTCATTCTCCTTGTTGGACATGCGATAAGGGGGACGAGTAATAGGTTGAGCTCCAGGTATAAGATTAATTTTGAACTCAATTGCTCGCTTAGGTGGTAATCCTAAAACGGGATCAAATATGTCAAAAATTCACGAACGACGTGAATACGAGAAATGACATCTTCCTCATCATCATCATCATCATCACGAGGATTTAAAGAATATAAAGACGCAGCCAAAGTGGAATCCGAATCTTTAAGAATAATAGAAATCTGCTTAACAGATAGTGGATGTTGAAGATAAATAGTCCGCTCAGGACATAGGATATGAGCCTCATAATGGCCAAGCCAATCCATACCCAAAATCATTCCAAAGCCTAAATAACGCATGACATGCAAATCGGCTAGGAAAGGAAAATCACACAAAATAATCTCCACATCCTTACAAATCAAACTAAGAGTTGCGGAGCCACCAACCGGATTCGCAATTCTTAAAGAAGTCTTTAAAGCAACAACACTTAAGGAAAAAGTATCGACAAGTTCCTTTGATATAAAAGAATGGGATGCACCCGTATCAAAGAGAACTCTAATAGGTTGATCATGAAATATAATAATACCGTCAAGGACAGAATGAAACATACCTTGACAGCGAGATGTGTTGCCAGGGGCTTGAGCCACGTTTAACTTTCCCTCCTTGCCTTGAAGCTTAGGGCATAGATGCATATGATGATCTGGACTTTTACAATAGCGACAGGAACGGGGCTTTGAACACTTGTTCGCAAAATGGCCCTTAGCACCACAGTTGAAGCATTTCCCATCACTAGGGGAAAGTGTCTTTGCAGCAAGAGTTGCTTGCTTACCCTTTTTGTTGGGATAAGGACCTTTGAACTTGTTAGGCCTTTTCTTGTCGTTGAAGTTCGGTTTGGCACCCACCACTTCAACATTACTTTCCCTATCTGCCTTTTCAAGACGAAGAGCGATATCAATGAGTTGATCAAAAGAAACTTCTAATTTTAGAAGTAATGGCTTCTTGAGATTCTTGTTTAAGCCATAGACGAATCTTTGGTTCTTCTTCAATGGGGTGTTGATGTATTCAACCCCATATTTAGACAGTGACTCGAAGGATGCGACATAATCTGTCACAGAGGATTCACCTTGAACAAGGTCTATAAAACGTCGAGCCAATGTCACTTTCTCTGCTTCTGGTATGAATTTTAATTCGAAGCGTTCCCGGAATTGCTCCCAGGTGAGATCTGCTTCATTAATTTCAGAAATAAGAAGTTCGTACCAATCCAATGCTCTCTCTTGGAGCATACTGGAGGCCACCTGAACACGGTGAAGATCGATAAGATTCATGCGAGAGAAGATTCGATCGCATGTTCTTAACCAAGCCTGGACTTCAATAATAGTTTCGGAACCTTTGAATGGTTTCCCACCCAAGTTGGTATAATCGTTGCACAAATGTGCAAATCCAGACTTAGGATGAGTAGGTTCCTGATTAGGACCAGCTGCTTGAGCATTCTTTACTAAATCAAGGAGCTGTTGAGCAGTCATGAAAACTCCATCCTAGGGAGTAACAGTAGATGGTCCAGCTCTGGGACGACCTGGTCTAGACATTCTCTTCTTTAAGGAAGAGAAAAGAAGAAAAGTTATTCTCCAAATAGATATCAAGCTAGTCTTGATAGATAAAACAAGGATTCATAAGAGGGAAATAAGATGAATCGGTATGAAGACTCGAATTAAATCCTAAGGTACGACTCCTAAGTTGGACTTAGGACGATGATCCTTGTTAAGTTATTCTACATTGTTCCGAAGTTTGGCTCTGATACCAAGCTGTGACGCCCCACCTCTATACCCACGCTAACCAAGAACACTACGGTGTAGTGCTGTCAATTAGCACGGAGAATAAGGCTGTTGAGGAGCGACCATCCATGTAACTTCTTTGTGCGAGTACCGATATGTCAGATAGTATAGAATGCATATCATTTAAGAAGGAAATCCTACATACCGATAAAAACTCAAAGCTATCACACAGTGGCTTTATATAATCTTCGGAAACAAACATAGAAATAAGCATAACACAAATCAATCACAGACATCCATATCACAAAGGCGGAAAAAGATATTAATATATAACACATGAAAGTGTACATCAGAGTAGTGGTCTGAAAGATCCACGATAATACAAAAGAATAGCTACAAGCTACACAAAAGGATAAGTATACATCACAGAGTCTATAACTCAGATGTATACAACAAAAACTACTAATCTAAGTAGTTAGCCAAAAGTCAGAGTAATCCCAGAAGAGAAGTCAAGCAGAAGCACCTGTAACATCTCGATCTGAACTGAGTATTATTTATAAGAAAATAATAAATGGATCAGTCTAGATATAAATATCAGATGATATGGTACAAAATAAAAGACATGGCATGAACATGTAATAACCATAATGGCATACTACTATAAGTATGTAATTGAAAATCAACATGAGATTAATCAATATCACAAGAATCTTCTCAAAGATAAAATAGGGTATCATACCCTAAACTTGTATTCATAACAAGTCAATGACACACAAATTCACCAATGCACAAAAATTGATAAAACTTATCAATAGAAATCACGAAAATTGGTGAAGCACAAAATTCCAGAAATCATCACAAGAAATCTAGAAATCACAAGAAGGGGGGAGGCCTATCACAAGACGGGAGTATGAAAACTCACCAACACGTGTAACACAAGATGAGACGCTATCTCATGGTAGCTAACCATTAATTTTGAGCAGAAGCTCCATAAGAATGGCCCGAAGACCGTGGGGCGCTACTCCACATATGTGATGGTGAAACATCACACAAACGGGGTTTAGTATCCCTCATAGACAAAGAGACATCGCACAATTGCTAGTCTAAATCAAATCACAAAAATGATCGTCATGATCATCAAGAAGTGTCAACCACACCAAGCTAGTAAATATATGAGTTTAGCTTCATGTCCCATAACCACTTGCTTAACTTAAATATTTACGAACAAGCTGTGAGTCTTCACTAGAAAATTGTCACAAGAGGTTCAATCGAACAAGTCTAAGAATTAACCGACGAAGTGAACGCAAGCGTTTCATACCACTCGTTTTACTAAGCCGTTTAATTAGATTTCTCATCCGAGTTAATTAAGGCTTGTATATACTAGTAGATTGGAAAACGGTTTGAGAAAAAGAGTTTTGTAATAAAATAGTGTTGAAATCGAGTTGACAAAAGAGTTTTGATATTTACTACTAGTATTGAAACCTTCATATTTTTAAAGTGACAAGTCACAAAATTGATTGTAGAAACAAATCAATCCACTAAACTTCACATTCGAAGACGTGAATAAAATCCAAGGAAATCAGCTCAAAATGCATCAAAGTAGAAGTAGATGGTGCGGCCAAGCATGCCGAGCGACCTAACAAAATACAGGTCGAACGACCTAAGTGTAAAAAGGCAAGCGACCTAACGCCTTAACAAAGCCATGCGACCTAGCGTCTTAACAAGGCCGTGCGACCTAACGTGCTACGACCAAGTGGTCGAGCAATTTAAGGGGTCATGCGACCTAAAGAAAATAAGGTCTAACGACCTAAAGTAAAAAAGGCCAAGCAACCTAAGAGAGAGCAGGTCAACCGACCTAATGGGTCGTGACTTAGGGGGTGAACGACCTAAGCATGCAGCCTAAGGGGTGAAGACTGAGCGACCTATCGACCCAAGCGACTCAGTGTGGCCGAGCGACTTAACGTGAACGACCTAAATGGTTGAACAGGCCAAGCGACTTAACGTGGTGAGAGGCCTAAGGAACGAGCGAGCTATCTGCTGAGCGACCTAAGGCGAACGAGCCAGGCATGCGACCTAGTGTAGAACGAGCCATTGCCGAGCGACTTAAGGTACGAAGCGACCTAACGGAATTGCGACCTAACTCCTAGCGACCTACGACCTAACTCGTACGAACGACCTAACTCATACGAACGAATTAAGGTCGGAAATGAGTTATGCTCAGTGCGAATTTTCGACAGAACGACCTAATGCCAGGAAAATGCTAAAACACACGAAATTTGGAGTTTTTCACCAATTCGATCCAAACCAAATGCAAATGCACAAGTGATAGGGAATCATTCCCAATAATCCAATGACAGTTATAGGCAAGAATGTGAGATAAAAATCTCACTTTTTCACGAAATTTGATGAAGATGAAGCTTGAGAGAAAAGCAAGAATCAACCACAGGCTTGAATCAATGTCTTCACTTGAATTTGGAGTAGATGTTGGATTAGCAATGAAGATTAAGACTTTGGAGTTTCAATTTCCCATTCCCTCCACCATTTTTGAAGAAGCTTTAAGTGTTAGGAAAATGAAGAAGGAATTAGTGAAGAGGAGAGGGGGTTGGGCTGAGTTAGTAAGTGGTTCAGCCCAAACCAAAGCCCAAAGCAAAAAGTGACGAAAATTTCACTATCTCCAAACATATCGAAGTTTACACTCAAAAAGATCGCAAACGTCATTTTGAACTCAATGGCGGTGGTCTCGAGTCCTAATTTGACCGTATGCAAAAAGTAGCTTTTCGAACTAAAATCCGACTAACGATAAAATATTTAAATATAAAATCGACAAATATGCGGGTTGTTACATCGCCAACCATCCTACTTCGTTCTGGAATCTCCACCACGTGCACAATTGTTAAAGTGGTTTTCGGTATTGGCGGAGAGTATGATAATATCCGATCCCGGTCTCTTTAACAACCAAACGCTTATTTCACACTGTGGTCATTTTCATTTTAAAAAACAATTCATACTTTATATTAAAATATCATATTCATTTCTAAATCATCTCACTTTCAAAATCATATACACTTTCGAAATCATATCACTTTTGAAATCATATTCACTTCCAAAATCATAACCATAAAATAGTTTAAACCATCATATCAAAATATTCGCATTAAATCCATTAAATCCATTAAATCTAAATTATAACAGTTCCAACTTAAATAGTATAAATATTGAAAATAGTTTATATATATTAGAATAGTTATTAAAAATAGTTTATATTTAAAATAGGTTATAGATTAAAATAGTTTATATATTAGAAATAGTTTATATATTCAAATATATATATTTAAAATTGTTTATAAATTTAAAATATTATATATTAAAATAGTATATATGTTAAAAAGAGTTTATACCGAAAATAGTTTCAAAATTTGAATTGTTTCTTCCAATTTCACAAATTAATTCAAATAAACTATAGTTCCAAAAATTCAATTTAAATCAATCTCAATTCAACAATTTCAATTAAAGGGTTAATGGTTCAATTCAAATTCTCATTAAAACCATTTTAATTTATATCGATTTCAAATCCACGCTTGAATTACAAATTTAAACCACTTCCAATTCAATAGGTTTCAAAGTTTAAATATTCAAACAATTTACAATAACTCAACTCAATAAATTTCATTTATATTTTAAAATTCAACTTTAATTTAATTTAAATTTGAAAGTATTCACTTAATCTTTTTTTATAACATTTAAATAAAATCTTAAATTACAAATTTAAATAAAATCAATAATTAAATATCTAACTTCAATTATATTTAATTTTGAAAATATTTAATTATCACTTTAATTAAATCAAGTTATAAATCCATATCCTTTAAAATCTCAAATCAATAGGTTTCAAATCAAATTTTATTTAAATCCAATTCTTAACAAATTAAATTACAAATAAACTTAATTTATCCTTCCAACCTTTATTTACTAAAGTTATTGCAAAAATTTATTTTAAAAATATTAATATAAATTTAAATAAATATTTAAAACATATTATATATATAGTTAAATGAAATTTTATTATATTAATTATTAATAAATTAAATCTTATTATTATGAAATCTATTTTAAATCTTATTTTATATATCTTTTAAAAATAATAAAGTTATAGGTAAAATTTTATAATTTACATTTTAAAACTTAACTTTTAATTTTAAAATTTTCAAAACTTATAATTTTAAAATCTAAAATTTTCACATATATTCAAATAAAATCTTTATATTATATTTAAAAATCAATATTTATTAAAACACATATATTTTCATTTCAAAACTTAGGAAATCATTTTTCAAAAATAAACCAACGGTGTCCGTATATAATTTTTTATCCTATGGTCAAGTGATACAGATATTTATCATTTCAATCCATAATAATTTAAATTTATGGGTATATATCATTTCAACTCGCAATCCCAAACTTTTAGATTCAATAAAATCACTTGGGTTTATCATTTAAACCCATAAAGATTTTCCCCTAATCTATAAGATCGTTTGGGTATGTATCATTTCAACCCATAGGGAATTCCTAACCAAAAGGGAACTTGCAAAGCGAGAATAGTAAAATAATAATATAAAATGACATAGCATATCAATGGCAAATATGATCATAATTAATTATTTAAATATATACAACAGGTTATGGTGTCACATGTCGATCAATATAGGTAAACAATTGCAAATAATAACATATCATACTTAACAATTAAATTTTCTAACCAATTCAAAATTTAAAAACATATTTCAATAGTCATTTCATGTGAATTAAATTTATTAAATATAAGAATGTTAATCGTGAGTGATCGCTCACCTTTCGTGGCTATGGAAATAATGATGGCGAAGAAGGCGATACAGACACACACACGGATACAGACACTCCACAACAACACCCAAAAACTGCTGTGACAAGTTTGACAGCGGCAATCAAAGAACTGGTTCGATAAAATCAAATATATATATATAATATAAAAAAAATTCTTTCTTTTTGAAACAACATTTTTTTTCTAAAAAATTCCAAATAAATTAAACAAAATATATATAATAAAGTTATTACAAAAATCTATTTGAAAATATCAACATACATTTAAGTAAATACTTTAAACATATTATATATATATATATCAATATTCAATTTAAAATACATATTTAAGATAAAATCTTCATATTATATTTTTTCTTAAAGAAATCAATATTTATTAAAACATATATATTAAAATCAACATTTCTATATATTACATTTTAAAATCAATAATAAAATAAATAAATAAATATATACATACAGACTTATATATATACAGTTTTTATAAAAGATGGTTGATAGCTAGAGTTGAAGGCGTGCGAGGCTCGGCAGGCTGGAGCCTGAGGCGTGGAGGACTGTTTGCTTGGTTGCAGCCAGGGGATAAGGCAGCGATGAGGAGGCTGCTGCAACTTGGGATCGGAGGTGGGTTTTTGGGTTAGAGTAGGTGGATCAGAGATGGGTTCGGCTGGCGTTTATGGTGCTTGGCAGGGAAGTAAGGTCAAGTAGTGATGGATGGTGGCTGTTGGAGATGCAGATTGGAGGTGGTGCATAAGGTTGGATTAGGTGGTGTGAAGTGGAGATGCAGTGAGTGACTAGTCGGTGGCAGAAATGGGTGCTAGGTGGCGGATTTGCAAGGGCGGAGGTCAGAGAAGGGAGTGGCTGTGGTCAGCCTACCGTGTGGATGCTTACTGTTGTGGAGATGCAGCTGTTATGTCAGTGATGGAGTGGCGACTGCTGGTGGATGTGGTGGAGCAGTTCTGGAGGAAGGCGGATGAAGGCTGGGTGGTGATGGAAGGAGGATTCGGCGGCACGTGGTTGTCAGTGGGAAGAAGGCGGAGCAAGATCTGGTCACAGGCTGTTAGAGGGCATCACGGGAGTGAATCAAGGTGGGCGGGCCGTGGGTCAGTGAGGGAGCGTGTTTGTGATGGAACGGTGGAAGATAGCTATAGTGCAGTTCAAGATTGGTGAGGCGAGGAGGTGCTTGGGTGTGGTTGGAGAGAGATGATGGAAGGTGCGGCTATTGGAGTGGGACACGCGGGTTCAAGGAGACGGGTAGTGAAGTGGAGGGAAAGGCAATGGCGTGGATGGAGGCCGGAGAGTGGGGGTAGGCGATGGGTTGAGGAGGCAAGTTGCGTGCCAATAGGAAGAGGATGCAGGATTTTCATAGATCAAATGCATAATAACTTTGATTATTAATTATATTTTTTTCTTAAAGCATGTCGGATCTAAAGAAAGAGAAGAGAAGGAATGAGCAAAGAAGTGAACATCAATATATAAAACAAATGGGAAATTGTAAAGCCCTGAACATTGAATTTAGAGAATATTAAAATCAAATGGCTATTTGATTTCAACAGATGGATAACTGAATAGATAGAGGAAACTAAAAGGCTCAAATGCGAAACCGATATGGAAAATCATTTTGTCGATTTCGCAGCGTACCGGACACCGAAATGAAAGAATGAATATACTGCGGAGATCAGCACGATGAGGCAAACAAAATGGTACATAGATATCAGCAATACGACCATGTTATCAAAACTCGATTTTCTGCTACCAAACTGCTGCTAAATTGCCGAAAATAAGATAAACGGAGCTAGAGTAGTCCAAATTTGGCAAAACGGATTACGACATCTCGCTCAGAAAATAATAAACATTTTTTTATATAAAAATATTTAGATTTTCAAAATATTTTATTTTCATCAATTTAACTGATTTTAAATTGAAATGGAAAATTACATAATAGAACTAGCTTATATATTTTCTAATGAAAATCTGACACTTGCTACGTTTAAATAGATGTATTCCAAATATCAAATTTTCGTTGCTAAATTTTATTGTTAATTTTCATTAAAAATTTAGTTAATTACGTTATTTAAGATCGATAAAATTTCCGGGTCGTTACACTCCCCCACTCAAAACTTTTCGTCCCCAAAAAGGAACGAGATAGGAGAATGAAGCAACAGAAAGGAAAATAGATTCAAAATACAAAATACAATAATTAATTCAAAACCATATAAATTACATTAGTTTTTAAATTGATTTATGTTCAACTAATTTGGCTTCAATCCATTTTATTCAATCAATAAATATTCATTATATTCACATTTGATTGATTTCAATTCAATGTATTTTCATTCAAGTGATTTGCTTTCAATTTATTAACATTTGTTACAAAAAATTTCTTTCAAAAAAAAACTTATTTTATTTAACTCATTTATTTAATCCATTTGACTTCACTTAAGTTAACTCCACTTCATAATTCAATCAAGTATTCATTGAAATTTACCATTTGTTTGCAAAGATATGAATTATTTTATTACTTGTTTAGCTTCTTAAGTTCATATTTATTTATTCATGTCTTTTTATTATTCAATTTATTTCAATTAACATTTCTTATAACATAAATTAAGTGTATAAACATTTATTATAACAATCAAATTTTTTATTTAATTTCCCACGACAAAATTTCATTTTGGACATCTTATTACTTACATGCATACTGTATACTATTCAATTACATATTCTTATTGCATTCAAACTCTTTTCCAGGTAAGTTTTATTAATGTTCTGAGTGTAATTGAGCACTATACAAATCTACCACTTATTTACAACATTTCTATTAAGCAAAAATCTAGTTTGAACATTTTTATTTAAGTTTTCTCTTGTATAACCTTCAATTACATATTTACACTAACATTTTAACTTTTGAATATTTCAGGTAAGTTATATATATGTTTTAGAATGCAATTAAGTATTATACAAATAAAATTTATCCTAGTTCAACTGTTCGAAGTTGTTTCAATTCCATTTCTCATTTTAAACACTCCAATTATTCAAAAAAATTACTTCATTTCAATAATTGAAAACCATCCCTTAAGATAAAACTTAAGAGTTAAATTTCTTGTTTCACTTCAAACCATTTTGAAATATATATATATATATATATTGTACATCAAATCATACTTTAGAAATTCAAATCAAATCAATTTTCCAAAACAAAAGTGAAGCAAAGCTACTAAGTGGTCTCCCCACTCCGAGACTCGAAAATGAATGTCGATGATGTTGCATTCATCATCGAAATTATTTTCCAGCGATAAAAGAGAAGAGTACTGACTTACTTCTTTTAAAATTCTTGGAAACAATTTCTATTCGAAAATACTTTCAAATAATAATATATTTTCAAAACTTTGAAAACCAAATTAAGAAAAGCACCGAAAATTTAATTCTTAAATCCTTAATTTAAATTCATTTCATTTGCAAATCAGATTTATAAACCATATTTAAAAATATTCATCTCCTTATAACATACAACAATAGTTACCAGTTAAGGAATATTTATAAAACAATAAATGATAATCTAGTATTATCATTTCTAATAACCAATTCATTTACTATCTAATTTCAGAAAATTATACTTTCATATAAAATATAATCAATATAAAATTTTTTCATTTACCAATTTCGAAAATAATATTGTGTCAGTTTGCTCTATTTCCTATCGATAGCGTTGGCCAGACGAATCGATCGAAACCCAAAATTAAAACTTAACAACCCAAACAACATAATATAAAACATTTTTTTATCAATTACAAATACGCTCTCTTATAGGACAATTCAAGAATGGATTTTAGAACAAGGATAGAGATTCAAATTTAGAGGGACCCCAATCAAAGAGAATTATAACTAAGAAGATAGACTCGAAAGGAAGATAAGATAATTAAATTACAAAAGAGGAAAGATGGATAGACTTATATTAATCACGGCGATCTTAACCAGGTCAACCGAGACATAGAAAGACGAGAATGTCATCAAAGAAAATGGAGACAAACTTGTTGAGAACATCGCGGAAAACGTGATTCATGAGATCAACGAAGAAGGCAGGAGCATTGGTTAATCCAAAGGGTAAGACTAACCATTCATAGAAACCATTCTCCGGGAGGAAGGACAATAGGTCGAGCTCCAGAAATAAGATCGATGCGAAATTCAATTTCCCGCTTAGAAGAAAAGGAGAAGTGACTTCACCAAGCATCAGGATAATCCCTGGCTATCTGGGTGGAGTCAAGATCACTAGGCTGAAAATCAAACGAAAAGAAAAAACTACCCGCATAATCCTGAGGCAATCGACATTCGATCACGCGAATTACCCTAGTCGTCTACTAGAGAAATGGTTTGGGCTTTGCAAGACATAACAGCATCAAAACCGAAGACGTAGAAATCTCCAGTGAATCGACGCCTATTGTAAAGGAGTTTCACCCCTTTAAAAATCATACAAAGGCTAGCGGGACCACCAATGGAATTAGTTACACAGAGATCAACAGAAATAGTGCTATGGGATGCTCCAATATCAAGAAGAACACAAACAAGAAAGACAAGAATGAATTTCAGAACAAAGGGAAAAGTTCCAAAATTCAAAGGAAATCCAAATCTAGGAGGATCCTAGCAAAGAATTTCAAGCTCGAACGAAGATGATTCTACAATTAATTTTACTCATTCTAGGGTATTACTACCCTATCTCTAATGATTTTTTACTCCATATGCTAAGTTTGTCTAAACCAGAGCTCTGATACCACTTGTAACGACCCGCCATTTCGAACCATTCAAATCGACAATCATCCACACATGTCCGAGTTGAATCGCTCAAAACAACATATTGTTAATTTATATTAGGCAAACTTAGCAAATAGATGAAATAAATCAATCATAGAATCATAGACACAGAGTAATACAACAAGAAGCAGCGGAATAGATAAATAGTAGTTCATGAAGCTACTACAATAAACAACAGAGTCTTAAACAAAATACAACAGATATCCAATATATAGAAGTGTCAATACGAAAGAAAATGACAAGTCTACACAAAAACTGGAAACAACTAAAATAACTTAAAAGCTGAATAGATAACACCAAGCAAATCTCCAAGCTCCAAAGGTGAGTCAAATGTTGTGACACTCAGTCTGACCCGAGCATAAAGCAAAACACAAAACACTCAAGTTAGGATTAACATTCTTATACGAGTAAATCAAGTCAAGTGAAATGTCAAGTGAAATGCAATATAACTTAAAGGATGTTGGGATTCCATCCCTTAAGGATCCGTTAAACTATCTACATACATAATACAATACGCTACATAGATAATGTCTATAGTAAAGTAAACTATTAAAATAGCGTTAAGGCGTTACCCATGTCCCCCTTAACACATTTTATATATTCCCATAGTCTATACAGTACTGCAATTTCTTCGTAAACTGGAGGGCTATCAAAAGGCACTCCATAGGTGCAGTACAAACCAAACTCATAGAAGGCGCAATAAGGCATGTGACAAGGCACGTGAGGCAATGCCTAAGGTAGGATTATACCGGTTTGCAGAACCGGGCTGGTGGTAACGCATAGTAGCTACTACCACCCACCTCGAGACACACTCCCATAATCAAAGGTGCACCCAATCAAATCACAAAGTAATAGAATGGTATCGAAGAAGCATGCTCGATAGGAGGTGCGACCTCACTTGGCCTAGGTATAGCTCCTGTTTTAGTCACATCAAGCTGACTCGCGGGAGTTAGGGCTGCGATCATACCTCATACAGACGTCGCCAAACTATCCTACTTTGTTCTGGAATCTCCACCACATGCACAGTTGTTAAAGTGGTTTTCGGTATTGGCAGAGAGTAAGAAAATATCTGATCTCGGTCCCTTTAACAACCATACACTTATTTCTCACCATAGTCATTTTCATTTTAAACAGTTCATACTTCATATCAAAATATCATATTCATTTGACTTTCGAAATTATATACACTTTCGAAATCATATCACTTTCGAAATCATATTCACTTCCAAATCATAACCATAAAATAGTTTAAACCATCATATCAAAATATTCGCATTAAATCCATTAAATCTAAATTATAACAGTTCCAACTTAAACTGTTCAAATATTAAAAATAGTTTATATATATTAGAATAGTTATTAAAAATAGTTTATATTTAAAATAGGTTATAGATTAAAATAGTTTATATATTAATATATATATATATATATTTAAAATTGTTTATAAATTTAAAATAATATATATTAAAATAATATATATGTTAAAAAGAGTTTATACCGAAAATAGTTTTAAAATTTGAATTGTTTCTTCCAAAATCATAAATTAATTCAAATCAACTATAGTTCCAAAAATTCAATTTAAATCAATCTCAATTCTACAATTTCAATTAAAGGGTTAAAGGTTCAATTCCAATTCTCATTAAAACCATTTTAATTTATATCGATTTTAAATCCAAGTTTGAATTACAAATTTAAACCACTTCCAATTTAATAGGTTTCAAAGTTTAAATATTCAAACAATTGAAAATCTAAAATTTTCACATATATTCAAATAAAATCTTTATATTATATTTAAAAATAAATATTTATTAAAACACGTATATTTTCCTTTCAAAACTTTGGAAATCATTTTTTAAAAATAAACCAACGGTGTCCGTATATAATTTTCGATCCTATGGTCAAGTGATACGGATATTTATCATTTCAACCCGCAATAATTTAAATTTACGGGTATATATCATTTCAACCCGCAATTCCAAAATTTCAAATTAAATAAAATCGCTTGGGTTTATCATTTCAACCCATAACGATTTTCCCCTAATTTATAAGTTCGTTTGGGTATGTATCATTTCAACCCATAGGGAATTCCTAACTAACAGGGAACTTGTAGAGTGAGAATAGTAAAATAATAATATAAAATGACATAGCATATCAATGGCAAATATGATCATAATTAACAATTTAAATATATACAATAGGTTATGGTGTCATATGTCGATCAATATAGGTAAACAATTCAGATAATAACATATCATACTTAATAATTAAATTTTCTAACCAATTCAAAATTTAAAAACATATTTCAATCATCGTTTCATGTGAATCAAATTTATTAAATATAAGAATGTTAATCATGAGTGATCGCTTGCCTTTCGTGGCTATGGAAACAATGATAGCGAAGAAGGCGATACGGACACGCATACGGATACGGACACTCCACAACAACACTCAGAAACCGCTACGAAAAGTTTGACAGCGGCAAGCAAAGCATTGGTTCAATAAAATCAAATATATATATATATATATATATATAATATAAAAAAATTTCTTTCTTTTTTGAAACAATATTTCTTTTCAAAAAAAATTCAAATAAATTAAACATAATATATATAATAAAGTTATTACAAAAATCTATTTGAAAATATCAACATACATTTAAGTAAATACTTTAAACATATTATATATATATATATCTATCAATATTCAATTTAAAACACATATTTAAGATAAAATCTTCATATTATATTTTTTTAAAAGAAATCAATATTTATTAAACATATATATTAAAATCAATATATCTATATATTATATTTTAAAATCAATAATAAAATCAATATATATATATATACACACATACAGACTTATATATACAGTTTTTATAAAAGATGGTCGACAGCTAAAGTTGAAGGCGTGCGAGGCTTAGTAAGCTGGAGCTTGAGGCATATAGGACTGTTTGCTTGGTTGTAGCCAGGTGACAAGGCAGCGATGAGGAGGCTGTTGTAGCTTAGGATCGGAGGCGGGGTTTTGGGTCAGAGCAGGTGGATCAGACATGGGTTCGGCTGGCGTTTATGGTGCTTGGAAGGGGAGTGAAGTCAAGCAGTGATGAATGGTGGTTGTTGGAGATGCGGATTGGAGGCAGTGCGATAAGGTTGGATAAGGTGGTGCGAGTGGAGATGCGGTGAGTGACTAGTCGGCGGCAGAAATGGGTGCTAGGTGGAAGATTTGCAAGGGCGGAGCTCGGAGCAGGGAGTGGCTGTGGTCGGCCTATGGTGTGGGTGCTTACTGGTGTGGAGATGCGGCTTCTATGTCGGTGATGGGATGGCGATTGCTGGATGATGTGGTGGAGCAGTCTGGGCATTGATGGAAGGAGGATTCGGTGGCATGTGGGTTGTGGGTCAGTGGCGGAGCGGGTTTGTGATGGAACGGTGGAAGATGGCTTTAGTGTAGTTCAAGATTGGTGAGGCGAGGAGGTGCTTGGGTGTGGTCGGAGAGAGATGATGGAAGGTGCTGCTATTGGAGTAGGACACGTGGGTTCAAGGAGATGGGTAGTGAAGTAGAGGGAAAGGCAATGGCGTGGAAGGAGGCCGGAGAGTGGAGGTAGGCGATGGGTTGAAGAGGTAGGTTGCGTGCCAATAGGAAGAGGATGCAGGATTTTCATAGATCAAATGCATAATAACTTTGATTATTATTTATATTTTTTTTCTTAAAGCATGTCAGATCGAAAGGAAGAGAAGAGATGGAATGGGCAAAGAAATGAACATCAATATATAAAACAAATGGGAAATTATAAAGACCTGAACATTGAATTAAGAGAATATTAAAATCAAATGGCTATTTGATTTCAACAGATGGATAACTGAATGTATATAGGAAAATGAAAGGCTCAAATGCGAAACCGATATGGCAAATCATTTAGTCGATTTCACCGCATACCAGACATTGAAACGCACGAATGAATATACTACGGAGATCAGCACGACGAGACGAACAGAATGGTACACAGGTATCGGCGATACGACCAAGTTATCAAAACTCGATTTTTCGCTACCAAACTGTTGCTAAATTATAGAAAATAAGATAAACGGAGCTAGAGCATTCCAAATTTGGCGAAACGGATTCAGACATTTCACTCAGAAAGTAATAAACATTTTATTATGTAAAAATATTCATATTTCAAAAATATTTTATTTCCATCAATTTAACTGATTTTAAATTGAAATTGAAAATTACACAACAAAACTAACTTATATATTTTCAAATGAAAATCTGACACTTGCTACGTTTAAATAGACGATGTAAGAGCCAAGTCATACACTTTTAAATATATTCATAACTCAGTCGCTTAAGAGTTTATTTGTTTAAGACTGTATATCATCTTTTATGACTTTTGAACTCTGAAGCAATATAAAATATGGATATTTGTTCTATACTATATATCATACAAAAGTTGTATAGAAAACAATCTTATTCATTGTGTACAAAGAGTTCAATGAAACTGATTCTTTGGAAATAAGCAAATAAACCGTAATGAGAAATTATGTGTTTAATACAATTAATCACAATAGGATTTCTTTTTGAATGGTTCAACCACTAAGAAAAGGAAAGCGATGAAAGAGTTAAGGGTACGCCCTAGGGGCAATTATGTAATTTTTACAGAAGTCTAACTCAATAACTAATCAG
This sequence comes from Allium fistulosum, assembly GCA_030737815.1. NCBI lineage: Eukaryota > Viridiplantae > Streptophyta > Magnoliopsida > Asparagales > Amaryllidaceae > Allium > Allium fistulosum. The sequence continues at coordinate 1,180,662,783 of CM060903.1, forward strand.
GTTTAAAATAAAAGTTGTTTTTTCTGTTATATACTTGTTATAATGTGTTGTAAATAATTGATTGTTTAATTTAAGTATATTTAATAGAAAATTCATAAATGGTATGTTTTTGTGGTAGTAGTTACAATTTATTGTAACCATGAGTAATTTAACATAATATCATAAATATATCATTTTAAATATTCCTAGTTAAGATGTATTGAGACTGGATATCGATACATTCGTTGTTAAGAGTAGAGCACATAACGCTCTCCAAATGTTAGGTAGTGTATTACTCATGGTTGTTGGGGGCACCAAGAGGTTGTGTACAAATAGTTATTAGATAACTATGGAATGACTCACTCGATAGTTTTTATTAGTTAATACAACGAAGGTCAAACAGAGAATATTGATGTGATAATATTACACAATTCCATCGACTTGAGAATATTATCGAGCTTAGGAAACTCTGCTTTGTTTATAGTTAAATCATGATACGACATCCACCGAATGACTATAGTTGGGTTGAGAGAAAAAATTGAAAGTGAAACACTATTCAAGAGAGAATTCATCTCCCTAGTTGTATGGGGTTAGTATCACGGGGTCAACTTAAGTTAACCAAAAGTCAAAGTCTTTGGCCAGAGCATTTCAGTTAATAATATAAGTTTTAATGTGATATATTTTTGACGAAGAGAATTAGTTTAAATAATTGCCATTACCGGGTAACGCTTAAATATGTAAAATTGGATTTTAATGAAGCTATATAAGTGATAAATTTGGGCAAAACGTCACACGATTAGCTAAGGTGACATGTGAACCTTGTTATTCGAATTATCTGATATTTATCGCTGGCTGAATTTTCACCAAAAGAGTCAATACAACCGCAATGTTGAATGCTCCACACCACTCTAAATAATTAAACTATAAACGTTATAATTTATTATTAAGTAATATTTATGAAATATTAGTTATAATTCTTTTATTTAAATTAAATTGACCGGTATTAAAAATAGTTCGTATACAAAAGTTATATACACACTAGTCGATATACGATTTCGATGTACGTTTAAATTTGATTTAAATGTAAAATATATGATCCGGCATGAAGTGATTTGAGGCCAAATAGAGAGACATGTCTGGTCAGCCATGATGGAGAGGAATTGGCTTGGAATTTGATTTTAAAAAATTTGTAAATGGCTAAGGAAAAGAAAGATATGTTTCTATCTTTTACCCCCTTCTTTCCTATGCTATTTAAACATCTCTTGCCACACTTTTTTCATAATTTTTTTCTAAGGTTTGTAACTCCACCTCTCCCATCTAGCCATGGCTGAAAATCCCTCTCACCCCTTCTCAAAATTTAAGCAACAAATACAATGCATATTCAATTAAAAATCAAAAGGATTTGTGTATAGTTTCTCAATTGGATTGTGCCTTTTGGAAGTTTTGAACAAGATTTCAAACAGAGCAATAAAGATTTAATATTTAAGGTATTCTCTTGAGCAACAACAAGTTATTATCTATAATTACCATGACACCCTGCACCTCTAGGCTCCCTAAAAATCGTACATGACTAGAAGCACGGGTGGTCGGGAGACTAAGGCAACAACATAAAATGATCAAAATATATAGCGGAAGAAAACTTTCGATAATTATAAATTAATAGCAAAACAGCTTCATTAAAAACAACATCATCCCAAATTTATTTCGGAAACCAAAAGTACCAAATAGTCTCCACCAAAACATAAAACATAACAAAGATCACAATATAGGTCCCCATATATAGAGTAAAGTACGGAAAAGAGAAACGAAGTACATGAAACAAAAGAAATAAAAGCTGAAGATAACAACTGCTCCAATGGCCCTCCAAGCTGCAAAGAACTAAAACCTAGACCTGCCCTCCTGTGATTTGGGGAAAATAGGAAAAATAGGAATGGGTCATACATAAAATCTGGTGAATGAGAAATAAAATGAAGCAGAAAGAATAAAACAGTTTAATTCCAGGTCTTCCCCGGATATCGCAGAAGGTGAATAATATAATGCAGTGAATCCTTCTTAGATGTAGTTCCTAAGAAGCCAAAGTCTGTGGTCACTCTTGGGAAGTCAACCATGCAGTAATACTAAACGTCAATCGGCATGTCGGACATGCTGTCCTTACCTATCCACGTGCTATAACATGAAAGTCATGCTCTTCACCCATGCACTGTGACTAAATGCCTCTTACGTTTGACCAGCGCCGACTCAAACAACCTCGCAGGACCTCGAAGTTGCGTTCAGGCTCTGCCAAACTGGACTCCTATCCTCATGTCTCCTCGGTCACCAACGTGGACTTGTCCCTATCCAAAGTGTCGGTCCTCCAAAAGAGCGCCCGCAGCTAGGTCGGCTCCATAAAATCCTCCAACGATCTGCCTAAAGAAGCCTACGTTGGAGCACGCTTGTCCTGTTCCGTCTGCGTCGATCTACCTGAAGAAGCCTATGATTGCAGATGCTATCTATCCTACGTACTAGCAACCTATGAAAGGTAACAAACATCCTAGCGAACCTACTTGCCCGCTCCTAGTACATACAGCCAAAACTATATTTTGGTCTTAACTGCATGAAACACCTATCCATACCTTTACAAGGTCTGCCTACCAAATCGCTTCCAGATTAATTAATTTTACCGTTACAGTTTACAGACGGTTTATTTCCATTAATATGTTTTAGGCCATTGTTACATCCAATTTGGTTATTTCACAATTTCCCTTTTTCTTACATAAATGGTATTTCAATTTCACGTACATTCAGTCCGTATGGTTTGTCTATAATTTTTATGTCATTTTGTTACAGATTTACACTAGCCTTTAAGGTCCATTTAATTTACATTTTTTTCCACCCTAATTTACGTTCTTTTTTTTAGAGATTTAATCTGTACAAATTTTTTATCTAATAGCCACAAACCATTTAATTACACAAAATTCCACTTTTACATTTTTAGGCCACATATGAAACAAACAATTATGCCAATTAGACTTTCCAATTTTGTTCAAAACCAATATTCAAAATTATGTAATTATATCAATCAAAACCATAATTGTATTCAAGTAACATATTCTGAATTCATTCAACTAACCTGTTCTACCATTAGAAATTGAATAACAATTCTATTTCAATTTAATTAAACCAATCTTATTTACTCCATGAAACATGAATAACAATTTGTTTGTTCTAAACTTCAACCCAAACATGAATTAGAATTAAGAAGTTGAAGAAGAAGAAGAAGATACAATAATTTACATAAATTTCAATCTTATTTATGCCATAAAACATGAATAGACAATTTATATGTCCCATATTTTAAACCAAACATGAATTAGATTTGAGAAGTGGAAGAAGAAGAAGAAGTTGCAATAATTTACATCTATTCTCAATTAATAACAGAAATTAATTCATATTAACGTGCCGGAAAAGAACTGAAATTGAACTACTTTATTTTTCTATTTCATATTAATTCCCACTCACCTGGCACTTGAGCTTGTATAAATTTGAAAAAGCTTTGCTTTATTCTTTCTCCCTTTGATTCTTCTAAAATCCCCAAATTGCTTAAATATATATAGATAATTTAATTTGGTAGAGATTTGTTTATTTAGTAGAGAAAATGAGGAAGGATAATACACACTAATTTTACTGTAGAATTATGGGGACGGCTGAATAAGAGATTAGGTTTAGGTTAGATGATTTATTTATAGATTGTTTGCGTGTATATAACCCATTAGATTATTTTAGATTAAATATGGTTCTTTCATACACTTAATGGTTATCCATTCTAGCCTATACACATCACTCAACCAATAAAATTTAGCCATCTCATCCTATTACATCACTGAAGCGAATGGGAAGCCTCCATATGTCAGAAACAATGCTGAATACGTAGGAAAACCGCTGGAAACAAACCAGCTAAAAAAACATCGCTTCAGGTTTTGGACGATAGCGGGACTTGATCCCTGGTCACTAAGGAAGTCAACATGTGTCTTTACCACAGTACCAAATGCGCTTCTAATTTCTTTTTAATTATATTTCCCTTAAAATATCGGGGTGTTACATTCTCCCCCCTAAAGGATTTCGTCCCCGAAATCTCCAAAGACGGAAAAACGTAATTAACAATCAACATCCAAGAACTGCATCCATCTACTCAACCATCATCCATTTCTACCATTTGTCCTTATTTTGAACTAATGCAATTTATGATTTATGCAAAGTGAAATGCATATGAACTTACCTAATGTGAAAAGGTAGTCGGTCTACTGATCCAGTTGACCTCCTGTAATGTAAGTATGCTTATGTCATGCAACCAAATGTATGCAATTACCCTAGTATAATTGATAATTCTATATGTATGTTTCAATCATTCACCCAAATGCACCATCCATATGCAGCATCCATTTATATATACACACACGCACACATACACACACACACAACCATGTGCAAATGCAATATATAACAGGCACGCATATGCAGATGTCTGCCCCTAGTTGACCGATTATCCTAATAAATATCTATCTAGTGCATGCAATGCATCCATTTGCAAACATTGGCATCCACTAGCAATCATTTTCATCCGTCAAACATAAAATGCCCTAATGACATGTTTACAACCAAGCTACCATCCATAGGTTTCACCTAAAAATTATCGAAAAGACCCTAACTAAGGAAAGATCAAAGATCAAAGATAGGATATTTGAAGTGTACCTTCAAATAGAAAAGGATAAGAAGTTCAAATTCTCTCCTCGGATTCCCATGTGCACTCCTTGGGATCATCTCCCCACTAAACCTTCACTAGACGGACTTCCTTGTTGCGTAATCTCTTGACGTCGTGTTCCAATATACGGGTGGGTGTATGACGCACAAGTCATTCGCGCTCTACCTCTACTTCCCTTAGCTGATCGGGTTCTACTACTACTGCAGAATCATGTAGACACTTCCTTAGATGCAAAACATGAAAGACATCGTGAACTCTTGCCAACTTATCTGGAAGATCAACTCTGTATGCCACTTTTCCAATCCGTGCAGTAATAGGGAAGGGTCCTACAAATCTTGGTGCCAACCTACCCACTGAGCCAAATCTCATAACGTTTCTCAGAGGAGAAACCTTGACAAAAACCATATCTCCAACCTTAAACTCCAAGTCTGAACGTCTTCTGTCGGCATATGAATTTTGTCTATCTTGTGTAGTCTTCAACTTCTTGCGAATCAAATCCACCTTCTCGGAAGTTTCCCTCATCAAGTCTGGTCCAAGCAAGATCCTATCAGTGGTATCCCACCAACAGGCTGGTGATCTACATGGTCTTCCATAGAGGGCCTCGAATGGTGTCATCCCAATGCTTACTTGATAACTATTATTATACACGAACTCCACCAAAGGTAGGTGGTCTTCCCAAGAGCCTCTGAAGTCAATGATGCACAATCTGAGCAAATCTTCCAAAACCCTATTTACCCTCTCAGTTTGTCCATCTGTCTAAGGATGATATGCCATGCTCAGATTCAATTCTGTTCCCAAGGCTTGCTGAAGACTCCTCCAAAACTCGCTGGTGAATAATGTATCTCTATCGCTCACAATGCGGGCAGGAACTCCATGAAGCCTAACTATCTCCCTTACATAAAGAGTCTCCAAAGAAGCTACCGTCCTATTACTCTTAATGGGTATAAAATGAGCGCTCTTCGTCAGTCTATCCACAATAACACAAATGCTCGTGTTCCCTCTCCGTGACCTTGGTAATCCATCCACGAAGTCCTTAGATTAGCTCTTCCATTTCCATAATGGAATATCCAATGGCTGCAACAGTCCTCCGGGCTTCTTCTGTTCCTCCTGTACCCTTTGGCAAGTGATGCACTTCGATACATACTCCGCCACCCTCTTCTTCATTCCGGGCCAATAGAATACCCTCTTCATATCCCGGTACATCTTATCACCACCGGGGTGCACTGTCATCCTAGAATGATGTGACTCGGCCAACACCGCATCTACTAAATCCTCACTTCGGGGAACACAAAGTCTACCATCCCCTCTAAGCCATCCCCTAGTGTCCATGGTATAGCGCCTAAGATGTGGTGATGACTCTCCTCTACCAAGCTTATCTAAAATGTCCTTTAACTCTTCGTCCTCACCTTGCCTTACTCCAATCTGCTCCATCAAAGTAGGCTGGACGTCGAGGGCTGCTAACAATACCGGAGCTAAATCCGATGAAGGTCTAAAATCAAAGGTAGCAATGTAATCCAAATGCTTCCATTCCAAAAACAGAGGACTTAAAACCACTTTGCATCCACTCAACGCATCTGCCACTACATTACTTTTGCCAGGGGTATAGGAAATCTCAAAGTCATAAGAGGCTAAAAACTTCATCCATCTTTATTGTCTCAAATTCAAGTCTTTCTGAGAGAATAGATACTTCTAAGACTTATGATCTGTGAAATGCTCAAATCTTTCTCCTAAGGGATGGTGCCTCCTAGACTTGAGAGCAAAAACTATAGCTGCCAACTCAAGATCATGCGGGTAGTTCTTCTCATGCGTTTTCAACTGTCTACTAGCATAGCACACTACCCTACCCTCTTGCATTAGTACCGCCCCTAGTCCCATACCACAAGGATCAGTATAAACTGAGAAAGGCTTGGTTCCATCCGGCAATACCGATACGAGCGCGGTAGTCAAAGCTTCCTTCAATCGACCAAAGGCATCCTCACACTTGGCATCCCAAACAAAAGCTGAGTTGTTCTTGGTAAGGCGGGTAAGTGGAGCTGATATCCTAGCAAAGTCCTTAATGAACTTCCTATAGTAGCCCGCAAGACCAAAGAAACTCCTTATGTCTGTGGCATTCTTAGGGGTCTGCCAATCCTGTAATGCTGCCACTTTCACCGGATCTACTGCAAGTCCATCCTCCGAAACAATGTGTCCCAAAAAGCAAACCTCATCCCTCCAAAAGTAGCACCTGAAGAACTTCACCTTCAACTAATGTCCTCGCAGGGTCCTAAGCACTTCTTCCAAGTGAACAGTATGCTCCTCCTTGCTTCGCAAATATACCAAAATGTCGTCGACGAACACCACCACAAACTTGTTCAATGATTCACGAAATACTCGACTCCTCAGGCCTACAAAATATGCCGGAGCATTGGTTAGCCCAAATGGCATGACTAACCACTCAAATAATCCATCTGGAATCCTAAATGCAATCTTCTCGATGCTATCCTCTGCCACACGCAACTGATGAAATCCCATGGCCAAATCGAGCTGCGAAAATACCTTGGCTCCTACTAGCTGGTCGAAGAGATCGTCTATACGGGGAAGAGGATAACGATTCTTCTTCGTTAGCTTATTAAGCTCCCTATAATCCATGAAAAGTCTGAGAGAGCCATCCGCCTCAGTGGCAAAGACGATGGGTGTGCCCTACTCAGAAATGCTCCTACGAATGAAGCCCTTCTCCAAAAGCTCTCCAATCTGCTTGCTCAACTCACGACATTACTTAGAAGCCATATGCCTTACCGGTAAAGCAACCGGTTTGGCATTATCGACAAGATAAATCTTGAACTCGATCTCTCTTTGAGGTAGAAGGCTAGCAACCTCCTCGAACACATCTGGAAAGTGTCTAACAACGGGTACCAAACTCAAACTATCTAGAGATAAGTCAAGAGAATAAAGGTAGCTCAACATGACTGATCCTCTAAGATCACAAGATACCTCCAAGGTACATCCGCTACAAGTGCCTAACCTTACTACCCTCTTATCGCAATCAAGAATAACACCATATATGGATATCCAATCCATACCAAGAATCAACCCGAACCCAAAAAATCCCAATACAAAGGCACTACAGTCAAACTCAACCCCTAAAATACACAATTTCAAGTCCCGACATAACAAGGACAAATAGGCCGATCCTCCTACGGGATTTGATACTACTACCGGGTCGGTCACTAAGCAAGCATAAAGACCAAGACCCTCTATTAGAGTACTAGATATAAAAAGTGCGAAGCTCCAGAATCAAATAGGGTACGAACAAGAAAATCAGAGATAGATAACACACCTTTGATGATCACCTTCTTTCCCTTGTCCAAAACCGAACGAGTACGAGAAGAAGGAGCTGCCTCTAAAGCATAAGCCTGAGCAGGCTGTGAAGGTGTATGTGAACTGTTCATGGGCTCCGACGAACAGTCCTTCTTCATATGCCCCACTTGATCGCAAAGATAGCACCTCAGTCTCAGTCGCTCTCCTACCCCTCTACAATCCTTAGCAAGGTGACCTGGTTTCCCACAAGTATTGCACTTCTAGTCCTTCCTTGGAACTTTCCTTTTTCCACATGACCCTCCTCCTCCTCTCCTCTTTCCTTTCAACTGCTTTTTCCCATCACTCTTCTGTGCCACATCTCCTTTCTTCTCAGTATCAGCAAGTAAAGCCATCTCCACCAATCCCTCAAAAGTGGCTCCCATCAGAATGTGGCTCACCGCCAAAATCTGCAGTGGCTGACTCAAACCCTTAGCGAACTTCAGCACCTTCTTGTGAGAAGTATTGATTAGGTCTTGTCCAAATCTGGCAAGCTCATTGAATTGATTAACATATTCCTTAACTATCATATCCCCTTGCTTGAGTTGTATAAATTTCTCTAGCTGCACTCCCTCTTCAGCATGCGATAAGAATTTTCTCTTGAACCTAGTATGAAAATCCACCCTAGTCAAATTATCAGCCTCGGCCTCCATAATCTCCCACCTACAAAGAGCCTCTCCCTGCAACTGCCATGAAGCCAACTGCCTCTGAGCCAATTCCTCTAATCCTATAAGTCCAAATATCCGCTTACAACTACGGATCTAAGCTCTCGCCTCGGTATATGACTCGGTGCTAAGAAATAGCTTGCCTCCTAAGCTGGTGTAGTCCTTGCATAACTTGGGAAAATCGAGAATGCATGGCGGACGGGCTGGAGCCCCTTCCGCCAGAGCAGCATCCCTAGCTGGTGGCTCTGCTCGTGCAGTAGCCTGCAAATTACATCTGAACCAAGCAGGCATATTAAGGCCTGGAACTTCGGGGATATCTTGCAGTTCAGACATTTCTATCTATGGATATTAAAAAGATAGGATTAGGTACTCCACAAATAGTTTAATAGATAGGGAGGAAGAGATATGAGGGACCCATTCTAAAAGTTCTTTTCTTTCCAAAATATATACATATACTTTTAAAAGTACTATTTGGAATAACCTTTGAAAATTATTGAAAACCTTTATATTTTTAAAATATTTTTAGAATTACCGAAACCTTTGCTTCGATACCAACTGTGACACCCCACACCTCTAGGCGCCCAGAAAATCGGACATGACTAGAACCACGGGTGGTCGGGTGAAATAAAAATCCATAACAAAGCATAGAGACTAAGGCAACAACATAAAATGATTAAAATATATAGCGAAAGAAAACTTTCACTAATTATAAATTAATAGCAAAACAGCTTCATTAAAAACAACATTATCCCAAATTTATTTTTGAAACCAAAAGTACCAAGTTGTCTCCACCAAAACATAAAACATAACAAAGTTCACAATATAGGATCCCATATATAGAGTAAAGTACGGAAAAGAGAAACGAAGTACATGAAACAAAAGAAACAAAAGCTGAAGATAACAACTGCTCCAATGACCCTCCAAACTGCAAAGAACTACAACCTAGACCTGCCCTCCTATGATTTGGGGAAAATAGGAAAAATAGGAATGGGTCAGACATAAAGTCTGGTGAATGAGAAAAAAATGAAGCAGAAAGAATAAAACAATTTCATTCCAGGTCTTCCCTGGATGTCGTAGAGGGTGAATAATATAATGCAGTGAATCCTTCTTAGATACAGTTCCTAAGAAGCCAAAGTCTGTGGTCACTCTAGGGAAGTGAACTATACAGTAATACTAAATGTCAATCAGCATGTCGGACCTGCTGTCCTTACCTATCCACGTGCTACAGCGTGAAAGTCATGCTCTTCACCCGTGCATTGTGACTAATGCCTCTTATGTCTGACCGGCACCGACTCAAACAACCTCGCAGGACCCTGAAATTGCGCTCAGGATCTGCCAAACTGGACTCCTCTCCTCCTGTCTCCTCGGTTAACAACGTGGACTTGCCCCTATCCAAAGTGTCGGTCCTCCGAAAGAGCGCCCGCAGCTGGGTCGGCTGCGCAAAATCCTCCAACGATCTGGCTAAAGAAGCCTATGTCGGAGCACACTTGTCATGTTCCGTCCGCGTCGATCTTTCTGAAGAAGCCTACGATTGCGGATGCTATCTATCCTACGTACTAGCAACCTATGAAAGGTAACAAACATCCTTGCGAACCTACTTGCCTGCTCCTAGTACGTACAGCCAAAACTATATTTTGGTCTTAACTGCATGATACACCATCCAGACCTTTACAAGGTCTGCCTACCAAATCACTTCCAAATTAATTAATTTTACCGTTACAGTTTACATACTATTAATTTTCGTTAATCTGCTTTAGGCCATTTTTACATCCGATTTGGTTATTTCACAATTTCCCTTTTCCTACATAAATGGTATTTCAATTTCACGTTCGTTCAGTCCGTATGGTTTGTCTGTAATTTTTATGTCATTTTGTTACAGATTTACACTAGCCTTTAGGGTCCATTTAATTTACATTTTTTCCACCCTAATTTACGTTCTCCTTTTAGAGATTTAATCTGTACAAAATTTTTTCTCCAATAGCCACAAACCATTTAATTACACAAAATTCCACCTTTTCATTGTTTGGCCACATATGAAACAAACAATTATGCCAATTAGACTTTCCAATTTTGTTCCAAAACCATATTCAAAATTATGTAATTATATCAATCAAAACCATAATTTTATTCAAGTAACATATTCTTAATTTATTCAACTAACCTGTTCTACCATTAGAAATTGAATAACAATTCTAATTCAATTTAATTAAACCATTCTTATTTACGCCATGAAACGTGAATAACAATTTGTTTGTTCCAAATTTCAACCCAACCATGAATTAGAATTGAGAAGTGGAAGAGGAAGAAGATACAATAATTTACATAAATTTCAATCTTAATTATGCCATATAAAGTGAATAGACAATTTATATGTCTCATATTTTAAACAAAACATGAATTAGATTTGAGAAGTGGAAGAAGAAGTTGCAATAATTTACATCCATTCTCAATTAATAACAGAAATTAATTCATATTAACATGCCAGAAAAGAACTGAAATTGAACTACTTTAATTTTCTATTTCATGTTAATTCCCACTCACCTGACACTTTAGCTTGTATAAATTTGAAAAAGCTTTGCTTTAATCTTTCTCCCTTTGATTCTTCTAAATTCCCCAAATTGCTTTAATATATATAGATAATTTAATTTGGTAGAGATTTGTTTATTTAGTAGAGAAAAGGAGGAAGAATAATACACACTAATTTTACTGTAGAATTATGGCAACGGTTGAATAAGAGATTAGGTTTAGGTTAGATGGTTTATTTATAGATTGTTTGCGTGAATATAACCCATTAGATTTTTTTAGATTAAAACTGGTTCTTTCATACACTTAATGGTTATCTATTCTAGCCCATACACATCACTCAACCAATAAAATTTATCCATCTCATCCTATTACATCACTGGAGCGAATATGAAGCCGCCATATGTTAGAAACATTGCTGAAATACGTAGGAAAATCGCTGGAAACGAACCAGCTAAAAAAACATCGCTCTAGATTTTAGGCAACAACGGGACTTGATCCCTGGTCATTAAGGAAGTCAACATGCGCCTTTACCACTGTACTAAATGCGCTTTTAATTTCTTTTTAATTATATTTCCTATAAAATATCGGGGTGTTACAATTACATATTCATATAATTATATAATTGATTATGATATGCTTTTGTTTAATTGTAATATATTTTAGATCGTCACATCTAAATTATTAAATGGTCATCATGATAATTTAATTTAGATCCATTTTTTTCCCCTCTATTGATTGTATAATATTTATGTTGACATATATTTTACTTTCTTTGTTTCATTTGACTGTTTGTTGTTTATGTGTAGTTTAGATCTGAATCATTATAATGGATTTACATGTTCCAAAATTGTCTAATTTAGTTTGATGTTTTGCTATTATTATTCAGAAAAATTTGATTGTAAATTTTGATTAAGTGTACACACACATACACACACATACATATATCTGTGTGTACATTACATGGTTTTTTAAACAGTTTTGATTGAAAACCATTTTGATTAACTTTCAATTATTTTGATTGCAAACAGTTTCATAATCTAAACTATTTTGATTAAAACCCTTTTAATTAAGTATATACATATATGTTTCATGTTTTTTAAACAATTTTAATTGATAACAAGTTGATTAACCTGTTGATTTGAATATATTCTATTTGGTTGTTGATTGCATTAATATGAAACTATTTCAATTTAAAAATTGACACGTGGTTTATGTAAAATCGTATAGCATTTTACTCCTTCCTAATTGAAATTTTGATTTGAATTTGTTAAACTTCAAATTTATATATATATATATACACATATTATATTGTAATCCTTTCATATATATGTTGTTTTGGGTATTAATACATGATTTAGTATTATTTATCCAAATGATATATATAACTCGTTCTTCTCCCAACTCAATAGTCTGAGCATATCTCAGTGCAATTATTAGATTTTCCTCTTTTTAATTCATTTCTCATGTTTTAACATAATTTACTGTAAATTTCTCACTTTTAGGCTTATGTCTTTCTCTACAACTTTTAAGCCTATTATTACTTATATTTAATTGGATTCCTTTTTTCAGACAAATAACATTTAAATATATGTACGCTTTTCTTATAAAATTTACAGTTTCAACATAACTAATTAGTAGAACTAATTACTGAAATAAATTCTGAATTAAATATTTAACGGGAATCTAACGATATTATATATCATAAACATAAAAGAGATATAATTTAAGACAAATTTATATATATATATATACACATATTATATTGTAATCCTTTCATATATATGTTGTTTTGGGTATTAATACATGATTTAGTATTATTTATATGTTAACCTATGTATGCTTATGTTTTAACTCAAATTTTATAAAATGAAATTTTATGCAAAATCATAAAATTTAAGGTTAGACCTTTTCTTAACTATATATGTGCATATATTTTAAATCTTTAAACAATAATGGCATGTGTAAAGGGACTAATGGTTATACTCACACTATATGTCAAGTGTAAATTTAGGTATAAATGCCATTTAATATGCCGATTAATCTAATTAAAGAGAGAGAGAGAAGTAAAAGGTTTCTCTCTCTACTTTTATAGCCTCACCTTCCCTTAATTAATTGTATTATTAAGAGAGAGAAAAAGGTTTCATCCTCTAAAAATTTATATGTTTAAGTACACATATATACACTACTTATGTTGCACTTGCACTTTAAACATATGAATGTAAATAATACATTCGCTACTATACATACAAATTAAAATTTGAACTTTTGTTTTAACCAAATTAAATACAATATTGTTTTATTTAAAACTTCATTAGATCAGATTTAATAATCTTTAAGACTACATCTGCCAAATAGATCCAAAGTAGAATTTTTTTTGTAATCTACATATTTTACCCACTTCCGACAGACCTGGTTCCTTCAATGGTATCAGAGCCAATCTATGTGGTCTAAATTAGTTATGTTAGGGCCAACTAATTAAGCTTACCAATTTAGTAGGGTGTCTAGAAAAGTAGTGTCTAGGCTGGGTTTTGGTAATCAATTACCCTGCACTTCCTAGCTGCAGGTCTGGCCTGAAAAGTGAAGTGAGCCTATAGGTTGCTCCTAATAAAAAAGGCCCAATTTGAATTGGGCCATGGGGTTAATTTTGAAAATTGTTTTGAAAATTAAAAATGAAATTTTAGAATTTAAATTTAAATTTAAAATAATAAATAAACTATAAATGTTATAATGTGGGACAACCCGCACCTCCCGACACACTGATCCAAAGCTTAGGGTGACTTTCGAACTCACGTCGGTGCCAAGAAGTACAAGCTATTGGGTTTTTCTTTTTTACATTATAGAGAATAAGAATATAAGGATAAATCCTAAGACATTCTACACTTATAGATCTCATAGCGGAAGAAAAAAAAATATAAATACAAAAACTAGTCATCTCATAAAATATCCCAAAAAACACGGTCTCGAAACAAACGTAGTCATAATGCAGAGTTTATAAAAATACAACAAATAGTCTGATAAATATTGAGTATGATAAATAAAATAAAAAGTAATCAGGAATGCCAATGCTAAGCTCACCTCTCCACATACTAAAACCGAGCCAACCATCCGCTGCCATGTCCTTCTGTGGTGGGGAAAAAGAAAGGAAAAGAGTGGGTTAGACAAAAGTCTGGTGAATGAGTTACATCATTAATATATGGTGATTACATTCAATTAACTTCATTAATACTATGTGACCTAGGGTTTTCTACTTGTGTTTGTGAACTATTTAATAAGGTAGGATTCATTAACCTAAAGGGTATAGTTCTAAACGCACCTACAACAACATCTTGTGAAGGTTTAACCTTATGATAGAACAACTAATCGAACCTCAAAATAACTATGGATCTGCTAATAGCTACTGGAATTATTCCAACATAGGTTCACCTACAATATTAACCTTGGGACTACATTCCCAAAATACGACTACACATATTGCATTTATGCACTAAGGAGGAGCCTGCAATGCCGACTCATGCCATACACGTCTTAGGGTCGACTACATTCGTGTCCACTCACAATGGTAATGTAACGCCACTTATTGCATAGCGACAGGCATCCATCAACAAAACAGTATCACATCCTCCTCACCGTATATACCAAGAAAACTCCTATTAGTGCCGAGCCATATACTTCTCTAGACATCGTCGTCGGTATTGCGGATACACCATAGAACCTCCTATCAGTACAATTTAACATAAAACCTATAGCTACCAGAATTCCAGTGGGTCCGGATTTTTCGCAAAATGCTAAAATCCAAGCCCACTGAAGCCTGAGTTGGGTATCTGGTATCCCGCAAATAGGCAAAGACAAATATATAGAGCTCAAATAAATATCTCACGGTGGAACTGACTAAAATATAATAGTAAGTAAATACTCACCAAGATAATAGCACTTTCTAAACAAGTGCCTCGAAGCTGGAAAGTCTCTGCCATCTACCTAACTTGTGGGATGTTATGAGGAGGGGGTCAGAACTAAAGTTTTGGTGAATGGACAAATTATACACTTCTAAGCTTAATTGTACATATACTATTTTATTTCCATTTTCTGTTATATTAGGTTTACTGCGTTTATAATACTCTCGCCTCTATGCGTGAATCATACCCATCTACTCCCTAGTAGATTAAAACCTAATAACTAATATATATGTAGCTATATGCCCAATGATCGTATCGGTCCTAGGTACTACCCATGGTACCTTCCGTATCGGTCCTAGGTACTAGCCATAGTACCTTTCGTATCCTCCTTGAAAAGGACTCCATCGTCTTTGCGTTCTGTAACTACATCTGTAAAGGACAGCTTCGTGAGGCCTACAATGCAGATGTTCCATCGTCTACTATGAAAACGTAAAATTGCGCCTGCACTAGCTTATACTAATGCTCGGACATCCATAATGTACCACCCAGTGTGTACCTTGAGGACTATACGTAATCGTTCTGTTTACTCCCTGAATCCCGCCAACAAGGTCTACCTTGTACGGAACTCGGTCGGGGATTTTCTATATCTGTAAAGGACAGCTTCATTAGTCCTACAATACAGATATTCTACTTGGTCTATCTCTTTCCTTATCGTGGCTATGGCCCCATGCAGCCACCCCTCAACTAATCGAAAGACCTCTAAAGAGTTAAGTGGTTGTGCCAAACTTCAAACAATCTAAACATCCAATTGGTTGCGCCCCTCATCCAATGTTTCGATAGTGAAAGAATCATTGGCCTGTTGGTTTAACTCTAATCTTTCCCAAACTCTTCTTGGTTGATGATGGCTTGATCTCCACATGCGACTATCCTTTTGGGTCCTGCCCACTAAACCTACATGCAAGTCAGAGTACGGTGTCATACGAATATCCTACTCCATTCATCAACCTTTTGATTGCCTACAAAGGTCCGCTTCATTAGGCCTATAATGCAAAAGCAGTCAAGGCATACTCTCTTGATATAACACCTACAGACTTGCCTCTGGGGGTTCAGCTTCGTTAGGCCTACCCCAGGGAGCCATCCTAGAGTACCCTCACATCCCGTTGAAGTCTCGTACTTCCTTCTAGCCTAAACTAACTAAGTTGGACGTGCTCTCTCTATACTAAAATATGCGATGAACTGCTTCGTCAGGCTCTTTATCCAGATTCTCTTTCGGGTTGCTCCAAACGCATCTTACCATTTTATTAGACCCTACGTCTAATCTTTTACTATGCATTTAGTTTACTCTTCTTATTCTGTTGGCTACTTATTTACCCTAATCAGCAAGCCCAACCCCACCTATGTGTGAGACCACAGTCCTAGACCTGAAAGGGAATGCTGCCGGTATGGACCACTTCTATTATTTTGCTTATTAACTTAATCCAAGATCTAAGTTTGATAAAATAAGCTTCTTATATTTCTTTCTTTTTAATTATAACCTTCGTGTTACAATTATACTTACAATTGTTACTTTTATATTCTGTTCTTTCTTTTATAACCTACATGTCATAAATGTAATTGCAAGTGTCTCTTTTCTATTCTAGTCTATCTTCTTTTATTATGATACTAAATTCTCTTTAGTTCTCTTATATTGTATGACAGTCTTAGCTTGGGACTACATCCGACTGTCACAAATTACTTATCATAATAACTGCTTTACTTTTTATCCTACTATCTGTGTAGTAAATGCAGATCTAGTCACATATTCTGTTTATTGTTTCTAGCCTTATCAAATAATTAACTTGATTATTTCCTATTCTTTAATTTCTTTAACGCTTCACGTTATTCTCTTTTATTCTAGGAAGTAGTTCTATTCTATTTGGTTGGTTACAAAAACTATGCTAAAAATCCATTTCCATATTTTAATACTAAATAATGCTATAAACAATAACTCTAACTGTAAGATATTTTATTTATTATTTCTTTAATTATTGGGTAATGCAAAATACAGTAATGTCTCTATTTTGCACTAATTCCATTTTTCTTGCTTTTATTCTTGCAATTATGTTTATCGTTATTCTTACAATATTAAATAATGGAAATGTATTCCCTTTTCTAAACCAACCAACTAATCTATTACTAACTTCCAAATCAAATTATTAGATTTTCCTCTTTTTAATTCATTTCTCATGTTTTAACATAATTTACTGTAAATTTCTCACTTTTAGGCTTATGTCTTTCTCTACAACTTTTAAGCCTATTATTACTTATATTTAATTGGATTCCTTTTTTCAGACAAATAACATTTAAATATATGTACGCTTTTCTTATAAAATTTACAGTTTCAACATAACTAATTAGTAGAACTAATTACTGAAATAAATGCTGAATTAAATATTTAACGGGAATCTAACGATATTATATATCATAAACATAAAAGAGATATAATTTAAATTCACTCACTTGTCATCCTTAGCTTTGCTCCATGGTCTTTTTGGATCTCCTTCTAAAGTGTCTAATATTTTTATTAAAAAGATATTCTCCATAGAAATATTTTCTATTTAGGGTTCAGCCTCAGGCAATGAACCCAATTGGGAGAAAATCTAATTGTGAGAGAATAGCTAGGCTTAGGGTCCTATTTATAGTGGTGTTTGGGAATCTTAGACCGTCGGATTTTAAGATTGAATCTGGTGCAACCACATCACAGGCTTGCTGCGAATCGTTGGATCTAGAAAACAACGCTCGAGATTGCGCAAAAATCAAATTATTAAACGTTAACTTTTAACCATTGCATATTCATTCTAATTAATTTCCATCAATTGCAAATTTAATTCCCTTTATAAAACATTTTTATTTTGAAATTCAAACGTTGCTAATTAATGATTAATTTTCCTTTAATTGCTGATTTGATTAACATTGCTTACTAATGTTAATTAATTACCTCTAATTGCATATGTAAATTAATTTTCTTTATGACGCATGTCTATTTTGAAATTCAAACGCACATTATTTTTGGAATTTATACGCGCATATATTTATAAACAAATATATTCACGCACATTTACACATATAATTATTTTTCGACACGGAACATCGAACGTCAATAACTTTTTCATACGAAGTCCGTTCGAGGCATAGTATATATGTAAATTAATCAGAAAATAGCCACGAACACAATGGTATAAGTTTCGAGGTCATAGTGTGACAATTCCTAAAACACTCATTTTCACTATTTATAATTATTTTGGTTATTTAATTATCTAAAAATGCGGGGTGTTACATTCTCTCACCCTTTAGGAAATTTCGTCCCTGAAATTCGATAAGGGTAAAACTATGTAATTCTCCGCATCAATCACATCCATTTCGTGTACATCCAATTTTTACAATCATCTGTGTCTTTGTGCAAAGTGTCATTCAACATAAAATAAGTGCATGTACATGAATTTCTAAGCGGTACCTCCTATATGAATGCTTTTCTTCTTTAAAAACTCCTTTTTAAAATAAGATGCACACATCCTAAATATACTTGCAATTTCTATATGAATGCAATCTTTTGAAAACTCAAAATGTTTTTCATCCAATTTTTCCCACACTCCTACTGAATAGGGGCATAGTTCAACGAATTTTACATCCAAATCCTACCACACAACTTTTAATATTCCAATTTCAGAAAAATCTAATTTTTCCCAAACTCGATTTCTTATGTTAGAAAGAAGGTAGAAAACGGCAAATCTCACATTTACCGTTTTACTTTTGCGCACCTCTTTCTCCATTGGAACTTATGTCGCTATTCTATAAAACTCTTTATTTTCTTTCCCAAGCACGATTTACATAAGAAAAACTTCCTTTCCAAAAAAATTCCCAAGCTTAATTTGTGGAAAGAATATGTATTTTTCTTTTGCAATTCTCATTTTTTTTGACGTTTCTGTCGCTTTCTTTAAATTTGTTGTTTCCTATTAGTTACTCCTTTTTGGCTTTTACTTTTCTTTTATTACTTACATCCTATGTTTTTATTCTCTTCTTATGAACATCACAAAAAAAGAGCATCATACTAATCATCACTGATTTACTACAATAGGAATTAAATGCTTACATAGGAGTACACACTACAACAAAAATACTCTATTACAACGTTATTTTTACAACGGGCAATTTTTGCCCGTTGTAATAGAACTTTATTACAACGGTCCGTTTTTGAACGTTGTAGTAGAGGTTTTATATTGGGTCTTTTACAACGATCCTCTGCTGACCCTTGTAATAGGTGTATATTTTACAACGGCCTTTCTATGCCCGTTGTAATAGGTTTCATTTTCACAACGGGCATGAATTGCCCGTTGTATAATGTCAAAGGGATTTTTAATAAATTACCATCTAAACACGTAAACATATTTTTCCTTCAGGCTTTCCCTTTCCCTGTCCGCCTTTCCCCAAATTTGACCGCCAAACCCCAAATCGACTAACCCTATCCCTGCAATCATTCCAAAAATCGAAGACTATCATTCGCTTCGCTGCAATCATTCGCTTTGCTGTTGAGGTATTTTGCTGATCATTCCGATTTATCAACCGCTGGAATTTACAAAAGAAAAACCCTCCAAATTTCGCCGATCATTCCGATTTAGTTCTCTGCGTCATTGGAGATTGTGAACAGCTCGATTAGAGAGATGTTTCGATTTGGGCGAGGAGTATCAAAATCAAAGGAGCGCATGCCTCAATCTGTAAGAAAGGTGATCTGTTCGCCTTCTTTTGTTCTATGTTCAATTTCTATGGTGTCACGTTATTTCGTTTTGTAAAAAGTACAAAAGTAGGCAATGCCCGAAATTCATTTGGTAATATGCGAATTCCAGAGCATTAAGAGGTTGTTTTAAATGTTAGTCTTCAATCTGGATGTGGAGTTTGAGGGTTGATGTTGATAATCATGCACGATTTGATTTCATTAAGAGGATTTAATTTCACTAAGAGTCATAAGAGCTACATCGCCTTATTTTAGCAATCACCATCTGACTTGTTTGAAACACAAATGTAATGGTTGTTAAGATATAATGTTTCGATCGAAGTGCGCGCGTAAAACACTTTGAGAGGTCTTGTTTGCTATAAAACTCTTTAAGAAGTGGGTCTAGCCAATGAGCCTTAGCACAATTTGTAAAGGCAAGCTTCATAGTTGTAGAAGCTTCACACTTGTAGAAGCTTCCATTTGTGAGTTGTATGAGCAAAAGTTCATTCAAAGTTGTAATTTTCTAATGACCTCAGCCCGTTAGAGGAAGCTAAGCCCACAGGGCCATGACCTAACACGTGCACTGCAATCATTCGCTTTTAATTTGTGAACTTGGGAAAAAATAATCTTTCTTTTGCAAAGTGTTTCTATTGTATATTAGGATTTTCATATTTTACAATAGTGACTAATTAGTATGATGTTCTAATTATTTATATATATGTTATGTTTTTTTTCTAGGTTCCTCCCTTAACAGAAGATATTTGAACTTGAAGCATCAAGAGAAAAATGGAGCAACATCAAAGAGAGGTAAAATATTAAAATTTTAATATGCACTTCAATTTTTTTAAACTGACACTTCTTCAATTTTTTTAAACTGACACTTCAATTAAAATGGAGCAACATCAAAGAGAGGTAAAATATTAAAATTTTGTCTTCTTCTTCTCAGTAAAAAAAAAAGACAGAGAAACTAAAAAAAAAACATTTTGTGTTTACGTTTGTATGCCACATAGTTTACATTTCATCTCTTGTTACAAATACACTGCATTTTGCTTCCAGGCTCTCTTAGAATCAGTGGATTTACTTATGTACATATCCAGAAACATCAAATAAAATGGAACATTTGTTTTGCTGGGTTTTATTCATATCCGTTAGCAGACAAATTTCAGTCCACATATCCGATAATACTAGCTGCCTTCTCTTTATTCTGTTGCGTTCTACCATTGTATTTGTCTTCACTTGCCCTTCTTTTGAGGTTTTATTCATCTCTGATTTTTGAAATGCATAGCTTTCACTCTTCTGTTTTGATAGTTTTTTTTTTGAATTTCGTTTTTTGTCATTTCCTTTACATGATCATTCATCTTCGCAGTCTTATCGCAATTTACATATTTTTATGTGAATCTAAACAACCGTTGAACTAAACTAGAAACAAAAAATCACCACTTGATATGGATGCAAGCGACACGACAACGTTCTAATATACTGGATAAGCTAGTCACCAAAAATAGCAATTTAGTACCAAAAAAACACACATTATCCTACATCGATAAGAGTAAAACTAGAAATGTCTTAATCATTTTATTAACGCATTGAATAAGCTTGTTACAGGACATAACTTATATACTGAACCCATGTTAAGATTGTTTTTTTCTTGAATTTCCTCTGATCTGTTAAAAATCTCATTATATTTTCATATAGCTGGATAGTAAAAACATCAATTTGGCTAATGGTCCCCACAATAAAAGCTTTCAAATATTTGTTAATTGATTTTCCCGCTTAAAATTTAATTAGTGGCAGCTATAAAGTGTAACAGAATCCAATGATTGAGATATGAATGAATATGCATTATCTTCTTCTTAGTGTTGTCATTTCTTCTAGTTTTGTTTAGTATTTTTCTTCCATTTTGTTCATGAATTAGTTCATATGATTCCTGTCAACTCTTCCCATTCTTTCACGGTTCATATCCACTTACTAAAATCACATTCCTACCTCACCAGATCTATAATATCCATCATCAATCACCATGCCTCCCAGAAATACTAAGAAAAATATATCAAGTGCTGTACACATGGATAACTGTGGTTGGAGCTCAGTCCGACTACGATAACATGGATTGATATACATGGTTACCCGCATTTGAAAAAATTATCCATCCATTTATTTACAAAAGAATAATGTACATACAATATGGAAACCTTGTTAAAATGAATGATTGAAATTGGTATTTTTAAAACATTCATGTATTTAAAAATTAGTTTCATCATCATGCTATTTACTAGTCCAAAAATTGGTCATTTTTCAAAAGTTTATTTTTAATATAATATTATATCACATACATAGAAATAGTAAATAATATATAGTTTTTTTCTAGTGCTTTTACAATTTTTGGGGTATACTAGTCTTTTTGAATGGTGGGGGTTGATTCCTATTGACCCTGAAATGATTAACTTTCTTGATATCTCCGGTACATAGAAAATTCCACTGAATATATATTTGACAATGTAGTTAGATTATGAGAGGCGGCAACCCTAGCTCTCGTGTATGTAATAAAGCAAATAATGGGTACTGATATGTTGGGCTTGTATACCGGCCCATTACACTGTTATACTCTGTATAAATACAGTCTGTACTGCTACATCATATTGTATTCGAAAATCAATAAAGCAATACAATTCTTTTATCAATTCTTATCTACAGTATTTTTGTAATCCTCATTTTATCATCTAAATTGAAACTCTAACTTGGTATCAGAGCCATCAATCTATCAAACGACAGTAACAAGATCAACTCTCATCAGAGAATCACGGCATCATCATTGAGCCGTCCAAGGAAGGTGTCAGATAAAGTATCATCATTCACCATCCTTG
Source organism: Allium fistulosum (assembly GCA_030737815.1). NCBI lineage: Eukaryota > Viridiplantae > Streptophyta > Magnoliopsida > Asparagales > Amaryllidaceae > Allium > Allium fistulosum. The sequence goes on from CM060903.1 coordinate 1,180,685,528, forward strand.
TTGCTCTCAGAATTTTCTGCTATCTCATCATCTGAGAGATCAAGATAACCCACCTCTGAATCAAGAATCTCACTGGAAGTGCCTCGCCAAAAGTTCTTGCATCAAGAACCTTGACTGCACCACTGAAGGTAATCAGAATCCTCATAACTCAACATGGCTGACGATGCTACATCATCAGCAACAAGTGGAGCCAAAAGTCAGGAAGGGTCGAGATCAAGAAATCAAGACTCATCATCCAGTGAAATGATGTCATGCAAGATCATAAAGCCAAAAGACAAGTTAGTAACAACAATTCTTGATGAAAATAACTTCATATTATGGAAATATCAAATTGAAACCAGTATAAGAGGATATGGGCTAGAAGACTTTCTGTATGGAACAACAACTGTCCCTGCAAGAATGGTAACAGACACCACAGGAGAAAGAGTGATCAACAAGGAATTCATTAATTATCAGAGACAGGATAGCCTACTTGCAGCATGGCTGCTGTCATCCATCAGTTCAGGACTTCTATCACAAATTGTAGGATGCAAGACTTCTTTTGAGATATGGTCTGCAATTCAACAGAACTTTAACACACAGTCAGCTGCAAGAATTATGTACTACAAAAGACAATTACAGAATCTCAGGAAAGAAGGTATGTCAATGAGGGAATACCTGACCAAAGTAAAATCATATTATGATCTTCTTGATACTATAGGGCACAAAGTATCTGATACTGAACAGATTTTGACCATTCTAAATGGTCTGGATAATGAATATGAGTCTGTTGTAGCAATTATCTCATCACAACGAGATCTACCAGATATGCAACATGTCAGTTCTATATTATTATCTCATGAAGGAAGAATAGATCAAAGAAAAGAAAACAATACTGAACTATCTCCCAATTATGCATCAAGTTCAAGAAACAGAAATCAAGGGAAGAAGCAAGAAAGTCAAAATTCAAGACAAGAAAACTTCAATCAAAGAGGTAACAATATGCAGAGAGGTAGAGGGAGAAGTGGAAGATGGAATGGCAACAGAACAAAATGTCAAATTTGTGAAAGACCAGGACATACAGCAAGGCAGTGCTACTTCAGACTTAACACTAACTACTATCCAAACCAACAAAATCAAGCAAATCAGAGAAATCATAATTCCAGTGCAAATGTAGCCCAAATAGATCAAAGGCAATGCAATCAGTCGGAAAATTCAAGAACTCAAAATCCAACCACAGAGAGACTCACAAGATCAGAAGAAATAGCAGAAGAGGATTGGTATCCAGACTCAGGTGCAACCAATCATCTCACAAGCAACCTACAGAATCTCAATGTTGGCAACAAAGAATATACAGGTATGCATTCCATTCATATGGGGAATGGTGAAGCTCTAAAAATCACACATGTTGGAAGCAGCAACATTTCAGGTAAAAGACTTTTTTATCTCAACAATCTATTGAGAGTGCCACAAATTAAGAAAATTTTGTTGAGTGTATCTCAATTTGCTAATGATAACAATGTGTATTTTGAGTTTCACCCTAAATTCTGTCTAGTTAGGGACTTACTAAATCAAGACATATTATTACAGGGTAAATTGGACAAAGGATTATACAAACTCAATCTTGGGAATACAAGAGAGAGCAATACTAAGAATATATGGTGTAACAGCACTGAGTCAAATGATATAAATCAGAAAATATTTACTCAGTGGCATTATAGATTAGGACATCCCAATATAAACACTGTAAAACAAATTCTTGTGAGCAATAATATTTCTGTTGATGTCTCTTTACCATATGTATGTACTTACTGCCAATTAGGCAAAAGTCATAAATTACCATTTACAGATTCAACTACTGTTATTAGTAAACCACTACAATTAGTAGCAACAGATCTATGGGGACCAGCTCCTATATGCTCAGACTACAACTACAGGTACTATATATCCTTTTTTGATTTATTCTCCAGATTTACTTGGATATACTTTCTAAAGTCTAAATCAGATGCAAAAAAAGCTGTTATACAATTTATAACACAAGCAGAAAAACAGTTATGCAATGAGGTCAAAATCATGCAAACTGATGGTGGTAGTGAATATAAACCACTAAAAGAATACTTTCAAAGAAAAGGGATTGTTCACAGAACAACTTGTCCTTATACATCTGAGCAAAATGGAATAGCTGAAAGAAAACATAGACATATAGTGGAAACAGGCCTGACTTTACTTGCACAGGCCTCTTTACCCATGAAGTTCTGGCCAGAAGGCTTCAATATTGCAGTATATCTAATCAACAGACTTCCTACCAAAATTCTTAAGCATCAGAGTCCCATAGAAGTAGCATTTGGGGTAAAACCAGAATATAAGGACCTAAAAACTTTTGGGTGCTTATGCTTCCCCTATCTGAGACCGTACAATAAACATAAACTAAGTCTCAGGTCTGCCCCATGCACTTTTATAGGATATGGTAATAATCAGAAAGGATACAGATGCCTAAGCAATGATGGTAGGATCTATATCTCAAGACATGTAGTATTTAATGAAAATATTTTTCCATTTGCAGATAAACATGTAAAAGCAACTGGAAAAGTATACAACAAAGAAAGCTTCTCTTTACAACCCATACATGTCTTACCAGAATGGAACAAAGCAAAAGAAAGTGTGCAGAGAGACCACATGTCGCAACACATTGCATCCAGCAGTGAAACTAGATCCGGTCATAACTCTCATGGTCCCTCCAGCTCCTTTCCTGATGACAGTCAAAGGAGTAACATCAATCCAAGTCAAGAGGAGGCCTCATCATCAACATCATTGCATATCATTGAGAGTACACCTGCACAAGAGGCACCCTCTGAAATTGTAGGACATCAAATGATTACAAGATCTAAAAGTGGAATATTCAAGCCAAAAATATACAATGCTCAACTTGACTCTACAGAACCAAGAAATTACAATGAAGCTATTACAAATAATAACTGGAAACAAGCCATGGACAATGAATATGGAGCTCTTATCAAAAACAAAACATGGAGCCTTGTACCACCACCCAAGGATAAAAACATCGTTGAATGTAAGTGGACATATAAAGTAAAAAGAAAACCAGATGGAAGTATTGCAAAATATAAGGCAAGACTAGTAGCCAAGAGATATAACCAACAATATGGCTTTGACTTCAACGAAACATTCTCCCCAGTTGTCAAACCAACCACAATAAGGAGTATGCTAACCCTAGCTATTCACTGAGGATGGAGTATTAGACAACTTGATGTAAATAATGCATTTCTCAATGGAGAGTTAAATGAAAATGTGTATATGGAACAACCAGAAGGCTACAAAAAGGAGGACAGCAACAACTTAGTATGCAAACTACACAAAGCCATATATGGACTGAAACAAGCGCCTCGGGTCTGGAATGAAAAGCTCAAATCTACATTAATGACTCTGGGTTTCATGCCCAATAAAATCAGACAGCTCACTATACATGCATCACAAACAAGAAAGATTCACTTACATTCTAGTATATGTGGATGACATTATTATCACTGGAAATGACAATCAAATCATAAAACAAACTGTTGACCATCTTGACAAAATGTTTTCCATAAAGGATTTAGGTGACTTACACTACTTTCTTGGAATTGAGGTAACTAGAAGAAGCAGTTCAGAAATGTTTCTATGCCAAAGACAATACATACAAGATCGTCTAAAAAGGGCAAAAATGGATCAGGCAAAATCATTTCCTACACCCATGATCAGTAGCCTCAGACTATCAAAAGAATCAGGAGAAGCTATAACAAATGAAACAGAATACAGAAGTATTGTAGGTGCACTACAGTACATAACTATAACGAGGCCAGACATAAGCTACAGCGTAAACAAGATCTGCCAATTCATGCACAACCCACTCAACAATCATTGGAAAGCAGTAAAACGCAAATTAAGATACCTGAGAGGAACTATGAATCATGGACTTCATCTCAACAATAAGAAGGGGTTAAACATACAAGCTTACAGTGATGCAGATTGGGCCTCCGATCCTGATGACCGAAGATCCACCACAGGCTACTGTGTTTTCCTTGGCAGCAACCCTATTTCATGGAGCTCAAAGAAGCAAGCCACGATCTCGCGATCCAGTACAGAGGCGGAATATAGGGCAATCGCAAGTACCACAGCAGAGATCACATGGATCATGTCTCTACTCATAGAAATTCAAATCAACCCCACAAATACTCCGATAATATGGTGCGACAACCTGAGCTCCATCTCCCTCTCATCAAATCCTGTCCTACACTCACGAACGAAGCACATTGAAATAGATCTGCACTTCGTTCGTGAGAAGGTTTTAGAGGGTAAACTAAGAGTTAATCACGTTCCAGCACAATTTCAAAGAGCAGATGTATTGACAAAAGCTCTTTCAACTAAAAGTTTCACTCGATTCAAGGAAGACTTGAGAATCAGAGACAGAGAAGCAGAAGTGGGGAAGAAAGAAGAAACCCTAGATAGAACTGAACGGGGGAGTTAGATTATGAGAGGCGGCAACCCTAGCTCTCGTGTATGTAATAAAGCAGATAATGGGTACTGAGATGTTGGGCTTGTATACCGGCCCATTACACTGTTATACTCTGTATAAATACAGTCTGTACTGCTACATCATATTGTATTCGAAAATCAATAAAGCAATACAATTCTTTTATCAATTCTTATCTACAGTATTTCTGTAATCCTCATTTTATCATCTAAATTGAAACTCTAACTAATGTCGGGGTAATATTGACTGAGTGATGAGTTTTCTAGTGAAACCGATGCGATGTTGGCGTTTAACGAGGTTGGGATGCATGCGTATCCATGTGATTTTGTTGGCTCTAAAAATGATGCACCGTTTATTCAATGGTCAGAGATTTCATGCTTGGTATTGGTCAAAAGATACCTTTATGTTATTTGCTTTTTTATTTTACATTTCTACACTTTATTATATTTGGTTATTTAGGAAATGTTTATAATATCGTATTCACTACTCACATGTTATATATTTATGATATCACAAGATTTTCATTACAAATGTGGTTGACAGTTTATTATATATCTTCTCTGTGGATTGATTTAGAGCACCTACGTTCATCTTTCAACATGCTGCTGCAATTCATACACCATGTTCCCTACAATTCACTTTGCCCCCCACTTACACCAGATAACAACTTTGCTCCCGATCATTGTAGATTCTTCTGTTTCTCATCGTCACTCCATATCAAGCAAAAGTCTCTGCAATAGCACATAGCTCATTATCACACTCCTTCAACGACCATTTCTGCCTAACACCCACCGAGCATTGCTACCATTTATGCCTTTTTGCAACTTCAGTTCTCAAGTGGCGTCAGCTCTATACTACTATAACTATGGTTTGTGCACTCTTCCACTATCTTAACATGATATAGCACGTGGTTTGCTTGTGCCTGCTTATGTTTGCCTAGTACAAACTTTAGCATTTCAGTAGTTATCAACAGTACCCCACATAGCCTTGCAATTTTCAATTTTTGGCCTATCGCACTACAAATTATGTTCCCTTGGCTGCATATACTTATGTTATCCTCTCAATAACATGAGGTAGTGCATATATCTACATGCAATAGTCTAGATGCTTTCATGTGTTGCTCACCCAGTCTACATGAATCACATTTAACTGTAGTTTTGCTCACACTCACGTCTACATGATATATACTCCCGCTCATGAACGATGCTCACACCCACCTATTTCTTTATATCAGCAACCATCAATATTACATCGGTAATTACAACTTCATCATTAGCTCTCGTGCATCCCATTTATTTTTTCCTCTCAGCCTACATTGTATTTGTTAAAGAGTGCTTCAACTAGTCTCAGCATGCTCGATTCGTGCATGTTCTAGTATCAGCATGTTCCAGCTCGTTTCAGAATATATAAATAATCATGATTGCTTGCTTGACATGCTTGTCGTTTCCTTGAAACTGAATTATCAGAGCATGATTGCTTGCTTGACATGCTTGCCGTTTCCTTTAATTGCTTGCTTGACATGCTCTTTTTGGTTGTGGATATGATTTAGTTGTTTAAAATGCCTACCTGTTTGGCTTTCCTTTTTTAACTTTGTATTTCTCAAAAAAAATCAGTAAATCATATATTAATGATAGTGTAGTAGTGCTGTGCATATGAAAAGCATGCTCTTGCATCATCTAATATTTTTTTTGCTATTATTTGGAGCAAGGAGCAGAGGTGTTTATAATAATAAGAGCAAATTTGAATCTTCCAAGTATTTTTTTTGTTGTTTATAATAATAAGAGCAAATTTTTATTTTTAGAATAACCTATACCTTAATTCCTAACTAGAGTTTTCCACACCCCTTTTTGCAAGCTGTCATCGCAAGTTTTGTCTGTCCAAACTCTTTTGATTTATCCGTCTTTTATTCATGGCTTGAAACGTTTTTGGGCTTTGCTTTAGGTTTACTGGTAGGTGTTGACTTCCGAGATGGTAACTTTGCCAGTGATTTTTTAATGGTAACTTCACCTGATCATGATTATCATATTCACTAAAGTCAATTTTTTTTTCTTGCAGTCACACCGCGATAGCAACAATACGCAGCAGGTTCAAGATCAGCAAGAACGAGTTATTGTGGATGGTTTGATGAAAAAAAAGTGCAGGCTATTGAGTTGGGAGAAGAACGTAGTTGCAGAGGGGACAATAGCAAGCACTGATCCTGATGCGTCGGTACATTTTGTAAAGCTTGGAGCAGAAGCTTGGAAAGTATGGGTGGATGTAGCGGTGGAACCAGAAGCTTTTTTATTTAGGCCAAATTCAGAGATGTCCACTATTAAAGAGGCCGTTGGATCAACCGTCGCGTGGCACAAAGACTTTATATCCTTAGTCTAGTATGATTGTACTTAGAACTTGATATTTATAGCCGACTGTTATGTATTAATGCTTTATGAATTTGGGAGGTAAACTTATCTGATTTTGTGGAGTGTTGGAATTTTATGACTATCTTTTAGTCCTTTTGCATGTGATTTTGGTTGTTTGTGCGTAATATTTATTACTGTTAAATTATTCATTATTTGTATGGATGTGCTACCTATACGTTGCTGTAATTTATTTTTTGATTTGCATTTTTCTGCAACGGTCAAAGCGTGTTGTATTATACTCTATTACAACGGTCAATAACCGTTGTAAAAATCATTTTCACAATGGTCATTTGCGCCTTGTATTAAAGTCTATAACCACGGTCGAAAACCGTTGTCAAAATGTTTTTTACAACGGTCAGGGAATGTTGTGAAACATGCTATCCATCTTGTATGATAGTATTTTGCAACGGGCAAAGAAGCTTGTATTACAGTCTATTACAACGGTCGGCAACCGTTGTAAAAAAGATTACTACAACAGTCTTTACAACATTAACTGCCCGTTGTAAAATATGGGTGACCTATTACAACATCGCCTATTACAACGGTCCGCTGCCCGTTGTGGAACACATATTACAACGGGCATTGCCCATTGTAAAAAGCCTGTTTTGTTGTAGTGACAATCTCATAACTAAAAGAGAAAACAAGTCCTACTACAAAGCGATACTAGATAGGTAAATATAGCAGCTAAACACATCTATCATCTAGGGCTAGGAGGCCTAGGACCATGTCCACTCTGACATAGAAGGGTCCTACTCGAGGAATCCAAGTAACTCATATGCTCCTTCTGCCGCCAATTACTCGTTACTAACTTACGCTGTGTTACTCACAATGAATAAGATCTATTCATCTCTTCTATTCCATACTCAAAATGGAATAACCAAGTCTCATTTACTACAACGAATAAGGATTTCAATCTATGCAGTCTTTATCTAAAAAAAAGCAACTAAGCTTGGGGAAATTTTCTCTTTACTTTTACCTTTCATTTTTCCCCAACTAAGGTCTACCTATCCCAACCACGTGTGTCTTACTATCTTATTAATATCACTTCACTATTCTTCTATAGTCTACACACATGAAGCAACATTCCTAGGTTCTCACTAGTGTCCTATACACTTTACGGGAACTTTTATTATTACTACTAAAAAAATCACTACTATAGCCTTACACTTTTCCCGTCACACCTAGGAAATGATTCCTATCTACTCCATATTTAAAAGTTTGGTTTGGTATTTATCATTTCATTTCAAAAATTAAAGCTTCTAAATTTTTGAAACATCAAATCCCAAAATTCTTGCCTTTAAAAGTGTTGCTTTGAAGTTTCTATTAAATTCAAAGGTACTTAGTAACTTAACATTTTATGTTTCTAGACTTGCATCTTTACAGCTCTTTGAATTTAAATTATTACCCAAACCTAGAGGGGAAAACTTACAAATTCTAAGTTCAAAACTTATTCCTCCTTTTCTTTTATAGACCTTTACAGCTTTCCTTAAAAATATTTTGGACTTTTTAAATTTAACTGTTTACTAAGTTTTTCTCTTCCAAAAACTTATTTACTTTTTCACCAAACCATTTTTCTTTAAAACATGTCTTGCTTGTTCTTAAAACATTTTTCTTTTTCCTCGACTTCCGAAAATGTCCTCACATGTTTTCAAAACATCTTCTTTTCATAGATTTTCAAATTTACTAAAACTGGAGTAGATAAGAACAATTATTCTATCAAAAATCCCTTAACTTTCCTACTCTTCCAATTACCTAACCTTGGAGGAGCTTCTAATTTACTACAAATGGGGACTTTCTACAAAGGCAAGTAACCAATGCGCATAATCAATGGAAAAATATGAAATTTCCATTGCTTAGCTTTTCTACTAAGGCTTTCTATAATATCCCTCTTAACTAACACTGTCTCTGATTATTACACTTCTCATTATACCTAATGATTTTATACCTTAATGTATTGGAACTACTTTCTCTTATGAGAAACCATTAACGCTAAAACCTTCTATGAATATTTTAAAAGAGGATTTCATGTTTGTATGAAATTACAAGGAACTTATTTTATAATTTATCGAAATAGGCTATACAAAATAAGGTGTTTTCCATACCTTGTACATCTCTTTCGCGCATTCCTTATAACTTACACAAAACACTTTATTTGTGATTTGGTTTCATATAAAATTATATCATTATTCATTTCATTCCAATAGATTAAAGTATGTTTAATCTATATTCGCATACAATAGACATTTTCTACGAAATTTATTAATTTCCTAATATTTAACTTACATCTTTTTTTTAGAAGAACTCATTTTCAAAACTGTTTTAATATTTTCATAACTAGAAAAAATTTCCATATACTTATTTAAATAGTAAGTGTATTTACAAATCACTTTATTTCTATATTTAGAAATTATCTTCAAAACACATTTTAATTTGGGTCAAAACAGATGTTGCATAAAATACCGTTACTACAACCCAAAAATACTAGTATATGGAGTCAATTAAAATAAATATTAATAAATCCCTTATGTTATGTAAAAACATTTCCTTTGGGAGTCACCTACTATAATAATAGTGTCATAGTCCATGCTTCCTTTATTTTTCACGAAAACATCTATTACAACAATAAATGTTGTAACCTACGTTTCCGATACTTAACACACTATAGATTTTTAAATTTAAAATCTTTGTTTACCTACAAAGAAACTAGCGAGCTATACATGCTATATAATTCTTTTAAAAAGAATTTCACTTTTAACAAAATTTACATCATATAAAAACCAACTTAAATTTCATACCACTTTTTTTTAAATCCAATATTTACTTACTCAAACATATTAACAATTATATATTTCAACTTTTCAATTCCAAAAGTTTCATTTTATTGGGCTAGACATAAAGTGGATTTTCTTCTTACTACCCTAGGAGTATCCTTCCTAAACTTTGGAAATCTCATTTCCTTACTAAAATCTCTTATTCTTTCCAAAATAAAAATACTCTCCCTGTTATCCCTAGGGAACTTTCCCACTTCTTATGACATATGGATACTAATCTTCTCTCAAAACATAGCTTATTGTACACTATAAATCGGTAATAACTTAGGGCTCAACACCCTTGGGTCATCCCAAACCCAACTAGCAAACTATGCACAATTGTACTTCCAAAAACTTTCCATATGTTAAAATCTATAATTGGGGGCTATTTAGATTTTATTACATAATATATTTATATTTTATTCAAAAATACAAATACGTTCACTCACTATCTACCTAGGAACCCTAAACCTAGGCTTTGATACCAAATGTAATAACCAGAATTCCAGTGGGTCCAGATTTTTCGCAAAAATGCTAAAATCAAAGCCCACTGAAGCCCGAATTGGGTATCTGGTATTCTGCAAATTGGCAAAGACAAATATATCAAAGCTCAAATAAATATCTCACAGCGGAACTCGCTAAAATATAATAGTAAGTAAATACTCACCAAGATAATATCACTTTCTAAACAAGTGCCTCAAAGTTGGAAAGTCTCTGCCATCTACCTAACATGTGGAATGTTATAAGGAGGGGGTCAAAACTAAAGTTCTGGTGAATGGACAAATTATACACTTCTAAGCTTAATTCTTTATATACCGTTTTATTTCCATTTTCTGTTATATTAGGTTTACTGCGTTTATAATACTCTCGCCTCTATGCGTGAATTGTACCCATCTACTCCCTAGTAGATTAAAACATAATAACTAATATATATATATATATAGCTATATGCCCAATGGCCGTATCGGTCTTAGGTACTACACATGGTACCTTCCGTGTCCTCCACGAAAAGGACTGCATTGTCTTGTTCCTAGAGCGTTTTGTAACTACATCTATAAAAGACAGCTTCGTGAGGCCTACAATACAAATGTTCCGTCGTCTACTATGAAAACGTAAAATTGCATCCACACTAGCCTATACTAATGCTTGGACATCCACAATGTATCACCCAGTGCGTACCTTGAGGACTATACATAATCGTTCTGTTTACTCCCTGAATCCCGCCAACAGGGTCTACCTTGTACGAAACTCAGTCGGGGATTTTCTATATATGTAAAGGACAGCTTCGTTAGGCCTACAATACAGATATTCTACTTGGTCTGTCTCTTTTCTCATCGTGGCTATGGCCCCATGCAGCCACCACTCAACTAATCGAAAGACCTCTAAAGAGTTAAGTGGTTGTGTCCTATTGCGAACAATCTAAACATCCAATTGGTTGCGCCCTCATCCAATGTCTAGATAGTGAAAGAATCATTGGTCTATTGGTTTAACTCTAGCCTTTCCCGAAGTTGTTCTTGGTTGATGATGGCTTGATCTCAGCATGCGACTATCCTTTTGGGTCCTGCCCATGGATCTTGCCCACTAAAACCTACTCGCAAGTCATAGTATGGTGTCATATGAATATCCTACTCCATTCATCAACCTTTTGACTACTTACAAAGGTCCGCTTCGCTAGGCCTACAATGCAAAAGCAGTCAAGGCATACTCTCCTAATGGAACACCTACAGACCTGCCTCCGGGGGTGCAGCTTCGTTAGGCCTACCCCAAAGGGCCATCCTAGAGTACCCTCACGTCCCGTTGAAGTCTCATACTTCCTTCTAGCCCGAACTAACTAAGTTGGATGTGCTCTTTCTGTACTAAAATATGCGATGAACTGCTTCGTTTGGCTCTTCATACAGATTCTCATTCGGGCTGCTCCAAACGCATCTTACCATTTTATTAGACCCCACGTCTAATCTTTTACTATGCGTTTAGTTTACTTTTCTTATTCTGTTGGCTACTTATTTACCCTAATCAGCAAGCCCAGCCCCAGCTATGTGTGAGATCATCAATCCTAGACCTGAAAGAGAATGCTGCTAGTACGGGCCACTTTATTATTTTGCTTATTAACTTAATCCAAGGTCTAAGTTTGATAAAAATAAGCCTATTCTATTTCTTTCTTTTTAATTATAACCTTCGTGTTACAATTATACTTGCAATTGTTACTTTTATATTCTTTTTTTTATAACCTACATGTCATAAATGTAATTGCAAGTGTCTCTTTTCTATTCTAGTGTGTCTTCTTTTATTGTGATACTAAATTCTCTTTAGTTCTCTTATATTGTATGACAGTCTTAGCTTGGCACTAAGTCCAACTGTCACAAATTACTTATCATAATAACTGCTTTACTTTTTATTCTACTATCTGCGCAGTAAATGCAGATCTAGTTACATATTCTGTTTATTGTTTCTATTCTTTTCAAATAATTAACTTGATTATTTCCTCTTCTTTAATTTCTTTAACGCTTCACGTTATTCTCTTTTATTCTTGGAAGTAGTTCTATTCTATATGGTTGGTTACAAAAACTGTGCTAAAAATCCATTTCCATATTTTAATACTAAATAATGCTATAACAATAACTCATAACTGCAAGATATTTCTTTTATTGTTTCTTTAATTATTGGGTAATGCATTATACAGTAATGTCTCTATTTTGCACAAATTCCATTTTTCTTGCTTTTATTCTTGCAATTACGTTTATCGTTATTCTTACAATATTAAACTATGAAAATGTATTCGCTTTTCTAAACCAACCAACTAATCTATTACTAACTTCCAAATCAAGTTATTAGAATTTCCTCTTTTTAATTCATTTCTCCCGTTTTAACATAATTTACTGTAATTTTCTCACTATTAGGCTTATGCCTTTCTCTACAACTTTTAAGCCTAATATTACTTATATTTAATTGGATTCCTTTCTTTTTCCAAATAAATAACATTTAAATATAAGTACGCTTCTCTTATAAAATTTATAGTTTCAACATAACTAATTAGTAGAACTAATTACTGAAATAAATGCTGAATTAAATATTTAACGGGAATCTAACGATATTATATATCATAAACATAAATAAGATATAATTTAAATCCACTCACATGTCATCCTTAGCTTTGCTCCATGGCCTTCCTGGACCCCCTTCTAAGGCGTCTAATATTTTTATTAAAAAGATATTCTCCCTAGAAATATTTTCTATTTAGAGTTCAGCCTCAGGCAATGAATCCAATTGGAAGAAAATCTGATTGTGAGAGAATAGCTAGGCCTAGGGTCCTATTTATAGTGGTGTTTGGGGATCCCAGACCGTTGGAATTTAAGATTGAATCTGGTGCAACCACATCACAGGCTTGCTGCGGATCGTTGGATCCAGAAAACAACGCTCGAAACTGCGCGGAAATCAAATTATTAAATGTTAACTTTTAACCGTTGCTTATTCATTCTAATTAATTTCCATCAATTGCAAATTTAATTTCCTTTATAGCACATGTTTATTTTGAAATTCAAACATTGCTAATTAATGTAAATTAATTTTCTTTAATTGCTGATTTGATTAACATTGCCTACTAATGTTAATTAATGACCTCTAATTGCTGATGTCAATTAAGTTCCTTTATGATGCACGTCTATTTTGAAATTCAAACGCGCGTTATTTCTAGAATTTATACGCGCATATATTTATAAACAAATATATTCACGCACATTTACACGCATAATTATTTTTCGATACGGCACTTCGAACATCAATAACTTTTTCATACGAAGTCCGTTCGAGGCATATTATATATGTAAATTAATCAGAAAATCGCCACGAACACAATGGTATAAGTTTCGAGGCCATATTCTAACAATTCAAAAAACACTCATTTTCACTATTTATAATTATTTTGGTTATTTAATTATCTAAAGATGCGGGATGTTACAAAACTGCCCTAGTCGAATATCGATCACGCCGAATAAATAGTGTCTAGGCTTTGTTGTCAGCATACAAATCTATCTGGTCCCGTAATATCCATGAGTCGCAAACCTAGAGAGCTTATTCCTCGCTAATATACTAACACCTGTATATAAATTATATATAAACTTATAACCTGAGCCTTAGGCCGAGGTTCAGATTACGTTTGCAAATCGATATCCCATTGGCTGCTAATCACTGGAGTAGTCAACCGCTTGTTGTCGATTGGCTTCAATGAGCCTGTTGGCCGATCGAAGTTGTTTTTTCCAATGTTTGTTCTCTATTAATTACGTGTTGTCCATTACAGTAAACCCTAATATGTGAATCCATAATTTATAATCATTCCTAATTTCATATACAATATCATATTCAATATCAATAAACCAAATTAACTTAAGTTTATTATCAACAAGGTTATATCTATCTATATCCAATCTAACAAAAAGGGTGTGTTCAACCTAAATCAACTTTCATCCAACTAATTTTTCTTTAACCAAATCTGGATTAAAAAGAAAGGATCATATTCATATGTTTTAAATTACTATCAAGTACCCAATCCACTACAGTTATTAGACAAACATTAAGTTTAACAACTCTGGATCAAATGGGGTATAATAAACTTAAGTACATGTAAATCCTCATATTAATTATGAACCCATTCATCTCTAGAAAGCTATCCCCTTCTTAAGTCACTTGGAAATGCCTCCGCTTGATGTATAACCCTCCATGATTTAATTTGATTTCTCCTTCTTCAATCTCTTGAATTAATTTTTGTTTGATTTGATGATTTGAAGAGAAAGAGGGTTTAGGTGAGAGAGAGAGTGAGAGTTTTGTTACGCTCGGATTTAATTAGGGTTCTGATTATTGGTTTAGGGTTCTATTTATAGGGGTACGAACTAACAATAGCCATTCGATCAAATATTATAAAAACCAGGCCATTCGACCAACCTAAACCCAAACGTGAAAGCCTCGACCGGTCGATCTCTTGGTTTGGAGAGGTCGACCACTAGGGGTCAATCGGTTTAATCAACGGAGTCAATCAGTGAATCTTTCCTTATTTAAAATATTTCTTTCCTTATTTTATTATTTAATTATCTAATTATTTTCGCTTTTGAAGTTTCTAACGTTAATAACTTTTTCATACTAGCTCCAATTACAAAACATTATATAAAAAAATTGTCTCGAAAATCGCTATGAACACAACGGTGCAAGTTTTGTAGCCAAATTAGGACATTTGTAAAAATTTCATTTTTAGCCTTGTTATTTTTTAATTTAATTCTTTTCATTCTTCCCACCCTTAAAAGGATTTCGTTCTTAAAATCTTTAAGGATGGGAAAATATATTCGTATGTATGGAAATTAATAACTTCAACCATCCACTCAAACTATCAACCGCTGGCAACTATTGTCCTTAGTTCAAATTCTAATGCATTGTGTACATATGGGTATGGAATGCATATTAACCTATATTAATGCAAAAATGAGACGGTCTCCTGATCTAGTCGACCTCCTAAAATGCAAGTGATTGTGCCAGGTATCCAAATGTATGCAACATTCTAAGTAAATATACTGACAATTCTACATGTATGTGCAACCACTCGATCCATATGCAACAATCATATTCATATAACTTAGTGAAATAAGGCAAGTGATGGCGTGAGTGTATGCTAACTCGAGAATATATTTGCCTAAGTATGCAAAGATCAATTTAATAAATACATCCTTAGCATTCATCATCCAAAACATGTCCTAATGACACTTTCGCAACCATTCCTAGCATCCAATTGTCCCTACCTATGGGTATACTGAGCTAGAATCTAAACACATAAGTAGTTTATACTTATTTAGCTAAAATGGGAATGTACTGGAAAAGAGCTCTGGATGGGTAGTATGGATCTTCTCCTCAGGCTCCCATGTACTCTTCGTTGGATCGTCTCCCCACTGGAACTTAACAAGCATGATAACTTTATTGTGTAATTTCTTTGTGCCATGCTTAAGGATACGAGGGATGTATGATGAAAAAGTGACTCCTTTTCTACCTCCACCTTCTCCAGTAGACTTATCTCAACTACAGCGGTTGTATCATGCAGACACTTCTGCAAGTGCGAGACAAAGAAAATGCCATGTACTCCTACTAACTTCTCAGGAAGCTTCACCCTATAAGCTAACTTCCATACTCTACTAGTGATCGAAAAAGGCCCTGCAAACCTTGGTGCTAACTTTCTCAAACTACCAAATCTCATGACATTCCTAAGCGGTGAGACCTTCATAAATGCCATGTCATCTACTACGAACTCCAACTCTATGTGTCTCAGTATACGTAAGACTTTTGCCTATTCTATGTGATTTTCGTCCTTCTATGGATCAAGTCCACCTTCTCTTATGTTTCCCTCACCATATCTAGTCTAAGAATAATCCTATCCGTAGTGTCTCACTAACAAGATAGTGATCTACAAGAACTCCAATATAACACCTCAAACGGTGTCATCCCAATACTTGCCCGATAGCCGCTCTTATAGGTAAACGCCACTAATGGCAAGTGATCCTCCCGAGAGCCTCCAAAATCCAAGATATACGTTAAGTCTTCCAACACTCGGTTCACCCTCTTTGTCTGGCCATCAGCCCATGGATGATAAGCGGCACTCAAACTCAACTCAACGCCTAAAGCCTCATGAAGACTTCTCCAAAACTTGCTGGTGAAAAGTGGATCTCGGTCTTTCATGAAGCTAGAAAAAACTCCATGTAACCTAACTATCTGTTTTACGTATAGTGTCGCCAAAGACGCACCAGTCATCGTACTCCTAACCGAAACAAAGTGTGCGCACTTGGTCAGTCGGTCGACCATGACCCAAATACTCTCATTCCCCATCTTACTCTTAGGTTGTCCATCGATAAAATCTATAGAAACACTCTCCCACTTCCTCTGTGGAATATCTAATGATTGCAACAATCCTCTCGACTTCTTCTACCCTGCATTTACCGTTTGAAAAGTCATACATCAGGCCACATACTCTACTACATGCCTCTTTATACCAAGCCAATAAAAGACTCTCTTCATGTCATGGTATGTTTTAACTCCGTTGGGATAAATGATCATCCTAAAACAATGAGACTTAGCCTGTACCCTGTCAATCAAATCCATAATAAGAGGAACACAAAACCTACCATCCCTCCGTAACCACCCCTTCGATTCAATAGTATAGCGCCTCAAATGACTCGACTACTCTCCTTTACTAAACTTCTCAAAAATATCCACTAACTCCTTATTGTGCTTCTTACTTGACCCAATGCGGTCTATAAGTGTAGGTTGGACATCCAAAGCTGCTAATGATCCCAGAGTGATGTCTGACAAAGGTCGAAAATTGAATATAGTGATAAACTCCATGTGCTTCCACTTTAAGAATGTAGGACTCAGAATCACATGCTTCCTACTTAAGGCATTGACTACAACATTGCCTTTGTCTAAAGTATTGGAGATAATGAAATCATATGATGCCAAAAACTCTATCCACCTCTGATGCCTTAAATTCAAATCATTCTGGAAGAATAAATACTTCAGAGACTAATAATCCGTATATAGCTCAAATCGCTTTCCTAATGGATAATGTCTCCATGACATGAGTGCAAAGACTATGGTCGCCAACTCAAGATTGTGGGTAGGATAGTCTTTCTCATAGATATTCAACTGTCGACTAGCAAAGCTCACCACTCTCTCTTCCTGCATCAAGATCGCACCCAACAGTGTACCGCAAGTGTCGATATGCACTCTGAATGCCTTCGTACCATCAGGTAATACTTAAACAGGTGCACCAATCAATGCCTTCTTTAGCATGGTAAAAGCACCCTCACACTTTGAGCCTCATGAGAAAAACAAATTCTTCTTGGTAAGGAGGGTCAGAGGGGTAGAGATTTTAGCGAAGTCCTTAATAAACTTCCTATAGTATCCCTCCAAACCAAGGAAACTCCTCACTTCCATGGCATTCTTCAAGACATGCCAATCCTGTGCTGCAGCAACTTTAATAGGATCGACCGCCAACTTACCCACATAAACAACGTGTCTCAAAAAGCATATCTTCTTGCACCAAAAGTGACATTTGGAAAACTTCACCTTCAACTTATGCTCACAAACTGTATTTAGCACATCTTATAAATGCAACATATGCTCCTTCTTGATTTTCGAATAGACTAATATGTCATCAACAAAATAGGTGGGTGCATTGGTTAGTCCAAAGAGCATAACTAACCACTTATAACGTCCGTCGGGTGTATGAAAAGTTGTCTTATAAATACTATCCTTGGCTAAATGTAGCTGATGGAATCCAGTAGCCAAGTCAAGCAGAGAGAACACCTTTGCTCCAACTAACTGATCAAAGTGATTGTCGATGTAGGGCAATAGGTAAGTATTTTTCTTAATAGCTTATTCAGCTCGCGATGATCGATGCAATGCCTTAGAGAACCATCCGCCTTGGTGGCAAAGACAACTGGTACTCCTCACTCTAAAATACTCCACCTATTAGAGTCTTCTCCAATAGCTCATTTACTTGCTTATGCTCATGCCTTTCCTTAGGAATCATATGCCTCAAGGGTAAGGCAATAGGTCAGGAATTCTCTAAAAGACAAATCTGAAACTCAATCTCCCTCTAGGGTAGAAGACTAGTAACTTCAGAAAAGACATCTGGATGGTCTTTAACTATTGGCACTGAATTTAACTCATCATGTGATAAGTCTAAAGAATATAGGTAACTCAATATAACCGAACCTCTGTGATCGCAATAAACCTCTAAACTGCATCCACTACAAGTACCTAACCAAACAACCTTCATAACAATCAAAGATCGCCACATACATGATCATCCAGTCCATGTCCAAAATCAAACCAAACCAAAAAATCCTAGGACAAAAGTATAACAATCAAGATCTCAAAAACAAAAAAATTCAAATCCCTACATATCATAAATAAATAAGCTAGTCCTCCAACACTGTGTGATACAACTACTGGCTCTATAACTATGCTCATGTCTAAGTGTAACTCATCTTTAAGTTTATTGAAATCAAAAGAGTGTGATTCCCTAGTATCAAATAAGGTATGAATAAATAAATCAGATGTAGTTAAAACACCTTCAATTACGATCTTCTTCACCTTATTCGCTACCGGAGGCACACTCAAACTGGGAATATCATCAGGTGCATAAGTTGAAACTACTTGGGTAGAGGTCTTCTATGGTGCTAGACACTCCCTCCACATGTGCCCGAATTGACTGTAGTTGTAAGATTTGATCTTTGAGATGTCTGTCTTAGACTCCTTCGCAAAATGCCCCACTTACCACATCTCCCACACTGCAACTCCTGCTTCTTAATCTTCCCTTTGGCCCCATTCCACCCTTACATTGATTCTACTATGATGTCTTTTCTCCTAAAATCTTGGGCTCACTCTTCTCTTCTTCCTGGGAAACAATGCTCAATAAGGCCATCTCCACCAAACCCTCGAAAGTTGCACTCATGGGAGTATGACTAGGGCCAAATCTTAAAGAGATTGATTCAACCCCTTTGTAAACTACAAAGATTTCTTGTGAGGAGTATTTACTAGCTCCATACCAAACCTAGCCAATTCATTGAATTGATTTACATATTCCTTCATCGACATCTCTCATTGCGTATGAAATTCTCCAACTGTACTCCTTGCTCTGCCATGGAAAAAAACTTCATCTCAAAGTGCCTCCTTAACTCTCCCCAAGTAATCTCTCCTCGTAAATCTCCCCCACTACCATGTTCCACCAATTCACGGCCTCTCCTTGTAAGTACCAGGTGGAAAGCTATCTCCTAATGTCATCTTCAAGACCCGTTAATCCAAAAATCCTTTCACAAGTGCGGATCCATGCCTTCAAGCCTATATATGATTTGATCCCTACATGCGGCTTACCTCTTAGACAAGCAAAGTCCTTACAGAGCTTGGTGAAATCAATGTTAGGTGGATGGGAAAGAACTACACCTGGTCCATGACCTATGATTTTTCACACTCTTCGTATACCAGTTATACCATCGCATTGGCTCCTTATTGAGATAAAATGAACAAAAATCCACCCAAAATCTTTCTTCTAGTTGTTGAAAACTTAAGTACTGCTCAACCTTCCTCAATCAGTCTGTCACTTTCTCTTCATTAGAGAACACTGGATAGTCTAGTTTCGTTGTAGGTTATGGGTTAGGATAGGGGTTGTAGTAGTTTATGGTGGAATATTGCTCTCTGGGTGCTTGTAGAGGTTCAGGTGGGTACAATAGGGAATTTATGAAGTCCAGAGCAATTCTAGGTTGTGGCAGAACATTTATTGGTGGTGGTACAACATTTCTTGGTGGAGGTGCAGCATTTCTTGATGCAACATTAGTGGTTTTTGGCTTTAGGGTTGGGATTGTTATGACCGGAGGTGCATATGGATAATAATTTAAGGGCTCAAGCTGCTGTAGTTGAGGTGGATACTGAAATCTTGGATTAGCAACTATTGATTCATTGCTTGAGTTCTTGTTGAGTCTGGGATCAGGCTGGTTGTCAAAGGTTAACCCAACCGGCTGCTCTGATACCAAATTGGAAGGCCACGGTTGATCCAAGCTTTTGGCCATGGCGATTAAATGAGTTATATGGGAGGAAGAAGATGAGTTCTGGAATGGCAGTGGTGATTTTGATCTTGTACATGTGCACAGTGATATATGTGCATTCAAGAACAATTAAAACAGTTCAAAACAAGAAGATACTGTTGTGTGATGGTAAAGAAAAGAAGCTAAATTTATGTAAAATTTGTAAAAACTTGAACAGATTAATATTATGTGAATTTGACAAGATTGAATCAATGAATTTTTGTAGGAAAAAATGAACAGAGGAGTATACTTTGCAAGAAAAACAAGAATTAAATGCAGTTCAAAGAATTATACCAAAATGGAAGAAAGTATAGAGGAAAAAGAATATAAAATTGAAACAGGATTGATCTTGCAGCAATGAACAAGGAAGATAAGGAATTACAACATGTTGTGACTGACATTAAAATCACTGTGCAGGAATTAAAGAATTTGAATCAACTACAAAAATGAAAACAAGAACTGAAAGTGATAATTGCAGGATTTAAAAAAACAGAGAATTGAAAATGGCAATAAGAACACTATGAGCAGAAATTGAAATTAAGTTGGTAACTAACAGTTTTTAAGTAAACTAACTAATAAGATTGAAAGAAAAAGCCACTGATTTAAAGAAAATGGCAAAGGAACAAAAACTGTAGAACTAAAGATTGAAGAAGAAGATAAATGCTTTAGTTTTTTTCCACACACTAGTTACAAGGTTTACAATTGTATTTATACACAACCGAAAACATTCTCTCCCCTGACTTAATCAACCCACACAACCCAAACACCCGTTTTACAGACCCAAAACTTAACCATTTAAAAAAACAATGGCTACCAAAGTTTTGGGTTTTTACATCTCCATTCCCCTTAAAACGGACCTTGTCCTCAAGGTCGAGTTGTAGCAAAGGAGGTGGCCATGGTGGTTTATATGGTTTGTGTGGGTTCTCATTGAAAATGACAGCTTCAAATGTTAAGAATGTTCTCTTGTCTTCCTCAATATAAATTGTGCTAGCAGTCTCAATGAGCAAGATAAATTCACTTAAACCCGTAATAGAATCACTTGATTTCATCATAGTTATATTATCAGTCTTGAGAATAGGCCTTGACGATTGAATATACACATCGTGTGAATTAGATGCATGTGAATCCTTAGCTACTTCATTGCTTGTATCATGTTCAGTCTCAAGACTGGGCTTACCACTCATATCATCAAATTCAATAGCTAAAGGAATAGGAATTGTTGGCTCTGAACGATGAATTGTTGGCATATGAACTGGATTGACAGTGGTATATGGGTTAGATGGGAGAGGTTCTAGTTAATGATCAGCTGCAGCCTCATCATCTTTGGATTTGCCAACACCCTCTTCTTCATTTCCAATCAAGTTTTCTAAGTCCACAGCCCCGCCATGTATGTAAACCTAGTTTTTACATTGATGCCCCATATGCATTTTTTCATTATAGCGGTAACTTAGTTCATCTCTTCTCCTTTCCAGCAACTCTACAGTTGTTGGATCATTGCTTTCTGCCAAGTTTTCAAGGTTGCTTTTACCTTGCATTTTTGTTGATAAGAATTGGATATCCGAATATTTTTTTGTTACTACACTGCTATCAAGAATTGTATTGGACATCGGAAATGAAGAAGAAGATAAATGCTTCAGTTTTTTTCCACACACTGGTTACATGGTTTACAATTGTATTTATACACAACCGAAAACATTCTCTCCCCTGACTTAATCAACCCACACAGCCCAAACACACTTTTTACAAACCCAAAACTTAACCATTTACAAAAACAATGGCTACCAAGTTTTGGGTTGTTACATAGATCTAAAGCATAAAGAAATCAAGAGGGTAACACATAAGATTCCACCTGACAATCATTCATATTGATTCTCAAAAATTAATTGTTTATAATTAACCCACCGAACAAAAGTAAACAAAACAAAAATAAAATCAATAACCTGATTGAGAAAGAGTCTTGATCTCTATAACGATGACTTCTTAGAGTTTGGAGAAGAAGAATAAAGATGGAAGAAGAGAGAAATACTAAATATTTTTTCACACTTTTCCACTCTCTTCTAGGCTCTATTTACAGGATTAATTACTTAATGCTCAAGTTAATATTATATGGCAAAAAATAAATTGATTACCCAATTAGAGAGAGAAATAAACATGACTAATATACCTATTAATTAAGGGAAACAAAATCTTCTCTTTATTTCTTTTGCATATTTATTTCCTTCTATTTGTGATTTTTATCAGCAAATTTTAACACTTAATGCTACGGAAATTAAAAGAAACTTCGAGTTTATCTGACCTGCTCGTAGAGACCCAACTTACAAATCCAGAGTTCATCGGAAGAAGATTCTTCATAGCTTCTTAAGCATCACCTTCTTATTATTTATCAAAATAATTTGGAAGAATCGGTCATACTTCAGAAGAGAACAGCACCGCTTTACTAAATTTGGCTGCTTTACATATTATAGATCCGTTTTTTCAGCATTTTTGATGTAGATGATTTGGATAAATACATTGATTGAAGTTGGTCTTCTATGGTTGACTATTCGACAGAGAATATGGTGACTCATGAGGTAAAGTTAGGCATATTAAAATGGGACGGACAGAAGGAACAAGTTTTCGCTTTTATATTTTAGTCAGTTGTCAGCTTTTTATTTGTTTTGTTTTAGCTAATGTTTTGCTTTGTTTTAAATATTCTAGTACGGAGGATTTTTTGGCACAGTCGTCCCCTGTTTTGGAACAATGTTAGAGACTATAATTTATTGTATGTTAATATATGGATATAATATGTACTCTTTTTCCTTGCAGAGCACCTATTTAGATTAGGGGTTGCAAGGTTTTGATGAGGCATGTTATTGAAGTATATGAATTGTGTTAACAAAGTATCAATTTTCTAAAAAGAAACAATTTTAAATTTAAAAGTTAAATTTAAAATAAAAAATACATTATAAATGTAATAATATGATTTTCAAAATCGGTTTTGAAAATTCTGTATGTTATAATATAATTTTCAAAAGTGTTTTAAAAATATAATAAACATGTTTCGAAAATTTTAAAATATTAATAAGATAAATAAATTAAAATAATTAATTGATATTTAATTAATTAAAGTATATACATGTATATTATATATTTTTATATGTTACAATATCTTGAATTATTTAAGATGATGTAAGTATATATGTATATACGTAAGGAATTTTCGAAATTAATATTTAATTAAATAATTAATTAAAAATAATAAAATACACAGATATATATATATATAAAGATATATGTGTATAACCATAAATGTTATGGTATACATATTCATTAAAATGTTTAATTGAATAACACAAAATTAATTAAAGTGTTAATTAATTGAATTAATTAAATAAGATTTAACTAATATTATATACATAATATTTTTATATAATTTAATTAAATTATAAAAATTATATCATAATTAAACTTATACAAAATATGAATGTATAATAAAAGGTGGAACAATAGAAAACTTAGATGAGACGTAAGGGATAAAAACATCGTATATTACATATACTATGATTTCTGATGTGTCTGACACTTGAATCACGAGGGTATTTCATAAGAAATACATTATCCCATAAGTCGATATCACTCTATTAAAAATAATAAAGATAAGAAACTATAATATAAATTTGTCATCTACAATTTATATATTAATAGTTACTTGCATGCTCCTTAATTGTTGGGTTTTCCTCAAGCTAGGGTTGTTATGTGTAGTACTATTAATACGAGGTAAGACAGCTGCACATACTTGTTGAGCTTTCCTCAAGGTATGTGCACTATACTTAGGCCATCGTAAAATGGTGGGTATGAGTGAATATGTTCTCTTTATTGTTGAGCTTTCCTCAAGGTGGAGATGGGATTAAGATAAGGAACCATGGGTTAGGAGTTATATATAATACAACCTATAAGGAGTTAACCATTATATGCGGGTCTATTATTTGTTGAGCTTTCCTCAAAGTCAGAATCCCAAGGCATACGAGTCTTAACCCCCGCTAAAGATGTCGAAAGAATTCTATGTTTTATCTTAAAATTTTGAGAAACATAAAAATCTAGTAGAAGCCTTATTAAAAATGAAATGGCAACATTAAACCCTTCTAATATTGTACGAACATTTGATGTATAGTGGTATAATGGTCTACATTGATAAATTTGTACAGCTAATATAATTGATAAAATGTTAATCAATTGATAAAATATTTATCAATTAAAACATACAAATGAAATTAATTAAAGATTGACGAAAAGAAATATAAAGTATACTTACCAATAATATTTTGCATATTGTTATTTAAGGTCTCATGCAAGCACCTGATTTTACGACTACTGGATACATTTATAATTGGTCACTTATGTGTTTATTTGACTAAGATTGTATATTATCCTTAATGAGTTTTGAACTTTGAAAGCAATGCTTGAATATGGATGTATGACCTATATGCGATCATAGATAAATGTTATATGGTACGGTCAAAATTTGTAACGTACGAAACCTCGATGAAATCAGTTCATTCAAGATAAGCAACTAAACTATAGTGTAAGATCGGGTATTCAATTTGACTGATTACATTTTGTTGTATTAAATGTAACATTAGACCAAACAGGGCTATGAGATAGATTCTAAAATTCGATCATTGAAAGGTCAGTTTGATCGGTTTACATAAAGTGCAATATATTTTATATCCTTAAATGTTAAGGATGACCAAATGCACTTTTTTAAAGAGTTCATTATGGTTATGTAGTGAGTATTTTTGGAATGGTCCACCATTTAGAAAGGAAAATATATATATAAAGGTAGACGTAACTTAAGGCACAGTTATGAACTAAGCCACGGTTTTGAGAAATGGTTGTTTGATTTTATAATTGTGAGTCATATGGAACTAATGAATTATATCTCCAACAATGAAGGGTAAAGCACTCATTCATTGGAAGCAGCATTAGAGTTAATGAAATCTTCCGATTGATACATATCGATATATGTAATCGTAAGTCTAATAATACCAAAATAGTTCCACATACTCCACTGAATTCACCGATGAATTAGCATAAACATGAACATTTGTATTTGATACATGTGTAGCATGTTTATGATAAGTTCATAGAAAATAAAATGGAAGTAAATGAAATTACATGCAATAAAAAGTATTCAATTTGATCAAGTAAGTGAGTATATTGGAAAGAATTCCGAACGTACCTAAAAAAATGAATATAGATTCAATCTCTAAAGTTACTCTTTCTTATGACACAAAATGATGTATCAATAAGGAGTAATCGAACTTTTTTAGACAAAGTACGATTAATGATGAGTGAAGTTGAATTAACTTCTTTTTGTAAGGTTGTGCACTTAAGAGTAGTACACAAGGTTAAAATTAATTTCATCTAAGGAATAGTTTACAAAATCATACACGATAAGGGTTTATATGAAACCCTAACATATCCTAGACCAATGAGTTTCTAGGTTGTAAGAGTCGAAAAACCACACATAATAAATGTGTGTGAGGGTTCTTGTATGAATCGCCCTAAAAGATTTCAAGAATGGTCGTCCTTGAATGAACAAGTTATGTTTTAAGCATAATTATCATAAACTAAAACCGAGTCAGTTTTATGTAATGCAATCATAGAATGTTTATATACACCTATTCCATTACATCGAGAAACAATTGTTGTTTCAAGAAATACCACCTTCATAGAGAAGGGATTTCCTTTAGAAATTGGTAGTAATATGGATTTGGATACGATCCGAAGATGAAACTGATAAAGAAGGATGAAATAAAATTACCCAAACCAAAACAAGCAGAATGCATTGGAATGTCTAATGAGTATTTTCGCATATTAAAGAGAAACTATAAGTTTTTCATTAGTGTCGAGGATAGCTAATCCTCGGTTCTCAATTAAACCACTAATTGTATTGACTTTACGGTATAGTATGATGCACAAATCTAGAAGGATTCCAAGTACATCATCAAAATATGTTTTTGAAAATTGTATTCGAAGGGATATGATCGTCGACTGCGCATATGTCTTTAAGAGAATGACTAATGTACATGGAATATAGTGAGTAGCATTGATAAGAATAACATCGTAAATTTCAAGTGTTTAAATTAGCATAACAGATTCATCAATCAACGTGTTATGGTTAATTCGAATTTTACTTACAAAATTATAGCCCAATATGACTTCATGTTTCAGTATATAGGTATTGAAACAAAAAAAATCCCAAATACTGATTTAAAATAGACTATTTTCACATAACAACCAAAGTGTCTTAAAGACAATAGGAGCGATATTGACTTCATAGGTTCTTAGATATGTCCCAAGAATGGATACAAAGATATCGTTCGACAAGCATCAAAGTTGAACAAATGTTTTGATAGAAATATCAAATTGTTTAATTTTTAGTCAAAATGCATAGAAAGCATGTTCTAAAAGAAAGAACATTAAAAAGGTATGCAGATATTTCTAAAATATAAGTAAATAACATACTACTAATTGTTACCGATGTACTTATGTCAAAATCAGTTCTAGTTTGGTTGTTTGATACTCGATATTGGATTTGTACATTATATCTTTTATAATAAGTATAGATGAGGCTGGGAATATCCCAAATGATATGCAAAGACACCTTATTAAAATGTTTAATATGGAATATGTAAGATGGATTCCTTATGCATTGGCAATTGGAATTATCATACATGTTATTTTGTCTAAATTATCATAATTTGCTTATGTATTTGAAGCACGAAGAAAATATCAAATCCAGATTACCAAATGATAATTTAGAGTTGTTCTTGAATATTCATGAAATACTAGAGAATCATTTGCAGAAACAATTAACTCATTATGAAGGAGTGTTCAGATTCAAACTTCATAAGTGATATCGAGTATAATATATCAATATCAAATTCATATTCAAACCTTAGTCAAAGAGCTTTTAAGTTGGAAATGTTCCAAAGGAAAGCTCGTGGCTGATTCAATCAAAACACTGAGTACATCGCCTTGAATAGCGCAAAATAAAAGCAATGTATAAATATAATGTGCATAAATTTATAACCGAGCTTGGGGTGATTCCAAATATTGAGAATACAAAATCACTGTTATATGATAACAATGTAAGAGATCACCATTAATCGAGAAACATACGCTGAATAGTTCCACATGATAATGGTAATTTATTAACATCGGAGAATGTCGATTGATAGAGTAGATAATTAAAACAAAATATCATTCCCGCTCACCAAGGTACCGACTCGGTTAGTTTTGAGAAAACTGATCAAAGAAGTTGAAATAAAATTTCGTAGTTGATCTTAAATGCAAGTGGAAGACTGATAGAGTTAGAAGTATCCCCTAAGGGCAAATGTGTAATTTATTATATGAAGCTAACTCAATAACCAATCTTGTTCAAAATAAAAGGTGCTATCATCCTTTTTTATACTTGCTATAATATGTTATAAATAATTGATTATTTAATTTAAGTATATTTAACAAAAGATCCATAAATGGTATGTTTTTTGTGATAGTGGTTACAATGTGCTGTAACCATAAGTAATTTATCATAATATAATAAACATACCATTTTAAATATTCCTAGTCAAGATGTATCGAGACTAGATATCGATACATCTATTGAGATGAAATACATAACGCTCTCCAAATGTTGGGCAGTGTATTGCTCATGACTGCTTGGAACACTAAGGAATTACGTGCTAATAGTTATTGGATAACTATGGAATGACTCACTCAATAGTTTTTTGTTGGTTAATATAACTAAGGTCAAACAGAGAATATCAATGTGACAATATTACACAATTCCCTCAATTTGAAAATACCGTGAAGCTTCAATTTGGAAACTCTGCTCTAATTATTGCTAAATAGTGGCACGATATCCATTGAACAACTATAGTTGGGTCGAGTGGAAGCATTGGAAGTGAAACACTATTCAAGAGAGAATACGTCTCCTCAATTATAAGGGGTTAGTATCATGGGTCAACTTAAGTCAACAAAAGTTCAAATCTTTGGCCAGAGCATTTCAGTTAATAATGATTATTATTATCGAACGAAGGACTTTTGTGTTTGGACTATAAAGTTGAATATGGGCGATATTGGAATTTTGATTGTAATCTAATTTCATAAGTCCTACGTGATATAGTTTTGATGAAGAGAATTAGTGTAAATAATTGTTACTACCAAGTAACGCTTAAATATGTAAAATTGGATTTTATCGAAGCTATATAAGTGATAAATTTGGCTAAAATATCACACCACTATCTAAGGGGATGTGTTAACTTTAATATTTGAATTTTTCGATATTAATCGTTGATTGAATTTGCACCTAAAGTGTCATTACAACCGCAATGTTGAATCCTCCATCTACCACCCAATTTAGTTAAATTATGAATGTTAAAATTAATTAAATTAATTAATATCTATGGAATATTAATTATAATTGTTTTTTTAAATCATGTTGATAAGTATTAAAAATAGTGTGTATATAAAAGTTATATACACACTTATCGAAATATGATATCAATGTACATATAAATTTGATTCAACTATAAAATATCAGATCAGGCTTGAAGTGATTTAAGGTCCAATATGAAGAATGTATGGCCGACTATGATTTGGAAGTTGATCCTAAAAGATGTGTAAATGGCTAAGGAAAAGAAAGATATGTTTCTACCTTTTGCCCACTTCTTCGCTATGTTATTTAGACATCTTGTGCTACTCTTTTCTCATAATTACTTTCTAGGATTTGCGTAAGACCCGAAAATTCATCACTTCGGAAAAATTCAAAATATTTAAGTATAATATTTTTTTTACATAAATATTGATGTTTTGAATAATAAAGAATGTGCAAAATCTCATTTTGAATAAATATTTAAAAAAATATACTTTGGAATAAATATCGATAAAATAATCGAAAATAGTTTTATCAATAACAGCTTTATGACCATCCGACATTGCGTACGGAGCTGGATACATGCACTCATTTATTTATATAAGTTAGAATATATAAAAATTTATTTTATTTTGGAAAAATAAAATGTATTTACGACATCATTAATAATGTCATCCTTTCCGAATAATTGATTTTTGAATTTAAATTGAGTTTAAGTGATTTAATAATTATTTTAATTATAAAATGAGCCCTTTTAATTATTGTATGCTAATAGGAGTATTATTATTAAACTTGGTTTACAAATATATGTATATTAACTAAGAGTAAAAATATGACTGGAATCAAAATGAGAATTCGTAGCAATTCAACATGTAGAAGTTGTGCAACGTTGTGGATTGTATGTGACATACATATGCACATATACATGTACACATCCATGAACATATCCACATGCACATGAATACACAAATATACACACATATATATATACATAAACTTAAATATACATATTATCAAAAATATCTAAGATATTTTCTCACTTCCTTAATACTTTAGCATTCCAAAGTCAGCACTTACACATCAATGTACATGCACTTGAGTATGCACATGGAGGGGGGATCATTTTGACCGAACCATGATGATGTAGGGGGGGTGATGGTGGTGATGAAAGGTGATGTATATGCACTTAAATATCACGATATTTTTACTCCTTTCTGTAACGACCCTAAATTTCACTACTTTGATTTGCGAATATTTAATTAACTTTAAATATCCAAATAATAGGCTTTATAAAGAAAATAAAACCCTTTACAACAATAACTATTTATGGTGATAAATTTTCAAATGCGTTTACAAAAATATTTAGTTCGAAGAAAAATAAAAAAGATGACCGGAATTTGTTTTTCAAATTTTCGACTTTTCGCCGGCTAAAAGTAATAAAAAAATGTTGTGAACCTTTTTATATAGATATAAACATTTGTAAATAAGTTAGTATTCAAATTCATCTACAAATAAGAAAAATCATATGCATGTATACATATAAGTATAATAATGCATTTAGTTAAGTTAAAATTTTGCTTTATCTTCTTTCTACCATATCTTTCTTATTTCTTAACCGAATTGAGGTTTTCTTTTTTTCAAACCATGTAAAATTTCAGTGGCTACAATTTTTATTCGTATCACTTCTTTAAATTTTGAACTTAGCTATATCAAATCACATTTCTTTTAGACCCATCTACGGACCCATATTTTAAAGTCCGAAAATACATCTTCTCCTTTCAATCATATTTTCCTCAAATTTGATCCAAGTTGAGTGATTCGTTTTTTTAAATTGTAGTGAAAAGAATTTTCAAGGACTTTTGTGACGCCCCACCTCTATACTCACACTAACCAAGGACACTACTGGGTAATGCCATCAATTAGTACAAAGAATAAGGCTGTTGAGGAGCGACCATCTGTGTAATTTCTCTGTGCGAGTACCGATATGTTAGATAATATGAATTGCATTTCATTTCAAGAGGAAACCTGATATATCAAAAACAAAATCAAAGCTACTACACAGTGGCTATGTGGGCTTCAGAAACAAATATAGAAATAAGCATAACACAAATCAATCACATATATTCATATCACAAAGGCGGAAACAGATATGAATATAACACATAAAAGTGTACATCAAAATAGTGGTCATATAGGACCCACTACATCACAAAAGAATAGGTACAAGTGCTAACCAAAAGAATATGTATACATCAAGGAGTCTCTATCTCAAATGTATAAAAGCAAAAACTACTAAGCTAAAGTAGTTAGCCTAAAGTCAAAAGCTAGCCCCTGCTAAGAAGTCAAGTGGAAGCACATGTAACACCTCGGTCTGACCCGAGTATTATTTAAATAGAAAAATAATAAACGGATCAGTCTAGCTATTAATATCATATAAGATGAGAAAGGATAAGGGATACCACAAAAATGTTTGGTAACAATAATGCCATACTGTGACAAGTATACATTCGATAATAATAAAAATCATACAATATCTCAAATATCGTCAAATATCCAAAAAGAATATCACATTCTTTAGCTTATTCACCAAACCCCAAATATTGACAAAACATATCAATGTCAATAGCAAAAATTGGTGAAACGCAAATTCTAGAAATCAACAATTAGAAATCCAGAAAACACAAAGGGGGAGGCCTATCACAAACGGGAGCATGAAAACTCACCAACATGTGTATCACAAATGGGACGCTATCCCATGGTCGCTAACCATAGAGCTGGTGCAACGACGTAGTACAATAACGGTACGCCCGAGGAACCTGAAACTAAAATAATTCGGAACAACGACGTAGT
Source organism: Allium fistulosum (assembly GCA_030737815.1). Lineage (NCBI taxonomy): Eukaryota > Viridiplantae > Streptophyta > Magnoliopsida > Asparagales > Amaryllidaceae > Allium > Allium fistulosum. The sequence continues at coordinate 1,180,717,126 of CM060903.1, forward strand.
ACAATAATGGTACGCCCGAGGAACTGAACTCCATAAATCCCATAGGTCGCTAGCCTATAAAAATGAGACAAAGCTCAATAGAATGGGGTAGAGTTCCCCCACGCGGACAAGGAGACATCGCATATCGCTAGTCTAAACCATAAAATGATCATCATTGATTAATAAGAAGCGTAAATTACACTGAGCTTGTAAATAAATGAGTTTAGCTTTATGTCCCATAACCACTAGCTTAACTTAAATATTTATGAACAAATTGTAGGTTTCCACTCGAAAATTGTCACAAGATTTCAATCGAACAAGTCCAAAAATTAACCGACGAAGTAAATGCAAGCGTTTCATACCACTTGTTTTGCTAAGTCGTTTAATTATATTTCTCATACGAATGAGGTAAAGGTTTGTATATACTAATAGATTAGAAAATGGTTTTAAAAACAAGCTTTGTTTTAAAAGTAACGTTGAAATTGTTTTTGTGAAAGAGTTTGAGTCTTTACTACTAGTATAGAACCCTTTGTATTTTAAAGTGACAAATCATAGAAAAGATTGTAAAAACAAAATATCATCAAAAATTCACATTCGACGACGTGAATTAAAACCATGAAAATCGATATCAAATACATCAAATGGATATTCCCAAAAATCCAGAAAAGAAGTCATCAAAGTCAATAATAAATGACAACAACAAATCGGATCAACAAAAATCGATAAGAAAATGGAAATTCGCACAAAAATAGGCAAAATGGGCAAAAACCAATAGGACCAGATGTTTGGTTGGATTGGCCAGACGTCTGACCTGGGGTTCTGCCTTTTTCTTTCATTTTTTACGTTTCTTTATAATTTCCAGAACCTTTAACCAGACGTCTGACCGATTGAACCAGACGTCTGGTTCATGTCTCTGGATATTCATATTTTGCTGCCGTATATATATTTTTCTCTCCAGGGATCATAACCAGATGTCTGGACTTGACCAACCAAACGTCTGGTCACCTGGACTGGGCAACAGTTTGCCTAGGCCATTGATGGCCAAAATGATTCGGAAGCGATCGGACGAGCAATGAAGACTAGCGATTTATGCCTAGCGACAACCCAGCCTTATAGGCTCTTCGATATACCCCAAATATCTTGTCCAAACGTCCAAAATAGGATTTTTAAAGATTTTGACTTCAAAACACCAAAACCGAAAAATTCACCAAATCAATTCAAATCAAAGCAAATGAACATGAAATAGATGTTAGGAATTCATACCTAACAACAATAAAAGCTATAGACGTAGATGTGAGTTCAAAAACTCACCTTTGAACCTAAAAACAACGAACGAGAAGCTTTAAAATAAGGCAAGATCAATCTCTCCTCCACTTAACTTCAAGAACCCTCAATCTATGATCAAATGCAAATATTACCTAAATTAGGTTATAGGATTTTCTGGAAATTGGAGAGAGATTGAGGTGGAGAAGAAGAAGAGGATGATTACCTAAGTTTCTCTTTGATTTTGGAGCTTGAATCTTGAATTTCCTAGTAATCTAGGGTTTAGGAATTTTAATTTCCCTTTCTTTCCCCCATTTTCCTTTAGCTTGAGTGTTAGGAAATAATAAAATGAATGAAGAGGAGTTGGAGGAGGAGTTAGGGTATTAGATGAGTTGGTGGGATGAAACCCAAACCCAAAGCCCAATAGAAAAATAACAAAATTCTACTCAACTCCAAACATATCAATGTTTATACTCAAAAAGGTCGCAAATGCCATTTTGAACTCAATGGAAGTGGTCTCGAGTCCGGATTCGACCATTTAGAAAAAGTCATGTTTTGGATTTTTAAATTCAACCAACGATGCTATATTTAAATAAATCACTTAAATATATTATCGTAAAAATATGCGGGTTGTTACAGACTCCCCTCCTTAAAGAAATTGCGTCCTCGCAATACTTAAGAAGAAAATAAAAAATTACAACCATACTAAGGCATAACAACACAAAAGAAGAAATTTTGAAATGAGAAGTTCACCTTAAGGAGCACGAGAGAGTAAGTCTGGATGTGTTCGCTCGATGGATTCTCTGGATTCCTAAAAGCAATCCTTAAGATTTGAGGACCATTGAACTTTCATAAGAGGAACATCTTTATTTCGAAGACGTTTAACCTCCGTAGCAATGATACGAATAGGATGCTGCTCAAAAGTCAAATTAGGGGAAACTTCAATTTCTTCAATAACACCGGGCTCAAGAATAGAATCGGAATCTCTAAGGCATTTTCGTAATTGAGAGACGTGGAATACGTCATGAATAACATAAAATTGAGCCGGTAATAAAAGACGATAAGCCACGAAACCAATGCGTTCGGTGATGGGAAATGGACCAATATATCGAGGTGCTAATTTTCCCGATCGACTGAAACGCACAACACCCTTCATAGGTGAAACACGAATGAAGACCAAATCTTCCACAGAAAATTCCAAATTCCTTCTTCGGTTATCGGCATAGGATTTTTGTCTACTTTGAGCTTCTTTCATCCTATGACGAATAAAGTCAATCTTTTATGTGGCATCACGAATAAAATCTGGACCTAAAACCAGCTTCTCACCGGCTTCAAGCCAACACGAAGGAGATCGGCATGGCCTTCCGTAGAGTGCCTCGAAAGGAGCCATACCAATACTAGATTGGAAGCTATTATTGTAAGAAAACTCAACAAGAGAAATATGATCTTCCCAACTTCCACCAAAATCAAGAACACATGCACGAAGAAGATCTTCAAGAGTTTGATTCACACGCTCTGTTTGCCCATTGGACTGAGGATGATAAGCGGTGCTAAAATTAAGCTTCGTTCCTAAAGCTTTTTGAAGACCCTTCCAAAATCCACTAGTAGATAATGGATCATGATCACTAACAATAGAAGTTGGAACTCCATGCAATTTAACAATTTCTTTGACATAGAGTTTAGCCAAAAGAAGTATGGTCCGATTGGACCTAACGGGAAGAAAATGGGCGGATTTTGTAAGTCTATCTACTATCACCCATAGGCTATCATGGCCCGAACGAGAACGGGGAAGACCGTCAATAAAGTCCATAGAGAGTTGATCCCACTTCCAAACAGGAATGTCTGAAGGTTGCAATAACCCACCGGGCCTTTGATGCTCGGCCTTAACGAGTTGGCAAGTCATGCAACGCTTAATGAAGTTAGCAATACAGATTTCATTCCCCAATAATAAAGTCGCTTCATGTCCAAGTACATTTTACTACTACCAGGATGAATGGTAAATTTAGAACGATGAGAATCTTCTAAAATGTCTTTATGAAGATCACAAATGTTTGGCACAACAAGTCTACCAAACTTTCGAATACCTCCACGAGCATCAATTTCAAAGTCTTTCAAACCATCAATATTTCTATCCCTACAACTTTGGCTAAGATGAGCCAATTCGGGATCATGCTTCTGAGCTTCAAGAATGCGGTCTAAAAGAGAAGGATGAGCCTCAAGGCTAAACAAAACAAGAGATGAACATGAATCGGATTCATGATCTCGAATCTCACAAGTGGACAAAGTCTCGAGATCATTCCATTCGGATAGCATCATGGAAACAACCGCTTGTTGCTTACGACTAAGGGCATCGGCAACATGATTTCCCTTTCCAAGAGTATAGAGAATATCAAGATCATAAGATGCAAGGAATTCGAGCCATCATTGTTGACGCAAATTAAGTTCCTTTTGAGAAAATAAATACTTCAAAGATTTATGATCGGTGTAGAGAACAAATTTCTCTCCCAAAAGATAATAACGCCAAATTCTAAGGGCGAAAATAATAGCCACGAGCTCTAAATCATGAGTGGCTTATCTAGTCTCGGCAGGCTTTAATTGCCTAGAAGCATAAGCAATAACACATTCCTTTTACATGAGAATGGCTCCCAAACCAACACGACTAGCATCGGTATAAACAATAAAGTCTTGGTTCCCTTCGGGAATCACAAGAATAGGAGCATCGAAAAGGAGTTCTTTTAATTTCTAAAAAGCAGCTTCACATTTGTCTGACCAAATGTACTTAACTCCCTTCTTTGTCAAACCAGTAAGAGGCACGGAAATTTTAGAAAAGTCTTTTATGAACCGACGGTAATAGCCCGCCAATCCAAGAAAACTACGGATTTCCGTCACACTCTTCGGTCTCTTCCAGTATTAAATCGCTTCAATCTTTGAAGGATCCACGGAAATTCCGGATTCAGATATAATATGCCCCAAAAATTTCACACGAGATTGCCAAAAGTGGCACTTATAAAAATTTTCCTTCAATTGATTGCTCCTAAGAGTTTCCAACACAATCCGAAGATGTTTTTCATGCTCTTCCTCAGTTTTAGAATAAACAAGAATATCATCTATAAAGATGAGAACAAATCGATCGAGGAAGTCTTTGAAAACTTGATTCATAAGGTCAACGAAATAAGCTGGAGCATTCGTTAAACCAAATGGCATAACAAGCCATTCATAAGATCCATAACGAGTACGGAACGACGTCAAAGGAATACTATCCTCTGCAATTCGAAGCTGATGAAAACTGGTTGCTAAGTCTAACTGTGAAAAGACTCTAGCACCGCTAAGTTGATCGAATAGGTCATCAATCCGAGGTAAGGGATATTTATTCTTGATGGTGAGATCATTAAGCTTGCGGTAGTCAATGCAAAGCCTAAGTGTACCATCGAATTTCTTCACAAAGATAGCTAAAGCTCCCCAAGGAGAGGAACTAGATTGAATAAACTGTTTTGCTTCCAATTCGGATAATTGTTTATGCATCTCCTCATTTTCCTTATTGGACATACGATAAGGAGGACGAGTGATAGGTAGAGCTCCAGGGATTAGATTAATTCTGAACTCAATTGCTCGCTTAGGTAGTAATCCTAAAACGGGCTCAAATAAATCGGGAAATTCACGAACAACGTGGATGAGGGAAATGATATCTTCCTCATCGTCATTATCATCATCATGTGGATTTAGAGAATATAAGGATGCTACCAAATTGGAATCTGAATCTTTAAGAACAATAGAAATCTGCTTAACAGATTGAGGATGTCGAAGATAGATAGTCCTCTCGGGACATAGGATGTGGGCTTCATAACGATTAAGCTAATCCATTCCCAAAATCATTCTGAAACCTAAGTAACGCATAACATGCAAATCAGTATGGAAAGTATAATCACATAAAATAATTTTGACATCTTTACAAAGTAAACTGAGTGTTGAGGATCCACCAACCGGATTCGCAATTCTCAATGAAGTCATCAAGCCCATAACATTTAAAGACAAAGTATCAACAAGTTCCTTTGATATAAAAGAGTGAGATGCACCCGTATCAAAAAGAACTCGAATAAGAAGATCACGAAATATAATAATGCCATCAACGATAGAATGAGAAATACCTTGACCAAGAGAAGTGTTACTAGGAGCTTGCACAACATTTAGCTTTCCCTCTTTCTTGTTTGGAAGGTTGGGGCATGAAGGTAAAAGATGACCCGAATTTTTGCAATAACGACAAAAAAGAGGTTTTGGGCACCTATTTGCATAATAGTCCTTAGAACCACAATTGTAGCATTGCCCACGACTAGAGGTAGGAGTCTTTGCTACCGAAGTTGCTTGCTTCCCTTTCTTGTTGGGATTAGGGCCTCTGAACTTAATAGGACTCTTCTTGTTGTTGTTGAAGTTCTGTTTGACACCCATAACTTAAACATCACTTTCTTTATCGACATCTTCAAGCCGAAGAGCGTTATCAACAAGCTGATCAAAAGAAACTTCTAGTTTCAGAAGTAAAGGCTTTTTGAGGTTCTTATTCAACCCATAAACAAACCTCTGATTTTTCTTCAATGGAGTATTAATATACTCGACCCCATATTTAGAGAGAGATTCAAAAGATGCAACGTAATCCATCACAGAAGATTCACCTTGAACAAGGTCAATAAAGCGTCAGGCCAAAGTTACTTTTTCAGCTTCCGGCACAAACTTTAACTAGAACCTTTCCCGGAATTGCTCCCAAGTAAGATCCGCTTCAATAATTTCTGAAATCAAAAGCTCATACCAATCTAATGCTCTCTCCGGGAGCATGCTAGAAGCCACTTGGACTCGATGTAAATCCACAAGATTCATGCGAGAAAAGATGTGATCGCATGTTCTAAGCCAAGCTTGGACTTCTATAACGCTTTCGAAACCCTTGAATGGCCTTCCACCCAAATTGGTATAATCACTACACAAGCGCGCAAACCCAGATTTTGGACGAGTAGGCTCTGGAATAGGTCCGACAGCTTGGGCATTCTTCACAAGATCCAAAAGCTGTTGGGCATACATGAATACTCCATCCTGAGGAGTAGCACTGGATTGACCGGCGCTGGGATGGCCTGGTCTAACCATTTCTCTTCTTTAAGAAAGAAGATTAAAAAAGGTTATTCTCAGAATGAATATCAAACAAACTTGATTGATAAGACAAGGCATCATGAAAGAAAATAGGATAGAACGGGTCTTAAGACTCGAATTAAATCCTAAGGCACGACTCCTAAGAAAGAATTAGGACAATGATCCTTGCTAGATTATTTTACATTGTTCCGAAGTTTGGCTCTGATACCAAGCTGTGATGCCCCACTTCTATTGTAACGACCCCAAATTTTAATATATATTTTAGTTGATAATTGATTTAATTTTTGAATAAAATTTGTGAAATTCACTGATTCGCCCCGAATCAAAATTAAATAAATTTTGTTTAAATCGTTTGAATTTAAAAATATTGTAAATATTGTATATATGTGATTTGAATTTAATGTCTTAGATAAATGGTTTAAAATAAATTTATAATTATGTGAAATAGGAAGTAAACATATAGACTTAAGAAATATGATATTGATACAAGTATAAGGATAAATACTTTTAAAATTAAGAGTTGATGGATTATGAAAGAAAAAAAAATGAGATAAATATAAAGTAAACATTATGTATAAAGTAAATACAAAGTAACAAGACAAAATAAAGAGAATATAAAACCTTTGAGCTGGCAATAGAAGACAGCAAACATCTATAGAAATGTGCAAGCAAATATAAATATAAGGATGAAAAACAAAGCAAATTAATGCTAAGTCTCCTTAGCACACAAAATAGATTTATATCAGCCGAAATAGCAAGATTTTCAGCCACCAAAGTTAAGAGAAATATCAGTAGTCAAACAAGCAAAGAAGAAAAATCTAAATATCTATCTACAAACAAATGAACTAACTATAGGCTGGTAAAGCAAGAAACAAAAGTGTATGTGTGTGCTTGCAAAAGAAGACACCACAATATCTTCATACAAGTACATACGAAATATAAATAAATGGATAAGTATGGCAAAGCAATTAATGCCATATCTATTAGTACACAAAGAAAAATTATATCAGCCACCAAATCATCATCTCAAGCATGGCAAAGAAAATTATCAGCCGAGATAAGTAGTAAAAATACATATTTTGTACAAAGGCAATTAATGCCATATATCTTCAGCCGAGACATTATCTCTTCAGCCTCCATGCAAATGAAAAGAAAAAAAATATGTAACATCACTTGTACAAAATAATATTTATCCTTGTACAACAAAAATTTTACCTGTACAAAGACATATCCTTGTGATATTTCTTTTATGCATATCAACTCTTCATTGTCAGTTCGTTTCTTCAAGCTATGAAAAATGAAAATGAATACCATCTAAAATTTAAAACAAACTTCAAACTTTAACAACAAAACGAATCAAAGAAAAGCCAGAGGATCAAAAGAAAGATTCAACTTGCAATTTCAAAACCTGGTTCAAAGGATAAGCTCTGTCTTCCTCTGGAAAATATGTGAGTAAACTTTTAATTAAAATGCTCATAGTAATAAATGTCATGTACATGTATGTTCTTGATGATATGTAATCTACATATTTATATATATAGATATAAATCTCAGTGTATATGTATGTGTGTGCCTAATGTGTGTATGATTGGGTGCCTGTAACTCTCTGTTTCAAAATACACAGTTCAAAACAAGTTAGAAATTTTAAAATCTACCTATCAGATCATTGTTAAGAATTGAATTTCAAGTAAAATATGTTTGTTTAAACATAAACCTTAGTCTAGAATTTTATTAAAGGAAAGTAGGTTTGAACTTTCCCTGAAATCAAGTAATTTAGCTACAAATCTTAAAAATATGTTAAATTCAAGTATCATAATTTGTTGAGTCAGTTATATAATTTGAATATACTCTGAGAAACCAGATTTTTAAAACAAAAAACAAAATTTTCCATTGCACATTTCTCTGGGAAATGGAAGTCGATCAGAAAGTGAACTTTTGACAAAATCTGATGATCTAAGAAGTTATAGGCTTCGAATTTGTGGTGGCAGCATGATTTAGTATTCGAGATCACCAGAAAAATGCTACCTAAATTTATAAAACGTTGAGTATTTGATTCGTGATCAAACTAGGGTTGAGAACCCAGGTTTGTTCATGTTGAAAGAACGGGTCGCAGATGATTCTGGGGTGCATCGAGTTGGACGAGGTCTGGGGAACAGCTTCGTGGATGACCGGAGATGGTAGGGACGCGATGGCGCGAGGTCAGGTGGACGGCGTCGCGGGGTCGAGGTGGATTTAGTAAAACAGTGGGTTCCGGTTTTTGGAGTGAATGGTTCAATTTTAATTCGAGGGAGTTAGGATGTTTTGGTGATTAGAAATGGTTGCTGGGTTGGTGGTTGACGTGCAGGGATGTTCGCCAGTGGTCGGAGTCGCCTCCGGTGCCGGTGCATGTGCACATGGGGGTGATGGTATTAGTGGCCATCGTTTGGGAACGAAGGAAGACGAATCGAAGCGAACGCAGGGTGTACTCGAGGAATTCTCGGGTAAGTCAGAAATTTTCCCGAAGACTTTGGAGGTTGGACTCGAAGTATAGTGGCACTAGCTCGGGTACAAAAGTTTATGCAGGTTTAAAACAAAACCTGTCTCTGTTTTTGTAAATTTAAACTAAATTTTCAAAGTTTTAAGCAAGGTTTGAACTAGACTTTAAATAAAAGTTTAAATATAACTTCGAGTTAGTTTGGAAACGTAGTTGTAAATGAATAAAGTTTTAAGTTAAATTTATTTCTAACTTAAAGTGGTTAAGTGTTTAAAAGTGTTTTTAAAGGAATTTGAAATTAAAGTTGGAAATGAATGTTTTCCAAATGTCGATATGAATGATTTTATCTTAAAGTTAAATTAGAATTTAATAAATTGTAATTCATTCAATTATTAAGGGAATTAAATGGATAATTAATTCATGTGATAAATTAATGAAATAGATAATTGCTTAAATTAATTAAGGTTTTTAAACTTAAAGTTTAAGATTAATTATTCTTAGAACAATTAATTTGTAAATTAAAGATTATTAATTAAAAATTAATTAATGATTAAAGTTGATAGACCAAGTGATTAAGCAACAATTACTTGAAGGATAATGTAATAAATTAATTAGGATGATTAATTTGAGAAAAATTAATTAATTAAGGGTAAATTAATTAATGAAAGTGATTAAGAAATAATTATTAATCAAGAAGTAATTAATTAGTTATTGTAATTAATTAAGAATTAACCATTGACTAGCCAAATTTATTCATAGAAATTAATCTGATCTAATTTAATCAGATAATTAAATTGATCCTATCTATGGATGTTTGAATTTTATTGGATGATTTGAATTGTTGATATCCCTGATATGTGATGCTTTGTGATATACTGTAACGACCCGATATTTTGGACCATTCAAATCGACAATAATCCACACATGTCTGGCTTGAATAATTCAAAATAACAGATTGTAAATAAATTTGGAGCAAATGAAATCAAATACACAGAATCACAGACACAGAACATATCAGAATAACTCGCAGCGGAATATAAAAAACCATAGTAGTTCATGAAGCTACTATAACAAACTCTCAAAACATAATACATAATATCTGCTTGAAAACATATACAATAGACATCTCAAATAAATAGAAGTTTATGAATACCAGAACTGAAATAGAACAACTGAACTGAAAGGAACAGATAACTAGACAAGCAGAATCTCCAGCGATTCCTAGCTCCAGAAAGAAATCCAAAGCTAAGCTGTAAATACTCAGGCTGACCCGAGCGTAAAGTAAAACACAAAACACTCGAGTCAGGACAATATATACTTATATAATGTAAACCAACTCAAGTGAACTGTAGTAGAAATGCACAATAACTCAAAGGATGCTTGGGATCGCCCATCCTTTAAGGATCAGTTAAACTATAAATTAAATACATCCCGTGGTTAAAATTTCAAAATGGTATTTTATACTTCGAAATCAAATATCATTTCAAAATTCAATATCCTTATAAAATCCATTTCAAAATATCATATTTCAAAATAATTTATATTTCGAAACAAATTACTTCATTTTAAATCATAAAAATGAAGTTAGTATATATAATAATTAAAATTTTAAATTTCCAAAAATTTAACTTTTCAAAGTTCATTCGTTCACTTAAATTAATTAAAACAATGAAATTTCAACTTTCGCAGCATTTAGAAAATGCTACGGAAAGTCACATTTAAAATAGTTCAATTTAACAAAAGACAGCATTTAAAATTCTGTAATATGGTTACATTAGTTTCAAATAAACTTAGTTAAATTCAACCATTATAACATTTACAAAAATGCTATAATAGCCTTTAATTAAATTTAGCCATTTGGTTCATTATTATCAACTACAACATTTACAAATGTTGTATTATCATTTACATTAGAATTTAATAGCGTTTCAGAAATGCAGTTAACTAACTTCAAATATTCAGTATAATTTCACAAACAATTATATTTTTATATAAATCATTTTTTTTACTTATAAAATCATATAATTTCACTTTTAAAACAATTATTCAAATACCCTTATATTCATGATTTTATAAAGTTAAAACTCCATTCAAAAATCAAAATTTAATAATAATTCACTTATTAAATTCCAATATTAAGTTATAAATTCATTAAATTAAATTAACTTAACACTTAAGTTTAAATTTTCAAATATAACTTAATTCCATTTTTATTTACTTAACTTAAAAATTCACTTTTAAGCCAAATTCACAAATTTCCAATTTTAGATATATTTCAAAATTTCAACTTAAATATTCATTCATTTCACATTTTAACTTTATTCAAAAAAAACATTAATATATTATAAAATCATTTAAATTCACTTTAATCCAAATTATCATGAATTTATCACATTTCATATTTAATTTAAATTCCAATTATCACCAAATTAAAATTTCCCAAAATAACTTACATTTCAAATTTTCTAATTTTACCATTAATTTATTTCACTTATAAATTTTCAGAAATCAATAATGCTTTACAAAAATCATTTTTATTTAGTTTAAATCAAAATATTATAATATTTACATTTCTAAAATATTTAAAAAAAAATTATAAAACATATTTTAACAACGGGTCTATATTTCATTTTCTAGCCTAGGTAAAGTGATACGGGTAATTTATCATTTCAACCCGTAATTTACAAAGATACCCGGGTTTGATCATTTCAAACCCGCAATCCCAAGTAAATGAAAATAATTGAAAATCATTCAGGCATATCATTTCAGCCCATAACGATTTTCTCCTATTCTAAAGTCCGTTCGGGTATGTATCATTTCAACCCATAGTGATTCTAATCTAAAGGGAACTTGCAGTGTGATAAACTGATAAAAATAAAAGAACAACATAATATAACAGTAACATATGATATAACAGGTGTTTAAGCATGGGTGAACATCATATAATCATAACATAGCAGTTATAACAGGATGCAATACATTTACAGATTCAAGTGGTGTCGGTTTATCAGTTATATAGGTACAGATTGTCTGGTGAGAATAACTCACCTGTTAAGCTGGAGATTTGCCAACAAGCACACAACACAAAGATTACGAAGGCACGACAACTCTAATACAATTTGAGTGTGGAGAGCAAATCCAATGATATAGATCTTGTGTTACAACCCAAACAAAAATCAAAGCAAACCATAAATTTCAATACACTAGAAATGAAATAACTTTTAAATAAAGAGAGATACGAATGCCAAATCTTTTGCCATGCTTTCTCTATTCTTTTTTCATGGCCTAGGGATGGTTTTGGCTCTGGTTTGAACAAGTTTGGCTCAGGTTTGGTCATGTGTATGCATGGCCTAGGTAGTAGAATATGAGGAGGAAGTTTATACAAAGGAATATGAAGAGTTTAAGGCAAAATAAGTGGGTTTTGTTCACAAAAATGGCTCGGCCATGGGCTTGTGTGGTCAGGTCAGAGGGGTATGGAACAGGTCAGTGGAAGGAAAGGTGTGTGGTGGTCTGGCCAGAGGTGGTGGAGGCGGCCTAAGGTGGTGGTGGTGGTGGAAAATGGAGTGGTGAAGCAATAGTGGTAAACAATCATGTTTTTATGGCTTGTTTTGCAATTTTTGTGGAGTTTTGGCATCATGGTGGCTCGGCCTTGGTCAAGACCAGAGGAGTAGCTGGTGTTGATGGCAGGGAAGAGATGTAGGAGTTTGTGGCCATGGATGTGGAGGAGAGGCCTATCCAAAAACAAGAGAAAACAAGGCAATTTTCATAGAAAAATAAGGAGAAAAGAAGAAAAAATGAAACCATTACCAAAAGCTTTTGCTTCAGATCTGAAGTGGTCGAATGATGAAATGAAAAATGAGAGTTTTCACGTGAAAACAAAAGTAAAAGTCATGGCCAAAGCATAAAGGAGGGGTTATGGCAATTGAAAAGACTTAAGGAGGTGAAAGGACATCAGTTTCTAAGCAATTTTAAACCCTTCATATTTCTTTTTCTTTTTAATTCCAATAAAACAAAAATAAACTCAGAAATAAGCTCTAACAACTGAAACAAAATATTATAAATAGAAATAAATAATTAATTTTAAAGAAAATGGAAAAAGAATATAAGAAATTGCTTAAAAATTGAAAACAGGGTCCAGAAATTACAAATAAATCACGATTGTCTTTGGAAAATTATCTACTTCATTTTAAAAATATTCTAAAGAAAATTTTTGAAATAAAATAATTTCTAAAGTATTTTCAAAGTGAAATAAATAATTTAATTTAGAAAAAATAGAAAAAAAAACTAAAGAAAAATGTTTAAAAATTGGAAATAAGACATGAAAATTACAAATAAATATCACTAGCCTTATAAAATTTCTATTTCACTTTAAACAAATAAAAGGTCAATTAAATAAAATAAATGAGGAACAAAATAAAGTGGGAATGAGAATAAAATAAGATTTTAAGAAAAAAAATAGAAAAACAAATAAAGAATTACTTTAATTAATTGAAACTGGAAATTAGAATTTTAAACAAAATACAGCTAACACTGGAAAATGCCAATTATATCTTTAAAATGTTTTAAAACCAAAGTATATACATAACATGTTATTTTACCCATATAAATATAAATTATAATATTACATGACCAAATAAAATATTATTTTTTTATAATTTAAAATAAAAAATCTTGTTAAATACAACAAATTACACACAATATTTAAAATGGTATAACTTTCACATTATAAATCAGATTTTAACGAAACGAAAAGCATTATTCTTAAAATTTTATTTACTTTCATAATAAAAGATAAAATTCAAATTTTCAAACTTTAAAATTTCTAAATTAAAAGTCAAAGTTTGACCATATTGACCAAAATTCATTTTTCTGGAAAATATCCTTTTTAGTCATGTTTGGAATTCTAATTCACATCAAAATCAAAATTTATATTTAAAATAACAAAATTTATTCATTTTAATAAATTAAATAAAGTTTTTAAATCAGGAAATCAATTAAAATAACCAAAATAAATAATTAAAATAATCACAAAATACAGGGTTGTTACACTCTCCCCCACTCAAATCTTTTCGTCCTCGAAAAGGAATGAGGTACGGAAAACACAGAAAAGATAAAATGGAATAGGATTAAGACAAGATGACAAGAAGATTAAAATTATACCTGATAACTATTGTTATGGGTAAGTTTAATAAGGTGGAGAATAGGAATAGCTAGAAGGGAAAATAGGACGAAAGACAAGGATGAGCCATTAATTTAAAATTGTTGGTTGAAGAGGTAAAATATTTAAAACACTTTAAAATCGTTTAAAAAGGAAATAACTAATCAAAGTATCATTTATATAATATTTTATCAAAATACTTTTATAACTCGATGTCTTAACAAGTTTATCCTTGTTCCTGTAGACTCTAGTAGTGCGTTGATCAGGCGCAAAACTAGAATTCTCCAGGTACTTAGTAGACTTGTTTCAACACCCAGTGAAAATACTGGAAAAACTTTTAAAAACAGATATGGAAAGAACAATCCAAACAAAAACAAACAAAACCTTTGTCTAACCATGGTTCGCAGATACACAATGGTTACGCCTGGATCCCCCAGGAAACAATCCATATCCGTAAGCTTTCTCAGCCCTGCGAGTTACGCCATGATGACTAGTAGAATGCAGGATACACAATGGTTACGCCTGGATCCCCCAGGAAACAATCCGTACCCCCAGGCAAGACTCAGCCAAGCATTTGCGCTACTATTCGCGACCTACACAGATTGCAGGATACACAATGGTTACGCCTGGATCCCCCAGGAAACAATCTGTACCCCTAGGCAAGACTCAGCCAGGCAGTTGCGCTATGCAGTCACGATCGTAAGACCATAGGTAACGCCATGGAATTCGAAGGACACTCGAGTATCATATCCGGAAAACCAAAAATCAGAGAGAATAATATCGATAGAATGAATCCAAGATGTGGCCACAAATCGGATATCAAGCAGAAGGCACTTTCCATATCTTTACTTCGAAAATATGTATCATATAGTACCTTTTCAAATCACTTTCAAATATCGTACTTATATAAAATCCATTATATATAAGATTTAATTTTCAAATCAAATACTTTCCAAAATCAATAGTATATCAAATCATACTTATATAGACTTCAATTATATAAGATTTCACTTTCAAATTGAGTACCTTTTCAAATCTATAGTTTTCGAATCAATTTCATACTCATACAAATCAATTTTATATAAGTTCGACAACTCCCAAATCAAGTGTTTTGTAACATAAGGTTCTCAAATTTAAATTTGTTTCAATATCAGTTCAATTTCAAAATCATATACAATTTCACCAAATTATTTTCTTCTCAAATTAAATATCTTTAGTTTCAAAGTTTCCAAAATAATAGATTTTTGAAAATAAATCCAAATTTCCAAATCAATATAATTTAAGTCAACCAATTCATTTCCAAAATCAAATGTTTTCAAAATCATCTTATACTTACGTAAGGTCCGTCTTATATAAGGATCAAATTTTCCAAAATAAATTTCGCTGTATGAAGAGCCATATGGGATTTGAATATCTTTGCTTTTATAGGTTATATATCTTTGTAATTTAAATTGGAAAAGTAAGCAAAGATATTCTAACCCGACAGCTTTCAATTTCAGCGTCAAAATATATCACTGATATTAGAATATAAGATGTACACACGTCATCATTTCGCAAAATCACATTTGATCGCTCGCTCGATCACACAAGTTCGCTTTCGAACTAGTATTGTCCATTCGATTTCCCTAATGTGGACTTCGATATGGTTTCTCGACTAGAAGCCATCAGTCTCCTTGCATAGCCATATACTATGATAGAGAATTCTGGAATCAAGCCCAAAATCCATATCAAATATTCGCCATCAAGAATCGAATGAAAAATCCTAACACGAAATGGTGTAATCCACCTCGAACTTGTGTACTCAAACTTGGATCAAATTAATTATGCGAATAAAACAACATACGTACAACTTATATATTTATTTCAACTTGTTAAATATATAGTTTCATAAAGATGTTACTAAGTTAAAACATTTAAACTAAATTTTATTCAAAATATTTTGAAGACCAAATTCTTTTCAAAACATTTCAAATCTAAATTTCATATTAGAAAATTTTAAAATTGCTTTATTCATTTACTTAACCAAACAGTTTCAACTTATTTAAATCATATTACTTCATACTTAAACATTCAAAACAAACTTATATACTTTATCAAATTACTTTTCAAAATTTCTTAGCTTTGAAAAGTTAACCTTGATTTGGAAGTGCTCGAACCTTTAAAATAGTTGAAGAAATCATATTTCAATCCAAGAGTTGGAAATCACAATTAAATCAGTAAATCCATTCCAAAAATAGGGTTATATCAAATCAAATCCAAAACTCAAGGACTGAACACCGGCTCATTTCAAATTTTACAAATATATATACATATATCTTTCGAATATCACATCACACTTCGGAATTTGAAATCTAAATTGGTTTCACAAATCAATCGCATAGAAATGCTACCGAAGTGGCCTCTCCCTCACTCAGAAACTCGAAAATCAATGTCGATGATGCGTGCACTCATCACCGAAATTATTTTCCAGCGACACAAGTGAGTTCTGGACTTCCATTTACTTTGAAAACTTCTTTGAAATTCCTTCAAAATCATTAAAACCCATTAAAATCATTGAAACATTACTTATTCGGAAAAATAATTTCAATCATATTATTTATTATTTCAAAATCTTAAAACCAGTTCCAAAATGTCGGAGTTCAATCACTTAAATTCAGATTCAAAACCTTCAGTTATAAATCATTTTATATGAAACCATTTCTTATAAAATTTTCACAGTTTCAAATCCTTTCAAAACTTCAAATTCTCATTTTTTTTAAAAGGTATATAATCCTTATCAAAAACATTTCATCTTTATATAAAAATATGGTCATCCTTATCAAAATAAAACTACGATGAATACAAAATTTTTAAAAGACAATCAACCACAAACTTTCCAAGGGACGACAAGGATGGATTTCAAAGCAAAACAGAGATTCAAATTTAGAAGGACTCTAATCAAATAGAATTCTAATTCAAAGATAGGCTCAAACGAAGATAAGATAATTAAATTACCAAATACAAGATGGATAAGCCTATATGAATCGCGGGCGACCTTAACCGGTCAACCGTGATTTCAGGAATATAATCGATGTGAAAATCTAAGGAAAATCGACCTTCGATTGCCAGAGATAGAATCTAAATATAGCAGAAGATAGAAAACATCGTAAACCGAGGATACAGAAATCTCCGGTGAATCAATGCCAATTATAATCATTCAAAGATTGGAGGAATCGCCACCCTATAAAGGTCATACAAAGTGGAGTGATGCAATGCTCCAAAATCAAAAGAATACAATTAGGGGAGATAGGAATGGATTTCAGAACAAGTGAGCATTCCAAAATTCAAAGGAATCTTATTCGATAAGAATCCAAACGAAGATTAGAGAAATATAACCTATATCGATACAGAAAAATTCCCATTCAAAATTTGGAAAGACTCGAATTCATAACATACGAAAACAGAAGCATAAATATCTTTAGTTGGACAACTTTAGCTAAGCAAAAGATACAACAGAGTTTACTCAAAGCATCCTAACAAACTACTGATTTTGCCATACCTAAAATAGATTCCTATCAACAAAGGATCTAGATCAATCAAGAGAGAAGTTCAAAATTTTAGAGGATCCTAATCAAAGAAATTACTAACAAGGTGGATACGAAAGGAATGAAGTTTAAGAAATATTTTACTTTTAAAGCAAGGAAATTTATATCAAAATAATCTTTGAAAATTCTTTAAAAATCATTTGAAAATCATTTTATACTTCGAAAATACGTTCTCTCACAAAGAAATGATTCTGAGATTGATTTCACTTATTCTAGGGTATTTCTACCCTATCTCTAATGAGTTTTTGCTCCGCAGGCTAAGGTTTGCCTAAAACCAAAGCTCTGATACCAACTGTAACGACCCGATATTTTGGACCATTCAAATCGACAATAATCCACACATGTCTGGCTTGAATAATTCAAAATAACAGATTGTAAATAAATTTGGAGCAAATGAAATCAAATACACAGAATCACAGACACAGAACATATCAGAATAACTCGCAGCGGAATATAAAAAACCATAGTAGTTCATGAAGCTACTATAACAAACTCTCAAAACATAATACATAATATCTGCTTGAAAACATATACAATAGACATCTCAAATAAATAGAAGTTTATGAATACCAGAACTGAAATAGAACAACTGAACTGAAAGGAACAGATAACTAGACAAGCAGAATCTCCAGCGATTCCTAGCTCCAGAAAGAAATCCAAAGCTAAGCTGTAAATACTCAGGCTGACCCGAGCGTAAAGTAAAACACAAAACACTCGAGTCAGGACAATATATACTTATATAATGTAAACCAACTCAAGTGAACTGTAGTAGAAATGCACAATAACTCAAAGGATGCTTGGGATCGCCCATCCTTTAAGGATCAGTTAAACTATAAATTAAATACATCCCGTGGTTAAAATTTCAAAATGGTATTTTATACTTCGAAATCAAATATCATTTCAAAATTCAATATCCTTATAAAATCCATTTCAAAATATCATATTTCAAAATAATTTATATTTCGAAACAAATTACTTCATTTTAAATCATAAAAATGAAGTTAGTATATATAATAATTAAAATTTTAAATTTCCAAAAATTTAACTTTTCAAAGTTCATTCGTTCACTTAAATTAATTAAAACAATGAAATTTCAACTTTCGCAGCATTTAGAAAATGCTACGGAAAGTCACATTTAAAATAGTTCAATTTAACAAAAGACAGCATTTAAAATTCTGTAATATGGTTACATTAGTTTCAAATAAACTTAGTTAAATTCAACCATTATAACATTTACAAAAATGCTATAATAGCCTTTAATTAAATTTAGCCATTTGGTTCATTATTATCAACTACAACATTTACAAATGTTGTATTATCATTTACATTAGAATTTAATAGCGTTTCAGAAATGCAGTTAACTAACTTCAAATATTCAGTATAATTTCACAAACAATTATATTTTTATATAAATCATTTTTTTTACTTATAAAATCATATAATTTCACTTTTAAAACAATTATTCAAATACCCTTATATTCATGATTTTATAAAGTTAAAACTCCATTCAAAAATCAAAATTTAATAATAATTCACTTATTAAATTCCAATATTAAGTTATAAATTCATTAAATTAAATTAACTTAACACTTAAGTTTAAATTTTCAAATATAACTTAATTCCATTTTTATTTACTTAACTTAAAAATTCACTTTTAAGCCAAATTCACAAATTTCCAATTTTAGATATATTTCAAAATTTCAACTTAAATATTCATTCATTTCACATTTTAACTTTATTCAAAAAAAACATTAATATATTATAAAATCATTTAAATTCACTTTAATCCAAATTATCATGAATTTATCACATTTCATATTTAATTTAAATTCCAATTATCACCAAATTAAAATTTCCCAAAATAACTTACATTTCAAATTTTCTAATTTTACCATTAATTTATTTCACTTATAAATTTTCAGAAATCAATAATGCTTTACAAAAATCATTTTTATTTAGTTTAAATCAAAATATTATAATATTTACATTTCTAAAATATTTAAAAAAAAATTATAAAACATATTTTAACAACGGGTCTATATTTCATTTTCTAGCCTAGGTAAAGTGATACGGGTAATTTATCATTTCAACCCGTAATTTACAAAGATACCCGGGTTTGATCATTTCAAACCCGCAATCCCAAGTAAATGAAAATAATTGAAAATCATTCAGGCATATCATTTCAGCCCATAACGATTTTCTCCTATTCTAAAGTCCGTTCGGGTATGTATCATTTCAACCCATAGTGATTCTAATCTAAAGGGAACTTGCAGTGTGATAAACTGATAAAAATAAAAGAACAACATAATATAACAGTAACATATGATATAACAGGTGTTTAAGCATGGGTTAACATCATATAATCATAACATAGCAGTTATAACAGGATGCAATACATTTACAGATTCAAGTGGTGTCGGTTTATCAGTTATATAGGTACAGATTGTCTGGTGAGAATAACTCACCTGTTAAGCTGGAGATTTGCCAACAAGCACACAACACAAAGATTACGAAGGCACGACAACTCTAATACAATTTGAGTGTGGAGAGCAAATCCAATGATATAGATCTTGTGTTACAACCCAAACAAAAATCAAAGCAAACCATAAATTTCAATACACTAGAAATGAAATAACTTTTAAATAAAGAGAGATACGAATGCCAAATCTTTTGCCATGCTTTCTCTATTCTTTTTTCATGGCCTAGGGATGGTTTTGGCTCTGGTTTGAACAAGTTTGGCTCAGGTTTGGTCATGTGTATGCATGGCCTAGGTAGTAGAATATGAGGAGGAAGTTTATACAAAGGAATATGAAGAGTTTAAGGCAAAATAAGTGGGTTTTGTTCACAAAAATGGCTCGGCCATGGGCTTGTGTGGTCAGGTCAGAGGGGTATGGAACAGGTCAGTGGAAGGAAAGGTGTGTGGTGGTCTGGCCAGAGGTGGTGGAGGCGGCCTAAGGTGGTGGTGGTGGTGGAAAATGGAGTGGTGAAGCAATAGTGGTAAACAATCATGTTTTTATGGCTTGTTTTGCAATTTTTGTGGAGTTTTGGCATCATGGTGGCTCGGCCTTGGTCAAGACCAGAGGAGTAGCTGGTGTTGATGGCAGGGAAGAGATGTAGGAGTTTGTGGCCATGGATGTGGAGGAGAGGCCTATCCAAAAACAAGAGAAAACAAGGCAATTTTCATAGAAAAATAAGGAGAAAAGAAGAAAAAATGAAACCATTACCAAAAGCTTTTGCTTCAGATCTGAAGTGGTCGAATGATGAAATGAAAAATGAGAGTTTTCACGTGAAAACAAAAGTAAAAGTCATGGCCAAAGCATAAAGGAGGGGTTATGGCAATTGAAAAGACTTAAGGAGGTGAAAGGACATCAGTTTCTAAGCAATTTTAAACCCTTCATATTTCTTTTTCTTTTTAATTCCAATAAAACAAAAATAAACTCAGAAATAAGCTCTAACAACTGAAACAAAATATTATAAATAGAAATAAATAATTAATTTTAAAGAAAATGGAAAAAGAATATAAGAAATTGCTTAAAAATTGAAAACAGGGTCCAGAAATTACAAATAAATCACGATTGTCTTTGGAAAATTATCTACTTCATTTTAAAAATATTCTAAAGAAAATTTTTGAAATAAAATAATTTCTAAAGTATTTTCAAAGTGAAATAAATAATTTAATTTAGAAAAAATAGAAAAAAAACTAAAGAAAAATGTTTAAAAATTGGAAATAAGACATGAAAATTACAAATAAATATCACTAGCCTTATAAAATTTCTATTTCACTTTAAACAAATAAAAGGTCAATTAAATAAAATAAATGAGGAACAAAATAAAGTGGGAATGAGAATAAAATAAGATTTTAAGAAAAAAAATAGAAAAACAAATAAAGAATTACTTTAATTAATTGAAACTGGAAATTAGAATTTTAAACAAAATACAGCTAACACTGGAAAATGCCAATTATATCTTTAAAATGTTTTAAAACCAAAGTATATACATAACATGTTATTTTACCCATATAAATATAAATTATAATATTACATGACCAAATAAAATATTATTTTTTTATAATTTAAAATAAAAAATCTTGTTAAATACAACAAATTACACACAATATTTAAAATGGTATAACTTTCACATTATAAATCAGATTTTAACGAAACGAAAAGCATTATTCTTAAAATTTTATTTACTTTCATAATAAAAGATAAAATTCAAATTTTCAAACTTTAAAATTTCTAAATTAAAAGTCAAAGTTTGACCATATTGACCAAAATTCATTTTTCTGGAAAATATCCTTTTTAGTCATGTTTGGAATTCTAATTCACATCAAAATCAAAATTTATATTTAAAATAACAAAATTTATTCATTTTAATAAATTAAATAAAGTTTTTAAATCAGGAAATCAATTAAAATAACCAAAATAAATAATTAAAATAATCACAAAATACAGGGTTGTTACATATACCCTGATTTATGATGTGATATGTAATTTACTTATCTGTGATATATATATCTGTGATCTGTGAATAAAAGATAAGCGTTATAGTTTATACCGCTTATCAACTATATTTCTGTATTCTGATCTGTAATGATTGATGATGTTGCACTATTGTGTGAAGCCCCCGGACTACACCATACACACACAAATATGGATTTCACGTGGAAATCGGTTAAGTCACAGATGATTTAAATTTGATGTTTTTGAAATTGAAATTTTAATTTCAATTGATTTTGAAATTGGAAATTTGGGTTTAAAGTGAAAAGCTTTTGAAATGGAATTTCAAAGATAAAAGTTATTTTGAATAACTTAATCGAGTTTTGAAAATTTAAATAATTTGATTTAAATTTGAATTCAAGTTTGAAATTGAATTCTATGATTTGAAATTAGGGATTAAAGATGCTGTACAAGTTATATATGGGTTAAACCATTTTAAAGGTATTGATTTGGGAATTTGAATTTAATTCAAGGGTTTTAACTCGTGTATCCGAAAACGAAAACTATTTGTTTTCAAATAATAATAGCTTTCATTTTAAGAAAGAATTTCCAAATTGTGTTGAAAGGTTTCAAGTTTGAAAATGGAATTGAAATGTTTTGAAAACTATGAAATGAGTCTTTAATTCAAAGACCGGACGAGTTAATCCAACTTGAAATAGAATTGTTTTGAAAGGCTATGAATGAATCTTTGGAAACGAGTTTTGAAAGCTATAAGTTGAATCTTTGTTTTAAAGATTTAACGAGTTAATCAGATTGAAATGGAAATCGATTTGAAAATCTATGAATGAATCTTTGTAAATGGGGTGAACTTTGTGAATTAAATCCTTTGTTTAAACGATTAAGTGTGGAAATTGTTTAAACCGTTGAAGGTTGTTGAAATAAATCTTTTTGTTTAAAAGATTGGAAATGGTAATTTGTTTTAACCATTCGAATGAAAAGTTTAGGATTTAAGCTGTGATTTAACTGAGACCCGAGTATCCATATGATTTTTAATTGTGCTCGTTATTCGGGTTAGCCGGGAAAGGACCTTTGTGTCGTATAACCCATTCCGAATAATGAAACGACGTGTATGGATAGCATTTGAAGACCGGGGGTGAAGACCGAATACTTTCGAAAACGAAAGTATTACCATTGATTATCTCTGCATCGGCCGATCCCCGGTATAGAGATTTTAGCACCCTAAGTGATGGGAAGTTCGGACGTGATTAGAAATTATCCTGATTTGCAAGGGCTTCTTTGGAAGTGCCTTCGGTTCTGTTCAATCCCGGAACGGACTTGTATGGATGTGTGTCTGACATTACACTTTGAGATGTAAAGCTGGTTTCTATCAAATACATTTCTGTCGGTGGCGGAGAATTTATTCTCTTAGCTTAACACCCTTCTCTGAGACGTACGAGCCCAGAGGTTATGTAGTTGATGGTTACTAGTGATACATTCCCAATTTGGTAATGTGGCATACGAAGTGCTATTGATCATTGTTGGTCAAAGCGTTGCTTTGTGAAAAAGCGTTGCTTTCTGAAAAAGCGTGGCTTTGTGGAAAAGCGTGGCTTTGTGAAAAAGCGTAGCTTTGTGGACGAGACTTCGTCGAGCCTCACAACCCGGTAATGGTCGAAAAAGGAATGTTGCGACAAAGGTTTGTAGGGGTAGCGCCCCTAGGGTATGTCATTTCCTTCTGGATAAAGGGTGGTATCATGGTATGGAGCCCAGATACTTAACCCGTGTGGACACTGTAATTTATTACTGTGTGATGTTGCTTTGTTGGTTTTCGGGATCCCGGATAAAGGTCGATGACGACCGGGGGATGACATGACTCGTGTGTTAGTTACCTAGTTACAGCTTGGTTAAAGCATGAGGTATCGTCGGCCTTGTGTTTGCAGAGATCCGGTTAGGTTCTCGGGGCGTCTTTCCAGAGGCGTTTCCATCTCGGTGTAAGGAAGTTCCTTTGCCTGATCATTTGTTGGAAATCCAATCAAACAATACGAACCCTGTACGGTTTTAATTGTATTACCTACTATGGAATGTGGCGGTAACCTGCTATTGAACGTAGTAGCTATAGTAGGCATACAACAATGGTTGTATGCTGGCTAAGATAATATTGTATTTTCAGAATGTTTTCACACTATGCACTAGTAATAATATCAAAAGAGTTTTCTTTGCGTAGTAAGCATTTTTGACTATCATAAGAAGAAATCTCCTCCAATTCTGTGTTTGCATTGTGTGTGTGGCGGGAGGTCTATGGTAGTTTCATTTTCCAAAAGCATTGCGGATTTCAATGTTAAACTTCTTTTGTTGCTTGTTTAAAGATAAACTGTTTTTGTTTGCTCATACCAGTCCCATGACTGATCCTGAGTTTATTGTTCCCTTCCTAAACTCTGGGTGCCCACCATTTTCCACATGGGCAGTCTAGAGTTGGGTTTCTCAGATATTCAGGTTGAGAAGATTATCTGGAGCTGGTTCAGTTCTTGGAGTTCAGGACTACACTTGCTTATCTTGGAGCATTCTATTGGAGACATTCTATCCGCTGCTGGTGTTATCTATTTTCTTTCCGCTGCTATTTCTTGTATCATATCTCTGATGTATATTGATATCTGTTGTATCATTCTGTTGTATCTGTCATTGTATCAATGTTATATATATTGATATATTCTTTCTTTTCCGCTGTGTTGTTATACTTACTGTGTTATAAACTTCGGTGAACCAGATTCGGCGTTTGAATCTATGGCATTTTGAGTACAAGTAAAGTACGGGTGCCGATTTTCGAAGGCCGATTTCAGGGTCATCACATTTGGTATCAGAGCTAAGGTTGAACTTTAGCTCAGGAGTATAACACATTAAGTAGCTCATTAGAGATAGGGTGAAGTATACCCTAGAATGAGTATTCTCTAAGATATCCGTTCGAATACCTCAGTAAATTCTCTTGCTATCCACTGATAGTAAGTATGAGTGTAAGAAGAGGATGAGATAGGGGACAGGGGAATACGACTATAAATGGTCAATACCCTACAACAGTGGAAACAATATTTTCTCTATCAATCTCTTTTGTTCGTCATCTCTTCTAAATTCTTCGATAATTTCTGGTTGATCCAGGAAGAAGATTCGATATATTAATATGGGACATAAACTCCGGATGGACCAATATTGTTTGTTTGGATGTATTGGTTGCTTTGATTGCTATGGTTGATAGGTATACTTTAGTTTCTAAACTAAAAGTTTTAAAATTGTTTCTATCTATCTATTCTTTGGGTCCCAATATATTCTATGAATGGTTAGTTATCCTTTCGAACTAACCGATGCCACTGTATATTTCGTAGATCTGGATAACCCGAGTATCTTGTGAAGTGTTAAACAGATTCGTTCTTGTATCTATTATTGATATTCTTATTTGGTAAGCCAAATGCAGAATAAATATTCAGTTTGATTTGATGAAACATTCTTCATCTATCTTTGTGTCTTCCTGGCAAATTTCGAGTACGAAATTCTTTTAAGGAGGGAAGTTTGTAACGACCCCGAATTTTAATATATATTTTAGTTGATAATTAATTTAATTTTTGAATAAAATTTGTGAAATTCACTGATTCGAGTTTCCTCGAATCAAAATTAAATAAATTTTGTTTAAATCGTTTGAATTTAAAAATATTGTAAATATTGTATATATGTGATTTGAATTTAATGTCTTAGATAAATGGTTTAAAATAAATTTATAATTATGTGAAATAGGAAGTAAACATATAGACTTAAGAAATAAGATATTGATACAAGTATAAGGATAAATACTTTTAAAATTAAGAGTTGATGGATTATGAAAGAAAAAAAAAGAGATAAATATAAAGTAAACATTATGTATAAAGTAAATACAAAGTAACAAGACAAAATAAAGAGAATATAAAACCTTTGAGCTGGCAATAGAAGACAGCAAACATCTATAGAAATGTGCAAGCAAATATAAATATAAGGATGAAAAACAAAGCAAATTAATGCTAAGTCTCCTTAGCACACAAAATAGATTTATATCAGCCGAAATAGCAAGATTTTCAGCCACCAAAGTTAAGAGAAATATCAGTAGTCAAACAAGCAAAGAAGAAAAATCTAAATTTCTATCTACAAACAAATGAACTAACTATAGGCTGGTAAAGCAAGAAACAAAAGTGTATGTGTGTGCTTGCAAAAGAAGACACCACAATATCTTCATACAAGTACATACGAAATATAAATAAATGGATAAGTATGGCAAAGCAATTAATACCATATCTATTAGTACACAAAGAAAAATTATATCAGCCACCAAATCATCATCTCTAGCGTGGAAAAGAAAATTATCAGCCGAGATAAGTAGTAAAAATACATATTTTGTACAAAGGCAATTAATGCCATATATCTTCAGCCGAGACAATATCTCTTCAGCCTCCATGCAAATGAAAAGAAAAAAAATATGTAACATCACTTGTACAAAATAATATTTATCCCTGTACAACAAAATTTTTACCTGTACAAAGACATATCCTTGTGATATTTCTTTTATGCATATCAACTCTTCATTGTCAGTTCGTTTCTTCAAGCTATGAAAAATGAAAATGAGAACCATCTAAAATTTAAAACAAACTTCAAACTTTAACAACAAAACGAATCAAAGAAAAACCAGAGGATCAAAAGAAAGATTCAACTTGCAATTTCAAAATCTGGTTCAAAGGATAAGCTCTGTCTTCCTTTGGAAAATATGTGAGTAAACTTTTAATTAAAATGCTCATAGTAATAAATGTCGTGTACATGTATGTTCTTGATGATATGTAATCTACATATTTATATATATAGATATAAATCTCAGTGTATATGTATGTGTGTGCCTGATGTGTGTATGATTGGGTGCCTGTAACTCTCTGTTTCAAAATACACAGTTCAAAACAAGTTAGAAATTTTAAAATCTACCTATCAGATCATTGTTAAGAATTGAATTTCAAGTAAAATATGTTTGTTTAAACATAAACCTTAGTCTAGAATTTTATCCAAGGAAAGTAGGTTTGAACTTTCCCTGAAATCAAGTAATTTAGCTGCAAATATTAAAAATATGTTAAATTCAAGTATCATAATTTGTTGAGTCAGTTATATAATTTGAATATACTCTAAGAAACCAGATTTTTAAAATAAAAAACAAAATTTTCCATTGCACATTTCCCTGGGAAATGAAAGTCGATCAGAAAGTGAACTTTTGACAAAATCTGATGATCTAAGAAGTTATAGGCTTCGAATTCGTGGTGGCAACATGATTTAGTATTCGAGATCACCAGAAAAATGCTACCTAAATTTATAAAACGTTGAGTATTTGATTCGTGATCAAACTAGGGTTGAGAACCCAGGTTTGTTCATGTTGAAAGAACGGGTCGCAGATGATTCTGGGGTGCATCGAGTTGGACGAGGTCTGGGGAACAGCTTCGTGGATGACCGGAGATGGTAGGGACGCGGTGGTGCGTGGTCAGGTGGACGGCGTCGTGGGGTCGAGGTGGATTTAGTAAAACAGTGGGTTCCAGTTTTTGGAGTGAATGGTTCAATTTTAATTCGAGGGAGTTAGGGTGTTTTGGTGATTAGAAATGGTTCCTGGGTTGGTGGTTGACGTGCGGGAATGTTCGCCAGTGGTCGGAGTCGCCTCCGGTGCCGGTGCATGTGCACATGGGGGTGATGGTATTAGTGGCCATCGTTTGGGAACGAAGGAAGACGAATCAAAGCGAACGCAGGGTGTACTCGAGGAATTCTCGGGTAAGTCAGAAATTTTCCCAAAGACTTTGGGGGTTGGACTCGAAGTATAGTGGCACTAGATCGGGTACAAAAGTTTATGCAGGTTTAAAACAAAACCTGTCTCTGTTTTTGTAAATTTAAACTAAATTTTCAAAGTTTTAAGCAAGGTTTGAACTAGACTTTAAATAAAAGTTTAAATATAACTTCGAGTTAGTTTGGACACGTAGTTGTAAATGAATAAAGTTTTAAGTTAAATTTATTTCTAACTTAAAGTAGTTAAGTGTTTAAAAGTGTTTTTAAAGGAATTTGAAATTAAAGTTGGAAATGAATGTTTTCCAAATGTCGATATGAATGATTTTATCTTAAAGTTAAATTAGAATTTAATAAATTGTAATTCATTCAATTATTAAGGGAATTAAATGGATAATTAATTCATGTGATAAATTAATGAAATAGATAATTGCTTAAATTAATTAAGGTTTTTAAACTTAAAGTTCAAGATTAATTATTCATAGAACAATTAATTTGTAAATTAAAGATTATTAATTAAAAATTAATTAATGATTAAAGTTCGTAGACCAAGTGATTAAGCAACAATTACTTGAAGGATAATGTAATAAATTAATTAGGATGATTAATTTGATAAAAATTAATTAATTAAGGGTAAATTAATTAATGAAAGTGATTAAGAAATAATTATTAATCAAGAAGTAATTAATTAGTTATTGTAATTAATTAAGAATTAACCATTGACTAGCCAAATTTATTCATAGAAATTAATCTGATCTAATTTAATCAGATAATTAAATTGATCCTATCTATGGATGTTTGAATTTTATTGGATGATTTGAATTGTTGATATCCCTGATATGTGATGCTTTGTGATATACCCTGATTTATGATGTGATCTGTAATTTACTTATCTGTGATCTGTGATCTGTGAATAAAAGATAAGCGTTATAGTTTATACCGCTTATCAACTATATTTCTGTATTCTGATCTGTGATGATTGATGATGTTGCACTATTGTGTGAAACCCCTAGACTACACCATACACACACAAATATGGATTTCATGTGGAAATCGGTTAAGTCACAGATGATTTAAATTTGATGTTTTTGAAATTGAAATTTTAATTTCAATTGATTTTGAAATTGGAAATTTGTGTTTAAAGTGAAAAGCTTTTGAAATGGAATTTCAAAGATAAAAGTTATTTTGAATAACTTAATCGAGTTTTGAAAATTTAAATAATTTGATTTAAATTTGAATTCGAGTTTGAAATTGAATTCTATGATTTGAAATTAGGGATTAAAGATGCTGTACAAGTTATATATGGGTTAAACCATTTTAAAGGTATTGATTTGGGAATTTGAATTTAATTCAAGGGTTTTAACTCATGTAAATATAACTGGATTTTTCCGAAAACGAAAACTAATTGTTTTCAAATAATAATAGCTTTCATTTTATGAAAGAATTTCCAAATTGTGTTGAAAGGTTTCAAGTTTGAAAATGGAATTGAAATGTTTTGAAAACTATGAAATGAGTCTTTAATTCAAAGACCGGACGAGTTAATCCAACTTGAAATAGAATTGTTTTGAAAGGCTATGAATGAATCTTTGGAAACGAGTTTTGAAAGTTATAAGTTGAATCTTTGTTTTAAAGATTTAACGAGTTAATCAGATTGAAATGGAAATCGATTTGAAAATCTATGAATGAATCTTTGTGAATGGGGTGAACTTTGTGAATTAAATCCTTTGTTTAAAAGATTAAAGTGTGGAAATTGTTTAAACCGTTGAAGGTTGTTGAAATAAATCTTTTTGTTTAAAAGATTGGAAATGGTAATATGTTTTAACCATTCGAATGAAAAGTTTAGGCTTTAAGCTGTGATTTAACTGAGACCCCAGTATCCATATGATTTTTAATTGCGCTCGTTATTCGGGTTAGCCGGGAAAGGACCTTTGTGTCGTATAACCCATTCCGAATAATGATACGACGTATATGGATAGCATTTGAAGACCGGTGGTGAAGACCGGATACTTTCGAAAACGAAAGGATTACCATTGATTGTCTCTGCATCAGTTGATCCCCGGTATAGAGATTTTAGCACCCTAAGTGATGGGAAGTTCGGACGTGATTAGAAATTATCCGGATTTGCAAGGGCTTCTTTGGAATTGCCTTCGGTTCCGTTCGATCCCAGAACGGACTTGTATGGATGTGTGTCTGACATTACACTTTGAGATGTAAAGCTGGTTTCTATCAAATACATTTATGTTGGTGGCGGAGAATTTATTCTCTTAGCTTAACACCCTTCTCTGAGACGTACGAGCTCAGAGGTTATGTAGTTGATGGTTACTAGTGATACATTCCCAATTTGGTAATGTGGCATACGAAGTGCTATTGATCATTGCTGGTCAAAGCATTGCTTTGTGAATAAGCGTTGCTTTGTGAAAAAGCGTTGCTTTGTGAAAAAGCGTTGCTTTGTGGACGAGACTTCGTCGAGCCTCACAACCCGGTAATGGTCGAAATAGGAATGTTGCGACAAAGGTTTGTAGGGGTAGCGCCCCTAGGGTATGTCATTTCCTTCTGGATAAAGGGTGGTATCATGGTATGGAGCCCAGATACTTAACCCGTGTGGACACTGTAATTTATTACTGTGTGATGTTGCTTTGTTGGTTTTCGGGATCCCGGATAAAGGTCGATGACGACCGGGGGATGACATGACTCGTGTGTTAGTTACCTAGTTACAGCTTGGTTAAAGCATGAGGTATCGTCGGCCTTGTGTTTGCAGAGATCCGGTTAGGTTCTCGGGGCGTCTTTCCAGAGGCGTTTCCATCTCGGTGTAAGGAAGTTCCTTTGCCTGATCATTTGTTGGAAATCCAATCAAACAATACGAACCCTGTACGGCTTTAATTGTATTACCTGCTATGGAATGTGGCGGTAACCTGCTATTGAACGTAGTAGCTATAGTAGGCATACAACAAT
The DNA here is from genome assembly GCA_030737815.1 of Allium fistulosum. NCBI lineage: Eukaryota > Viridiplantae > Streptophyta > Magnoliopsida > Asparagales > Amaryllidaceae > Allium > Allium fistulosum. Next base: position 1,180,747,921 of record CM060903.1, read on the forward strand.
GGTTGTATGCTGGCTAAGATTAATATTGTATTTTCGGAATGTTTTCACACTATGCACTAGTAATAATATCAAAAGAGTTTTCTTTGCGTAGTAAGCATTTTTGACTATCATAAGAAGAAATCTCCTCCAATTCTGCGTTTGCATTGTGTGTGTGGCGGGAGGTCTTATGGTAGTTTCATTTTCCAAAAGCATTGCGGATTTCAATGTTAAACTTCTTTTGTTGCTTGTTTAAAGATAAACTGTTTTTGTTTGCTCATACCAGTCCCATGACTGATCCGGAGTTTATTGTTCCCTTCCTAAACTCTGGGTGCCCACTATAATCCACACGGGCAGTCTAGAGTTGGGTTTCTCAGATATTCAGGTTGAGAAGATTATCTGGAGCTGGTTCATTTCTTGGAGTTCAGGACTACACTTGCTTATCTTGGAGCATTCTATTGGAGACATTCTATCCGCTGCTGGTGTTATCTATTTTCTTTCCGCTGCTATTTCTTGTATCATATCTCTGATGTATATTGATATCTGTTGTATCATTCTGTTGTATCTGTCATTGTATCAATGTTATATATATTGATATATTCTTTCTTTTCCGCTGTGTTGTTATACTTACTGTGTTATAAGCTCCGGTGAACCAGATTCGGCATTTGAATCTAAGGCATTTTGAGTACAAGTGAAGTACGGGTGCCGATTTTCGAAGGCCGATTTCAGGATCATCACATCTATACTCACACTAACCAAGGACACTACTGGGTAATGCCGTCAATTAGTACAAAGAATAAGGCTATTAAGGAGCGACCATCTGTGTAATTGATTTTTGCGAGTACCGATATGTCAGATAATATGACTTGCATTTCATTTCAAGAGGAAATCCGACATATCAAATACAAACTCAAAGCTACTACACAGTGGCTATGTGGGCTTCGGAAACAAATATAAAAATAAGCATAACACAAATCAGTTACAGATATTCATATCACAAAGGCGGAAACGGATATGAATATAACACATAAAAGTGTACATCAAAATAGTGGTCATACAAGACCCACTACATCACAAAAAATAGGTACAAGTGCTAAGCAAAAGAATATGTATACATCAAGGAGTCTCTATCTCAAATGTATAAAAGCAAAAACTACTAAGCTAAAGTAGTTAGCCAAAAGTCAGAAGCTAGCCCCTGCTAAGAAGTCAAGTGGAAGCACCTGTAACACCTCGGTCTGACACGAGTATTATTTAAGAAGAAAAATAATAAACGGATCAGTCTAGCTATAAATATCATATGAGAAGAGAAAGGAAAAGGGATACCAAAAAAATGTATGACAATAATAATGCCATACCGTGACAAGTATACATTCGATAACAATAAAAATCATACAATATCTCAAATCTTGTCAAATATCCAAAATGAATATCACATTCTTTAGCTTATTCACCAAACCGCAAATATTGACAAAACATATCAATGTCAATCGCAAAAATTGGTGAAACACAAATTCCAAAAATCAACAATTAGAAATCCAAAAAACACAAAGGGGGAGGCCTATCACAAACGGGAGCATGAAAACTCACCAACACGTGTATCACAAACGGGACGCTATCCCATGGTCGCTAACCATAGAGCCGGTGAAACGACGTAGTACAATAACGGTACGCCCAAGGAACTTGAAACACAAATAATTCAGAACAACGACGTAGTACAATAACGGTACGACCGAGGAACCGAACTCCATAAATCCCATAGGCCGCTAGCCTATAAAAATGAGACGAAGCTTAATAGAATAGGGTAGAGTTCCCCCACGCGGACAAGGAGATATCGCAAATCGCTAGTCTAAACCATAAAATGATCATCATTGATCAATAAGAAGCGTAAATTACACTAAGCTAGTAAATAAATGAGTTTAGCTTTATGTCCCATAACCACTAGCTTAACTTAAATATTTATGAACAAATTGTAGATTTCCACTCGAAAATTGTCACAAGATTTCAATCGAACCATTCCAAAGATTAACCGACGAAGTAAACGCAAGCGTTTCATACCACTTTTTTTGCTAAGTCGTTTAATTATATTTCTCATACGAATGAGGTGAAGGTTTGTATATACTAATAGATTAGAAAACGGTTTTAAAAACAAGCTTTGTTTTAAAAGTAACATTGAAATCGTTTTTGTGAAAGAGTTTGAGTCTTTACTACTAGTATAGAAACCTTTGTATTTTAAAGTGACAAATCATAGAAAAGACTGTAAAAACAATCTATCACCAAAAATTCACTTTCGATGACGTGAATTAAAACCATGAAAATCGATATCAGATCCATCAAATGGATATTCCCAAAAATCCAAAAAAGAAGTCATCAAAGTCGATAATAAATGACAACTAATCGGATCAACAAAAATCGATAAGAAAATGGAAATTCGCACAAAAATAGGCAAAATGGGCAAAAACCAACAGGACCGGACGTTTGGTTGGATTGGCCAGACGTCTGACTTAGGGTTCTGCCTTTTTCTTTTTCTTTTTTTCGTTTCTTTATAATTTCCAGAACCTTTAACCAGACGTCTGACCGATTGAACCAGACGTCTGACCGATTGAACCAGATGTTTGATTCATGTCTCTGGATATGTATATTTTGATGCCGTATATATAATTTTTTTTCTCCAGGGATCATAACCAGATGTCTGGACTTGACCAACCAAACGTCTGGTCACCTGGACTGGGCAACAGTTTACCTAGGCCATTGATGGCCAAAACGATTCGGAAGGGATCGGATGAGCAACAAAGACTAGGGATTTATGCCTATCGACAACCCAGCCTTATAGGCTCTTCGATATACCCCAAATATCATGTCTAAACATCCAAAATAGGATTTTTAAAGATTTTGACTTTAAAACACCAAAACTGGAAAATTCACCAAATCAATTCAAATCAAAGCAAATGAACATGAAATAGATGTTAGGAATTCATACCTAACAACAATAAAAGCTATAGACATAGATGTGAGTTCAAAACTCACCTTTGAACCTAAAAACAACGAATGAGAAGCTTTAAAACAAGGCAAGATCAATCTCTCCTCCACTTAACTTCAAGAACCCTCAATCTATGATCAAATGCAAATATTACCTAAATTAGGTTATAGGATTTTCTGGAAATTGGAGAGAGATTGAGGTGGAGAAGAAGAAGAGAATGCTTACCTAAGCTTCTCTTTTATTTTGGAGCTTGAATCTTGAATTTCCTAGTAATCTAGAGTTTAGGAATTTTAATTTCCCTTTCTTTCCCCCATTTTCCTTTAGCTTGAGTATTAGGAAATAATAGAATGAATGAAGAGGAGTTGGAGGAGGAGTTAGGGTATTAGATGAGTTGGTGGGTTGAAACCCAAACCCAACGCCCAATAGAAAAATAGCAAAATTCTACTCAACTCTAAACATATCGATGTTTATACTCAATAAGGTCGCAAATGCCATTTTGGACTCAATGGAAGTGGTCTCGAGTCCGGATTCGACCGTTTACAAAAAGTCGCGTTTTGGATTTTTAAATTCAACCAACGATGCTACATTTAAATAAATCATTTAAATATATTATTGTAAAAATATGCGGGTTGTTACAACTTTACTTTTGACCACTATTCCAAATTTCAAGAGTAACATGGCCAAAAATAGAGGAAACGATGACCTATTTTAGAGTTGATTTTGTGGTTTTCTAAGCTTTGTAAGTCTAAAGTGTTTCAAGTTTTCAAAATAGTTTTGCAAAATTTTGGTGAGTAAACTTCTTAATTTTTGGGAAATTGTTTACCTTTGCATTTATTGAATATTTAGTGATAAAATAATTTCATTTTTTGGTTGGATTACAGTATGGTTTGGATGCATATATATGTTGCTTATATATGTGAATGCATGTGGTTAAGTTAGTGTGTGCTTGAATAAAAAGTCTAGATTTTTGTAAATGGTGTAAAATAGTGATCTTGTTTGTCTGGGTTTGTGGTATGAATAAGTTGTTATGGACATAATTATGTGGTTGTTGTGCAAAGCAAAGTTAACAAAGTTAACAATTAGATTTGGTTATTAATGAAGAATCCATTGTGAAGTGTGCGAGTTTTGGTTTGTAATTAAAATCGATTTTAAAAGTTAAAAACTTGGTTTCAAATTATTTATTTTGTGTTTTGACAAGTTAGTAAGCTTTCTAGTTTTAATTTGCCAAAGAGAAAACCTAAAACATTTGCAAGTATGACACCCATAGTGATAATCGTTATGGATGAAGTTTCGCTAAAGGTCCTTTTTTTGAAAATTCAGTTTCATACTTTAAAGTTATTTTGAAGAGGTTTTATAAATTTAATAAAAATGTTTTAGAAAGTTAATTAAGTTTTAATAATTAATTATTAATTAATTAAGCTTAGTAATTAATAATTAATTAAGTATTAAACAAGATTCATTAATCTTAATTAAATAAAGATTAGTTACTATTTAATTTTCCTTTAAAAGTAAGATTAATTTTTAATTAATTATGATTTAAGTATATGATTAATATTTAATGAATTATTAATCAAATATAAGGTCAATTATTTATTTAATTAATTAATCAAGTGTTTAACTATTTTTAGTGATAAATTAATTAAAATTTTAATTTAACATGATTATTTATTAAAGGTTTAATTTATTGTTTATGTTTTAATTAAAAGATTATTTAATTAATCAATTGAGATTAATTATTAGTTAATTATTAATAAATATTTTAAATTATTATTTAATAATTGACAAAGGATAAATTAAGGGTTTAATTTATAAATAAATTATTTATTAAAGGTTTAATTATTTATTAATTTATAATTAAATTTATTTCAAATCTAATAAAAATTAATATGAGTTAATAAAGAGTTTAACTTGTAATTAATCATTTTAAAAGAGAGTTTTAAATCCTCTGTTTCGAGAATCAAATCGTTTTAAAGGTACTTCTTTTCCAAAGATGGTTTTGAACACAAGGGATTCAAATGTTGATCCTATTAAGTAGACAAACAATTATGAATGAGTTATGTAAAGGTTTTGATTGTATAGACATGTATTAGAAGAATAAATCTCCACTCTGCTATAAGTTGACTATTTGATTGTTTGGACATTCGATAGTAGAATAAATCTCATTCTGCTATAATGTAATTATTTATTGTGTGGACACATATTTTATAGAATAAATTCCCATTTTGCTATAAGTAGTGAATTGTTTGGACATCTATTTAGCAGGACAAATCACCATCTTGCTATTCTGTTATTTGGACATGTATATGCTAGTTGAGTTATGTTGATATGTTATCCCCTGATTTGGATATGAATTGCATTTACATATATGTTGACTTATATAAATAAATGGTTAAGTGACTTGAAAGTGAAATTGATGTTAAATCGTAACTTAAATTACTAATATTGGGATTTCTAAGCCTCTTTTTGAATTTATAAAGTATGGTTTTGAATTAATTTCAATTCTTTAATCAATTTGGGGTTAAGGTTTATAAATGATTTTTCAAGTTGTTTTATTATTTTATAAAGGTATTTACAATTAATAACTTATTTATAAAAATTGGTTTTACTAAATAAAAAGGTTTATTGAAGTGATTTAAAAGGATGAGTTGCAAAAGATATTTTGTAAAGGATTTTTATTAAAGAAGATTTATCAAAGGAGTTTTAAATGGGGAAATGTTTTATAAATGATTTTAGTGGTTTGTAAAGAGGTTTTGTAAACTGACTTGTAGACTTATAAAAGTGTTTTATAAATTGATTTTGGAAATTTATAAAGGTATTTAAATGTGAAATGAGCTTTTAAAAGGGAACTTTTATAAGGGATGAGTGGATCGGTTTATAGTAAGTAATGTTTTCAAAAAGAAATTTGAAACGAGGAATTTTTCAAATGTTTTGATAATATACTTATACCCCTAGGTAAGTATAAATATTTTCCAAGTAAAAATGGGAAGTAAGGGTTTTAGAAATAGTGTTGTGTAAAGATCTTTTGATTAAGTTTTATAAAGTGATTTATTAACTGAAGACTAATTAATAAAGGCTTAGTGGATCCCATATAGAATTAAATCAATGTTTGAATGATTGTTTATTTGATAGTTAAATACTGACTATCAAACTTTGACCAAAACGTAACCCTAGAAATATCTAGGAGAAACACGTGAGTTATATGGCATAGTCATCCATAATAATGTTGTACTGTGTGTATAAATCTTGTTTCGTTCTTCTAGGATAGATAATAAGGAAATCCGTCCACTAACTGTTAGAAGGTGATCTTTGCTCTTATCTTGTCTGTTTATTTCCTAAAGAACCAGGGTTGAATTTACCGAAAATTATTGAAAGTTGTTTTGAAGAGACCGAGATTGGATATGTTATCCGAAAACCACTTCGATCCTACTCAAGCATTTCGAGCTGAAGACAACTTGAAGATTATGGAATCGAAGATGGAGTTTTGAAGTGCAAGGGCTATTTGCTACTAACCTTGAAGGGATTCCAAAATGGGTGTACTGGAGGCAGCGCCTTCGGTTCATTCATCATCTAAACAACTTGTATGGACGAATATTGACATTGCGTCGGTGTTAGCATTCCAAGTGGGAAGTGCTGTATAAAGGTAAAACGTAGCCTCAAGCCTCATCAACCGGGAAATAACAAAAATTAGGCATGAAGCAGGGCCATGTAGGTCGCTCCCCTTAGGGTATCGTCATCCCAAATCTAGATCGATTACTATCTACTCATGTTTGTTCGGGGCCCAAAATGGGGTGATCATATTCGGTACTTCTAGTCAAGTGGTAGGCCAATCCTATGTGGTAGGGGTACAAGATGTTCTTGTTAGATGCCGGTGCATTTTATCTAGAGATGTACCATCGGAAGGTAGTTCCTTACCTTGTCATAGTATAGAATCCATTCTCCAATACGTGCCTTTACGGTTTTAGATGTGCCCAACTATGTTGAAATGTGAGATGCAAGCATTTCAGCTATATTCATAATTTACTTGAATAGTTGGACTTTATTATAATATCACCGGGTTTTCTATAAAAGTGTTTTGGTTATCGTAAGGTAAAAACCCGTCTGTGTTTATGTGCAGCATGGTCTTATGAGATAACTTTGATTTTAAAAGTGTTTTAAAAGAAATAATTCAGTTATTTGAGTTTACTCACACCAGACCCATGTCTGACCCGGAGTTCTATTTTTTTTCCCTAAAACTCTTGGGTACTCAAATTTGTATGAGTAGCCAAGTGATCTAAGTTTCTCACGACTGCATTTTGGAGGAGCTGGAGCAGGTGGCTTTACCTTTAGCTAGTTACTATATATTTCCGTTGTGTATGCATATATGATCTATGTATCAGTTAGGTATGGACAGGCTGTTATAACTGTCCTAGGGTAGAATTTGTATTAGTATGATTCTGATGTATCATTTTGAAAATGACTTTGTAAAGAATTATGTTGATTGATATATGATATTCTGTTGCGTTGTGAGATTCTATGATTGATTAGTTTCTTCTTATCTTCTATCTTCTTTCTTTCCCATAACGATCGATCTTTCTGGCAGTTGAATGCTTGGCATGCAATACAATGGACATATTAGTGTTAATTTTTTAGGTTCGAAAGGCCCGTTCATTACACTTCCTTTGCCTATAAATACAACACTCCATCTACACTTTCATTCCACATCCCCTCTTCATTTTCCAAAGCTTCTCCTCTCCATCTTAATGGCCATTTTCCTTAGCAAAATTATGGCAAAATCTATTTCAAAAGGAAACTATATATATTAATGTTACCCGGCTACAAAGCGACAGTTGTAAAGGTTGTTTGATGTGATTTTTTGTTTGATGATAACAACATATATCAATATATCAATGTGTTTGCAGATTGTATTATACACATATAGGAATAAATATTCATATTGAATAATAATACTATTTCACAGAATTTATATAATTTAATCAGTATTTTTATTCAAATGAATATTTTATTTCAACACTTAAACAATACAAATTTTTCAGCTTTCTCTGTATACATGCACTAGTTTTCATACATTTCACATTCACATTTTTCCTCACTACAACACTCAACACTCAGTTCTTCACTCCGTCTGCACATCTGAATTTATCTGCATGGTCCAGCTCCAGTTCTTGTCCAGTCTTCTGTGTACTTGTATAATTAACAAATACAGCAGTAATCTGAAAATAAACAAATTTAAATTTGCAAAAATGTAAATTTGTTTTTTATTGGTGCCTCAGATATATGGGTTGTTGTCATCATTTTTGATTGTGTAATATCTGTGCATATTAGTATTCTTATCAGGGACAGGTAATCGTGAGTGGCTGCAATACACACGTGTATATTTATACACGTGTGCACTACCTCGCCAACTTGTGTGCACAGTCAACAAAAGCAATTGCAACAATGTCAACTACAAAATCAGACTTGATACAAATACAACATGATACTGCAAAAGACAATGCCAACAGTCTCGACCAAAACTAACTAAGGTGATCGAACAACTTAACCAAGCAACATATGTGATCCAGATCATCAAGTAAACAAGTTCAAATGTCAAAGTGAAGCCAGTGCACAACAAATAAACAAACTGCCTCGAATGGTACAAGTCAAAGACTGCAACTATGACACACATGTATGGTGATACACAAAGGCAACCCACACATGCACATCAAGTACAACAAGACCAGTTCAGGTATGAAGAATAGCAACTGCAACAATGAAAATGAGGATGAACACAAATAATACAACAGCAGACCAGAAGTACAAAATGGCCAAGCAAGTGCACCATTAAAAACAACAATACAGCAATGAACTCGATCAGTTCAAACATGTATCAAAAAGCATGTACAAGAGGCAACAGAACTCAAACTAGCATATGCAACTCACAAACCAAAATGTACTCCAGACAGGTTATATCATATCAAAGCCTCAAGTAAGCATGCGCAGTGATATGTATACATGCTTAACACACATGTCGAACAAGACAAGGTCAGACCAACCAAAGAACAACATCAAACAACATGCAGTGACAACACAAGCATAGCATCATCAATGGAACCAAACTAATGTATACTCGAATGCTTCACAGTGCGACAATACTACAAGACCAAGTCGAAGTCAATGCGAAACAATTCTTAACAGTTCAAAGCAACTGACTAGAGTTAAAAAGAAAGATGAACAAAAGAATTCAACAGCAAATGTCAACCAGTATAGGAACCAGACCTCACGAAATCGAACACAGGTGGCCAAAGTCAACATTGTCAAATAATATCAAGTCAAGTCACAAAGAATTTAAAAATATCTACGTCAAGCCGAAGTCAAGAAATATCAATGCAGTTATGATCGAGTCAAAGTCTAATGAAATCAATGCCGTGGAAACCAAGATAATCGAAGAATATGATGAACAGGTCAGAGATGTGGTGTACGTTTCAAAATCAACATCGTGATTATCACGTAATAGAAAAAACGAAATATACGCATATGACAAAGTCAGATTAAATCACAAGCAATCAAAGTGAATCGAAGCAGCCAAGTAAAAGTATTGACGAATTCAAATTTATTCGTACGAACGAAAACTCAGGGTTTCGAACCCTATAAAATCACCCACTCATCACTGGCATAAAAATCATCGAGTTCAATCAAGCAATAACCAGTAAAGTAAAAGGAAATCACATACCAGTATCGTAGACGAACTCGAGAGGAGGAGTCGCAAGCATCAACAATAAATTCGACAGAGCGGCGCCTTTAATTTTTCGCAAGCTCTAATTTTCAGTACGAAGAAACAATCGATCGACAAAAGCAACGAAGTTCGAAATCATTCGGTCGTAATAAAGTCGGCATTTCAATCAAGCCCTAATTTTGGAAGAGCCGAAGCCCTAATTTCAGTTGCAAAGAGGAACAACGAGCTGCCATTATTTTTCACGAGATTGAAAAAGAGACGGGCCGACATTGAACAAAGAAAAAGGGCCGCATTTCTTCTCTTGAGTGATAATAGTTTGGGCTGTTTTTGTTTATTATTAATTAATAAGGCTTGGTTATTTTTTAATTAGGGTTGTTTTTTAATTTGTTTTTACTTTCTGTTTTTTAAAGTCTAAACTTTGGTAAATCACCACCTAGAGGTTAGGTAGTGTCAGATTTTCTAGTTAGGATTAGTTCAGTGAGCAGGGTTTGCGAGTTTGCAAAACTCTATAGGCGGTAGCAGGGTTTGCGAGTCTGTTAGAGTGTTTGTAAGCGGGAGACTGTTTAATTCTAATAGCAATCTGGGAATGCAGCAGTAGGCAAGGGTTTGCCGAAGCTGGGTAAATTTTGTGTGTGATTTACTTTACAGCATAGTTATTTTTCTGCAGTTTGTTTAAATTCAAGAAAATTTTCTATAACCCTATTCACCCCCCCCCCTCTAGGGTTAATCTAGATCCTACAAGTGGTATCAGAGCCCGGTATTTTTCTTTAACTCTAGAGTCATGAATCCACCAAATAATTCTTTTTCTAAGGGGCAATCTATTGCTAGGCCACCCATGTTTAATGGGAATGATTATGCTTATTGGAAAGTTAGGATGGGTATTTATCTTAGTTCTGTTGATTATGATGTTTGGGATATTATTGAAACTGGCTATAAATCTCCCACTATAACTGTTGGTGATACTGAGATTTCTAAACCTAAGGATAGGTGGGATGCTAATGATAAGAAATTAAAAACTACAAATGCTAAAGCCATGAATGCTTTGATCTGTGTTCTTGATAAAAATGAATTTAATAGAATTTCTCATTGTAAAACTGCGCAGTAAATTTGGCATACCTTGGAGGTGACACATGAAGGAACTTCTCAAGTCAAGGAGTCTCGTCTAGCCCTATTCAGCAATGAATACGAGAACTTTGTGATGGACAAAGGCGAGAGCATAAAGGACATGTTTGGACGCTTTTCAACTTTGGTGTACAATGCTAGAGCGCTTGGGAAAGTATTCACCGAGGTAGAGCTTGTGAGGAAGGTACTACGAGTCTTACCGATGAACTTTGAGGCAAAAGTCACAGCAATACAAGAATCGAAAGATCTGAGTAAACTAAGCATGGAGGAGTTGATTGGTAACTTGATGACATATGAGCTTGAGCTAAAAACAAAGGAGGAACGCAACAACTCCGAATCAAAGAAAAAGACGAATGCCTTAAAGAGCAAAGAAGAGAGCGATGAAGAAGAAGAAAATCCAATTGAAGACCTTGCAATGGCTGTCAATAAACTTAGAAAATGGTCAAGATTCGGGCCACACAAGAAGAAAACAAATGGTAATAGGTCAAAAGATTCTGACAATTCCGATAATGAATTGACTTGCTATAACTGCAATAAGCCTGGCCACTTCAAACAAAACTGCCCACTTCTCAAAAACAACAAAGGAAAGAAAAAGAAGAGGAAGGCTTTTTTAGCAACTTGGGATGATGAAGAAGGAGAGGAAGTTTCGAATAATAGCTCAGAGGAGGCTAACTTGTGTCTTATGGCAAAATCAGATTCAAAAGCAAGCTCGGAGGAATCTAGTGAGGTAAGTGACTATTCTTATAAAGACCTTGTTTTGATGTGTTGTGATCTTACTAAAACAATTGATACTCTTGAATCTAAAATTGAAAAACTGAAATCTGATAGGAGAGAAATTGTCCATGAAAATACTAGGTTAGAAACCGAACTTGAAAATATTCAAAACCTAGATTGTAAAAAATGTAAAATTTTAGATTCAGAATTATCAAAACTTAAGAATAGCTTTGAGAATCTTGAAAAAGAAAACTTGAGTCTTAAGGAAACCATTGACACTAGGAAAAAGGATTTTATAAATAGATGCACCTCACTTGTGACTGAAAACGCAACACTAAAAACCAAAGTCCAAAATCTTGAGAAAACTCTGAATAACTTTTCAAGAGGAGAAAAATCATTTAACATGTAATTGGGAAATCAACTTTTTGCTAACAACAGAAAAGGACTAGGCTTTGGGAAAACACAAGTTGATGATAATGCAAAAGGTAAGAGTGTCTTTGATAGATGTGTAAAATGTGGAATAATTGGACATCGTGCTGAAAATTGTAGTCATAGGAACAAGAACACAAAATTTATACAAGTTTGGGTTCCTAAGAATTCTACAAACAAATTTCATGTCTATTGGAACAAGAATAAAACGACAAAACAAGTTTGGGTTCCAAAGGGATTGTATATTCACAATGCTTCAGTCACTAATATCATTGGACCTAAGAGTTTCTCTAGGTCATCTTCCTCTCTCTCTATGTAGGTTTGTTGGCAGGCTAAGGAGCAACAAGAATTGTATCTAGACTCAGGCTGTTCTAGATATATGACAGGTGACAAATCAAAGTTCCTTAGCCTAGAGAATTTTAAAGATGGAAATGTGATCATGGGAGACAATAGCAAGTGTAAGATTATTGGTAAAGGTGAAGTAGGTAACGGTACTTTTTCCTTGACTAATGTTTTATACGTCGATAATTTGCATCACAATCTCATTTCTATTAGCCAACTATGTGACAAAGGTATGAATGTGGTTTTTGATAGTGATACTTGCAAAATCATTGATAAATCTTCTAATAACATTGTTTTTATGGGCAAAAGAAAAGGAAATGTTTACACGCTTTCTTTTGATAATCTAAATCTTTCTAGATGTTTGGTAGCCACTGACGAAGAGGCATCCTTATGGCATAGGAGACTTCGACATGCTAGCATGGGCCTCTTGGAAAAACTTGAAACAAAAGAATTAGTCAGAGGGTTACCACATTAGAAATTTAAAAATAATAAAGTGTGTAAAGGATGTTCATTAGACAAGCTTAGTCGATCATCTTTTCACCCTAAAAACATTGTTAGCACATCAAGGGTCCTTGAATTAATTCACATGGACTTATTTGGACCAAATGAAATTGCAAGCTTGAATGGAAAACGTTATTGTTATGTATTGGTTGATGATTATTCTAGATTTACATGGGTTTATTTCTTAGCCAAAAAATCCGAATCTTTTGATTATTTTTCAAAGTTTGCAAAACTTGTTCAAAATGAAAAAGGAGTTTCAATTAAAACTTTGAGAAGTGATCATGGAGGCGAATTTGAAAATTTGGATTTTGAAAGCTTTTGTGAAGAAAATGGTTTAAAACATGAATTTTCTGCCCCACGAACACCTCAACAAAATGGGGTGGTTGAAAGGAAAAATCGTACATTGCAAGAATTGGCTAGATCCATGTTGAGTGAGTATAAACTACCTCTAACTTTTTGGGCAGAGGCAGTGAATACTTCGTGCTATGTAATGAATAGAGTAATGATTAGACCAATACTTGGCAAAACGTCTTATGAATTATGGCATGAAAGGAAACCTAACATTTCTTATTTTTGTGTATTTGGATGTCCTTGTTTCATTCTTAAAACAGGTGATCAACTTGGAAAATTCGAATCAAAGGCTGATGAGGGAACTTTCATGGGCTATTCAACAAGGAGCAAGGCTTACAGGATATACAACAAATGAACAAAAACAATTGTTGAATCAATCAATGTAAAATTCGATGAATCTAACATGGAAAGGACGACTGAAAAGGCGGTTGACGATGGGGTAGATCATGAAGGCATTAAAGAAGGGATATCTAGTGAGAAAGCTGAAAGTAGGACTGTTGATGCTGATAGATTGAAGTTCAAATCCAATCATCATCCTGAATTGGTTATAGGTAATCCTACAGAAGGTATACGTACTCGATCTTCATTTGATAAAAATTTGTGTGCATTTTGTTGTCACTGTGGTTTTATTTCTGAGATTGAACCTGATTCTGTTGAAATGGCTCTTAATGATGAAAGTTGGATTTTAGCAATGCAAGATGAACTTAATCAATTTGAGAGAAATAAAGTTTGGAAATTAGTTCCTAGGCCTAATGACTATCCAATTGTTGGAACTAAATGGGTGTTCAAAAACAAACTTGATGAATCAGGAAATGTAATTAGAAACAAAGCTAGGTTGGTCGCAAAAGGATATAACCAAATAGAAGGCATAGATTTTGATGAAACATTTGCTCCAGTTGCTAGGTTAGAAGCCATTAGGATTTTGCTAAGTTTTGCATGTTATAAAGGTTTCAAACTTAAACAAATGGATGTAAAAAGTGCCTTTCTAAATGGTGATTTGAAAGAAGAAGTTTTTGTTGAACAACCCACCGGTTTTGAAAATCATGATTTTCCAAATCATGTGTATAAACTAGAAAAAGCATTATATGGTCTTAAGCAAGCTCCTAGAGCTTGGTATGACTGCCTTTGTACATATCTTTTGGAAAATGGTTTTAAAAAGGGGAGTGCTGACACGACACTGTTTCTATTACATCAAGAAAGTGATTTTTTGATTGTTCAGATTTATGTGGATGATATCATTTATGGTGCTACTAATGAACTCTTGTGTGAGAAATTTGAACAAGTCATGTAGGCTAAATTTGAGATGAGCTTGGTTGGAGAACTGAAATATTTTCTTGGATTTCAAATCAAGCAAAGCCGTGATGGTATTTTCATTTCACAATCCAAGTATGTGCTGGAACTGTTGAAGAAATTTGGAGTTGAGAACTCCAAACAATTGAGAACTCCTATGAGCCCATCAACAAAGTTGGACAAAGACGAGAAAGGAGTTGCTGTTGATCAGAAGAAATATTGAGGGATAATTGGTTCACTTCTCTATCTTACTGCTTCTAGACCTGATATTATGTTTTCTGTGTGTTTGTGTGCACGTTTTCAATCTAATCCTAAAGAATCTCATTTGAAAGCCACTAAACGAATTTTGAGATATCTTTCACACACACACAAATTTGGACTATGGTACCCTTATTGTGAAAATTTTGATTTAGTTGGTTATTCTAATGCTAATTATGTGGGTTCATTGGTTGAAAGGAAAAGCACTAGTGGGACATGTTTCATGCTAGGACATTCATTAGTTTCATGGTCTAGTCGAAAACAAAATTGTGTTGCATTATCCACCACCGAAGCAGAATATATTGCTTTAGGAAGTTGTTGTGCTCAAATTTTATGGATGATGCAAACCCTTTCTGATTTTGGCTTAATTTATAAACAAGTTCCATTAAAATGTGATAGTAAAAGTGCAATAGACTTGTCAAATAATCCTGTTCATCATTCACGCACAAAACATATTGATGTGAGACACCACTTTCTTAGAGATCACATTGCTAGGGAAGACATTTGCATTGAATATATTTCAACTGAGATTCAACTTGCTGATATTTTCACAAAACCCCTCCCCGAAGACAGATTTTCCAGATTACGTTTGGATTTGGGGATTATAGAAATTGACTAATCATTTTCCATTTTTTGGTTGAAATATACTTGGATATTTATTTTCAACTTCAATTTCTAGAATTCAAACCAGTTTTGGATATTATTCAAAGATTGATTCAAATATGGTATTCAGTAGTGGAAATATGTTTTGTTTTATTTCTTTTCAAAATTAAAAAAAAAATTCATAATATAATTAACTAGGTAACTTATTCCACGATCATTTCTATTTCTACCATCTTTCTATCATTCATAATGGTTTTGAAAAATGAGAAGAGTGATTTCTTGTAAAAAAATATAAAAAAAATATTACATGCCTCCATTCTCATTTAAAAGTCCTTATGGTTATGCATGGATGGAGTATGATAGCTAAGTATTTTCCGGATACTTAGACTAATAAGTAACTGCTAATCCCATTCAAAAGTCCTTATGGTTATGCGTGGTTAGTAAGTGCTTATTTTTGTGCTTAAACGTCAAATTATTTTAAAAATTTCTCTCTTCTCATTATATATAAAAACCGAATCATCGATCCATTCTCTACAATGTGGAAATTGTTATCTCGTTATGATTTATTATGATTTTTATTTGTTTTGCGTTTGTTTTTTATTTAAAAAAAATTCCACTACTGTTTCATTAGTTTTATCAGTCTTTTGATGATAACAAAAGGGGGAGAAGAACAAGATTTTGATAAGAAAGTAAATATTTTGGAATACTTCAACAAATTTGTTAAGTGTTGTTAGTTAATTTTTTTAGTTCTTTTATTCTTCTGTAATTTTCTAAATCTTCTGAATAGGGAGTGGTCTCAGTTGTAGGGGGAGCATTCATATAGGGGGAGCTAAATATTTCATGCTCAAACACATTTATCAGAATTTCAAAATCTTTAATATATATGTTTGTCATCATCAAAAGGGGGAGATTGTTTGATGTGATTTTTTGTTTGATGATAACAAACATATATCAATATATCAATGTGTTTGCAGATTGTATTATACACATATAGGAATAAATATTCATATTGAATAATAATACTATTGCACAGAATTTATATAATTTAATCCGTATTTTTATTCAAATCAATATTTTATTTCAACACTTAAACAATACAAAGTTTTCAGCTTTCTCTATATACATGCACTAGTTTTCATACATTTCACATTCACATTTTTCCTCACTACAACACTCAACACTCAGTTCTTCACTCCGTCTGCACATCTGAATTTATCTGCATTGTCCAGCTCCAGTTTTTGTCATGTCTTCTGTGTACCTGTATAATTAACAACTACAGCAGTAATCTGAAAATAAACAAATTTAAATTTGCAAAAATGTAAATTTGTTTTTTATTGGTGCCTCAGATATATGGGTTGTTGTCATCAGTTTTGATTGTGTAATATCTGTGCATATCAGTATTCTTATCAGGGACAGGTAATCGTGAGTGGCTGCAATACACACGTGTATATTTATACACATGTGCACTGCCTCGCCAACTCGTGTGCACAGTCAACAAAAGCAATTGCAACAATGTCAACTACAAAATCAGACTTGATACAAATACAACATGATACTGCAAAAGACAGTGTCAACAGTCTTGACCAAAACTAACTAAGGTGATCGAACAACTTAACCAAGCAACATATGTGATCCAGATCATCAAGTAAACAAGTTCAAATGTCAAAGTGAAGCCAGTGCACAACAAATAAGCAAACTGCCTCGAATGGTACAAGTCAAAGACTGCAACTATGACACACATGTATGGTGATACACAAAGGCAGCCCACACATGCACATCAAGTACAACAAGACCAGTTCAGGTATGAAGAATAACAACTGCAACAATGAAAATGAGGATGAACACAAATAATACAACAGCAGACCAGAAGTACAAAATGGCCAAGCAAGTGCACCATTAAAAACAACAATACAGCAATGAACTCGATCAGTTCAAACATGTATCAAAAAGCATGTACAAGAGGCAACAGAACTCAAACTAGCATATGCAACTCACAAACCAAAATGTACTCCGGACAGGTTATATCATATCAAAGCCTCAAGTAAGCATGCGCAGTGATATGTATACAGGCTTAACACACATGTCGAACAAGACAAGGTCAGACCAACCAAAGAACAACATCAGACAACATGAAGTGACAACACAAGCATAGCATCATCAATGGAACCAAACTAATGTACACTCGAATGCTTCACAGTGCGACAATACTACAAGACCAAGTCGAAGTCAATGCCAAACAATTCTTAACAGTTCAATGCAACTGACTGGAGTTAAAAAGAAAGATGAACAAAAGAATTCAACAGCAAATGTCAACCAGTATAGGAACCAGACCTCACGAAATCGAACACAGGTGGCCAAAGTCAACATTGTCAAATAATGTCAAGTCAAGTCACAAAGCATTTAAAAATATCTACGTCAAGCCGAAGTCAAGAAATATCAATGCAGTTATGATCAAGTCAAAGTCTAATGAAATCAATGCCGTGGAAACCAAGATAATCGAAGAATATGATGAACAGGTCAGAGATGTGGTGTACGTTTCAAACTCAACATCGTGATTATCACGTAATAGAAAAAACAAAATTTACGCATATGACAAAGTCAGATTAAATCACAAGTAATCAAAGTGAATCGAAGCAGCCAAGTAAAAGTATTGACGAATTCAAATTAATTCGTACGAATGAAAACTCAGGGTTTCGAACCCTATAAAACACCCACTCATCACTGGCATAAAAATCATCAAGTTCAATCAAGCAAAAACCAGCAAAGTAAAAGGAAATCACATACCAGTATCGTAGACGAACTCGAGAGGAGGAGCCGCAAGCATCAACAATAAATTCGACAGAGCGGCGCCTTTAATTTTTCGCAAGCTCTAATTTTCAGTACGAAGAAACAATCGATCGACAAAAGCAACGAAGTTCGAAATCATTCGGTCGTAATAAAGTTGGCATTTCAATCAAGCCCTAATTTTGGAAGAGCCGAAGCCCTAATTTCAGTTGCAAAGAGGAACGACGAGCTGCCATTATTTTTCACGAGATTGAAAAAGAGACGGGCCGACATTGAACAAAGAAAAAGGGCCGCATTTCTTTTCTCTTGAGTGATAATAGTTTGGGCTATTTTTGTTTATTATTAATTAATAAGGCTTGGTTATTTTTTAATTAGGGTTGTTTTTTAATTTGTTTTTACTTTCTGTTTTTTAAAGTCTTAACTTTGGTAAATCACCACCTAGAGGTTAGGTAGTGTCATATTGTCTAGTTAGGATTAGTTCAGTGAGCAGGGTTTGCGAGTTTGCAAAACTCTATAGGCGGTAGCAGGGTTTGCGAGTCTGTTAGAGTGTTTGTAAGCGGGAGACTGTTTAATTCTAATAGCAATCTGGGAATGCAGCAGTAGGCAAGGGTTTGCCGAAGCTGGGTAAATTTTGTGTGTGATTTACTTTACAGCATAGTTATTTTTCTGCAGTTTGTTTAAATTCAAGAAAATTTTCTATAACCCTATTCACCCCCCCCCCTCTAGGGTTAATCTAGATCCTACAGAGGTTATGGTTGAGCCTAGACGGGACTCAATCCAAGATATATATGGAAGTATAAGGATTTGGTGTAACACGATTGGTTTAGTATATTTATGGTTCGGCATGTTTGAGGTGGCTCGGTATGTTTGTGGTTCGGCATTCTTGGGACTGATTCCAGGTGTAGGTCGGTGCATGATTTATAGTGGTTCGATATTGGGCAATGGATCGGTCGAGATACTTAAATGGAGGTGGGTAGGTTGTGTATTTGATCGGCATACGAGGGTCGAGAGCGTGGGTCGGTAGTTCAGGGTTGGCCTAGGTAGTTCAGTGTGAGTGGGATCGGCCTCAGAAGAATTCTTTCATGTGGCTCGGCTCTTAGTGGATCAACCCTAGTGGGTCGGCCATGTTGGGTAGGCCTAGGTGGTTCGGCGTACCTGTGTCGGTGCACATCAGGAGAGTTAGCATACTCTTAGATTTACAACAAGGTGATGTGGTCGGTAGTGTTTTGCTTCGAGATGCGCCACTAGCTACTTCGAGTTCCTTGAGAGCCTGTTTCGAGTCAGCTATGAGACAACCCCTGGATCGGCAACAGGTGGATCGGTGGTAGTGGATCGGCCTGCCTGGGTCGGTCACCCTAACCTAGCAGCTATGGACAAGCTATCTCGGTCATGGGCCTGGACATAGGAACCAGCCTATCTTCGTCTATAAATAGAGGGGCAGGAGTCTAGTCAAGGGGACTTTTTTCGATAACTACAGGGATACTCTGCCATTTTCTATACTCACTTCTTTTCTATTAAAATTTGTACTCAAGTTGTTTGTTTACGGGTTGTATCTGTACTCAAGTGATTGGAAATGTAATGAAGATTATATTCAAAGTGGACGTAGGCAATTATGCCGAACCACTATAAATCTGGTGTTCTTGTTTTTGTTATTCTTTTTGCATTCAACTGTGTTACTTCTCTACTTTAATTTACTTTCTTCATTAATCTCTCTGCACAATTCTATTCAAGGGTGTTAGTGACCAATTTTGGTGCTAACAATTAAAACACCTCAAAACTACCATAATCCTCCTCCTCTCCACCTAAAAACCCTACAACTGCACCCTCCACCCTCCATAGCTGAGCCTTTCTCCTCCCATAAGCTAGGCTATGAGTCATTCAAGCCTCCAAGGTCAAGGTCGAGCCTTCAAAATGCAAAAGTACGAGTGTTCGTTAGCTTTAAATTCAAGTTAGCAAAGTTATTGCCATTTTCAAGTTAATCGTTTAATCCAAGGTGAGAAAACTCCACTTATATTTATATATATACTTTGGATGATGATATGATATGTTGTTTGGTTGCTATGATTTGATTATCATGTTTGGTTGTGAAATATTGTTGTTTGGATGTGTAAAACAAGTCACGTTTAAATACACGTCGAAATATCACAAAGAAAATCACTTCCCTTTTAGTAAATGAAATGATATATATGAGACGTTAAACCTCTTTGAATTTGGTCTGGAATGTTTTAGAAATGTTTTATAAACATTTAAAAATGTTTCAACGAAGTTTGAAAAGAAAACGAAAAAGAAGTTGAAATTAGCGCGTTGCGTAACAGTAGTTCGTGATTTCGCGCCATAAAAGATTAAATCCATTTAAACGATGGATTCGAAGATGGAATTTTTTGTAATAAGAATTTTCCAAGCTCTTATAGTCATAATTTTGAGAAAAAGAAAGTGTTCAAGATTTTGTATAGTAGATTTTGAAATATAAGCAAAACAAGTTTTCAAAATAATCGCGGTTTAGCAGTCCAAAAACCAAAGCGATATGGATATTTTTAATTATTTAAAAATATGGAATAAATCCTATAAACATTTTAAAATGTTTAAAAAAATATTTGAGTTATAAAAATGAATTTCTAAATGATCAAAAAGTTACTTTTATCAAATAAGCTTTAGAAGCACTATTCGTAGAACTTTTTTGCAGCACTTTTTAATAACTTTTGAAATATGGTTTTAAACTTAAGTATTCTTTCAAAAATATTTTATAAATGTTTCAAATAAATAATTAAGTATTTTAAAGATTATTTGAAGGTTTTATAATTTATTTTAAAAGGTTTACATAAATGATTTAAAGAAAGGCTGTTAAAATCAAGTGATTTAATCATGGCTCTAAAAGCCGATAAGTAGACTAGATTTATCTATTCATGAGATCTAGATATGAGGTGCTTAAACTAAAGAGATGTTCAGGAGTAATAGTGCCCTTGCTCACCTGGCCACTTTCCTACGCAAGGAATAGATAAGGTCAAAATATCGAAAACGAGGCAAGTATAAAAGATTTAATTTTTCCAAATTTAATACAACTTGGATTGTGTAAAAATAATCTTTTTATATTTGGTATTAAATTCTGAGGAGGGAACCCGTACTATCCGTGTGAATTTAAATGGTGATTTCACCGTTATTCGACGGATAGTATAGGTTGAATACAGAAATTGATGTCGAGTAGAATTAGTATAATTTCTATCGATCCTTTTTACTCAATAAGGTTTTACAATATAATTTATGAGAAATGATTTTGATTTGGTATTTCCAAAGTTAAAGAGAGGTTTAATGATTCCGTATATACTGGAAAAGAATAAGATTTAAAGACTTATCTCTAAAAAAGATATTTTATTTGTTAAAAGATATTAATGACTGAAATGATAATTACGCTCAAACTTAATATCTTTTTATCAATGATTGGTTCGAGGGGATCCGGGTCGGATTTGGTTAATCCCTATCCGAAAACCACTTCGAACCAATGTACGTTCGAAAGTAAAGACATCGAATGATAATACAACAAATGATAGGCTGCTTGTCACTAATCCTCGGGGGAAATTTCCCATATCATATATATGCGACAGTAGTATCTTCATTTGATCTTCGATGCAAGGGCTGCTCGCTACTAATCCTAGGGGTGATTCCCAATAGGATGTAGTAGGAGAGTTCCTTCAATTTGTCTTGTTCTTAGACAACTTGTATGGACAAATGTCTGACATTGCATTTCTAAAATGCACGTACATTGATTTCTACAAACGTACATATGTTTGGTGGTGTAGGGGTAACTCTCCTATACTTAACACCCTTCTCTGAGATGCAGGAGCTCAGAGGTTGTACATTTGTGGAAATCAATAGTGTATGATGTAATTAGCAATGTGGCATTCAAGTAAAATGTGTGCTATGAGAAAGGTAATCATTACCTTGAGCCTCATCATCCGAAAATGATAAAAACAGGGTAAGTGGGTCACTCCTATTAGGATATGGTCATCACCTTTCTAGATTACCCTCTATATGTTGAGTATATTTTGTATGCTTTTTGATTGTGGTAAAGCTCGAGAACGATCGGGGTGATGGGATATTCGGTACTATCTATGGTAAAGGTAGGTCGATTCTGTGATGGTAGAGGTTGGAGCCTCATGTTCATTTTTCTAGAGATGTACTATCGGAAGGTAGTCCCTTAACTTGTCATTGTACGGAATCCATTCCCCAATACGAGCCTTTACTATTTTAGTTATAAACCTATTATGCTATCGAATTTAACAAATGTAACAATTCCAGCTATGATTAATATGTTATTTGAAAGGATTTTCAAAGAATGTCACTAAAAATAATATTCCTGATTTTGCGTAGCAAATGTTTTGGTTATCAGAAGGTAAAAACCCACTCCGTGTTTATGTGCGACATGGTCTTATGAGTTACCCTTTGTTTTCAAATATCCATACTTTAAACTTCCCAAACTAGTCTTATGACTGACCTGGAGTTTATTTTCTTTTCCCTTAAACTATGGGTGCCCTATTTTTCCCAAGCGGCCAAGTAGTTAGGTAACTTGGAGCATTTTGGACGGAGCATGGAGCATGAAGCTGGAAAGTCCTATGTAGATAGTCATCTATTTCTATTTCCATTGTATTATGTATATGTATCTATCAACACCTGTAGGGAAAAGCATTTATAATTGTCCTTAGCTGGGTTAGTACTTGCTAAGACTCTGGTATCTCATTTTGAGAGTGATTGTGTGTACTATCTATGTGTATAATTACAAGTTGTTAAATACGATGTGAGATTCTATTTTGTTCTATCTTCTATCTTAATTTCTTTTAAAAACCCCTGATAATCCACCTCTCCGGCACTTGGATTTGCGGCACGTGATTACCAAGGATGTATTTGTGTTGGTTTTTAAGGGTCGACGAGGTGGGTCGTCATAGTAGGTATCGGAGCTTAGGTTGAGTGAACACCTAAGCCTTGATGGGGTCAACTCATTAGATACAGGGTTAGTAATGCCCTAGAATGAGTTTCGTCAGTAAGAGCGCGTATTTAAAATTGTTATCCAAATAAGTATATTCGACTTTTATGCCCACTCCCTAAGATAGTCTCGTATGTATTCTAAATTTTCTCTTTACTATATCCAGATAGTAAGAAATAGTAACCAAAGAGGACGTAGAAAAGGAGGTAGCAGCATAAAGCTCACCAATGATCGAACTCCAAATGCTACAGTAATTGAAGAAGTAACGATTCATGTGCAACCTCAAGTTAATTTTACCACTCTTTGCAAAGATTATACCAGCTTGGGAGGAAAGCCATTCAAAGGCACATAATCTATTATTGAAGTTCAAGTTTGGCTCAGATCCTCTGAGAAAATCTTCAAAGGATTAGACATCAATGATAATCGAAAGAGGTTCTTGGCCTCCTAGCAATTGAAGGACGGGGCTCTAGCTTTGTGGGAGTCCATTACTCCTAATGAATCTGAAGATAATTTCCTTTGGGTAAGGTTTAAAGAAGTTTTTGAAGAACAATGCATGCCCGCCACAAGTAAATCCTGCCTCTATAGAAGTTTCATGGATCTAAAATAAGAAGCGATGTCCATGGAAGAGTATTTGCAAAATTCAATGAATTGTCTCGCTTTGGGCTTGGATGTTTAGGCACGCTTCTAAAGAAAAATGAGATGTTCATTTCTGGGATGAAGGAGCAGTATTAGGATTGGATGAATACCTATGTAAAAGGAACCTTTGTGGATTTAATAGATATGGGCTTCCGTTATGAAGCTTTGGACAAGAGGAATCCAGTCGCAACCCAAAACAACAACAACAACAACAAGAAGAGGAAGTTCAGTAACAATGGAAAGAATCCATGGCAAGGCAAGCCCGGAGGAGGATCTTAGGAAAACCATTTTAAAGATGTTGAATGTTTTAACCGTGGAATGAAAGACCATTATTCAAAGTATTGTAGGAGTCCCAGGTTCAAAGGCAGCACCAAGGAACCGTCTCTCCTATGCTTCAGAATAGACTCTACCATAACTGTCATTAACCCGGACATTAAAAAAACAAATGCCCATTAATGAAGAAAGGAGAGCAGGTTAAGGACTATGCTATCAAAGACGAACCTTCAACCTCTAAAGATGTAAAGGGCAAGGGAGTTCTGGAAGGTAATATCTATGTTAATGATGATTTAGTTAAAGTATTATTTGATACTGAGGCTTCCCATAGTTTTATTACTAAAATATTGGTTGATAGATTAAAATTGATTGCAAAAATAGTAGATACCCCTATTTGTATGTCCAATCCCATAGGCAGTACAACTAATCTTTATATGATTAGTGAAAACGTCCGAGCTACTCACCTATCCCATAATTTTTCATATGACCTATTTGTTCTTGACTTTATTGGGTTTGAATTTTTGCTCGGTATGGATTGGTTATCCAAGAATAAAGCTATCCTTGATTATGTTAAAAGGACGGTATCTTTATGGACCACCTTTGAGAAATTTATAGAAATATCTTGTAAAGAACCTAGTCCGGTAAGGAATAATTTCATGTATGCACTAGACTTATCCCAAAAAGGTTTAGAAACGATACCGATTGTTAAGGAGTTTCAGGATGTTTTTGAAGAGGTAAAAAGTTTGCCCCTACATTGGGAAATTGAGTTTCGTATTGACTTGATTCCTATTGCAAGACCCGTTATTCACTCTATTCGAAGGATGGCTCCAAAAGAAAAGAATGAGTTGGCAAACCAAACTGATGAGTTGTTAAAGAAAGGACCAATTAGACCTAGTCGCTCAAGTTAGGGTGTAGCGGTAGTTTTCGTTGCAAAATATGATGGCTCCCTAAGACTTTATGTGGATTATCGGGACCTGAACAAGAAGTCGATTAAAAACAAGTATCCTCTACCCCGCATAGATGACTTGTTTGATCAGCTTCATGGTGCCCAAGTATTCTCGCAAGAGGATTTAGCCACAGGATTCCATCAACTAAGAATAGCTGAGGATGGCATTTCATTAACTGCATTCATGGGTTCAGATTGCTTTTACGAATGGTTAGTTATGCCTTTTGGGTTGACTAATGTGCCCGCTTATTACGTAGACCTTATGAATAGAGTATTCAGTGATGTGCTAAACAAATTCGTGTTGGTTTTATTGATGATATCCTTATCTATTCAAAAACCAAGGAGGAACACAAAAGGCATCTGGAGATTGATTTGGAAATATTGAGAAGAAATATACTTAAAGCTAAATTCTCGAAATGTCAGTTTTTGGGAGAAAGAAGTAAGATTCCTTTGGCATATTGTGTTAGGAGAAGGGATCTCAGTAGACCTAGAAAAGATTTCAGCTATACGAGATTGGAAGCAACCACAAACCCAAAAGGAAATCCGCAGCCTTTTAGGATTGGCAGGATATTATTGGAGATTCATTCAAGACTTCTCAAAAATTTCCTCCCCTCTAATTAAGTTGACCATAAAGGATGTTAAATTTGACTGGACACCAAAATATGAAGAAGCTTTCTACGAACTCAAGAAAAGGTTAACTACCGCTCCAGTCCTAGCTATTGCTGATGAAAGCAGCGGTTTAACTGTATATACTGATGCTTGTTGAGAAGGAGTAGGTGCAGTACTGATGCAACATGGAAAATTTATCGTTATGCCAGCACACAACTAAAGACTCAAGAGAGGATTATGCAACGTATGACTTAGAATTATGAACTGTTGTGTTTGCGTTAAATATATGGAGGCATTATTTATTTGGTAAGGATTTCTCATAGTTTATTTTGAGAAACTTAGTTTGACCTTGATAAATAATATTCCTTCTTTAAATAGGTGAAAAGTTCGAACTCTTCACGGATCACAAATCTTTGAAGTAACTTTTCACTCAAAAGGACTTAAATATGAGACAACAACATTGGTTAGAATTTCTCACATCATATGATATTGATATCTTATACACACCCGGGAAAGCCAACGTAGTGGTGGATGCGCTAAGCAAAAGGCATACCGTTATAGCTTATTTAATGGTACGTCCAATATAAAGGAGAACTAGCTTGGGGATCCATTCATTGCAAGGATAGCCAAGGAAGTGAAGGAAAACATTTTACTAGGAAGATGGATAGGATTCAATATGGACAATTAAGGAATCTTAAGAATGTAGAGGAGGATTTGTGTTACAAATATTGATGAGATTAGGCAGGAAGTTCTACCCGAGTGCCATAATTCTCGACTTGCAGTACATCTTAGGGTTACTAAAATGTACCAGGACATGAAAAGACATTCTGGTGGGAAGGCATAAAAAGGGATATTTCTATTCATGTTAGTAGATGTGCAAACTATCAGCAAATCAAAAGTGATCAGCAAAAGATTGCTGGACTACTACAACCTTTGGAGATTCCAACTTGGAAGTGGGACCAGATATCGATGAATTTCATAGACAGCTTACCTTAAACGAGGAAGGGAAATGAAGGCGTTCGGGTTAACATAGACCAATTGACCAAGAGCGCACACTTTATTCCAGTAAATCCAATAAGGACTACTTCAAGTCCAGCAGAAATATACATGTAGGAAATTGTAAGACAACAAGGAGTTTCAAGCAGTATAGTGAGTGGTCGGGACACGATTTTTACAAGTCAGTTTTGGAAGGCATTACAAACAGCTTTGGGAATGAAGCTGAATTTAAGCACTGCATACCATCCCCAAACTGATCGACAAACTAAAAGGGTAAACCGAGTATTAGAAGATCTTCTGTGAGCTTGTGTCTTAGATTTTGGAGGTTCATGGGAAAATCATCTTCATCTTGTGGAATTCTCCTACAACAGCAGCTACTAGGCAAGTATTGGTATAACACCTTATGAAGCTTTATACGGTCGTCCATGAAGATCCCCAGCATGTTGGATCGAAGCAGGAGATCGGTTATTACTTGGCCCTGATATGGTCCGAGAAGCTTCAAAAAAGGTAGATTTAATCAGAAAGAAGATGAAAGAAGCTCAAAGCAGGCAGAAGAGTTACGCTAATCAAAGGGGCTAGAATTTGGAATTCTAAGTTGGAGATTTTGTACTCTTGAAAGTCTCTCCGATGAGAGGAGTGGTAAGGTTTGGTCGAGAAGGGAATTTAGTACCTCGATTTATTGGACCATTTCCCATTCTTGAGCAGATTGGCCCATTAGCTTATCGTGTGGAATTGCCCGAAAGGTTGTCTGGTGTGAATAACGTCTTTCACGTATCCCATCTACGGAAATATACGCATGATCCAAAACAAATTATAGAAACAGCTACCCAGGAAGATTTAGAAATAGATCCAAATTTTGCGGTTATCAAACGAACAGCTCGAATTGTGGATCACAATGAGAAGCGATTGAGATGGAAGGTGATATGATTGGTTAAAGTCCAATGGAGTGGTGATGCCGTAGACTACACCTAGGAAACAGAAGATCGACTGAGGAAAGCATATCATGAGTTTAGGATTGATGTATAGTTTGCATGTGGTATCGAGATAGTGTACTCACCACCTATAGTGTAGTCACTTATCATATCATGTGTATATATATTTCATTTTGTCAAATATATATATATGTATATATATATATATTCATTTCGAGTTATCTTCTTCTTATCCTTAATTTCGAGGATGAAATTCTTTTAAGAGGAGAAGTATGTAATGAACCGAAAATTCATCACTTTAGAAAAATTTCAAAATATTCAAATATAAGATGTTTTTCACATAAATAATGATGTTATGAACAATAAATAATAGGCAAAACCTCATTTTGAATAAATATTTACAAAAATATATACATTGAAATAAATATCGATAAAATGACCGAAAATCGTTTTATCGATAAACAGCTCTTTGACCATCTGACATCACGCACGAAGCTGGATACATACACTCATTTATCTATATAAGTAAGAATGTGTAGCAAAATAATTTATTTTGAAAAAATAAAATGTATTTGTGACATCATTAATAATGTTATCATTTCCAAATAATTAATTTTTGAATTTAAATCGAGTTTAAATGATTTAGTAATTATTTTAATTATTAAATGAGCCCTTTTAATTATTATATAATAATAGGAATATTATATTAAACTTGGTTTACAAATATATGTGTATTAATTAAGAAGTGAAAATATGACCGGAAATCAAAATCGGAATTCGTAGCAATTCAACAAGGAGAAGTTGCACAATGTTGTGGATTATATGTGACATACACATGCACATATACATGTACACATCCATGAACATATCCACACGCACATGCACACACATATACATACACATATATATACATATACTTAAATATATATATATATATATATAATAAAAAATATCTAAGATATTTTATCCCTTCTTTAATACTTAAGCATTCCAAAGTCAACACCTACATATCAAAGTACATGCACTTGAGTATGCACATGGAGGGGTGGTCATTTCGGCTAAACCATGATAATGTAGCGGGAGGTGATGGTGGTGATGAAAGGTGATGTATATGCACTTAAATATCATGATATTTTTACTCCTTCCTTTGCCTATAAATACAACTCCATCTTCACTTTCATTCCACATTCCTTCTTCATTTTCTAAAGCATTTCCTCTCCATTTTAATGGCCTCTTGCATTAGCAATATTATGGAAAAATCTATTCCAAAACGAAACTAAATTTATATAGTGTGTGTGTGTGCGCGCGCGCGTGTGTGTATTAAAACACCTCAAAACTACCACAATCCTCCTCTTTTCCATCTAAATACCCCCACGGCCGCACCCTCTACCCTCCATAGCCAAGCCTTTCTCCTCCCTTAAGCTAGACCGTGAGTCATCCAAGCCTCCAAGGTCAAGGCCGAGCCCTTTAAAGGAAAAAGTGCGAGTGTTGGTGAGCTTTAAATTTAAGTTAGCGAAGCTATAGCCATTTTTAGGTTAATCGTTTAATCCGAGGTGAGAAAACTCCACTTATATTTATATATACTTTGGATGATGATATGAAATATTGTTTGGTTGCTATGATTTGATCATCATATTTTGTTGTGAAATTTGTTGTTTGGATGTGTAAAACAAGTCACGTTTAAGTACACGTCGAAATATCACAAAGGAAATCGCTTTCTTTTTGTAAATGAAATAGTATATATGAGATGTTAAACATCTTTAAATTTGGTTTAAATTTTTTTAGAAATGTTTTATAAACATTTAAAATGTTTCGATGATGTTTGAAAATAAGGCGAAAATGAAGTTGAAATTGGCGCGTCGCGTAATTGTAGTTTGTGATTTCCCACCGTAGAAAGTTAAATTCATTTAAACGATGGACTTGCAGTCGGAATTCTTTGTAATAACAATTTTCCAAACTCTTATATTCATAATTTTCAAAAAAAATAAAATGATCAAGATTTCGTTTAGTAGATTTAGAAATATGAGCAAAACAAGTTTTCAAAATAATCGCGGTTTGGCAGTCGGAAACCAAAGCGATATATTCTATAAAATGGATATTTTTAATTCTTTAAAAATATTAAATAAATCCTATAAATATTTAAAAATGTTTTAAAAGAGATTTGAGTTATAAAAATAAATTTATAAATGATCAAAATTTTGTTTTTATCAAATAAGCTTTAAAAGCACTATTCGTAGCATTTTTTGCAGCACTTTTTAATAACTTTTGAAATATGGCTTTAAACTTAAGTATTCTTTCTCAAAATCTTTTATAAATGTTTCCAAATAAATAATTAAGTATTTTAAAGATGATTTTAAGGTTTTATTATTTATTTTAAAAGGTTTAAATAAATGGTTTAAAGAAAAGCTTTTAAAATCAAGTGATTTAATCACGACTCTAAAAGCCGATGAGTAGACTGTATTTTTTTATTTGTGAGATCCGAATGTGAGGTGCTTAAACTACCGAGATGTCCAGGAGCAACCAATGCCCTAGCTCACCTAGTCTCTTTCCTAGGCGAGGAATAGATAAGGTTGAAATGTCGGAAACGAGGCAAGATTTAACTTTTCCAAATGTAATACAACTTGGATTGTATAGAAATAATCTTCTTATACTTGGTATTAAATTCCAAGGAGGGAACCCATACTATCCGTGCATTTAAAAGGTGATTTCACCGTTATTCGACGGATAGTAAAGGTTGAATACGGAAATTGATGTTGGTAGAATTAATACAATTTCTATCGATCCATTTTACTCAATAAGGTTTTACAATATGGTTTATGAGAAATGATTTTGATTTGGTATTTCCAAAGTTAAAGAGAGGTTTAATGATTCCGTATATACTGGAAAAGAATATGATTTAAAGACTTATATCTCTAAAAGAGATATTTTATTTGATAAAAGATATTAATAAGTGAAATGTTAAACACCCTCAAATTTAACATCTTATATCGATGATTGGTTCACGGTAACCGAGGTCGGATTTAGGTAATCCCTATTCGAAAACCACTTCGTACCAATGTACGTTAGAAAGTGAGACATGGAATGATAATAAAAGAAATGAAGGACTGCTTGTCACTGACCCTCGTGGAAATTTCCCATATCATATATATGCGGCAGTAGTATCTTCATTTGACCTTCGATGTAAGGACTGCTTGCTACTAATCCTATAGGTAATTCCTGACAGGATGTAGTCGGAGAGTTCCTTCTATTTGTTGTTTTTATGGACAACTTGTATAGACAAATATCTAACATTGCATTTCTAAAATGCACGTACATTGATTTTTACAAACGTACATCTGTTTGGTGGTGTAGGAGGTTACTCTCCTATAATTAACACCCTTCTCTGAGACGTAGAAGCTCAGAGGTTGTACATTTGTGGACATCAATAGTGCATGATGGAATTGGCAAGTAAAATGTGTGCTATGAGAAAGGTAATCGTTACCTAGAGCCTCATCACCTGGAAATGACAAAAACAAGGTAGATGTGGTAGAGCTAATTGGGTCGCTCCCATTAGGATATGGTCATCATCTTTCCAGATTACCCTTTATATTTTGGGTATGTTGTGTATGCTTTGAGATCCCGATAAAGGCCGAGAATGACCAAGGTGATGAGATATTTGGTACTATCTATGGTAAAGGTAGGCTGGTTCTGTGATTGTAGAGGTTGGAGCCTCACGTGCATTTTTCTAGAGATGTACTGTTAGAAGGTAGTCCCTTACCTTGTCATGTTCGGAATCCATTCCCTAATTCGAGCCTTTATGATTTTAGTGGTAAACCTACTATGGTGTTGAATTTAACAAATGTAATAATTCCAGCTATGATTAATATGTTATTTGAAAGGATTTTCAAAGAATGCCATTAAAAATAATATCCTTGATTATGCATAGCAAATGTTTTGGTTATCATAAGGTAAAAATCTATTTCGTGTTTATGTGCGGCGTGGTCTTATAAGATTCCCTTTGTTTTCAAATATCCATACTTTGAACTTCTCACACCAGTGCAATGTTTATGTGCGACTTGTTTACCCCTTAGGTCGTTCGACCTATTTTACCTCAGGACGCTACCTTTTTAGGTCGCGCACTTTAGCTCGGCACTTTGGTGTTAGGTCGTTAGACCTTGTTTTCTACTAGGTCGTTTGGCCTTGTTTAATGCTAACTCGTGAACACCTCTAGGTCGCAACCACTAGGTCGCTTGACCACTTAGACCCCTAGGTCGCATCCATTAGGTCGTTCGACCTATTTGACTTAAGTTCGTTGCACTTCAATTCGACCTCGTTAGGTCACAAGTATAATCCTACTTTGATGGTTTTGGGATTGATTTCTTTGGACTTTACTCA
The DNA here is from genome assembly GCA_030737815.1 of Allium fistulosum. NCBI lineage: Eukaryota > Viridiplantae > Streptophyta > Magnoliopsida > Asparagales > Amaryllidaceae > Allium > Allium fistulosum. The sequence goes on from CM060903.1 coordinate 1,180,779,721, forward strand.
CGTCTTCGAACGTGAACTTATGTGATTCGATTTGTTTCAACAATGGTTTTGTGACTTGTCACTTTAAAAATGTGAAGGCTTCAATACTAGTAGTGAATATCAAAACTCTCTCATCAAAGCAATTTCAACACTGTTTTAACTACAAAGCTCTTTTCCTCAAACCGATTTCCAATCTACTAGTATATACAAGCCTTTACTTCACTCGGATGAGAAATTGAATTAAACGACTTAGTAAAACGAGTGGTATGAAACGCTTGCGTTCACTTCGTCGGTTAGCTCTTGGACTTGTTCGATTGAACCCTTTTGTGACAATTTTCTAGTGAAGATTTACAGCTTGTTCGTAAATATTTAAGTTAAGCAAGTGGTTATGGGACATGAAGCTAAACTCATATATTTACTAGGTTGGTGTAATTGACACTTCTTGATGATCATGACGATCATTTTTGTGATTTCATTTAGACTAGCAATTGTGCTATGTCTCTTTGTCTACGAGGGAGACTAAACCCCGTTTGTGTGATGTTTCACCATCACATATGTGGGGTAGCGCCCCATGGTCTTCGGGCCGTTCGTGTGTCAAAATTTAATGGATAGCTTCCATGAGATAGCTTCTCGTTCTTGTGTTACACGTGTTGGTGAGTTTTCATGCTCCCGTTCTTGTGATAGGCCTCCCCCCTTTTTATGTGATTTCTGGATTTCGTGTGTTGATTTCTGGAATTTATGCTTCACCAATTTTCAATGATTTTCATTTATATGTTTATCATTTTTGTCCATTGGTGAATTCGTGTGTCATTGACTTGTTATGAATACAAGTTTGGGGTATGATGCCCTATTTTATCTTTGAGAAGATTCTTGTGATATTGATTAATCTCTTGTTGATTTTTAATTACATACTTATAGTAGTATGCCATTATGATAATTACATGTTCATGCCATGCTTGTTACTTTATACCATATCATCTGATATTTATAGCTAGACTGATCCGTTTATTATTTTCTTATAAATAATAATCGAGACCGAGATGTTACAGGTACTTCTGCTTGACTTCTCTTCTGGGATTATTCGGACTTTTGGCTAACTATTTAGATTAGTAGTTTTTAGTTGTACACATTTGAGATATAGACTCTATATCGTGTACTTATTCTTTTGTATAGCACGTGTTGCTATTCTTTTTTATTATCGTGGATCTTTCTGACCACTACTCTGATGTACACTTTCATGTGTTATATATATATATATATTCATATCTTCTTCCGCCTTTTTGATATGGATGTCTGTGACTGATTTATGTTATGTTTATTTCTATGTTTGTTTCCGAAGATTATTTATAGCCACTGTGTGATAGCTTTGGGTTTGTATCGATATGTCGGACTTCCTCCTTAAATAAAGTTCATTCTATACTATCTAACATATCGGTGCTCGCTCAAAGAAGTGACATGGAGGGTCGCACCTCAACAGCCTTATTCTCCGTGCTAGTCGACAGCATTACACCGTAAAGTTCTTGGCTAGCGTGGGTATAGAGGTGGGGCGTCACAGCTTGGTATCAGAGCCAAACTTCGGAACAATGTAGAATAACTTAACAAGGATCATCGTCCTAAGTCCAACTTAGGAGTCGTGCCTTAGGATTTAATTCGAGTCTTCGAACTGACTCATCCTATTTCCTCTTATGAATCCTTGTTTTATCTATCAAGACTTGCTTGATATTTATCTGGAGAATAACTTTTCTTCTTTTCTCTTCCTTAAAGAAGAGAATGTCTAGACCAGGTTGTCCCAGAGCTGGACCATCTACTGTTACTCCCCAGGATGGAGTTTTTATGACTGCTCAACAGCTTCTTGATTTAGTAAAGAATGCTCAAGCAGCTGGTCCTAATCTGGAACCTACTCACCCTAAGTCTGGATTTGCACGCTTGTACAACGATTATACCAACTTGGGTGGGAAACCATTCAAAGGTTCCGAAACTATTATCGAGGTCCAGGCTTGGTTAAGAACATGCGATAGAATCTTTTCTCGCATGAATCTTATCGATCTTCACCGTGTTCAGGTGGCTTCCAGTATGCTCCAAGAAAGAGCACTGGATTGGTACGAACTTCTTATTTCTAAAATTAATGAAGCTGATCTCACCTGGGAGCAATTCCGGGAACGCTTCGAATTGAAATTCGTACCAGAAGCAGAAAAGGGGACATTGGCTCGTCGTTTTATAGACCTTGTTCAAGGTGAATCCTCTGTGACAGATTATGTCGCATCCTTTGAGTCACTGTCCAAATATGGGGTTGAATACATCAACACCCCATTGAAGAAGAACCAGAGATTCGTCTATGGCTTAAACAAGAATATCAAGAAGCCATTACTTCTAAAGTTAGAAGTTCCCTTCGACCAACTCATTGAAGTGGTGGCTTCCAAACCAAACTTCAACAACAAGAAGAGGCCAAACAAATTCAAAGGTCCTTATCCCAACAAAAAGGGTAAACAAGCAATTCCTGCTGCAAAGACACTTTCCCCTATTGAAGGGAAATGCTTCAACTGTGGTGCTAAGGGCCATTTTGCGAACAAGTGTTCAAAGCCCCGCTCTTGTCGCTATTGTAAAAGTCCAGATCATTTTATGCATTTATGCCCTAAGCTTCAAACCAAGGAGGGAAAGTTAAACGTTGCTCAAGCCGCTGGCAACACATCTCGCGGTCAAGGTATGTCTCATTCTGTCCTTGATGGCATTATTATATTTCATGATCAACCTATTAGAGTTCTCTTTGATACGGGTGCATCCCATTCTTTTATATCAAAGGAACTTGTAGACACTCTTTCTTTAAGTGTTGTTGCTTTAATGACTTCTCTAAGAATTGCGAATCCGGTTGGTGGATCCGCAACTCTTAGTTTGCTTTGTAAAGACGTAGAGATTATTTTGTGTGATTTTTCTTTCCTAGCCGATTTGCATGCCATGCGTTACCTAGGCTTTGGAATGATTTTGGGTATGGATTGGCTTACTCGTTATGAAGCTCATATCCTATGTCCTGAGCGGACTATTTATCTCCGTCATCCGCAATCTATTAATCAGATTTCTATTGTCCTTAAAGATTCGGATTCCGCTTTGGTTGCATCTTTATATTCTTTAAATCCACGTGATAATGATAATGATGATGAGGAAGATGTCATTTCTCTTATTCGCGTCGTTCGTGAATTTCCCGACATCTTTGAGCCCGTTTTAGGACTACCACCTAAGCGAGCAATTGAGTTCAAGATTAATCTTATACCAGGAGCTCAACCTATTACTCGTCCTCCTTATCGCATGTCTAATAAGGAGAATGAAGAGATGCTCAAACAATTATCCAAGTTGGAGACGATGCAACTTATTCGCTCTAGTTCCTCGCCTTGGGGAGCTTCACCTATTTTCGTAAATAAGTCCGATGGTACACTTAGGCTTTGCGTCGACTACCACAAGCTTAATGATCTTACTATTAAGAATAAATACCCTTTACCTTGGATTGATGATCTGTTTGATCAACTTAGTGGTGCTAGAGTCTTTTCACAATTGGACTTGGCTACCAGTTTCCATCAGCTTCGTATTGTAGAAGATAATATTTCTTTGACTTCGTTCCGTACACGTTATGGATCTTATAAATGGCTAGTTATGCCATTTGGTTTAACGAATGCTCCGGCTTATTTCGTTGACCTTATGAATCGAGTTTTCAAAGATTTCCTCGATCGGTTTGTTCTCATCTTTATTGATGATATTCTTGTGTATTCTAAAACCGAAGAGGAGCATGAAAAGCATCTTCGGATTGTATTGGAAACTTTTAGAAGCAATCAATTAAAAGAAAATTTTTCTAAATGCCATTTTTGGCAATCTAGTGTGAAGTTTCTCGGTCATATTATTTCCGAATCCGGAATATCAGTGGATCCTTCAAAGATCGAAGCGATTCAAAATTGGAAGAGACCGGAGAGCGTGACTGAAATCCGTAGCTTTCTCGGATTGGCAGGTTATTACCGCCATTTTGTAAAAGACTTTTCTAAGATTGCCGTGCCTCTTACTGGCTTAACAAAGAAAGGTGTTAAATACATTTGGTCGGACAAATGTGAAACCTCTTTTAAGAAATTAAAAGAACTCCTTTCTGATGCTCCTATTCTTATTATTCCCGAAGGGAATCAAGATTTTGTCGTTTACACCGATGCTAGTCGCATTGGTTTGGGTGCCGTTCTTATGCAAAAAGAACGTGTTGTTGCTTATGCTTCTAGGCAATTGAAGCCGGCTGAGACTAGATATGCCACACATGATTTAGAACTCACGGCTATCGTTTTCGCCCTTCGAATTTGGTGACATTATCTTTTGGGGGAGAAATTCGTGCTTTATACCGATCATAAGTCTTTGAAATATTTATTTTCTTAAAAGGAACTTAATTTGCGTCAACAGCGTTGGCTTGAATTCCTTGCCTCTTATGACCTTGATATTCTTTATACTCCCGGAAAGGGAAATCGAGTTGTCGATGCACTTAGCCGCAAGCAACAAGCGGTTGTTTCGATGATGATATCCGAATGGAGGGATCTCGAGGTTTTATCCACTTGTGAAATTCGAGATCGTATCTCCGATTTATGTTCATCTTTTGTCTTATGTAGCCTTGAGGCTCGTCCTTCTCTTTTAAACCGCATTCTTGAAGCTCAACGGCTAGATCCTGAATTGGCTTTGCTTGGCCAAAATCTTAAGGATAAAACCGATATTGAAGGTTTGAAAGACTTTGATATTGATTTTCGTGGCGGCATTCAAAAATTTGGTAGACTGATTGTACCAAATATTAGTGATCTTCGTAGAGGTATTCTAGAAGATTCTCATCGTTCCAAATTTTTCATTCATCCCGGTAGTAGTAAAATGTACGCAGATATGAAGCGACTTTATTATTGGGAGGGAATGAAATTTGATATTGCTAACTTTGTTAAGTGTTGCATGACTTGCCAACTCGTCAAGGCCGAACATCAAAGGCCCGGTGGGTTATTGCAACAATTGGAAATTCCAGTTTGGAAGTGGGATCAAATTTCCATGGATTTTATTGATGGCCTTCCCCGTTCTCGTTCGGGTCATAATAGCTTATGGGTGATTGTTGATAGACTTACTAAAACTTCCCATTTTATTCCCGTTCGGTCGAACCGAACCGTTCCTCTTCTGGCCAAACTTTTTATCAAAGAAATTGTTAAACAGAATGGAGTTCCTTCTTCTATTGTTAGTGATCGGGATCCATTGTTTACTAGTGGATTCTGGAAGAGTCTTCAAAAAGCTTTGGGAACGAAGCTTAATTTTAGCACCGCTTATCACCCCCAATCCGATGGACAAACTGAGCGTGTAAATCAAACTCTTGAAGATCTTCTTCGTTCTTATGTGCTTGATTTCGGGGGAAGTTGGGAAGATCATATTTCACTTGTTGAATTTTCTTATAATAACAGCTTCCAATCTAGTATTGGTATGGCACCTTTTGAGGCACTCTACGGAAGGCCATGCCGATCTCCTTCTTGTTGGCTTGAGGCCGATGAGAAGCTGGTTTTAGGTCCAGATCTTATTCGTGATTCCACAGAAAAGATTGAACTTATTCGTCATAGGATGAAAGAAGCTCAGAGTAGACAAAAATCCTATGCCGATAACCGAAGAAGAAAATTAGAATTTTCTGTTGGTGATCTTGTATTTGTTCGTGTTTCGCTTATGAAGGGTGTTGTACGTTTCAGTCGGTCGGGAAAGTTAGCGCCTCGATATATTGGGCCATTTCCTATCACTGAACGTATTGGTTCCATGGCTTATCGCCTTTCATTACCGGCTCAGTTTTCAGCCATGCATGACGTGTTTCACGTTTCTCAATTACGGAAGTGCCTTCGGGATTCCGATTCTATTCTTGAGCCCGGTGTTGTGGAGGAGATTGAAGTTTTACCTAATTTAACTTATGAGCAGCATCCTATTTGAATTATTGCTTCGGAGGTCAAACGACTTCGAAATAAAGATGTTCCGCTTGTTAAAGTTCAATGGTCCTCAAATCCTAAGGATTGCTCTTGGGAAACTAGAGAATTCATCGAGCGAACACATCCGGACTTACTTTCTCGTGCTCTTTGAGGTAAACTTCTTAATTCCAATCTCTCTTATGTTAATATGCTTTTATGGTTGATACTTTTTATTTCCATCTTACTTATTGCGAGGACGCAATTTCTTTAAGGAGGGGAGTCTATAACAACCCGCATATTTATCGATTTTATATTTAAATATTTTATTTAAATAATTTATCGTTAATCGGATTTTGGTCCGAAAAACTACTTTTTGCATACGGTCAAATTAGGACTCGAGACCACTTCCATTGAGTTCAAAATGACGTTTGCTATCTTTTTGAGTGTAAACTTCGATATGTTTGGAGTAAGTGGAATTTTCGTCACTTTTTCCCGCATTTGACTTTGGTTTGGACTGCACCTTCATTAAGCTCAGCCCAACCCCTCCTCTTCATAACTTCATCTCTTCACTAAACATTCAAGCTTCATCAAAAATAGAGGAGGGAAAGGGAAATTAAAACTCCAAACTCAAATTCAATTGCAAATCCAACATTCAAATCCAAATTCAAGTAGAAGATATTGGATTCAAGCTTTGGATTGCTTCTCCTTGCTTTCAAGCTCCATCTTCATCCATTTTAGTGAAAAGGTGAGATTTTTAATCTCACATCTTGCCTATAATCGTCAGTGGACTGTTGGGAATGATTCCCCATCACTTTAGCATGTTTGTTTGCATTGGATTTGGATTGAATAGGTGAAAACCCCAAATTTTTGAGTGTTTTTGGCAAAATCTGGCCCTAGGTCGCTCTGGCCTCGATAGATCGTTCGCGTGGAAAAGTCACACTGGCTATAGGTCGCATCTCCTTAGGTCGTTTCCGACCTTATATCACAAGGCGGCTCTAGGTCGCTCGGGGGAGTTAGGTCGTAGGTCGCTCGGCTTCGTGAAGTCATTAGGTCGCTTGGCCCGCCCTCATGTTAAGTCGCACACTCTTTGCAACGCTAGGTCGCGTGCCCAGTTAGGTCGCGAACCCTTTTGGTCGCGTGCCCCGTTAGGTTACGAACCCCTTTAGGTCGCATACCCCTTTAGGTCGCATGACCTTGTTTTATGTTAGGTCGCTCGGCTCCTCTCTATTAGGTCGCTGGACTTAGGTCGCTTCCTCCCTTAGGTCGTTTGACCTATTTGCTTTTAGGTCGTTCGACAATTAGGTCGTTCGATAGTCCTTAGGTCGCAAGTCCCTTAGGTCGCTCGCCCCTGTTTTGCCGTTCCACTGCTTAGCTCGGCCATAGTTAGGTCGCTCGACCTGTTTACCCCTTAGGTCGTTCGACCTATTTTACCTCGGGCCGCTACCTTTTTAGGTCGCGCACTTTAGCTCGGCACTTTTGTGTTAGGTCGTTAGACCTTGTTTTCTACTAGGTCGTTTGGCCTTGTTTAATGCTAACTCGTCAACACCTCTAGGTCGCAACCACTAGGTCGCTTGACCCCTTAGACCCCTAGGTCGCAACCACTAGGTCGTTCGACCTATTTGACTTAAGGTCATTGCACTTCAATTCGACCTCGTTAGGTCACAAGTATAATCCTACTTTGATGGTTTTGGGATTGATTTCTTTGGACTTTACTCACGTCTTCGAACGTGAACTTATGTGATTCGATTTGTTTCAACAATGGTTTTGTGACTTGTCACTTTAAAAATGTAAAGGCTTCAATACTAGTAGTGAATATCAAAACTCTTTCATCAAAGCAATTTCAACACTGTTTTAACTACAAAGCTCTTTTCCTCAAACCGATTTCCAATCTACTAGTATATACAAGCCTTTACTTCACTCGGATGAGAAATTGAATTAAACGACTTAGTAAAACGAGTGGTATGAAACGCTTACGTTCACTTCATCGGTTAGCTCTTGGACTTGTTCGATTGAACCCTTTTATGACAATTTTCTAGTGAAGATTTACATCTTGTTCGTAAATATTTAAGTTAAGCAAGTGGTTATGGGACATGAAGCTAAACTCATATATTTACTAGCTTGGTGTGATTGACACTTCTTGATGATCATGACGATCATTTTTGTGATTTCATTTAGACTAGCAATTGTGCGATGTCTCTTTGTCTACGAGGGAGACTAAACCCCGTTTGTGTGATGTTTCACCATCACATATGTGGGGTAGCGCCCCATGGTCTTCGGGCCGTTCGTGTGTCAAAATTTAATGGATAGCTTCCATGAGATAGCTTCTCGTTCTTGTGTTACACGTGTTGGTGAGTTTTCATGCTCCCGTTCTTGTGATAGGCCTCCCCCCTTTTTATGTGATTTCTGGATTTCGTGTGTTGATTTCTGGAATTTATGCTTCACCAATTTTCAATGATTTTCATTTATATGTTTATCATTTTTGTCCATTGGTGAATTCGTGTGTCATTGACTTGTTATGAATACAAGTTTGGGGTATGATGCCCTATTTTATCTTTGAGAAGATTCTTGTGATATTGATTAATCTCTTGTTGATTTTTAATTACATACTTATAGTAGTATGCCATTATGATAATTACATGTTCATGCCATGCTTGTTACTTTATACCATATCATCTGATATTTATAGCTAGACTGATCCGTTTATTATTTTCTTATAAATAATAATCGAGACCGAGATGTTACAGGTACTTCTGCTTGACTTCTCTTCTGGGATTATTCGGACTTTTGGCTAACTATTTAGATTAGTAGTTTTTAGTTGTACACATTTGAGATATAGACTCTATATCGTGTACTTATTCTTTTGTATAGCACGTGTTGCTATTCTTTTTTATTATCGTGGATCTTTCTGACCACTACTCTGATGTACACTTTCATGTGTTATATATATATATATATTCATATCTTCTTCCGCCTTTTTGATATGGATGTCTGTGACTGATTTATGTTATGTTTATTTCTATGTTTGTTTCCGAAGATTATTTATAGCCACTGTGTGATAGCTTTGGGTTTGTATCGATATGTCGGACTTCCTCCTTAAATAAAGTTCATTCTATACTATCTAACATATCGGTGCTCGCTCAAAGAAGTTACATGGAGGGTCGCTCCTCAACAGCCTTATTCTCCGTGCTAGTCGACAGCATTACACCGTAATGTTCTTGGCTAGCGTGGGTATAGAGGTGGGGCGTCACATTTGCACTACGCATTCATGTGCTTGCTGTCCCACTTACTTGTATTCAGATGATCTGGTGTTTGTTAAGTAGTTGCAGTGTCATCTCTGTGGTATAACATCACGTGTGTACATACATTCATGGATGTATATATGTGTATGTTAGTTTGTGTTTCCAGCTATCATTTCTGGGTTTGAATTTATCTTGCTACCATGATTTGAAACTGCTGCTACTTTGATCAGTGGATTATCCTCTGATTAGGCTGTATGTCTCTAGTGAATTTGCTCGTCTGCATTTTTGGCTTCGACTTGTATCATCTTGGATTCGCATCTGATGTCGTGGCATTCATACTGTAGTGTCATGTAAGCTAGTTGTCTTCACTGTTGACTGTTGCATTGAGTCAGTGATGGTTACATATACTTATGTTTACACAGTGTATATTTATGATCTTGTGTCTGCACATATAGGGTCTTGTATCACTTGATGGCATTGGTTTTTGATGACCTCTTTGTATTGCTGTTGATATTGGGTTTGTTGTATATATGAACTTGGTTCATATGTAAGCTGAGCACTGAGCATTGCTTCGAGTCAGTGTACTCGAGTGTGATCTGTGCATTTTTTTCATGTTTGTAGCCACTGGTTCATTTTGATTGATTTGTGTCGATTAATTTTTTCGATTTACTGCAGCTTCATTGTAGCTGTCTTGGCCATTTGATTTCATGGAACTGTATTTGATGATTTCTGACTTCGTTCTCTGATTTCATGAATTTTGATGGCTTCGGCTTTCACTTGATTTTACAATGTTGAATTTGTTGACTTTCGACTTTGTTCGATTTTACTTGTTGTTTCATGACTGCGGCCATTGAATTTTTCTCTACAGCAAGTTTGGTTCATTGCTTCATGTGTGCATACTTAGGTTGCAACTGAAACCATATGTATTCATCCACTTGTGTACATTGTAGTCTTGGTTGGTCCTTGTACAGTTGCTATGCCTTTGTGCATTTTGCTGTGTCCATTTGAGTTGGGCATTGTTTTGGTTTTCCTGTTCGCATGCTCGAAGTCGTAGCCTGTACAACTGCCATGTGTACATCGCTGTTCCACTTCTATTTACTTGTGCAGTTGCCTATGATGTTACTGGTTCATCTTGATGTTTACATGTCATCTACTTGTTCACTGGTCGTGCTCATTTTGTAGCTTGACTTTTACATGCTGTCTGGTTTTGCTTTAAGCCCATTTCTGATTTGTATTGAGTTTATACTTGTACATTTGGGTTTGCTTTTTTGGAAATTTCACCTGAGTTGAACCCAGCTTAAATGCTCGGGTTTGACCTCGTGCTCGATTGGGAGTTTTCATTGTGCATTCGTGTGCACTTCGTTCATTTGATGGTTACTGGGTGGATGCTGTTGCAGTTCCATCTGGTTCATTTTGATTTGATTTGATGCCATTTGTTTCTGATTCATTGAGCTTTTGTGTATTTCATCACTGTAGTGGCGAGGCAGTGCACGCGAGTGTGTACTGCAGCCAAACAGTATTGATTATCTTGCTGTTAATTGCTGTTTAGGCAATTCTGTTGTTTTCTAAATTATCATCATTGATAACTCTTTCATTTATCTTTGTTGACGATTTGAATTTGCTGATTCGCTGTTTATTGCTGTTTCATGTTATATCTACCGTTATCCGATTCTCATATTGAAGAGTTGGATATACGAGATTTATTGTGACTGTCGTCTATTTGATTATTAAATTATTATTGCTTCCGTGCATTAATAACTGAGTTTGAATTAGACTGACCCGTGTATTATTTTCTTTTGAATTTAATACTCGGGTCAGACCGAGTTATTACAGGTTGTGGATATCTTTCTTTGGGTTGCTGCTTGAGCTATGAAGTCTCTTCATATCTTTTGGAGTAGTCGTTGTCATTTTGTAGTAGTCAGTGTATCTGATCTAGGTTGATATGTATTCATGTATATTATTCGATAATGTACTTGTGTATATAACTTCCAGAGTCGACAGTTGTAGTTGTATCATATGTATTGTATCAAATGTATTGTAACTGCCTTCAGTTATATATATATATATGAGATTTGATATTAGTTGTGTTCCGCATTTAGCTTATCTGTGTCATTATTTTATATATACTGTCCTAAACTATTATGAACCATCGTAGTTCGTTTTATATTGGAATTGGGTATGTCGATGGGAGTAATAACCAGAGATGAAAATAAATATACCACTCCTATCGAGGTAACCAATACTAGTGTAAGGCCTAACTACGGATGGCCGCTCCTATCCAGCCTTATTCTTCGTAATAACAGACAGTATTTCTTTTAATACTCTTTGTTATTGTGAGCATAGAGGTGGGGCGTCATAGTTGGTATCAGAGCGAGGGGTTTATGGACATAATATATAACATAACTTAGATGGAACATGTGTTACAACTATTGTTGATGTTTTGTTTGTGCTTTGAGTCAAAACTAAAGTTTTGAAATTATGATGAAATTTTTAAATATCTTTATTTAAAAATAAAAGTGAAACTGTGTTTTGATGATTGAGTAATTTGTGTTCTGTTTATCAGAATGCGCAGCGGAAACAGTGATTGTCTTCGCCGTGTACGGCTGATAACCTTTTTGGTTTAAAAATCAAAATATGAAAATGAAATAAATTTTTTATTATGTTGTTACATAGATGTGTTTATTTTTGTTATCTTTGAAAGTTTCGAATCCGATTTAAGGATCCGAAGCGATTGCAGTTATGTGATTTTGTTGAGATTTTTGTTGTTTTGAATTATCTTCATTGAAGATATAATCGAGTGATTTCTGTTGTTCATCTTGTAGTGTGCGTGCAAATTTGAGTTGCACGTTACTGCATAAATTTTACGTTGAACCGGTGTTTGGCTTAAACGTATTTTGTTGCCGTTATTTTTATAACGGGATTCTTACACCGTTGCTAAATTTTTGAAGCACAGTGTTTTGTTGACATTTTTTATGAATGAAAATTCACTGGTATTACATTTTGATGTGAATTATTTTGATGAGATTTTGACGTATAAAAATTACGGTCGCTTTGGCTTCAGTAACCGTCAAATTTTAAAGTGGATTTTCAAGCGGTTATTCCGCAATGCTGATTTGATACACGTTTTTACGGTGTTTTGAGAAGTGCGATTTCCTTATCGGAATTGCTACAGATGTTACTGTTTTAATCGCGTGTTTTGAAAATTGTTTTTAAAATAAAAATTGTTTTTAAATTTTTTTACAGTTTGCGCTTTCAAAAGAATGAGGAAGCGATTTAAACGCTTCAGCAAAATTAAGGACTATGAACCCTCACTTTTACTGATTCGCTTAATTCCGGACTTTTCCGTTTGAGATCGTAAAATGTATTTATTTAAAACACACAATTTTGCACTTTCAAGGAAACGATGAAGAGAATCAAACGATTTAGTAAAACACGTGGTATGGGACATGTGCGTTTGCTATTTCGGTTAATTCCGGACTCGTTAATTGAAACATCTGCTGTTTGATGATTCTGATGATTTTGTGTGCTTTCGAGCCACTATGTTGGACCTTCGGGTCATCTGCTGGACCTTTGGTCATTTGTTGGGCTTTCGGGCCACTCTGTTGGACCTTCGGGTCATTTGTTGGGCTTTCGGGCCACTTTGCTGGACCTTCGGGTCATTTGTTGGGCTTTCGGGCCACTCTGAGGACCTTCGGGTCAAATACCAGTACTAGACCTTCAGGTCACTCTACGGACCTTCGGGTCATCTGATGGGCGCCAAAAATTTATAGTACTTGGTAGGCTTCGACCATTTGTTGATGCACGTGCGGCGTAGCTAAAACTCGCCATCTGATGGGATCGATCCAACCTTTTATGTTGATTTTCTAGAGTATCTTAATTGATTTCTAGATATTTGTTGTTTCTAATTATCTGCGGGTAATTAGATATTTGCTGATTTGAGTTCTGATTATCTTTTGTGATAATTAGATATTTGCTGATTTGAGTTCTGATTATCGTTTGTGATAATTAGATATTTGCTGATTTGAGTTCTGATTATCGTTTGTGATAATTAGATATTTGCTGATTTGAGTTCTGATTATCATTTGTGATAATTAGATATTTGCTGATTTGAGTTTTGATTATCGTTTGTGATAATTAGATATTTGCTGATTTGAGTTCTAATTATCTTTGTTGATAATTAGATATTTGCTGATTTGAGTTTTGATTATCGTTTTTGATAATTAGATATTTTATTGTTTCTGATTATCGTTTTTGATAATTAGATATTTGTGTTTTCTGATTATCATTTTTGATAATTAGATATTTGTGATTTCTGATTATCGTTTTTGATAATTAGATATTTGTGATTTCTGATTATCGTTTTTGATAATTAGATATTTGATGTTTTCTGGTTATCGCTTTTGATAATTAGATATTTGTCGTTTCTGATTATCATTTTTGATAATTAGATATTTGTTGTTTCTAATTATCGTTTTTGATAATTAGATATTTGTGATTTCTGATTATCGTTTTTGATAATTAGATATTTGATGTTTTCTGGTTATTGCTTTTGATAATTAGATATTAGCCGTTTCTTATTATCGTTTTTGATAATTAGATATTTGTTGTTTCTGATTATCGTTTTTGATAATTAGATATTTGAGATTTCTGATTATCGTTTTTGATAATTAGATATTTGTGATTTCTGATTATCGTTTTTGATAATTAGATATTTGTGATTTATGATTATCGTTTTTAATAATTATATATTTGATGTTTTCTGGTTATCATTTTTGATAATTAGATATTTGTCGTTTCTGGTTATCGTTTTTGATAATTAGATATTTGTTGATTCGTCGTTTCTGATTATCGTTTTTGATAATTTGATATTTGAGATTTCTGATTATCATTTTTGATAATTAGATATTTGTGATTTCTAATTATCGTTTTTGATAATTAGATATTTGTTGTTTCTGATTATCGTTTTTGATAATTAGATATTTGTTGATTTGAGATTTCTGATTATCGTTTTTGATAATTAGATATTTGATGTTTTCTGGTTATCGTTTTTGATAATTAGATATTTGTTGATTTGAGATTTCTGATTATCGTTTTTGATAATTAGATATTTGTTGATTTGAGATTTCTGATTATCGTTTTTGGTGATTAGATAATTGTTGTTTTCAAATTATCTGGTTGATAACTAGATTATTGCAGTTTTGTGAATTGTGATTTGTGTTTTCTAATTATCTTTGTTGATAATTAGATTTTGTTGTTCTCTAATTATCGTATCGATAATTAGATATTGCTATTTTGCAATTTCTATGTTCTAATTATCTAATTGATAATTGAATATTGCTGATAATTGTATTTATTCAGTTTTGCTGTTTTCTGATTATCTATTTGATAATTAGATTTTGTTGAGAATTTGTGAATTTCTTTTATGAAATTAAAAGATTTCTTTGGCATTTGTATTCCCGACTTTTATTTTTCTAGCTTAACCAGTTTATGTTAGAAAAATAATTTTTGTTGACAACTTTAATTATGAAAATTACAGGGACGCAATTTTTATAAGGAGGGGAGTCTGTAACAACCCGGGGTTTTGTGAAAATTAATTATCGTCATTAAACGATTAATGGTGATAGCTAATTGTTGTTGGGAGTTTTGAATCGGGTTGAAATTCTTTTCAAAAATTGTTAAGAGTTATGCTGGCTTTAAAATTTAATCTTGGCCATGTTTCTTCTTATTTTTGGGTTGTGTTATATCAAGCGAATACCGGTTACCATTCCTCCTTTTATTCATTTTCATTCGCAAGCCCAAAAACAGATGAGAGCAAAAGGAAATCGATAATGGCTGCTAGGGTTTTACTTCGCTCGATTCATCGATTCACGGCTTCGACTCTGAACTGTTCAATCTTTGGTTCGTGCTCTTCGAATGAGGTGAGTGATTTTCACTCACATCCTAATTCATATCTTGAGTTTATTTAGGGTTTGAATTCTGGGATTTTCGTTCATATACAATTGTTTGTTTTCGTCAATACTATGCTTGGCCATTCGATCTCCGTTTGGATGTTCGAGATGGTTACTGACTTGTTCCAATTTGTATAATTTGATACTTGATTGCACGGTGTTGATTTTTCGTGGCCACCACGGCTTCGATTCCTGACTTGCTCGACTTTGGTGAAACTGGATTTTTAAATTGCTAATTCCTTGTTATCCACGGCTTGATGATTTTCATTTGATTCTCTGACAGTTTTAAAGTTTACTTGGGTATAAAAAGAAATTGTCTTTGACTTGTTCCTGACCATAGGCGCTATGCTCTGGTTATTTTTGTCATTGGGTTTGAACTTTGATATGAAACTGTTACCTGCAAGAATTTTTCGACATTAACTTCATTGAACTTTGACTTTGCATTTTGCTTTGAGAATTGACTTCGGGTTACATTCTAGTTTTCACTCTTGTTCATGCTATAGTCATACCGTGTTGATTGAAACTGAACTTGAATTTCACTGTCTGTTGTAGTTTGCACTGCGCATTCATGTGCTTGCTGTCCCACTTACTTGTATTAAGATGATCTGGTGTTTGTTAAGTAGTTGCAGTGCCATCTCTGTGGTATAACATCACGTGTGTACATACATTCATGGATGTATATATGTGTGTGTTAGCTTGTGTTTCCAGCTATCATTTATGGGTTTGAATTTAACTTGCTACCATGATTTGAAACTGCTGCTACTTTGATCAGTGGATTATCCTCTAGTTAGGCTGTATGTCTCTGGTGAATTTGCTCGTCTGCATTTTTGGCTTCGACTTGTATCATCTTGGATTCGCCTCTGATGTCGTGGCATTCATACTGTAGTGTCATGTAAGCTAGTTGTCTTCACTGTTGACTGTTGCATTGAGTCAGTGATGGTTACATATACTTATGTTTACACAGTGTATATTTATGATCTTGTGTCTACATATATAGGGTCTTGTATCACTTGATGGCATTGGTTTTTGATGACCTCTTTGTATTACTGTTGATTTTGGGTTTGTTGTATATTTGAACTTGGTTCATATGTAAGCTGAGCACTGAGCATTGCTTCGAGTCAGTGTACTCGAGTGTGATCTGTGCATTTTTGTCATGTTTGTAGCCACTGGTTCGTTTTGATTGATTTGTGTCGATTAATTGTTTCGAGTTATTGCAGCTTCATTGTAGTTGTCTTGGCCATTTGATTTCATGGAACTGTATTTGATGATTTCTGACTTCGTTCGCTGATTTCATGAATTTTGATGGCTTCGGCTTTCACTTGATTTTACGATGTTGAATTTGTTGACTTTCGACCTTGTTCGATTTTACTTGTTGTTTCATGACTGCGGCCATTGAATTTTTCTCTGCAGCCTGTTTGGTTCATTGCTTCATGTGTGCATACTTAGGTTGCAACTGAAACCATATGTATTCATCCACTTGTGTACATTGTAGTCTTGGTTGGTCCTTGTGCAGTTGTTATGCCTTTGTGCATTTTGCTGTGTCCATTTGAGTTAGGCATTGTTTTGGTTTTCCTGTTCGCATGCTCGAAGCCGTAGCCTGTACAACTGCCATGTGTACATCACTGTTCCACTTCTGTTTACTTGTGCAGTTGCCTATGATGTTACTGGTTCATCTTGATGTTTACATGTCATCTGATTGTTCACTGGTCATGCTCATTTTGTAGCTTGACTTTTACATGCTGTCTGGTTTTGCTTTAAGCCCATTTCTGATTTGTATTGAGTTTATACTTGTACATTTGGGTTTGCTTTTTTGGAAATTTCACCTGAGTTGAACCCAGCTTAAATGCTTGGGTTTGACCTCGTTCTCGATTGGGAGTTTTCATTGTGCATTCGTGTGCACTTCGTTCATTTGATGGTTACTGGGTGGATGTTGTTGCAGTTCCATCTGGTTCATTTTGATTTGATTTGATGCCATTTGTTTTTGATTCATTGAGCTTTTGTGTATTTCATCACTGTAGTGGCGAGGCAGTGCACGCGAGCGTGTACTGCAGCCAAACAGTATTGATTATCTTGTTGTTAATTGCTGTTTAGTCAATTCTGTTGTTTTCTAAATTATCATCATTGATAACTCTTTCATTTATCTTTGTTGATGATTTGAATTTGCTGATTCGCTGTTTATTGCTGTTTCGTGTTATATCTACCGTTATCCGATTCTCATATTGAAGAGTTGGATATACGAGATTTATTGTGACTGTCGTCTATTTGATTATTAAATTATTATTGCTTCCATGCATTAATAACTGAGTTTGAATTAGACTGACCCGTGTATTATTTTCTTTTGAATTTAATACTCGGGTTAGACCGAGTTATTACAGGTTGTAGATATCTTGCGTTGGGTTGCTGCTTGAGCTATGAAGTCTCTTCATATCTTTTGGAGTAGTCGTCGTCATTTTGTAGTAGTCAGTGTATCTGATCTAGGTTGATATGTATTCATGTATATTATTCGATAATGTACTTGTATATATAACTTCCAGAGTCGACAGTTGTAGTTGTATCATATGTATTGTATCAAATGTATTGTAACTGCCTTCAGTTATATATATATGAGATTTGATATTAGCTGTGTTCCGCATTTAGCTTATCTGTGTCATTATTTTATATATACTATCCTAAACTATTATGAACCATCGTAGTTCGTTTTATACAGGAATTGGGTATGTCGATGGGAGTAATAACTAGAGAAGAAAATAAATATACCACTCCTATCGAGGTAACCAATACTAGTGTAAGGCCTAACTACGGATGGTCGCTCCTATCCAGTCTTATTCTTCGTAATAACAGACAGTATTTCTTTTAATACTCTTTGTTATTGTGAGCATAGAGGTGGGGCGTCACATGGAAGGTCCTAGGTGGATAGTCATCTATTTCTATTTCCACTGTATTATGTATAAGTATCTACCGCACCTGTATGGATAGGCAGTTATAACTGTCCCTAGCTGGGTTAGTACTTGGTATGACTCTAATATCACATTTTGAGAGTGATTGTATGTATTATCTATATGTATAATTACAAGTTGTTAAATATGATGTCAGATTCTGTTTTGTTCTGTCTTCTATCTTAATTTCTTTTAAAAACCCTTGATAATCCGCCTCTCCGACACTTGGATTTGTGGCACGTGAATACCGAGGATGTATTTGTGTTGACTTCTGAGGGTCGAGGAGGTGGGTCATCACAATTTGTGCCTCCACCTCTCCCATCTAGCCATGGCCGGAAATCCGTCTCTTCCATCACAAAATTCTAGCAACAAATACAACATATATTCAATTAAAAAACTAAAGGAATGGTGTGTTGATTTCCCAATTGGGTTGCACAAATTGAAAGTGTTGAACAATGTTTCAAACTGAGCAATAAAGATTTAATATTCTAGGTATTCTCTTGGGCAGTAGCACAGTACTATCTACAAGTACAAATTCATGTAATTACATAATAGATTATGATATGCTTTTGTTAAATTGATATATATTTCTGATCTACTTTTGTCGCATCTAAATTATGAAATATTCATCATTCTAATTTTATTTTGATCCATTTTCAATACCCCAATTGATTGTGTAATCTTTACCTTAACATATTTTTTTAGTTTCTTTATCTTATTTGACTGTTTGTTGTTTTTGTGATCTAATTCATTACAATGGATTTACATGTACCTAAATAGCCTGCTTTGGTTTGATGTTGTTTTGCAATTATTATTCAAAAAAAAATACAATTTTGATTGTAGATATATATATGTAGCTTACATTGTTTTCTAAAAAATTTTAATTGAGAACCATTTTGATTAACTTCAATTATTCTAATTGCAAACAATTTCTTAGTCAAACTATTTTGATTGAAAACCTTTTAATTAAGTATATACATATACGCTTCATGTTTTTAAAAACAATTTTGATTGGTAACAAATTAGTTAACTTGTTGATTTGAATATATCTTATCTAGTTATTGATTACATTAATGTAAAAATCTTTCAATTTAAAAATCGATAAGTGGTTTTTATATAAAATCATAAATCATTTTACTCCTTCCTAATTGAAATTTTGATTTGACCTTGTTAAACTTTAAATATATATATTTATATATAATTATAATCCTTTCATACATATGTTGTTTTTGATATTAAGACATGGTCTACTATTATTTATATATGAACCTATGTTGTTTAGGTTTTAACTTTATTTTTATAAAATGAACTTTTATGCAAAATCATAAAATTTAAATTTAGACTTTTCCTTGGTTATATATGTACATATATTTTAAATCAAAACTTTGGACAATAATGGCATGTGTAAAGGGATTAATGGCCATATTTACAATATATGCCAAGTGTAAATGTAGGTAAAAATGCCATTTATTATGTTAATTAATCTAACTAAAGAGACAGAAGTGAAAGGTTTCTCTCTATACTTTTATAGCAACCTTCCCTTAATTAATTATGCATGTTGAGGGAAGGAAACTAAATGTTTCCTTCTCTTAAATTTTACATGTCTAGGTCTGTGCAGTTAATGCCCCGCTATTACCCCGCTATAACCCTGCTATATCTCGTAGCGGATTTCTACCGCTACGATTTTTTCATATAGCCCCCAAATATAGCCTTTCCGCTTTAACCCCGCTATTTCCGCTATATCCCGTTATTCCCGCTATATTCCGCTACTTCCGCTATATCTTCTTTAAAAGAAATGAATTGAAAAATGACATTTCTACATTATAAAAATTATGAAATTAATTTATTTAATTGAATTTTTAATATATTTTTAGAAATGAAAATACTTTAATTTTCTACTAAATTCAATTACTTTATATAATAGTTTTACGTTTATTTATAATATATTCGCACATGTTTTTATTTAAAATTATTTATGTATTAATTATGATTCAATTAAATGTTAATTTTTCATTTAATTAACATTTATATATTTGTAAAAACATTAAATACGAGTTTTATATGCTATTTTAGAGTCATCCGTTATATCCCGCTATATCCTCGATATATCCCCGCTATGACTTTTTGTACCTTCGCCGCATTGAATCTGCTGGGCGCTTTAACTGCACAGGTCTAGGTACACATATACATAGTGCTTATACATGCACTTACACTTCAAACTTATGAATGTATTTAATACATTCATTATAATACATCCAAATTTAAACTAAAGTTTAAACTTAAATTAAACTTCCCTTTTAACTAAATTAAATAAAATATGATTTTATTTGAAACTTCATGAGATTGGATCCAATAATCTTTTAAACTTCATATGCCCTCCAAAATAGGATTCTTTGAAATCTACATATTTCACTTACTTCCGACCGAACCATTTCCTTCAAGTGAATGTACAGAGTTGATGTAACTTAGGCATACTTAGATTAAGAAGTAAATAGCCCATAATAAGTAGTTGAATGAAGCTTCATATCTCATATGCTATTATATTAATAGCGGAAATAGTTGGAGCATGATATATAATGCGTATAAGTGGATGCATCAAGATGCGGAAAATTGCTTTCATAAATATACCAAATATTATTTATGAAATAATAATTATTTTTAGTATTGGATGAAAATGAACATAGTTTTATTTTATTATTAATTTTTTGAATATTCATTATGGAATAAATCTATTAGAATAATGGTATTTGTTGCATTAGCCACATAACACATAAGTATCTATAATTATTACAATTATTTTGGAATTAAGACAAAGTTAGGTTTAGTGGGAGCAACATAAGAGTTGGTTTAACTCTTCAAATTGATACATAATGATATATGTAGTCAAAAAGGCTAATGATACCAAAATAGTTCCATATACTTCGTTTAATTCACATGATGAATTATCATAAAAATAAACATGTGTATTTGATGCACATATAGCATGCCTATGGTAAGTTCATTGAATATATAATGGAAGTATAAAGCTCAATGTGCAAAGGAAATAAGAAAATTCAATTTGGTTAAATAGGTTAGTATATAGGAAAATAGTTCCAAAGGTACCTAAAAATGAATAAATATTCAATCTCAAACACGCGTCTCCCTATAATACATAATGATGTATTGATAAGGAGTAATCGAACTGTGAGGACCCGGAATTTTTGAGTATTTGAATTAGGAATATTTAATTAATTTTAAATATTCAAAAGATAATTATTAACTTTAATTTCAAATATCAGTATTTATTGGATAATTAATTGTGAATTTAATTATCGGAATTGGGTAAAATTATTGAATCTGAAATTTAAGCCTGTTAAAAATAATTTAAAGGCTTGTAAAATTCGTATTAACAATACTGAAGATAATAGAAGTGTTAAAATTGAATTTAAAAGTGTTTGTTCAGCTTTGAATTTTATCGTTTAATTGACGTTTTAAAAATAGCCTTCCGAGGCACAGTCTCGGAATTCGACGGAACCAGTGCCATGGGATCCGTAATATTGTATTATTATCGGATTTCAAATTTCATATTTATCGGAGTTGTTGTGTGAACATACGACGTGTAAACGCATTGAAATTTAATCGAATTCAATTTAAATTTAATTTTTAAATTTGGTCAAAATCAAACCACTGTTCCTCCTTAAATTACGCCCTAAAAATACGCCTAGTATCACGAAACAAATCGTGCAACCCATCGTGCCAACCATCCTCTTTCAATTTCAAATACCCCTCTCCCTCCTCAGTTCTAAATCCAACGGAAGAAAAAAAGTAATGGCCGAAACAATATTGAAGTGGTCGAAGTCTCGGAATAAAAAAAATAAAACAATACGAAGTCTAAATTCAAATGGCTTCCAAACGAACCCTCTTCATTTCAAACCCCAATCTAGAATCGGCCGAGCCTTTCTTCATTTTTTTCAATGGAAGTCAACAATTCCTTTGAGTAAATCGAATCGACGAATCTCGATTCAGGGCGCACCCTTCTTCCTCCGTCGATGACGCGAGTGACGAAGCAAGGCAAGCAGTGGTCGCGAGCCTCGAACGATGGGCTTCGGTGGCGAATCTGGAGGAGGCGAGCTGAGTTGTGCGACTGCGTTCGTTAGTGAGGTCGGTGGCGATCCACGGCAGCGCAGTGGCGTCTGATGGCAACTCCAATGGACGAATGATAAAGGAAGGTCGCGACTTTATCGCGAGGTCATTTCTGAGTGCACGCGACTTCGAAGTACGGTAGGGAGTCTCGACCTATGTCAGAGGTGATGGCGGCAGGTTAGCATGGTGGAAGTCTTCTGGTGTCGAACGAGATGGATTTCCTGGGTTTGTTTTTCCAGTGAGGTATATGTTTTAATTTAAAATTTAATAATACTCATTTATGAATATATGTATATAGTAAAAAGGGAAATAAAATATGTATACATGGGGTTTTTGGACATTGGAAATTATAAGGATTATCTTGTTTAAATAAATTATTTAATTAGTTCCTAAAAATAATCTATTGGAGAAAATTGGTTGAAATTGGGATTTATTCGGGTAAAACCAAATTGTTAATTTAAAATTTAAGTATTAAATGGTAATTGATTATTTAATAAGTTCAAATATTAATAAAATGCAAACTGTTTATACAAGGTTTAAATTGTGAAGAATTGTGAAGAAACAAGCTGGTTTGAAATGGATTGTAAATGGGCAAAGGTGAGTTAATCTCACTCAGTTAAATTTAAATTTAAATTTAAATGGTTAAATTTAAATAATTGATTGGATGATTTCATTGATTGATGTGCTATATATATATAGTAGTATATAGCAATATATACATATTGGCATATGTATATATTGGAGTTGTTGATATTCCCGCATTATATAGCGGATGAGACCCTATGCGCCGCATAATAGCGGATGATTTTATATTAAAACCCATATACCGCGATATTCCACTTTGAAGTGAAATTGGTATTGTGCTAACATCTGTGGATGCAGGGAAACAGGTTGGAGGGATCCAACTGGATTCCTCAAAATATTTAATTTTGTTTAAATATTCTGTGATATGATTGTTGATATCATGTGATGAATTATATGGATAATTGGATGTTATGGTTTGGTTGGACCGATTTGGATATGCTGAGTTATCAAAATCTCTAGTATGGAAATTTTGAAAAGAAATAAAAGAGTAAATTTTTAAGTAAAATAATTATAAGAGTTTGGAATAAATTTGAGAATGAATCTGATTAAGAATGAAAGTGATTTCCAACATTCTAATAAATATGGAAAAGAGGAATTTTGAATAAACCGAGAAATATTGAATTTAAAAACTTATGGGATATTATTTAAAAAGAATAAATAATTTATTTTAATTCTATGTTTAAATGTAATTAAAAAGGAAGAAGGAAATTTGGAAATCAGAAACTTGTGTTTCAGTTTAAAGATTTTAAACCATAATGAGAAATAAAATCTGGAAGTTAATGAATTTGGAAATAAATGGATTAAGTAAGGAAATTTATTTCAAAGTAAAATAAATTGGGAGATCAATTATAAATTGATTTAAATACTTTGGGATTTGAAGCTTTAAAGAGAAATGAGATTTTGAAGATATAAACTGGGTTTATAAAGTGAAATGGAATATCAGTGGATATTAGAAAATATAAATTCAAGGAGGGAATTTATGAAAGGAATATGAATTGGTTTTAAAATAAATGTTGATTTATTTTTAAAGGATGTGAAGAGAAGTGTATTTCCTTGGATTGCAAAGTACGGTTTCAAAGCAATTTTTAATATAAGTTAAAAGTTCTAATTTGTTTAAAAATGCATGTTTTAGGAAATTGATTATTTCTAAAGGTTAATTTCCAAAGTAAGTATTTTCAAAAATCTATTATTGTAGTAATTATATAAAAGTAATTTGGTATTATGTTTTAAAGAGGAAGTCAGCTTATATTTATAAAGTGGTTTTATTTTAAATATTCTTAAAGTATATATTTTTAATAAAGTAGCAAAGTAGTTTTAAAATTTCAATGTTATAAAGTATATTTAAATAAAGTGTTTTTAAATTATTTTAAAATTAAAAGTATTTTGTACTTGGTGATTCAGTGGAAATAATTATTTGGGAAATGTATTCCGTAAGCGAAAACTGTTTGAAATTGTTTTCAAATGAGCTTTGAAAATTTGAAAATATATCTTGGAAAGATATTTGGGTAAATAAATAATGTGGGAAATTATTTATTGTGTGATGGTTGCTTGTGGATGTTAATTGATAGTTAAATAACCGACTATCAATATTGGCCAAATGCGCTGATCGTTTCGAAGAGACCGGGATCGGGTTTCCGTATACCGAGATTCTAGGTCTGGAGACTCGAAAACCACTTCGATCCGGTTTGTACGTTTCGTGTGACATGTTCAGAGTCGAATATGGAGCAGTGAAGTGCAAGGGCTAGTCGCTACTAATCCTGAGGATATTTCCAAAATGGATGTGGTAGGAATAGTGCCTTCGGTTCCGTTCGAACCCGGGACGGACTTGTATGGACGAATGCTTTCGTGACATCGTCAGGTGGACGATGGGCATTCTAAGGGATATGTGCTATAAAGGTATCGCTTAGCCTCGAGCCTCATCAACCGGGAATGACTGAAAATCAGGGGTTATGCAGCAAGGCTTCGTGGGTAGCACCCACTTGAGAGTAAGGTCATCCCTGTCTAGATGTCCCTTTTATTTCGGCTTAGTGGTGCGGTTGCTGATCCCAACCGTGGGGTGATTTTATTTGGAATTATCCAGTAAGGGATGATTCCGGCCTTGTGTTGCAGGGGAGCGGGCGTACTCCTCGGTACTGTGATCTAGGCCACGTACTGTGACAGGTGGTACCCCAGTGCCTAGTCATTCGTTGGAAATCCATTCTCCCTACGTGCCTTGTACGTGTTTTGTTTGTATACCTAGTATGCTGGAATTTAATCATGTAACAATTTCAGCTATTTGAATAAGTATTTGTAAATAGATGCTATTATAATATCAGAGGATTTTATAAAAAGTGTTTTAGCTATCGTAAGGTAAAAACCCGACATGTTTATTTGTGGCGTGGTCTTACGAGATGCTTTTGTTTTTCAAAGGATTTTGAAACTTTAATAATCAATTTGAGTGTGATTTTCTCACGCTGGTTTTCCAGACTGACTTGGGTATTGTTTTATATGATGCTCGGGTCAGACCGAGATAAACAGGTTCAGATTGTAGCTGTGGAGCTCAAGAGACGAGCTGGATGGCGATACGTACTTCCGTATTTGTTCATTGTTCCGCTGTGTATTTGGATGTATGTCATTGATGTGATGAACTCTGATGATGTATTCTGTAAATATATTGTATAAACAGATATATTTTTCTGTTTGAGTAAAGATCTGTTTTGTATATATTATATTTTATTCCGCTGCGATGTGAGATTCTGTTGTTGATTTTCTGTTTCTTCTTCTTCTACCTCTTTTTCTTTAACACAAATGGTTCGATTTTCCGGGACTGGAAAGTCGGGTCGTTACAGTGGTATCAGAGCGAAGGTTGGCGATAACCTTGGCTCTGGTGGGAATTTTGAGAGTATTAATAGACATGAGCGCGTATTTGTTAGTGAATATAAAATGGTTTTATATGGTGTTGACTTATCGGTTGAGTGTTTATGGATTCTGATCGATGTGTGGGATGCCACATTATCGATAGGGGTTTCTAAACTCTTAAACAAGATAAACCGACACAATATTGTTTTGAAATGGGGTAAATGAAATAATTTTACCCAAATTATTTTTGTATATGAAATAAATAATTTTTATAAATTATTATAGTTATATTTGGATGTTTGGTTGTTAGATGATGATAATAAATTATTATCATTAGGAGGAAATTGAATAAGAAATTGAAAACTTATAACCAAAGTTAAAAATAAATAAATTTATATAACAAATGGAATTTGAGAATATAAATTATAAATGTAATTTATAAGTTGAAATAAAACTTCATATACAAATGTGATTTAAAATTGGAAATAGGATTCCAGAGAAATATTTGGAAATAAATCGGAATGGATTTCAAATTTGGAATTTTGAGAAAGGTTTAGACCCTTTGGAAGTTGAAAGCAGTTTTCAAAAGTTTTGGTGGGGTTTGGGGATTTAAAAATATTTGAAATGTTTTTTAAAAGAGATAAAAGCATTAAATTCTCTTTCGGTCGCTGGAAAATAATTTCGGTGATGACTGCAGCATCATCGATGTTCATTTTCGAGTTTTCAAAAGAGAAATTGTTACTTGGATGTTTTGGGCTGGTGTTTGTTTGCAAAACTGAGCGGTGTTGAAATTGGAAAGGGTTTTGGGTATAGTTGATTTCAAAAATGATTTTTTTGAAATTTTGAAAATTGTTTAAAACTCCAGAATCTTATTTAAAGTTGTTTATGGAATAATAAAAATATATTGGCTAAATAAAATGTGAAATTCCAAGTTAAAAGTAAAATGTAAATAAGTTTGTGACTAATAAAATTGGAAGTAAAATAAATAAGCCAAATAAAATTTGTTTGTATTTTGGGAAAAATGAATGAAATCCAAAACCTGAATTATTTAAATGGATAGAACTCCAGGAAAATAGTTAAGGTGATTTGTGATATGAGAATCAAATATTGGATTGAAATTGGGAAATAAACTAAATTGAATAAATTAGTGAATGGAATATGGAAATGGAATTCGAATTTGGTTAAATGAAAGTTGAATTGTGGGTTAATAATAATATTGGAAATGAACTCGAGTTATAATTAAATGTAACTTGGAAATGTTAGTAAATGGAATATAAGTGGAAGTGTAGTCCAATAAACTAAAGTTGGGTTATCATAGAGATGGTTTGAATTTGTGAATAAAATCCACGTAAGTGGAGATAAATTAAATCAATGAACTTAGATTAAGTAGAAATTATTAACTGCAATCCGAGATAAAATACTAACAAATCGAATGTGGATGATATAAATAAAGCTCGACACATATATTTTGGATGCTGTTAAGTGAAATAAATTGGAACAAAATTTACTTAAGTGTGAATGAACTCAAGTATAAATAAATGGAATATGACCTCGAAATAATTTTTCCAAATGAGTTTGGGTTATGGAATTTAAATTGGTTAAATAGAAATTGAATTGTGAATTAATAAAATTGGGTAGTGAATTAAAAATGAATAGTAGAATCAGAATTTGAGTTATTAATTAAAATTCGACTTGGAGTATCAACACATTAAATATAAGTGAAAATGTGTTAAAAAAAAATGAAAATTTGAATTAAAATAGTGATGGCTTGTATTGCAAACGAAAATTCAAGTGGGTATGAATGAAAATGGCCTTGGATATTATTCAATGAACGGAATATTGAATTTAGAATTAAAAAGGGACAAATTGAATGAATTGGTGCAAACTGCAATGAAAATGAACTTAAGTTGTTAACTTAAGTAAATGTTGGATGAAGACTGTACTCAAATCGAGGTTGTTGAAATCAATTGAGAATTAATTATTGAATGAAATAGCCTGGATTGTTTTCGAGCTAAATAAATGGATGTGAATAAATTAAATGGATGTGAATAAATTAAATGGAATGGGTTGAGTATTGTTTGGAAAAAAAATGGGAATAAGGGTCGAAACATTTCATATGTGCTTATGGAAGTATATAACATGCATTGTTTGTAGAATCCATGTTTTAGCAATTTAAATTTTAGTGAAATGTAAATAAACTTTGTATATTTGGCACTTACATGTTGTAATTGAGTTAGTACAGGTTCAGGGAAGTCGGTTGGCTGAATCTGATGGCACAACATGCTAAAATAAATAACCGCTTTGCTTAAAAATGCTAAAATAAGGTACGCTTACGAAAAAAATTCAAAATAGGAGATATGAACTGCATATATTGATATATATCGTGATTTCCGGCCTGAGGCCGATGTATATATATATTTGCGCATCCTGCGATATCGCAGAAGTCCCTCCGTACAAGAGAGACTCTGCCAAAATTTTCCGTAAATTTTAGGAGTTAGAAATTTTTTTGAAATTTTTGGAAATTTTCATTAACGGCAAATGATTTAAATTTGCTAAGTAAATGGAATTGGAACTGAATAATTGAAATCTATTTGAAATATGAATGTAAGGTGAAGCGAAATTGAAGGAACTAAAGAAAGAAAAGTTCACAAATAAATTTCTAATTGAAATTTAAATTAGTTAGTAAGTGTAACTGATTGAATATTCAAAATGGAAGCCAATTTGAGTTTAAATGAAATTGTAAGGGCTAAGTAAATAGTAATGAAAATAAACTTCAATGGGAAAGTGAAAATAAATATAAACTTCAAAAATGAAGTAAAACAAATCCAAGAAGTGTCTAAAATGTTTATATTGGACTTAAGAAATGAATGGTGAATTCTTAAGTAAATTTGGTATGGAGGAAAATTATTCTAGATGAATAATTGGATGACAATTAAAATTTGAAGTTGTGAAATGAGAAAATTGTGGATAAGTGAATGTAATCAAACTGAATGTGAATAAAAAGGAAATTGATATAATTGATAATCAATTGGGCTAATTAAGTAAGATGTACGTATATTATTTTATTCGCATAGCTATTTGGTCCAGATGTCGAACACAGAATTTCGAGATAGATATATCGATCCGAGTTGGAATTTTTCACTCGATTTTCAACGGCGAGCCTGGATATGGATTTTTGATTGATTCTGGATATTCTCTATCATAGTTGGTGGCTATGCAAGGAGAATAACGGTTTCTGATCAAGAAACCAGATCTGAGTCCGCACTAGGAAGTCGGGTGGACGATGCTAGTTCGGAAGTGAAATTGTGTGATCGATTGAGCGATCAAATGTGATATTGCGTACGGATGATATATGTGCATCGTACGGGCTTAAGTTAAGCAAATGTTGAAAATTTGTAAAGAAAAG
Organism: Allium fistulosum; assembly: GCA_030737815.1. Classification (NCBI taxonomy): domain Eukaryota; kingdom Viridiplantae; phylum Streptophyta; class Magnoliopsida; order Asparagales; family Amaryllidaceae; genus Allium; species Allium fistulosum. The sequence goes on from CM060903.1 coordinate 1,180,808,701, forward strand.
TATAAAATGACTTTGGAATTGTAATTGAATATTATTGCTTAGTAGGATATACAGGTGTCTAAAAGCAATGGATAAATTGGGATTTTTGATTTTAGAAGATAAAATTTAATGGCCCGACCAAAAAGGTATGTATTTGAATTTCTATATGAAACTTGATTGGGTTTTTGATCCAGCCACTTGGCTTTTTGTTTTCTTTTTGAGATTGGGAGGCCGTAGAGCCATTTTGTAGTTGTGCCGAGCTAGCCGCGCAAGGGAGACGCTGGCGAAATTTTTTGGAAATTTAGGGAGTCAGAAAAATTTTGAGAAAATTTTTGATAATTCAAAATTTGAATTCAAATTTAAATTTGAATGGATAAGTAGGTGGTATGGGTTGAACTTATGAATAAGTTTGGAAAGTTAAAAGATGATTAGTGTATCATTAATAAAAGATTGTTTGGGTATTGTTAAAACTGTTTGAATTTGGGAAATAGTTAACGGGGATTGAATCATTCTTCCTAACTAGTAATTTCGGGGACGAAATTCTTTTAAGGGGGGAGGAATGTGACGACCCGGAATTTTTGAGTATTTGAATTAGGAATATTTAATTAATTTTAAATATTCAAAAGATAATTATTAACTTTAATTTCAAATATCAGTATTTATTGGATAATTAATTGTGAATTTAATTATCGGAATTGGGTAAAATTATTGAATCTGAAATTTAAGCCTGTTAAAAATAATTTAAAGGCTTGTAAAATTCGTATTAACAATACTGAAGATAATAGAAGTGTTAAAATTGAATTTAAAAGTGTTTGTTCAGCTTTGAATTTTATCGTTTAATTGACGTTTTAAAAATAGCCTTCCGAGGCACAGTCTCGGAATTCGACGGAACCAGTGCCATGGGATCCGTAATATTGTATTATTATCGGATTTCAAATTTCATATTTATCGGAGTTGTTGTGTGAACATACGACGTGTAAACGCATTGAAATTTAATCGAATTCAATTTAAATTTAATTTTTAAATTTGGTCAAAATCAAACCACTGTTCCTCCTTAAATTACGCCCTAAAAATACGCCTAGTATCACGAAACAAATCGTGCAACCCATCGTGCCAACCATCCTCTTTCAATTTCAAATACCCCTCTCCCTCCTCAGTTCTAAATCCAACGGAAGAAAAAAAAGTAATGGCCGAAACAATATTGAAGTGGTCGAAGTCTCGGAATAAAAAAAATAAAACAATACGAAGTCTAAATTCAAATGGCTTCCAAACGAACCCTCTTCATTTCAAACCCCAATCTAGAATCGGCCGAGCCTTTCTTCATTTTTTTCAATGGAAGTCAACAATTCCTTTGAGTAAATCGAATCGACGAATCTCGATTCAGGGCGCACCCTTCTTCCTCCGTCGATGACGCGAGTGACGAAGCAAGGCAAGCAGTGGTCGCGAGCCTCGAACGATGGGCTTCGGTGGCGAATCTGGAGGAGGCGAGATGAGTTGTGCGACTGCGTTCGTTAGTGAGGTCGGTGGCGATCCACGGCAGCGCAGTGGCGTCTGATGGCAACTCCAATGGACGAATGATAAAGGAAGGTCGCGACTTTATTGCAAGGTCATTTTTGAGTGCACGCGACTTCGAAGTACGGTAGGGAGTCTCGACCTATGTCAGAGGTGATGGCGGCAGGTTAGCATGGTGGAAGTCTTCTGGTGTCGAACGAGATGGATTTCCTGGGTTTGTTTTTCCAGTGAGGTATATGTTTTAATTTAAAATTTAATAATACTCATTTATGAATATATGTATATAGTAAAAAGGGAAATAAAATATGTATACATGGGGTTTTGGACATTGGAAATTATAAGGATTATCTTGTTTAAATAAATTATTTAATTAGTTCCTAAAAATAATCTATTGGAGAAAATTGGTTGAAATTGGGATTTATTCGGGTAAAACCAAATTGTTAATTTAAAATTTAAGTATTAAATGGTAATTGATTATTTAATAAGTTCAAATATTAATAAAATGCAAACTGTTTATACAAGGTTTAAATTGTGAAGAATTGTGAAGAAACAAGCTGGTTTGAAATGGATTGTAAATGGGCAAAGGTGAGTTAATCTCACTCAGTTAAATTTAAATTTAAATTTAAATGGTTAAATTTAAATAATTGATTGGATGATTTCATTGATTGATGTGCTATATATATATAGTAGTATATAGCAATATATACATATTGGCATATGTATATATTGGAGTTGTTGATATTCCCGCATTATATAGCGGATGAGACCCTATGCGCCGCATAATAGTGGATGATTTTATATTAAAACCCATATACCGCGATATTCCACTTTGAAGTGAAATTGGTATTGTGCTAACACCTGTGGATGCAGGGAAACAGGTTGGAGGGATCCAACTGGATTCCTCAAAATATTTAATTTTGTTTAAATATTCTGTGATATGATTGTTGATATCATGTGATGAATTATATGGATAATTGGATGTTATGGTTTGGTTGGACCGATTTGGATATGTTGAGTTATCAAAATCTCTAGTATGGAAATTTTGAAAAGAAATAAAAGAGTAAATTTTTAAGTAAAATAATTATAAGAGTTTGGAATAAATTTGAGAATGAATCTGATTAAGAATAAAAGTGATTTCCAACATTCTAATAATTTTGAATAAACCGAGAAATATTGAATTTAAAAACTTATGGGATATTATTTAAAAAGAATAAATAATTTATTTTAATTCTATGTTTAAATGTAATTAAAAAGGAAGAAGGAAATTTGGAAATCAGAAACTTGTGTTTCAGTTTAAAGATTTTAAACCATAATGAGAAATAAAATCTGGAAGTTAATGAATTTGGAAATAAATGGATTAAGTAAGGAAATTTATTTCAAAGTAAAATAAATTGGGAGATCAATTATAAATTGATTTAAATACTTTGGGATTTGAAGCTTTAAAGAGAAATGAGATTTTGAAGATATAAACTGGGTTTATAAAGTGAAATGGAATATCAGTGGATATTAGAAAATATAAATTCAAGGAGGGAATTTATGAAAGGAATATGAATTGGTTTAAAAATAAATGTTGATTTATTTTTAAAGGATGTGAAGAGAAGTGTATTTCCTTGGATTGCAAAGTACGGTTTCAAAGCAATTTTTAATATAAGTTAAAAGTTCTAATTTGTTTAAAAATGCATGTTCTAGGAAATTGATTATTTCTAAAGGTTAATTTCCAAAGTAAGTATTTTCAAAAATCTATTATTGTAGTAATTATATAAAAGTAATTTGGTATTATGTTTTAAAGAGGAAGTCAGCTTATATTTATAAAGTGGTTTTATTTTAAATATTCTTAAAGTATATATTTTTAATAAAGTAGCAAAGTAGTTTTAAAATTTCAATGTTATAAAGTATATTTAAATAAAGTGTTTTTAAATTATTTTAAAATTAAAAGTATTTTGTACTTGGTGATTCAGTGGAAATAATTATTTGGGAAATGTATTCCGTAAGCGAAAACTGTTTGAAATTGTTTTCAAATGAGCTTTGAAAATTTGAAAATATATCTTGGAAAGATATTTGGGTAAATAAATAATGTGGGAAATTATTTATTGTGTGATGGTTGCTTGTGGATGTTAATTGATAGTTAAATAACCGACTATCAATATTGGCCAAATGCGCTGATCGTTTCGAAGAGACCGGGATCGGGTTTCCGTATACCGGGATTCTAGGTCTGGAGACTCGAAAACCACTTCGATCCGGTTTGTACATTTCGTGTAACGTGTTCAGAGTCGAATATGGAGCAGTGAAGTGCAAGGGCTAGTCGCTACTAATCCTGAGGATATTTCCAAAATGGATGTGGTAGGAATAGTGCCTTCGGTTCCGTTCGAACCCGGGACGGACTTGTATGGACGAATGCTTTCGTGACATCGTCAGGTGGACGATGGGCATTCTAAGGGATATGTGCTATAAAGGTATCGCTTAGCCTCGAGCCTCATCAACCGGGAATGACTGAAAATCAGGGGTTATGCAGCAAGGCTTCGTGGGTAGCACCCACTTGAGAGTAAGGTCATCCCTGTCTAGATGTCCCTTTTATTTCGGCTTAGTGGTGCGGTTGCTGATCCCAACCGTGGGGTGATTTTATTTGGAATTATCCAGTAAGGGATGATTCCGGCCTTGTGTTGCAGGGGAGCGGGCGTACTCCTCGGTACTGTGATCTAGGCCACGTACTGTGACAGGTGGTACCCCAGTGCCTAGTCATTCGTTGGAAATCCATTCTCCCTACGTGCCTTGTACGTGTTTTGTTTGTATACCTAGTATGCTGGAATTTAATCATGTAACAATTTCAGCTATTTGAATAAGTATTTGTAAATAGACGCTATTATAATATCAGAGGATTTTATAAAAAGTGTTTTAGCTATCGTAAGGTAAAAACCCGACATGTTTATTTGTGGCGTGGTCTTACGAGATGCTTTTGTTTTTCAAAGGATTTTGAAACTTTAATAATCAATTTGAGTGTGATTTTCTCACGCTGGTTTTCCAGACTGACTCGGGTATTGTTTTATATGATGCTCGGGTCAGACCGAGATAAACAGGTTCAGATTGTAGCTGTGGAGCTCAGGAGACGAGCTGGATGGCGATACGTACTTCCGTATTTGTTCATTGTTCCGCTGTGTATTTGGATGTATGTCATTGATGTGATGAACTCTGATGATGTATTCTGTAAATATATTGTATAAACAGATATATTTTTCTGTTTGAGTAAAGATCTGTTTTGTATATATTATATTTTATTCCGCTGCGATGTGAGATTCTGTTGTTGATTTTCTGTTTCTTCTTCTTCTACCTCTTTTTCTTTAACACAAATGGTTCGATTTTCCGGGACTGGAAAGTCGGGTCGTTTTTGTTAGATAAAGTACGATTGATAATGAGTAAAGTTGAGTTAAATTTTTCAGTAAGGTCTTGCACCTAAGAGTAAGTACATAAGGTTAAAATTAATTTCATTCAAGGTATAGTTTACGAGACTATACAACATAAAAGTTTATAAGAAACCATATGTATCCCATATCAAGGAGTTGATAGGTTGTGTGAGTCGATTGGTTGCATGTAATAATTGCTTATAAGGGTTCTTTTATGGCCCACCTAAGGCATTTGGGATAGATCAATATCGATTGATCAATTTATGTTATAAACATAAATATCATGAACTAAAAAGGTTTCATACATATATTTAGGTAGTTCTTAAGATGTTTATGAATACCTATTCCATTTATTGAGAAATCATCGTAGTTTCAAGAAACGCCAACTTCGTAATGAAGAAATTTTTTTTAGAAATTATTGTTAGTAAAATGGATTTGGATATGATCCAAAGATTCAACTAATAACGAAGGATGGAATAAAATTAACCAAACTAAGTAGACACAACACATTAGAATGTCTAATGGTAAACCTTGTACATCAAAGAGAAATATAAATTTTATTAATGTAGAGAAAAGAACTTCTTCAGCCTTAAGTAGGCATTAAGAGTATCGATCCTACCATGTGGCATGATGTACAAATCTTAAATGGATCCCAAGTGCATTATCAAAATATGAACTTGATATTTGTACCGAAAGGATATGAACCATCGGCTGCAAAAGTGTCTTTAAGAAAAAGATCAATGCAGTTGTAATATAAGCCACGTTGATAAGAATAACATTGTAAATTTCAATTGTTGAAACTAACATAACAGATTCATCATTCAACATGCCTTAGTTAATTTAGATTTTAATCAAAAGATTTATTGTTCGATATGACTTTGAGTGTTAGTACATACATGTTAAAACAAAATTTTTAATAATGATTTAGAATAGACTGTTTCCACATAGCAACCAAAATATCTCGAAGTTAGAGGGAGCGATGACTAAGTTTGTGAGTATTGAATATGATCCAAGAAATGATATGAAAGTGCTATTCGATAGGCATTAGAGTTAAGCAAGTATTTTGACAGAGAAATCAAATTGTTTGATTTTCATCAAAATGTAGACGAAGCATGTGTCTATAAGAAAGAATATTAAGGGTACCAAAAAATTTCTAAAACTATAAATAAACAATAAACTTATGATTGTTAAATGTTAATCGCGTACTGAAGTTAAAACCATTTTAGTTTGGTTGTTTACCACTTGACATTGATTTGAAAATGACATCTTTTAAATCAGTATAAAAGGATGTTGGGATTGTCCCAAATGATATACGCAGACACAATATTAAAATTGTTTGGTATGGAGCATGTAAGATGGGTTCTTTACGCATTAATAAAAGTAATTATCATACATGATATATTGATTACAACATCACAAAGCCTTTATGTATTTGATATATAAACAAGTACCCAATTAAGATCACTATATGAAAATTAAGAGCGTTTTTGAGTAATTGTGAAATACTAGAGAATTGTTTATAAAAACAACATACTCTTTATGAAGGAGTATGCGGACTTGAACTTTGTAAGTGATATCGTGTATAGTGTGTCAATCCTATGTTCATGTTCAATCATCAGTTAAGAAATTTAAGTTGGAAAATTTCAAAACAATAAGTAGTGACTGATTCAACCAGAGGCTAAGTACACTGCCTTAAATAGCACTATAATAAAAGAAGTATAATTAAATGCACAAATATTTATAACTGAGCTAGGACCGATTCCAACTGTTGAGAATCTTGTAACATCATTGTATGATACAGTTTGTATTAGAACCTAGAACTCACTAGAAGCCGGGAGACATACTCCGAATAGTTCCACATGATAAAAACAATTTATCAACAATGGAGAAAGTTAATTGACATAGTAGATAATTAAAATAAAATAGCATACCCATTCACTAAGGTACTAACCTGATTAGTTTTTGAGAAAACCATTTGAATAAGTTGGAATAAGATTCTATAATTGAACCTAAATGAAAATGGAAGATTAATAAAGTTAGAGGCATGCATCAAGGGTAATTATGTAATTTGTTACATATGCGTAACTTGATAACAAATTTTATTCAAAATAAAAGGTGTTTTCTTTCTGTGATATACTTGTTATATTATGATATAATTAAGTAATCAATTTAAATTATATTAAATAAAACATCCTTAAATAATATTTTATGTGATAGTAATTATAATGTGTTGTGATCATGAGAAATGTATCACACTAAAATGATGTTATTTTAAATAATCATAATCAAGATGTTTCAAGAAGGGATAACAATACATTTGCTGAGACTAGAATGCGTAATGCTCTCTAAATGTTGGGCAGTTTATTGCTCATGGCTGCTGGGGGAAACAAAGGATTATGTACTAATAGTTATTAGATAACTATGGAATGACTCATTTGAGAGTTTTCTGTTGACTAATATAACGAAGGTCAAATGGAGAATCTCGAAGTGACGATATTACATAGTTCCCTCGACTTAAGAATATTATGGAACTTCAATGTGGACACTCTACTTTGATTATAGTTAAATTATGGCATGACGTCCATCAAATGACTATAGTTGGGTCTGAGCTGAAGTTTGAAAGTGAAACAATATTCAATAAAGAATCTTTCTCCTTAGTTATATGGGGTAGTATCACTATAACGTCCCCCAACTTTGAGACTCAAAAATAGACACCGATGATGTTGTAGTCATCACAAGGGTTATTTTCCAACGACAAGGTGTGTTCAATATTATTTTGAACAATGTAAGTAAACAGAGCAACTAGATAACTTTTTCACAATTTGAATTACATACCGGGGTAAATAAATAGAAAATAGTGTGGTGATGTGTCCGACATATGAAGATGCCAACATTACACATAACTTATAATCCTTGGTTTTACACAACTAAAATTTCAAAATACTTTTATTCTCTAAATAAACCTCATGCCGCATCTTCGGAATCTTTATTTGTCCCTCCAAATGACACCTATATATTCCATAAAATCATCCTACTCGAATTGTACTTGTGAATTTATGGAAAATAATAAAAACATAGGTTAAACATAAAGACTGGTATAAGTAAAATATTTATCATAATATTCCATCATGAGACAATGTCGCTAGTGCGGAATGGGTTTTCCCCACACCACATCATTATAGCAATATACATTATGTCATATAAACAAGCATAATCATTGAGAGCAATCATGTGCATCACATTCAATCCATAGTGTACCTACATTTTTCATTCAATTATGAATATTGTCGTATTTAAGTTTTTGATTCGAATAAAGTATACCCTATGCTTAACGTCCAATTATGAACCAAGTCGTACAATCATCCATCATCCATTCAAACATCACTTAATCTCTTGTTTTAGGTGTTCATCATTAAGTTATCATTAACTTATTTTGATTACCTCCCCAGGCCTTTTATCACTAATTTTATCTTTTGCTTGAAAACCGTCACCTGATGAAATGTCCACTCATTCCACCAATGGGAGCCACCCTAACTCTCCTAAGAGATTGAATTTAAGCATCCTGAATACATTCTCGTAAGCATCCTTACTAAACGTTAATACCCTCTCTTAGTCCCTGAACCGCTACTATTCACGTTACTGATTTGTTTTAGTTTTAACACCACCCTGATGTTTTGGCACCCTGCCATGGCATCCTACCATAACTCCCCGTTAGAATTTATGAACCTTTTAGGATTGAACGCTATCGTGGCACTCTACCATATACCATTGGACTCTAGACTAATAGACAAGGCACTCTACCATCCAATAACTCCATGAGCCGATATATTTTTATGGTCATAGTCCAACCCCTTTCTTTTATTCATTTATATTGGTTAAATGATACCCTACTGTTTATTAACCTCTCTAAGCTTTTCTTTCATTTCAAAAATAAGTTAATAAAATTTTGACTTATAAAATTCCTCCTTTATTTCATCCCAATGAAATAATTCTTTAACACTGGAAAACTGTTTTCCATAATGTACTAAGTACTTTTTATTTTACTTAGAAAAATATAGCTTCCCAAGCTATCACAAGTTGACCTTGGTGTCTCATGTTGGCTATCCCATAGTCTTCGAATGTTGAGCCTGGCTATCATACATGGGCTTTCCCATAGCCATCGCATGTTGACTCGCCTAGGCCTTCACTAGTTGACCCTCATCTAGCCATCACATGTTAACTCCAAGTAGCCATCGCGAGTTGACTTCCCTAAGCCTTCACACCTTGAGGTTCCATCTAGCCTTCGAATGTTGACTCCTATGAGCTACCGTAGGTTGAATCTTCCCAAGAGCCATCACATGTTAACCCTTCCTAAGAGCCACCACATGTTGATGGCCTATGTGCTATCGCAAGTTGATAGCTCAAATAACTATTGTAGGTTGATTTTTTTAAGTAGTTATCGAGAGTTGATATGGTAAATTTATAATTAATGTGAAAACTGTTTTTTTCCTTTTGAATTGTTACTTTTCTCCAAATCCCATATAGTGTCGAATTCTTATTGGTTAACAATTACTTTGCAATTATTTTTCAGCACTTAGGGACTATATCTACAATCAATTAATTATTCATCTTTAATTAACTATCCCATTTTATTAGCCAAATAATTCATATAAAATTGAAATTTAATAGGAAGCATCCTAGAAATTCACCAAAAATCAAGTTTATCGTACTTTGCCTGATATCAAAATCTCAAGTCAAAGTAATTAATTTATTCTTTATAATAATTAATTTACTTGAAATTAACCACTTTCTTAACTTCAAAAATTCAAATCATTTTAAAATAAATTCCAAAATTTGTGAAATTGAAAAGCCGCCTTTATTTCATCACTATAAACTCTATATTAAATTTTCATGGCTTCTAGACATGATTAGATCATGGTTTACTCTAAAAGATGAACAAATTTATTTTATTTAAATTCCAAACCATGATCCAAACAATGTTTAATCATCCAAACATGTTAATCATCGTCAAAACATTCATTTACAATCAAATTCAAACCCAAACGGATTAGGAAGATTTTTTGGGAAAATTTTACTCGCCTTGGTTAAGAAAAACCTTATTTAATCTTCCTTTTTCCTTGAAGTTGAAAGCTTGAATCTTCTATCTTAATTTTCCTATTCTCTTTTGAAAAAATGGTGGTCGACCTTGTTTTAGAGTTTTAAGGATTTGTTTTGAAAAATGAAATGAAGTGGAATGGGAGAATATAGCTAAGGAAAATGGACTAGTGGTTTTAGCTTGGGTTAAATCCTCATGAGGCCTAGTCTCATCAATACATTCCCCTAACACAAATCATTCCCACTTAAAACTTATTCATTTTCATTAACAAGGCTAAATTTAATTGCTCTAATTGCTCTTTGTCCAATTAATTAACCTTTTAAAGTGTCTCACACTTAATTAACTAAATCTCCCTTAGGCAAATTTTTGTAATTAAATCATTTTACTGATCTCTTTATAATACCTTCTTATTATTAATTTTAGTTTAATTTTCCATATTCTGAACCCTCCAATATATGAGGTGTTGTAATCATGGTCAACTATAGTCAACTCAAAATCAAAGTCTCTAACCAGAGTGGTATGGTTAATTATAATTGTTATTGTTGAAATATATGAATTGTTCAATATTAATTGTTGAATGAATTTACACCTTTGAGTCATACAACCGAAATGATGAATAGTCTATATGAGCCATACAATTTAATTAATTTATATTCCTATAAATTAATTAATATTTATGAAATATATATATCACTAAATTTTATTTGATTTGGTCAAACCATTAGTATTTACTAATGCGACGACCCGGATTTCTGGACGTCTGTAATTGGGTAATTAATTAATTTTAATTATTGAATTACTGATTTTATAAGTCGAACAAATGAATTTATGATAATTGAAATATTGGATATATAAATGGCTTAAAAACTATAATAAATATTGGCTTATAAATCTTTGGATATGATGAACCGTATAGAAAAAAATAAAATAAATTATATATATATAGAAAACTCCACTGATTAAATTAAGATAAAATACCCATAAATATATAGATAATATATTTACAAACTTTATGATGTTGGAAATATATATAAGTATATACATATACGAGTATATGAATGGAGGCTCATACGAAATAATATACATGAATTTGTATAAAGGTGAATACATATAATGAAAAAAAAGTACACAAGTGATGTATATGAAGGATATGTGTGAACATAAAAGTATGTATACATGATATAAAGACAATGCTTATGGAGATAATAAATATTCATACATATATGTTTTAAACATGTGTATATCTATATATAAAATTAAAAGGGTAAACATGGCAAGGTAAAATATAGGAAAGTTTGTAAAAGCATAAATATATATATGTGTGTGCATGTGTGATATCAAAAACATACACAAGTAATGAATATGAAAAAAATGTATAAGTGCAAATATATACAAACAAATGAATGTACATACATCAATTCATAGGAAAATACATGTAAACAAAAAGGGAGACAACATCATCTCAAGCATACAAAACATTGTATCAATGTCCAAAACATTTAATAAGGTCATAGGGAATATCAAATCAAAATGAAAAGAAAAAAGGAAATGAAAAGCCTGTACACACACAAGTTTCAGCCTTGGCTTGCCTTGTAATCCTTATCTAATATATATATATATATATATATATATATCCAACCTCTCTTCTTATGTCATTTTATTCAAAACTAGCTAAGTAAAATAAAAGATGGATATTACTTCTTTTTATAAACTGAAGAAAATCAATAAAACAACACAATAAAGAGTTCATCATCAAATCCAAGTTAGCAGCAGTTTTCAAAAGCATCTTGCTAATAACTGTGAGTAAACTTCTTTTCTAAAAATTAAATCTTCTTTACAACATGTTGTGTTAAAGATTTAAATGGAAAATATCAGTTTAAATAAGTGTGTATATATATATATATGCCTGTATATATGTGGGTGAATGCCTGTATATTTGCCTATGTTCTTCTTGCTTCTGCCATGTTCAACCCTTTCAAAATTCAATTTCTCTTGATCTAAATGATATTAGACCCTGATGTTTGAAGTAATTTTGTTTGTACAAGAGTATGCAAAATTGTAAAAATGATTACATAAAACTTTATCAAGTAAAAAGTGTTGAAAGGTGGATTTACAGTAAATAAGCTAACATTCCAGGAAAAATCAATTGCTTTAATTCATGTTTTCACCTATATAAACGAACTCGTCTTGGAAAATAATGAATTTTAATGGCCATTTCATGATTTTTAGTTTTGTATGGGATAAGTTAGAAGGGGATGAACGTAGTTTGGGTTTTGACCAAATTGCGGCGATCTGGTCATTATCGGAGTTCGGCGTTGGGTCAGAAGGAGGTGGCAGAGGTGGAGAGTTCGGGAAAAATGGGAGTTTGATTTATCAATCTCTGTGGTGGCGAAATGAAGGTGAACTAGGGTTTAGACCTGGGTTTGAGTCGTGGTTGTTCTTGAAGCAAATTCGGCGTTGTTGTTGGATCGGACGTGATCGGTCGTGGAGGAAAAGGTAGAGGATGGTCAGACGAAGCCTTTGGCAATGGGCCATGGTTTCCAATGGCTTGTGGTGATTGGACGAGGGGGAAGAAGGGGTGGTTTTGGTTCCAGTGAAGATCGATTTTGCTCGATTTCATTTTACTGAATGATTGGAGATGCTGGGTGGACTGGACATTTGAGTAGATGGTCGGCGACCAGTAGGTGACGGCAAGGTTGGTCTGAATGTCGGCGATTGCACGTACACGTGCACGTATGTCTGCCTATATCAGTTGTTTGCTGAGATTGATGCTTCGGGGAAGATGATGGTTTTATCGATGTCGACTTCGGGTTTTCGTATGGTCGTGGGAGCGAGAGTGGATCGGGAATTTGCTAGAATAAATATTGGATGGGATCGGGTAAAATGTTGAAGATTTCAAAGTTAAAAGTTAAAAACAAAAATCAACTTTGAACTAATTTCTTATAAACTAATTCTTTTAAATAAATGATGTTACTTAAACATTTGATTTGTTAAAGTTGTATATTTTCTTTTAACTTAAGTAGATTAATTCTTAAAGTTTAATTAAACTTAATTAATAATGTAATTAAGTAATAATTAAAGGATGAAGTGTTTTATCATTAAACTTAAGGACTCTTGTTAATTTACAAGTTAATGATAATTAATACCAAGTTTATTAAATTCTGATGATGATTAAGAAAGTGATTAAGATAAATGAATTATCTTAAAATTAATTAAGGCTTGGATTAGGATTTATTAATTAGTTAATTAATTGATTATTAATTAAAGATTAATTAATTAAGGCTAGTAAATTAAAATTTATTAATTAAGGATAATTAAATTAAGGAGGATAATTAAGGGATGATCAATTAAGGTTAATTAATCCATATGATTAATTAAGGTTAATTAATAAATATAATTAATTTAAGGAATGATTTATGATTAATTAAAATTAATTAAGCAGACTTAAGGATAATTAATTTAATTTATAATAGGTGATTAAATTAAATTAATTGAGAATTGTTTGACTATCAATCTTGCCTATAGATGATAAACTTGAATTAAATACCTTGGTTTGTCTGAATATCTCTGATATTGAGTTGTGGTGTATTGTAATATGATATGATGGGTTGAACTGTGATTTTGTGAGTTATCTATCGATAATTGATTTGCTATGAGAGTATGATAACCTGTTTTTAAAATTGATTTGTATCCACTTAAACAACTGGGATTAAGATGAAATTGAATTCGAAGAGACCGGAGTCGGGTATCAGCAAATACCCAAATCCACTTCGATTTGTAATCTAAATTCTTTGGATATGTGGAATTAAACAGGCTAGAATGGAATAAATTTGGTAACATGACCATTTAAAACTGAGTAACATTTCTTGGATATCATTTTATAACATGGGTTTACTCACGCTGGTTTCCAGCCTGACCCAGGTGTTACCTTGTTGTAATGCTCGGGTCAGACCGAGTATTACAGATTTTCAGGTAAGGACGTTCTGGAGCTCAGAAGACGAGCTGGATGGCAGGAACGTATGGAGTGTTTCCACTGTGATATATTTCTGTTTATCCGAGATATGTTGATTTGTATATGTCTAGTGATTGTGTATGTGTGTGTCTCTGATGTATTAAAATATAATTGACAGATACAGTATTATTTGTAAACTGGTATTATTTGATATTATATTTTGATCCGCTGCGATTTTTGAGAATCAGTGCTGTGTTTCTGTTTCTTCTTCTGTCTCTTTTTCTTATTAACCCTAACAGTCTGGGATTTCCGGCACTCGATTGTTCGGCACTCTATACAGTGGACGTATTAGTGTCGATTTTCAGGGTCAAAAATCTTTGGACCGTTACAGTTGGTATCAGAGCTGAAAGGTTAAGCGAGAACCTTGGCTCTGTTGGGTTTACTCATCAAGGATAGGGTCAGAGGTACCCTAGGATGAGTTGAGTATATATATATATATATATGAGAGCGTACTTGTTATTTTCTTGTATAAAGGTTTTAAAAATGGTTTAAAACTGGATGATTTTATCAAAGCTTATATTTTATATATAGCAATAATTGGTTATAAAATAAGAAATTAAGGAATACATATATATACATATCAAAATAAGGATTGGATAAAATGAACTATACAAATAAGATGAATTAAAATGGTTTCAAACCAGAAAATAAATGGTTATTGAATTTAAATAGGATGATTGTTTTCCAATAAACAATAAATGTTTTAAGGAAGTAACCATTAGATGTGAATAACTTGTAAATTAGAAGGATGTAAATTGAAAAGTTTTGAAATTGTTTCAAATGTTAATAGAAATAATAAAGAGTATTATTCAGAATATTTTGAATGTGATCTTATTTTAAAATAAGAGTTGTTTGAAAACATTAAAGGAAACTGTTTGAACTAGAACCAAAAGTGGTTTAAAATTTAAGGATATCTTAGAGTGTCAAGGAAATAATATGTATATATGAGGAATATACATAATATCAAAAATGGGTTGAAATAAACTCTAAATTTTGAGTTTTAAATTTGGAATGAGATGTGAAACCCAAGGTGATAAGTTTTTGAACTTATAAGATTATTAATGTGAAGTTTAAATTTTGAATCAGGAATTCAAATTGGGAAAGGTTAATGAAATTAAATTGAATTTAACTTTGAAGAAGTTAAATAAGTTTGGAATAAGCAACCTGAATTGGAAATTTCAAGATGAAATTGGGATTTAACTTAGGGAAATTTAAATGGTTGATTTGAAATTGGGAGTTTGAGTGATCTCAAATGGGTTTGAGATCTGGAAATTGAAAATGGATGTTTTAAATAATTTGGATAATATTATCCTATTGTTATTAATATTCTTTAGATTGTGAATTGGATTTGTTTAAATGAATGAGGAATGAAGTGTGGTAATATATCCATTATTGTGATAATAGGGAATTAAACTTTAATTTGAAATTAAGGATATGGAATTACTTTGAACAGAAAATTTGAATAATTGAATTTGTAAATTAAAATTGTTTTGAACTCTTATTTTAACTTTGAAATAAGTTAAGTAAAGATAATTTAAAATGGAATTTTGAGAATTGGACTCAGAATTAAATTATTTAAAGATTTAGATTATTGATTTAAAAATAAAGGTTAATTTGATTTAAGGGGTTAAATCAACATTTGAAAATTTAACTCGAATTTATATAATTCGAGATGGTTTAAGGTTGAGATTTAGATTTCATTAGTTCAAATTGAATTTAGTTTGAATTAATTAGAATTGAAGATGGATAAGTATAAAATTCAAATGGGAAATTTGAATTGGATTAATTTGAAATAAAATTGAAGATTGAATGATTTCAAATTCAAATGGGAATTGGGATTAATTCATATAGAAATTGAAATGATTTGAAATTGAAGTGGATTCAATTTGAAATTAGTCTAAATTAATTTGAATAATTTGAAATTGTAATTAAAGTGAATATGTTTAAAATCAAATGGAATTTAATTTGAATTTGGAAAGAAATTGAGGTTAATTCAACTTGAATTGGGGGTAAATCAAGTTCAAGGGAAATTGAAGTTATTCAAATTAGTAGTGAGTCAATTTAAATGGAACTGGAAATTTAAATTGAATTGATGGGAATTGAACAGTTTGACTCTGGACTGTTTTCAAAATAAATTGTTTTAATATAAATCTATTTTTCCAAGCTATTTACTATACAACTTTTCTTTTTAAACCTAAAACTATCTTAAGCTTGTTTTACAATTACTTTTGGAACTATTTAACAATTTTACAACTGATTTATAAACTAATTATTGTTTTTCAATTGTTTTATAAATAATTACTATTAACCATTTTACAACTTTTTACAGTTAATAATTATTTTTCAACTACTTATTTATTTTAAAAATTTTCAAGCTATTTTCTAAATTTAAGCTGATTAGAGTTCAAACTGTTATTGATTAAATATCCAGCTGAGATAAGAATTGAAGTGATAATCCAAATGGAAATTAAGGCAAATGTGAATAAGTGAATAAAATCAAGGTAAGGATGAAAGGAAATTGATTTAATTGATAATTAATGAAGACAAATACGTAGGATGTACGTATATTATTCTATACGCATAGTGATTTGATCCAGATTCGAGCACAGAATTTCGAGATAGTATTATCGATCCGATTTGGGATTTTTCACTCGATTTTCGACGGCGAACCTGGATATGGATTTTTGATTGGTTCTGGATATTCTCTATCATAGTTGTGACTATGCAAGGAGAATGACGGTTTCTGATCAAGAAACTAGATCTGAGTCCGCACTAGGAAGTCGGGTGGACAATGCTTGTTCGAAAGTGAAATTATGTGATCGAGTGAGCGATCAGATTGATATAGCGTACAGATGATATGTGTACATCGTACGGGTTTGAATGAAATTGATATTGAAAATTTATGGATAAGAACTGTAAAATGATCTTTGAAATGAAGAGTATATTTTGTGAAATATATGATGAGGTAAAATGGAAATTGGAAATTTCTATGATTAAAGATTCACTTTATGAAGAAAAGTAATGTGGTTAATAACTTTATAAAAGAGTAATCAAATTTGAATATTTGATTTGGAATAAACAAAGTTATATATCTTTGTTATATATGGTAAACTTCCCTTGTTGAATCTATTGCCTGAAGAAAAGGATTTTGAAAGTATTTGAAGTATAAAAGTGAATTTATACAAGTATGAAGTGATTCAAAAATTTCCCAAGGTTATTATATATATATATATATACGTATATATAAAGGATTTTGTGAAAATGATTTTGGAAAAAGGTTTTGGGAACCTATGGATTTCTAACAAAAAAAGGGGGCTTTTGATTTTTGAGGAAAATCAAATTTGGAATTTGGAAAGCCTAGTTTGTGAATTATCGATTTTGGGATAATTGATTTTGAGAAAGGAGATTTATATGAAATTCATACTAGGTGTATGATTTGGAAAATACTATATGTGTATAGTATAAAGTGTTTTGAAAGTGGCTCTGGGGAAAAAGGCGCTCCCTTGAATGAACTTCTCAGGAGTGCCACAAGGTGGTACTGCCTTGAGCCCTAAGGGTGGGTTCTAAAGTTGATCTGTGAGGAGTCCGGACAAACTAGTTCCTGAGGATTGTTGGGTAGCGAAAGTCGAGGGCGTTGATGCCTACAGGGGCATTTGGGTTATGCTGTGATGATAGTGTAACTCGATGTCGCTGCGATCTACTGTGTGGACCATAGCGAAAATTGTATGGAAGATAAGTGCCAACAGTCTACGCTTGATTTTGTCGGGACGACAACGTAACATCGGTATACTACGATCTATGGTCAAGTGGAGGAGTTTCATTCTTTTGGCAGCGAAATTCGAGGGCGCTGATGCCTACGGTTATATGGGTTTTTGCTGTGATAGCAACATAAAGCCCGGGTATAACTGCGATCTGTAGCGGGTTCCATGGTGTAATCGAGGGGCGCGGAGGCCTATAGTTATCTATTGATTTTGCCGTGACGGCAACGTAACCATCGGGTTAACTGCGACCGTGGATGGGGTTTATGATGTCCAGAGCATTCTCACCAAAGATATTTCCTCTATTTTCAAAAAAACTATTTTTTATATTTTCAATAAAATTATTTTCCAAGTATATTCACTGGGTGTTGAAAATGGGTTTACCAAGTATTTATAGATTTTCAGTCCTACGCCTGATCAACGTATGACCGAATTTCTGTGAGAACAAGGATGGACTTATCGAAACATCGAGTTATAAAAGTATTTTTATAAAAAACTATTTTAGTAATATTATATAGATTTTTAAAGTATTTTAAAAATGATCAAAGAAAATTTATCTGATTTTAAGCATTTTAATAATTCTGGCTCCGTTCCTTTTCGAGGATGAAAAGTTCAAATGGGGGAGGAATGTGACGACCCGGATTTCTGGACGTCTGTAATTGGGTAATTAATTGATTTTAATTATTGAATTACTGATTTTATAAGTCGAACAAATGAATTTCTGATAATTGAAATATTGGATATATAAATGGCTTAAAAACTATAATAAATATTGGCTTATAAATCTTTGGATATGATGAACCGTATAGAAAAAAATAAAATAAATTATATATATATATATAGAAAACTCCACTGATTAAATTGAGATAAAATACCCTTAAATATATAGATAATATATTTACAAACTTTATGATGTTGGAAATATATATAAGTATATACATATACGAGTATATGAATGGAGGCTCATACGAAATAATATACATGAATTTGTATAAAGGTGAATACATATAAT
Organism: Allium fistulosum; assembly: GCA_030737815.1. NCBI lineage: Eukaryota > Viridiplantae > Streptophyta > Magnoliopsida > Asparagales > Amaryllidaceae > Allium > Allium fistulosum. The sequence goes on from CM060903.1 coordinate 1,180,827,467, forward strand.
GAAAAAAAAGTACACAAGTGATGTATATGAAGGATATGTGTGAACATAAAAGTATGTATACATGATATAAAGAAAATGCTTATGGAGATAAAAAAATATTCATACATATATGTTTTAAACATGTGTATATCTATATATAAAATTAAAAGGGTAAACATGGCAAGGTAAAATATAGGAAAGTTTGTAAAAGCATAAATATATGTGTGTGTGTGCATGTGTGATATCAAAAACATACACAAGTAATAAATATGAAAAAAAATGTAAAAGTGCAAATATATACAAACAAATGAATGTACATACATCAATTCATAGGAAAATACATGTAAACAAAAAGGGAGACAACATCATCTCAAGCATACAAAACATTGTATCAATGTCCAAAACATTTAATCAGGTCATAGGGAATATCAAATCAAAATGAAAAGAAAACAGGAAATGAAAAGCTTGTACACACACAAGTTTCAGCCATGGCTTGCCCTGTAATCCTTATCTTATATATATATATATATATATATATATATCCAACCTCTCTTCTTATGTCATTTTATTTGAAACTAGCTAAGTAAAATAAAAGATGGATATTACTTCTTTTTATAAACTGAAGAAAATCAATAAAACAACATAATAGAGAGTTCATCATCAAATCCAAGTTAGCAGCAGTTTTCAAAAGCATCTTGCTAATAACTGTGAGTAAACATCTTTTCTAAAAATTAAATATTCTTTACAACATGTTGTGTTAAAGATTTAAATGGAAAATATCAGTTTAAATAAGTGTGTATATATATATGCCTGTATATATGTGGGTGAATGCCTGTATATTTGCCTCTGTTCTTCTTGCTTCTGTCATGTTCAACCCTTTCAAAATTCAATTTCTCTTGATCTAAATGATATTAGACCCTGATGTTTGAAGTAATTTTGTTTGTACAAGAGTATGCAAAATTGTAAAAATGATTACATAAAACTTTATCAAGTAGAAAGTGTTGAAAGGTGGATTTACAGTAAATAAGCTAACATTCCAAGAAAAATCAATTGCTTTAATTCATGTTTTCACCTATATAAACGAACTCGTCTTGGAAAATAATGAATTTTAATGGCCATTTCATGATTTTTAGTTTTGTATGGGATAAGTTAGAAGGGGATGAACATAGTTTGGGTTTTGACCAAATTGCGGTGATCTGGTCATTATCGGAGTTCGGTGTTAGGTCAGAAGGAGGTGGCAGAGGTGGAGAGTTCGGGAAAAATGGGAGTTTGATTTATCAATCGCCATGGTGGCGAAACGAAGGTGAACTAGGGTATAGACCTGGGTTTGAGTCGTGGTTGTTCTTGAAGCAAATGCGGCATTGTTGTTGGATTGGACGTGATCGATCGTGGAGGAAAAGGTAGAGGATGGTCAGACGAAGCCTTTGGTAATGGGCCATGGTTTCCAGTGGCTTGTGGTGATCAGACGAGGGGGAAGAAGGGGTGGTTTTGATTCCAGTGATGATCGATTTTGCTCGATTTCATTTTACTGAATGATTGGAGATGCTGGGTGGACTGGACGTTTGAGTAGATGGTCGGCGACCAGTTGGTGACGGCAAGGTGGGTCTGAATGTCGACTATCGCACGTACACGTGCACATATGTCCGCCTGTATCAGTTGTTTGCTGAGATTGATGCTTCGGGGAAGATGATGGTTTTATCAATGTCGACTTCGGGTTTTCGTATGGTAGTGGGAGCGAGAGTGGATCGGGAATTTGCTAGAAGAAATATTGGATGGGCTCGGGTAAAATGTTGAAGATTTCCAAGTTAAAAGTTAAAAACAAAATCAACTTTGAACTAATTTCTTAAAAACTAATTCTTTTAAATAAATGATGTTACTTAAACATTTGATTTGTTAAAGTTGTATATTTTCTTTTAACTTAAGTAGATTAATTCTTAAAGTTTAATTAAACTTAATTAATAATGTAATTAAGTAATAATTAAAGGATGAAGTGTTTTATCATTAAACTTAAGGACTCTTGTTAATTTACAAGTTAATGATAATTAATACCAAGTTTATTAAATTCTGATGATGATTAAGAAAGTGATTAAGATAAATGAATTATCTTAAAATTAATTAAGGCTTGGATTAGGATTTATTAATTAGTTAATTAATTGATTATTAATTAAAGATTAATTAATTAAGGCTAGTAAATTAAAATTTATTAATTAAGGATAATTAAATTAAGGAGGATAATTAAGGGATGATCAATTAAGGTTAATTAATCCATGTGATTAATTAAGGTTAATTAATAAATATAATTAATTTAAGGAATGATTTATGATTAATTAACGTTAATTAAGCAGACTTAAGGATAATTAATTTAATTTATAATAGGTGATTAAATGAAATTAATTGAGAATTGTTTGACTATCAATCTTGCCTATAAATGATAAACTTGAATTAAATACCTTGGTTTGTCTGAATATCTCTGATATTGAGTTGTGGTGTATTGTAATATGATATGTTGGGTTGAACTATGATTTTGTGAGTTATCTATCGGTAATTGATTTGCTATGAGAGTATGATAACTTGTTTTTAAAATTGATTTGTATCCACTTAAACAACTGGGATTAAGATGACATTGACTTTGAAGAGACCGGAGTCGGGTATCAGCAAATACCCGAAACCACTTCGATTAGTACTCTAAATTCTTTGGATATGTGGAATTAAACAGGCTGGAATGGAATAAATTTGGTAACATGACCATTTAAAACTGAGTAACATTTCTTGGATATCATTTTATAACATGGGTTTACTCACGCTGGTTTTCAGCCTGACCCGGGTGTTACCTTGTTGTAATGCTCGGGTCAGACTGAGTATTACAGATTTTCAGGTAAGGACGTTCTGGAGCTCAGAAGACGAGCTAGATGGCAGGAACGTATGGAGTGTTTCCGTTGTGATATATTTCTGTTTATCTGAGATATGTTGATTTGTATATGTCCAGTGATTGTGTATGTGTGTGACTTTGATGTATTAAAATATAATTGACAGATACAATATTATTTGTAAACTGGTATTATTTGATATTATATTTTGATCCACTGCGATTTGTGAGAATCAATGCTGTGTTTATGTTTCTTCTTCTGTCTCTTTTTCTTATTAACCCTAACAGTCTGGGATTTTCGGCACTCGATTGTTCTGCACTCTATATAGTGGACGTATTAGTGTCGATTTACAGGGTCGAAAATTTTCAGGCCGTTACAACTAAATTGTGTATATAAAAGTTATAAACGTGTGTATCGATATACGATGTCGGTGGAATTTTTAAATTGGATAAATAGAATAAATACTAAGTAGGTTTTAAATGAATTAATATTTGTAAAATATTAGTTATTAAATTTTTTTTTTGAATACCATTAGTATTTCAGCGGAACATTTAAAATGTAAATGATATTAGTGCTAATAAGATTTTAGAAATTTTAAGGGCCCATATAGCACCATCTATGGCCGACTATGCATTCAAAGGAAGGAGAGGATTTATTGAGATTTAATAGAGAATTGAAGGAGGAAGGCTTTAGGAAAGGAACATGAAAAGTTTCTATTATTCTTTTAAAAAATATCTTCCTTCATTTCTTTCATCTAATTCATATTCTTTCCTGAAAAAATATTCTCTGCCTCTCTCATCATCTAGCCGAATTTTATGGTAGCCCAGGGTTCCAAAACTCCAATACAAAATCAAACAACATAAAATAAAAGGTGGTTATCTTTTGGTTATAGCAAGATCCAAAGGTTGATTCATTGAATTTGGGAATCCTTTTATCATGCAAGGTGTTTCTCTTGACTACATCTCAAGGTAACCATATATTTTATTTATATACAAATTCATCATATTTATATGATTTGAATTTCAACCTCTTGTATCTCTTCCATCTGTATGAATTTTGCAATATGATTTTGATCTATATCTACCTCTCTTAAATAAGTTGCATGCTCATCTTGTTAATATGTTGTAACACCTCATTGTCCTTCTCTTTTACTGTTCATAGTTATCTATATTAATAATTATAGATCCATCACTACCATTTATTTATTTATTTATTTATTTATTTTTTCATACTATATATTTGATCTAGATTTGAACCCATTATCATGAATTTATATATGCCTAAACCATCTAATTCATTATGTTTTAGAATCCATGATTTGAACAAAATTTTATCGAAAATATTTTCATTCATAGATTTGAAATTTCATGTTATAAAGTTCAGAATTAAATACATATACTACAATTTGGTTTAAACCAATTTTGGTTATTATTTACATGAGAATAATAATTAAGTCAAATTAAATTTATAAGTGAACTTTAAAAAAAACTTATAACTTTTGTTATCTTTCTTAAGTTAACAATTGGATCTAAGTTAGATTAGTTTCATTATTTGAAGGTATGCCTTTTAAATTACAAATTAATTAAATACATTTGTTACTTGTTTTGATTTTAAAACATCAATTTAATTATTATATGTATATATACATATGTATGTGTGTGTGTGTATTCTTAGTTCAAAGTTTACAAAAAATACTTTTATGTAAAATTATATTGTTTACTTTGACTTAAAATGTGAATTTATTTAGGCATTCGGAATTTAATACATATATTATATTGGTTACTTTTACTTTACAACATGCCAAATAATCGAAGTCAATCTTAATGTAAACATGTATACATACATGTGTGTGCATGCAAAAAATAAATTTATTTTGTTTAAAAAAAATTAGAAAAGAAATTTGGACAATAAAGGCATATAAAAGGAAATGAGTCCATTATGGTGTAAATTCCAACACCTAAATAAATTCACATTAACTATGTACACTTCGTATATGTTGCACTTGCGCTTTCACATGGTGTATTTGATTCACTCATTACATCATCAACTCTTTGATTTTTCAATGTTTCTCTACCGGTGCAGAACGTTTTTCCTCTATCTGAAGCTCATCATCATGATAAAAACTGCCATTATAAATTTCTATGGTCTGGCTCAATACACAATAGGAATCTCTCCCCTCTTGTCTTCGGTAAATTGGAATTGCCTAAATGTTTTGGTAGGCTTGGTATCAAAAATCTTAAAACATGGAACATAACTGCCCTCTCAAAGCACTTTAATAACATAATCAACAAAGTCGATTCCTTATGGGTAGCTTGGTCATTAAATCATAATCTCAAGAATGATGACTTTTGGTTGGTGAATTCCAAGTAAGAACACAGTTGGGTCTGGAAGGCAGTTTTAAATTTAAGAGATAATCTCCTTCCTTATACTAGATTGATACTTGGTCCTGGGAGTAATGCCAAGTTTTGGACTGTTCCTTGGATCAAACAAGGCTTAATTTTGTAGAATTGTCTATCTCATGAAGATTAGCAGCAAAGTGGCATTCCCATGAATGTGAAAGCTAACACTTTCATAAGAAATGGAATCATTTCCCTTCCATGTACAAGTAGCTTTGTTGTCAACTAGATCTGGGATTCCTTTAATAACAACTCCTATATATATGCTACTTTTTATACATATTGCTGGTGTAATGAAATGAAGAACCATTCAACTGATATTGTATACACAGTCCTTACTACTTCCTTACAACTCACTAGATTTCTTTGGTTTAAGGAATTTGGAACCAATCAACTTTTGAAAAGCTTAAATTTATGGTATGGAAAGTGATAAAGAATGATATACATACTTTTGGCAAACTAGCACATAAAGGCATTTATGTCGATACTACTTGTGTTTTATGTAAATGCGGAGTTGAAGACAACATCCATCTCTTTGTTAGCTACTTTTTCACTTACATTCTTTGGAGGAAAATTAAGTTAAAGGGAGGTTTTTCAATCCAGCTTGGGATAGCGTAAAGGAATGGTATAACATTTATAAAGCTACGAAATGGAAAATGTCCTCTTCTTTTGAGCTTTTCATTTTGCTGAAAGTTTGTATGCATGAAATTTGGAAAGAAAGGAAAGAGTCTCTTTAATAGCAAGCAAAGAAAATGAGTCGAAATATACCGTGCAGTGTGTCATGAAATAAGATGTGCCTTATCCCTATCTAAGGTCTAATTTGATAGGTAGTGCATGAAAAATTGGGGTTGTATCTAGTTATTTGATGTTTTTTGTCTTTTCTTTATTCTTACCTTTTTTTAAATCTAGTTCTCACTATAATTCCTATTTATACGTGTAAGATGTTCTTACTTTATTTTAAATAAAATGGTAGCAGCTCATTCAACCCCGCTAGCTTTGCCAAAAAGATTATTTTGAACAATTGAAATAAAACGAAGATACTTTATTTAACATTTTAGATTAGATCTAAAATTCAATTTAGGCTTCATAGGCTGAACAAAGATTTTTTTTAATTCACTCATTTCACCCACTTTCGACTGGTCTAATTTCTACAAATTTATCATTATAGATGCATTATGGGATCAGTTATTCCCTTTTAGGGTTCTATGGTAGGCAAGTTTGTATCTAATACATGAAGGGACTATTGCTCGGGCTCAAATGCCTCTTTTTCTTCCTGTTCCCAATGGATTACTCTCTAATCATTCGGGTCATCAGGTCCTCCAGTTTAGAAGGTTCCCCTTCCAAGGGATATTTAGAATGCCGGCAGTTGTCTATCATTTCCCTTCGAGGAGAGTGTTCCCTTCATTCATCCTTTTGCTACTTAGAATGTTGTTGATGGTCTCAACCTTTTTCATTCATAAGAAGTTTGATCCGAGTAGGGGAATTTTTATGAGAACATGGAGCGTTAGCCATACTTTATCCTGGTTCAATATCGGTTAGAATCGATCCGACATTGAACAGTTATTTGGGTCCAGATTCTTGCAGTATTCTTGAATGCTCTACTATCCTTCACTTTTTCTTCTCCTTCCCCATCGACTCTCGATGTGATCCACTACCTAAATGTGATCTTTTTCTTCTCTCCTTTCCTTTGGACCAGGATCTTTCTAGCTCTCTAGTATTGTGACCGGCGTTTTGGTATTGTCACGAGCATTTAGAAATTTGTCCACCATTTCTTATTGTTGGGTAGCTAATCGATCATTTATTTTGGTATTGTCGAATGCTTGCCATAGCTATCTATTGGTAGGTTAAGAGGACTAATGTTTACATCATCCTTGTTAGCTACAGTGCTCTATTTTTAGATTTAATACGCAAATGTGATAAATCCTCTCAGTGAAAGTACCAAAATTGTTTATATAAAAAATGTTGAGTAAAATTATAAATATTGAATGTACTCTATCGTTGTGAGTTATACGTGAAATTGTATTATTTTTTTAAGAATGAATTCAAGATAGATATTGTAAAATAGACAATACAAGAATTAAAGAACAAGGAAATTTTAAAGTGGTTCGACTTATAGTTGCCTACATATGTAGTGAATTATCATTCATTTCCTTTTAGATTCTAAGTACAATGCAAAATACATAAGACAATGATCTATTAATCAAAATAAATGAAAATTACAGTTCTAGAAATTGTATTTAGTAGTTTCTGAGTTCTTAAGCATGTATGTCATACTATTCATCCATGGGTATTTATAAGTATGAGGTCGTGAAGAAATCCAGTTGGTATATATGACCAAGTATGATTATTAATGTTTCGTTCATTGGTAGATGGTTAGACAAGCACACTACCGAACCATTTTCTTGTTCGATATTTATTAGTTTGGTAGTCAACCACCAGAACATTTATTAGTTCGGCACTCACCGGTTTGACACCGAATCGATTACATTTCCTTCATTTAAGACTTGTCGAAGGATATTTCTTCTTTGTTTTCGTCCAAGCTAGCTTTCGATCTTCTCACTTCTTCACTCGGTCCACTTGACAACATAGTGCCTAGCACATCATGGGTTCTTGATCATTTACATGTTTCTAGATGTTATCTCATATCCAATATGCTATGGATGAAAACACCCACAACACATAACAAAGATTATATACATGAAAAATAAAAACAACTTAATTTATACTTCATTTATCTCAATAAATTAACTATTAATTTAGCAATAAAAATAAGGTAGGGGAATTTTCAAATTTTACATTAATTCTAGTGGTTATCTTCTTTTCAGTTCCCTAATAATGTATTTGAATAAAAATTATGCTATCGATGGTAGCTCCTCCCCTAGGGCTTAAACCCCTAGATCCCTCTTTTATATCTGTTTCTTCTTCTAATTTTCCTTTCTTATTTCTCGATCTCTTTTATTTCATTTATCTTATCTTCATTCATGGTAGTGGAAGAAATTAATGCAGCGGATATGTAGGCCGAAAATTAGAAGGGGTGGGAGGAAGTGACTCGTGGGAAAAGAAAAGGGAAGGCTATCTAATATGAGGCAAATCCAACCCAACAAACCAGATCTAAAGTTAGCGGAAACCCTAGGTTTTGAGGAGGAAATGGTCAGAACAAAAACAAAAAAAATTATTTTATAGAAGGGGCAAGGAACGTATCATACCGTGATGCGGTTGGAGGTCAATTTTATTCTTAAGCAGGGGAGAAGGAATTTGTTAAGCCAATTGTTGTAGATGGAAGGAGAAAGAGAATAATTACCCAAGAAGCATTGAGGGAAGTAGAAAATGAATGGAGAAATTGTCTAATGCAATATGTTGTTGGCCCTAGGCCATATTACAAGGCATTAAAAGCATATGCTAAGCGAACGTGGAAGACAATGTCCAATTTCACTATTCAATCCAAAGATAATGGTTTTTTGTAGTACATTTTGAAAATGAACTTAACAAGATGGTTAATGAGGGACTATGGTTCTTCGATAAGAACCTCATAGTTACAAAAAAAATTACAACCGAATATGAAATCAGATAGAGATTTATTTACAAGTATGTCAAGATGGATTAGACTACCAAAATTGAATTTCAACCTATGGGGACCTATAGCTATTAGTGCCTTAGTTAGTACTATTGGAAAACATACCTAGATAGATGAAGCTACATAGAAACATATATGCATATCATTCGCCAGCGTGTTGATTGACATGAGTGCAGATTCAGGAATTTCCAAATGTTTCGAAGGCGGTTTGTGAAGATGGTGAAGTCTTCAAACAAGTAATATACAAACAACCCCAATGAGACGTGAGAATTCTTGCTTCTTTGGACACACTAAAAAGCAATGCCCTTGTGATTAGAATATGGATACTGGAAGAAGGAAGTAAGCAGAGGTTGAAAGTAGTGAAGCAGGAGTGTTAAAATCCTAAATGGATAAGGCAGATAGCAAATCCAAAAACGAAGAGAAGGGTAGGTAAGTACTAATAGAGGAGGAGATGGTAATAGAATATGGTGATCATGTAGAAAATGATGCCTTTTCTAAGAGGGAGAGGAGAGGGGAAAAAACAGAGGTACAAAATCCAAGCTCTGCATTGAAGAATATGGAGGCAGCGATCAAACAGCTTTCAAAAATAAAAAAATCTTAGAGAAAGCTGGAAAGAGTTACGACGCATTAAAAGAGCAGGTGGATTCGGGGGAAGTTCCAATGACAACTAGAAAAGAGCAAAGACTGAGAAAGATTACAGAGTTGCATAGACTACATGTAAATCAGAAGAAGGGGTAGATAAAATAGAAAAGGAAACAGGTAAAGACCATAATGCAAATTGTGTATTGTCAAACTATAAATCAACGCCCATTTCTCCAAATAGGGAACGGGTTGGTGACACTCAGTGCCTCAGTTTAATGAAAGTAAAGAAGTGAGGTCCTTAGTTAGTAAGTAATGAGGCAACCCTAAGTCCAACTACCCAATATGCTTCGTTCAACGAAGATATTGAGCGTAGTCCCATAGAGTCACCTTCATCGTCTGTCCAATCATTATCGGATATTAATATAAATTTTTGAATCCCATAATTTTACTGCTACGTTATCATTTGTTCCCAATAGTATTTCTTGTAATGATCTAATTAATAAAATTTTATAGGCTAATGTTGGTGATATCGTCAAAGAGAGCTTGGAGAATATAGGCATTATGCTCGAAGATAACAAGGACCTCAATTCTGCCGCCAAACCAAAAAGACCCAAGAGCCCTACCAAAAAAAATCGACTTAGTTAAAAAGGAATTACTAGTGAAAAGGAACCCAGAATGGAACAACCGATCCGTGAAACAAAAGGAGACAAAAGTTGCCAACTTTCATGGCCGAGAGTTAAGAAGTTGTGTAACGACCCAGATTTTTCGATGTTTAATTTGGTATATTTAAATGGTTTTAAATATTGGATTTGGAATTTATAATTTTGTTAATAAGATTTTAAAACTGAAATTTCAAGCAATTTCGTAAATTTTGGAAATCGTCGATTTAATCGACGCATTAAAATAGCGATCCGGGGCATAATCTCGGAATTCGACGAAACCAGTTCCATTGGATCCGTAATAGTGTACTACCATCGAATTTCAAATTTCATAGCATTTGGATTTACTGTTTGGTCATACGATCTAAAAACGCCTAGAGATAATTGAATTGAATTTATTTTAAAAAGTCAATTTTAAAAAGCTATCTTCCACATACGATCGAATTAGGAGTTCGAAACTTCTTCCATTGAGTTTGGAATAGCGGTATAACATTAGGAATGCCTGGCGACATGCCTCGATAGGTGTTCGAATAAATATCTAGGTATTTTAAAATTTTAATAGTATATATATTCACATCGATTATCACTTCAGCCACCTCTATGGGCCGACCTATACCTGAACAAAACCACTCCCTCACGTTTCCTCTTCATTCCCTTTTAAAAAGTCACGAGCCTTTTTCTTTTCTATCTTTCAGCTCATTAAATCACGGATTCAAACCAAAAAAAACAAAATCAAAAATCATAGGAAAAAAGAATCGAACAAAGCACGATTGGGAAAAATGGCGAGCATGAGGTCAGTTTTCAGCAGGCTTGAGGAAGACGTTGACATTTTTGAGCTAGGGTTGAACTTTCGATCGATTTAGGGCTCGATTTGGGTTTTGGAGTGTTAATCCGGATTCGCATGGTCGGAGGGCAGCTCCAAGATGGGTGCGGTGATATGCGGTCATGTATAGGGGTCGCCGTTGATGTCCTCTAGCGGCACGAAGTGGGGATGACACGGTTTGTTTAAGACATGTCATGGTGATGTTTTTGTGCCAGGGTGATGGAGATTTGGGTGGGGCGTTCGACTGTCGGGTCGCTTTGTTCATTCAATGATCAGAGCACTGTGTCGGATGCACGATAGAAGCGCGAGAGGGGGTTGAGCATGTCTGGATGGGGGCAGTGGAGTGGTTAACAGGTTGGAGGGTCTGGGATAGTGCTACAGTTTTGCCGAGGAGCAGTGGCAGGTTAGGGTTCGACGATGGTTGGTGAGTCGTGCTCATCGACGAGGAGGTTGGGATGATCGAAGAATGGGAATGGAGAGGATCGACGGTCGAAGGCGCTGGCAGGGGAGGAGTTGCTGTAAGGTTATTTGTTCTTCTTCTTGTTAAATAATTAAATTACATTGTTAACACTAATTTTATTTTTAATTTGTTGATAAAATTCAAATTGTTAATAAACCATAATATGTTCATACGAGGTCCAAACCTTGGAAATCAGTCGATGTTGATTCATAGCTGCAAAATCTACAATATGCAATTAATTTGGAGTTGAACGGAAATAGTTAGGATTTTAGATTAAATTGAACGATGTTCAATTTAATTTAAAATTGGAATGGGTTGCAAACAAAATCAAGGTGAGTAAATCTCACTCATTTGGATTACTGCAATTAATTTTAAATGATTAAAATTAATTTTGGATGCTTGGTTGAATTTATAAATTATTATCAATTGGTTGATATAATATATATATATAATAGTACATATATATAATAGTATATATTAGTAGTTGGATATTATTTCCCACCGTTGGAGAGGTTGGGACCCTATGCGCCCCGCATAATAGCGGATGACCCTATATACCGCGATATCCCCCTCGAAGTGGGATTGGTATTTTTATGTTGTATTAACATTTGTAGATGCAGGGAAACAGGTTGGAGGGATCCAACTGGATTCCTCAATAATGTGGATGTTAATTTCATATATAGTGATATATGATGTGTTATAATAATATGTTATAGATTATTGTTGTGAAGTGAATTTTTGAATGCTATAGTAGCACTGGCCTGAATTTTGGTATTTTAAATACCATAAATATTATTTTTGAATTTGAAGGAATTAAAAGGGATTTTAGATATAAAAATATTTATATTGGAATTTGGATTATTTTAAAGGAAATCGAGTTGGATAAAATAATAATTTGATTTCTGAATTTGAACTTAACTATTCGTGAAAAAGTATTTCAAATATTGATTTTAAAATTTATATAAGGAATTTTTAACTATGGATTTTAAAAAGGATATTTTTAAAAATATGGGAAAGGAGTTGAAATCGATATTAAAAATAGATTTGAATATAAATGGAATTTATTAAGAAATGGATTTACAACACGGAATTATATAAATGAGATTAGTTTTATAAAAAGGTGAGACTCAAGGAGTTATAAATTTATAAAAGATGTTTATAAATAAAGGAAACGATATCAGATGAAAATTTGGGAATATAAATTCATAGGGTGAATTTATATTAGGATATGGAAATAAGGTTGAGGAAGATAGTGGATACTATTTTTGAAAAGTGGGAATAATTAAGGAGATCGGAATGAAAGCGATGTGTTGGGAATCGAGAGGAAGTTATAAATTAATTGGTTATTGAGATTTTAAAAATATATTTTTATTATTAAGAAGTTAAGTTGTTTTTTTTAAAAAAGGGAAGTTTTATTTATCAAACTATGTAATTTTGAACTAGAAGAGTTGAAATACATCGAAAGGTGAATTTTTCAAAATACTTAATATTTATTTTAGTAATTCCTAATTTTTAAAATCAGCTTTGAAAATCGATTTGTTTATCTAAAAATGAGTTACTGATGTTAATAAAAAGTGTTTCGATATTTTAATTAATTACTTGAACATGCTTTTAAAAACAAATTATCATTCTATTAAATACTTACTATCTATATATGTAGAGTTTTGGAATGATTTAAATTTATTTATAAATCTTCTCGAGGTTTGAAAATAGGATTTATTTGGTAGATGGGATTTATAAGAGAAATTATCAACATGGAATTTGGGAAATGTAAGGAAAATTTCCAAAGGATTTAAATAAAAGTGAATTTCAAAAAAATGAATTGGGATTCATAAAAGAAGTTAGAAAAGTATATTTGGAATTATGGACTAGTGTTTTGACTTAAGAAATATTAAAGTGAATTAATTAAGGAACCCCGAAACTTATAGAATTCATTATAGACGAGTTAAGGAATTTACAATATAAATTGTGAAGAATTTTGGGAAAAGAGAAATAAATGAAATTTTTCCTAAGTGTTGAGAAGTAAGGTGGTTAGAAATATCCTGATATGGGTATAAGTATTTGAGTTGTCTCAAATATTGAAAATTTGGAAGGGATTTGAATATATATCTTTTAAGGATATTTTGAAATAAAATTTGGAAAATTATAATAAGGCCTGATGTTTGCTTATGGATGTTTTATTGATAGTTAAATAACCGACTATCAATTTTAGCCAATTTCGTTAATCGTTTCGAAGAGACCGAGATCATATTTAATTATCCGAAAACCACTTCGATCCGGTTTGAACGTTACAAATGGATATCGTGAAGATGGTGAAGATGGTGATTCGGTTTGTCCAGACCTAGGACAACTTGTATGGACGAATGCTATCAGAACATCGTCATTGGAGGATGATGAGCATTCTAAGTGGAATTGTTCTTAAAAGGTAACGTTAGCCTCAAGCCTCATCAACCAGGAATGACTAAAACATGGTAGATGCAGCAAGGCTAAGTGGGTCGCACCCAATTAGGGTATGTTATCACTTTTCTAGATACCCTAGGAAATATATATAAAGTATGGATATGGTTGGGCATGAAAAAGGGAGCGCTAGATTTTTTTAAGGGTGGGAACACCCGGGGTGATAACATATTTGGTTATACCGAGGTTAGGGGTAGGCCGGTCTTGTGTAGCAGGGGATCTCGGCGAGGTCCTCGTTACATTTTTCTAGAGGTGTACTGTGATGGGCGGCACCCCAGTAGCCCAGTCATTGTATCAGATCTATTTTCCAATACGATCCTTTACGGTTTTGGTTGTAGAGCCTAGTATGCTGCAATTTAATTGATTTAACAATTTCGGCAATTTGAATAAGTATTTGTACCTAGACACTTTTATAATATCACTGGATATTCTATTAGTGTTTTGGTTATTGTAAGGGAAAACCCGTCGTGTTTATGTGTGACACGGTCTTACGAGATACCTTTGTTATTCAAATGGTTTTGATAACTTTAATAATTCAAATTGAGTGTGTTTTTCTCACGTTGGTTTTCCAGACTGACTCGGGTGTTATTTTATTATAATACTCGGGTCAGACCGAGTATTACAGATTCAGGATAGGATGCTATGGAGCTTAGGAGACGAGCTGGAGGATTTCAGACGTATATCACGTACTTGGTAATTTCCGATGTGTAGGTTATGTATATCAGGATAAGTTATTATAACTGTCCAGATTAACTGATGATTATGGTACTCTGATGATTGTATGTATATTAACTGATACAGTTTCTTTGTATAAAAATCTGTTATTATATATTATATTTTGTTCTGTTGCGTTGGTAAGATTCTATGTTGTTGTTTTCTGTTTCTTCTTCAACCTTTTCTTCTTTACCCTAGTTAATCGCTCTTTCGTACAATTTGGGTTGAACAAGAGTGAATTATTATCAACTCAAAGGGTATGGAACGGCGGGTCACTACACTTGGTATCAGAGCTGAAGGTTAAGTGAGAACCTTGGCTTTGGTGGGGATTACTCATTAGAGATAGGGTCAGTAGTACCCTAGAATGAGTTGAGAGTATTAATAGATATGAGCGTGTATTTGTTAGTGAATATAAAATGGTTTTATATTGTGTTGATTTATCTATTGAGTGGCATATAATTTCTAGTCGAATAGTGGGACGCTACTAAATCAATAGGAGTTTCTAAACACTTGAACCGGGTAAACCGACACGGTATGGTTTTGAACGAGTAAATGAAATAATTTTACCCAAATTATTTTTTGATATAAAAGAAATAATTTCCTAAAATTATAGTATATTAGTGTGTTTGGATGTTATTATTATAATCAAGACAAGATTATAAAATTGAAATGGTTATATATATATATAACCAAATAGAGATTGTATAAGTATGAATTATACAAATGAGTTAAAAACTAAATATGGGTTCAAACCAGAATTTGGAAAAATAAATCCCGAAGATTTTTGGAAATATTTTCCGAAGTGTTTGAAAATGAATAATAGTGATATTATTTGGAATATTTTGAATAGAAAATTGTTTTAAGTGGATTTTGGAAGTGATAAAGCACCGAACTCACTATAGTCGCTGGAAAATAATTTCGATGATGATCGCGACATCATCGGTGTTCATTTTCAAATTTCTAAGTGACAGGTTGCTACCGTAGTAATTTGTTATGGAGATTTTTAGTGAAAACAAGCATTGTTTTTAGAAATTCCGAAAGGAATTGTTTTGGATAAAATCAGGTTGACTTTGAAAATTTCAAAGAATGGTTTGTTAAAACCAAAACGCTATATATTGGTTTCAAAATGATTTGAAGTGAAACCGGGTAATTGAATTCTGGAATCCTTATTTAAATTTTTTAGGCAATACTAGGAAATAATTTTTTGAACTTATAAGTGGAGGATGATGTTAATAAGGAAAGAAGTGTGAAAATTGAATTTTGGAATTTAGATTTAAATTGAGAAAGTTAAATGGAATTCAACTTAAGTTGAGTTGAATGAATTAAAATTTTAGAAATAAAATTTATGTGGATTTGAATTGAATTAATGAGGTGCATAAATGAAATGGGAATTTACTTGAGTAAAGTTAAATGGAGTGAAATGAATACAATGTAGTGAAGTTAACTAAATATAAATGCATGTGAATGTGAATAAGGAATGTGTATAAGTGAATGGAACAAATAAAAATAAGTAAGGAAGTGTGGAAAAATTTGAAATTGGTATTGAATTCTTACTTGGTTAAATTGAATGAATTAAAAATAAATTTGTTTGGAGTGAAATTTAATTTAAGTATGAATAACTCGAATATGGTTTTGAGATGTTGGTTAAAAGGAATTGAAATTGAAATTAAATTGAAATAAGATTGGATTAGAAATAAAATCGAATTGAAGTGGATAAAAAATTGTGTGTGGTAAAATGATTATATAACTATAAGTTACAAAATTTTGATGGAATAAAATTTAAAGTGGAAAATTGTGGAATTGTGAAGAAAATAAGTTGTGTAACTTATAAAATTGGAAAGTGAAATAGAAAACCAAAATAAAAATGGTTTGATATTTTGGTGAAGGAATAAAAATCTGAATTTGAATTATAAAAGGAATTTGAACTCAAGAAATTAAATGAAGTGATTTTGAAGTAGAAATCAGATATGGAATTATAAAATGGAAGTATACTAATTAGATAATTAATTAGTTAATTGAATATAAAAAGGGATATCAATTTTGTCAAGTAAAATGAATTATGGATTGAAATTTGGATTAAATATGGAACTTGAGTTGTAAATAAAATTCGACTTAATTATAAGCAAGTTAAATAAAATTGGAAATGCGGTCGAATAAAATGGAATTTGATTGAATAGCAATGACTTGAGTTATAAATAAATTCAATTTAAGAGTGAATAAATTGAATATGGTCGTGGATGTTGTCTAAATGAATTCGAGATTGAAGTTAAGTTTGAAGTGGATTGGGTGAATGAACTAATTAAATTAATTAGTAAATGGAATGGAATTTGATTGAATAAGAATCAATCTAAAATTGAACTAGAATTGGGTTGCAAGGAAAATAACTTGAGTTATATGGTTGAAATAATTGAAGATAAACGAATAACTTAAGTTAATATTTGGATGGAAGCTAGGCTTAAAATAAATTTATGGATTGGATGTCGTTGACATGAAAATTTAGCGAATAAGGTTTTTGTTGAAAAATTTGAATGTGAATCAATTTGAAATGGAATAGAGTTAAATATAAATTGACTTGAAATCAATTTAAAATAACTATAAACTGAAATGGTTATTTTACTAAATGAATATCGCCGAATTTGCATAGAAAAATTATCGTTAACGTAAACAGAAGTAAATAAAATTCTGCGAATAAATTGATTTTGAAATCGATTTGGAATGGATATGAATTTGTTTGGTATAAATATGGATTGAATGCAAATAATTTGGTTGTAAATCGTTTCGAATTGAATGAAAAGTATATGAATCAATTGAAAGCAATTAAATTAGTATCGGAACCTTATAATTGCTTATAATACATGTTTAGCAAGATTGGGTTATGAAGCTTATGTGTTTTAACCATTTAAATAAATGAAATGTTATTAAATTTCATGTTTTTGGTACTTACGTGTTTAAATTGAGTAAGTACAGGTAAATGGAGCTATTTTGCTTGATATTGGTCGTGCAAACTGCATATAAAATAAGCCGCTCGCTTAAAAATGCTAATATAAGGTACGTTTTCGGATTAAATACCGCAAAATAAGAAATATTGTTTTTTTTTCCGACCGTGTGGGTCGATGTATATATTTTTATCTCTCTTGTCGTATTGCAAAAGGCTCTCCGTACAAGGTAGACTCTGACAAAAAATTTCGAAAATTTAGGGTGTTAGAAAAAAAAATTAAAAATTTTTGGAAATTTTTTGTTAACGACAATTTGATTTCGAATTGTAATTGGAATAAAGGATTTTGGAATTAGAATTGAAAACTAATTGTTTTGGTTGGAACTAAAAGATTAGAAATGTGAAATATCTAATTTTCACTAAGTGGGTTTTGGATAAGTTAATGGGTTTGGAGCATTTTCCTACCTTAGCAATTTCGGGGACGAAATTCTTTTAAGGGCGAAGGAATGTAACGACGCGGATTTTTCGATGTTTAATTTGGAATATTTAAATGGTTTTAAATATTGGATTTGGAATTTATAATTTTGTCAATAAGATTTTAAAAATGAAATTTCAAGCAATTTCGTAAATTTTGGAAATCGTTGATCTAATCGACGCGTTAAAATAGCGATCCGAGGCACAGTCTCGAAATTCGATGAAACTAGTTCCATTGGATCCGCAATAGTGTATTATTATCGGATTTCAAATTTCATAGCATTTGGATTTACCGTTTCGTCGTGCGATCTAAAAACGGCTAGAGATAATTGAATTGAATTTATTTTAAATAATCGATTTAAAAAGCTATCTTCCACATACGATCGAATTAGGGACTCGAAACTTGTTCCATTGAGTTTGGAATAGCGATATAAGATTAGGAACACCTGGCGGCACGCCTCGATGGATGTTCGAATAAATATCTAGTAATTTTAAAATTTTAGTAGTATATATATTCACATCGATTACCACTTCAGCCACCTCTATGGGCCGACCTATACATAACCAAAACCACTCCCTCACGTTTCCTCTTCATTCCCTTTTAAAAAGTCACGAGCCTTTCCTTTCTTTCTTTCAGCTCGTTAAATCACGAATTCAAACCAGAAAAAAAATGAAATCAAAAATCATAAAAAAACAGAATCGAACAAAGCACGATTGGGAAAAATGGCGAGCGCGAGGTCAGTTTTCAGCAGGCCCGAGGAAGATGTCGACATTTTTGAGCTAGTGTTGAACTTTCGACCGAAGTAGGGCTCGATTTGGGTTTTGGAGTGTTGATCCGGATTCACGTGGTCGGAGGGCAGCTCCAAGAGGGGTGCGGTGATATGCGGTCGGGTATAGGGGTTGCCGTTGATGTCCTTTAGCGACATGAAGTGGGGATGATGCGGCTTGTTTAAGACATGTCGTGGTGATGTTTTTGTGCCAGGGTGATGGAGATTTAGGTGGGGCGTTCGACCATGGGGTCGCTTTGTTCATTCGATGATCAGAGCACTGTGTGGGATGCACGACAGAAGCACAAGAGGGGGTTGAGCATGTATGAATGGAGCAGTTGAGTGGTTAATAGGTTGGAGGTCTAGGATAGTGCGACAGTTTTGCCGAGGAGCAGTGGGAGTTAGGATTCGGCCATGGTTGGTGAGTCGTGCTCATCGACGAGGAGGTTGGGATGATCGAAGAATGGGAATGGTTGGGGATCGATGGTCGATGGCGCTGGCAGGGAAAAGAGTTGATGTAAGGTTATTTGTTCTTCTTCTTGTTAAATAATTAAATTACATTGTTAACACTAATTTTATTTTTAATTTGTTGATAAAATTCAAATTGTTAATAAACCGGTATATGTTCATACGAGGTCCGAAACCATGGAAATCAGTCGTTGTTGATTCGTAGCTGCAAAATCTACAATATGAAATTAATTTGGAGTCGAACGGAAATAGTTAGGATTTTAGATGAAATTGAACGATGTTCAATTTAATTTAAAATTGGAATGGATTGCAAACAAAATCAAGGTGAGTAAATCTCACTCATTTGGATTACTTCAATTAATTTTGAATGATTAAAATTAATTTTGGTTGCTTGGTTGAATTTATAAATTATTATCAGTTGGTTGATATAATATATATATATATATAATAGTATATATTAGTAGTTGGATATTATTTCCCACCGTTGAAGCGGATGAGACCCTATGTGCCCCGCATAATAGCGGATGACCCTATATACCGCGATATCCCCCTCGAAGTGGGATTGGTATTTTTATGTTGTATTAACATCTGTGGATGCAGGGAAACAGGTTGGAGGGATCCAACTGGATTCCTCAAAAATGTCGATGTTAATTTCATATATAGTGATATATGATGTGTTAGAATAATCAGTTATAGATTATTGTTGTGATGTGAATTTTTGAATGCTATAGTAGCACTGGCCTGAATTTTGGTATTTTAAATACCATAAATATTATTTTTGAATTTGAAGGAATTAAAAGGGATTTTAGATATAAAAGTATTTATATTGGAATTTGGATTATTTTAAAGGAAATCGAGTTGGATAAAATGATAATTTGATTTCCGAATTTGAACTTAACTATTCATGAAAAAGTATTTCTAATAGAGATTTTAAAATAATTTATATAAGGAATTTTTAACTATGGACTTTAAAAAGGATATTTTTAAAAATATGGGAAAGGAGTTGAAATCGATATTAAAAACAAATTTGAATATAAATGGAATTTATTAAGAAATGGATTTATAAAACGGAATTATATAAATGAGATTAGTTTTATAAAAAGGTGAGACTCAAGGAGTTATAAATTTATAAACGATGTTTATAAATAAAGGTAACGATATCATATGAAAATTTAGGAATGAATTTATATTAGGATATTGAAACAGGGTTGAGGAAGATAGTGGATACTATTTTTGAAAAGTGGGAATGATTAAGGAGATCAGAATGAAAGCGATGTGTTGGGAAACGAGAGGAAGTTATAAATTAATTGGTTATTGAGATTTTAAAAATATATTTTTATTATTAAGAAGTTCAGTTGTTTTTTTTAAAGGGAAGTTTTATTTATCAAACTTTGTAATTTTGAACTAGTAGAGTTGAAATACATCGAAAGGTGAATTTTTCAAAATACTTAATATTTATTTTAATAAATCCTAATTTTTAAAATCAGCTTTGAAAATCGATTTTTTTATTTAAAAATGAGTTATTATGTTTATAAAAAGTGTTTCGATATTTTAAATAATTACTAGAACATGTTTTTAAAAGCAAATTATTATTCTTTTAAATACTTACTATCTATATATGTAGAGTATTGGAATGATTTAAATTTATTTATAAATCTTCTCGAGGATTGAAAATGGGATTTATTTGGTAGATGGGATTTATAAGAGAAATTCTCAACGTGGAATTTGGGAAATGTACGGAAAATTTCCGAAGGATTTAAATAAAAGTGAACTTCGAAAAAATGAATTAGAATTCATAAAAGAAGTTAGAAAAGGATATTTAGAATTATGGAAAAGTGTTTTTACTTTGGAAATATTAAAGGGAATTAATTAAGGAACCCCAGAACTTATAGAATTCGTTATAGACGTGTTAAGGAATTTACAATATAAATTGTGAAGAATTTTGAGAAAAGAGAAATAAATGAAATTTTTCCTAAGTGTTGAGAAGTAAGGAGGTTAGAAAACATATTTTCAGATATTTTTCTAAGTGCTGAAATAAGAGATGGTTTGAAATATCCTGATATGGGTATAAGTACTTGAGTTGTCTCAAATATTAAAAATTTAGAAGGGATTTGAATATATACCTATTAAATAAATTTTGGAAAATTATAATAAGGCCTGATGTATGCTTATGGATGTTTTATTGATAGTTAAATAACCGACTATCAATTTTGGCCAATTTCGTTAATCATTTTGAAGAGACCGGGATCGAATTTAATTATCCGAAAACCACTTCGATCCGGTTTGAACTTTACGAATGGATATCGCGAAGATAGTGAAGACAATGATTCGGTTTGTCCAGACCTAGGATAACTTGTATGGTCGAATACTATCAGAACATCGTCATTGGAGGATGATGAGCATTCTAAGTGGAATTGTTCTTGAAAGGTAATGTTAGCCTCAAGCCTCATCAATCGGGAATGGCTAAAATAGGGGAGATGCAGCAAGGCTAAGTGGGTCGCACCCAATTAGGGTATGTTATCATTTTTCTAGATACTCTTGGAAATATATATAAATTATGAATATGGTTGTGCATGAAAAAGGGAGCGCTCGATTTTTTTAAGGGTGGGAACACCCGAGGTGATAACATATTCGGTTCTGTCCAGGTTTGGGGTAGGCCTTCCTTGTGTAGCAGGGGATCCCAGCGAGGTCCTTGGTACATATTTCTAGAGGTGTATTGTGATGGGCGGTACCCAAGTAGCCCGGTCATTGTATGGGATCCATTCTCCAATACGAGCCATTACGGTTTTGGTTGTAGAGCCTAGTATGCTGGAAATTTATTAATGTAAATTTTTTGGCTATTTGAATAAGTATTTGTACCTAGACACTATTATAATATCACTGGATTTTCTATAAATGTTTTGGTTATCGTAAGGGAAAAACCCGTCGTGTTTATGTGTGACGCGGTCTTACGAGATACCTTTGTTTTTCAAAGGGTTTTGTTAACTTTAATTGTTCAAATTGAGTGTGATTTTCTCACGCTGGTTTTCCTGACTGACTCGGGTGTTATTTTATTATAATGCTCGGGTGAGACCGAGTATTACAGATTCGGGATAGGATGCTATGGAGCTCAGGAGACGAGTTGGAGGATTTCAGATGTATATCACGTACTTGGTTATTTCCGCTGTGTGGGTTATGTATATCATGACAAGTTATTATAACTGTCCGGATTGAATGATGATTGTGGTACTCTGATGATTGTATTTATATTAACTAATACAGTTTCTTTGTAAAAAATCTGTTATTATATATTATATTTTGTTCCGCTACGTTGGTAAGATTCTATGTTGTTGTTTTCTGTTTCTTCTTCAACCTTTTCTTCTTTACCCTAGTTATTCGCTCTTTTGTACAATTTGGGTTAAACAAGTGTGAACTATTATCAACTCAAAGGGTATAGAACGGCGGGTCACTACAAGTTGTAATAAGGTAAACAAATGACACTACTATGTTGGAATGTAAGGGGTTTTCACAAACCCAATAGACTAGTAGGATTTAGGAAATTAATGTACTTTCAAGAGAAATCACACATGAATTCTCATATCTCAACAGATCTCGGAATCACATATGGATTCTCATATCTCGACACATCTCAGAATCACACATAGATTCCCACATCCTGAATAGATCACGAACAACTACATGTGTTCGAGCATCTCAAACAGATCTCGAATCTCCACATAGATTCTAACATCTAGAACCAATCACGAACCTCTTCCAAAGCATAGAGCATGTATATGTTTTTGGAGTGATTACGGTTTCAAGTCATCTCATAAAAATACACTTCCCCGCTTACCGAGCGCTCCTAAACAAATCGATGGATTTTCGGTAAACTCAACTTCGATTCTATGGAAAATAAACATAAGAGTGGAGATTACCTCCAAATCGTTTAAGCAGAAGAATTTCCTTATCATTTATCCTAGAAGAGCAAAACAAGTTTATATATATAGTATAGCATCATCGAAAATAACTGTATCATATATTTCCCGTGTTTCTTCTAGATATTTCCAGAGTCATATTTTGTCAATTTCAATAACAATGAGAACAATTGCATAAGGGAAACTAAGCACCGTATACTATCCATAAACAAGTAGCATACAAAGCACGATCGAAACACATAAGCACGATCAAGTCATCTAAACGACTTCTAATCCCCTTTTTGATTAATTTACCTTTATTAATTAAAAACCTCTTTTATTAGTAAAACTCATCTTTACTCAATAACTTCTTTATTAATGAAACTTCACTTATTAATTGAACCCCGCTATTTAATTAAAACTTCCATATTCTTTTTTACACGTTCTAATACTTCTAAAAAATATTCATATACTTATCTCAACCATATAAGTATATTCACAAATCAATTTCAAGGGACTTAAAAAAATGTTACTCAAACATTGTCACTGCAAACTCATAACCAATTCATACTGGTTATTCTCTTTAAAATTCCATTATTAAAGATCTAAGTAATTTCCAAACTCATTTAACAATATTTTACCACTTTAAAATATTATTTAAGGGTTTAAAAACAAACGTTACTAAAACATTGTTTAAACAACCCAAAAAACTTTACTTAATAGTTATATTGAAAACTCCCTTTTAAAGTTCTATTACTTTTCGAATGTATAGTTAAGTGGGTTAAAAACAAATGTTGTCCAAACATTGTTACTATAAACCCAAAATCACTTTTATACTTGCCATTAACTTTGAAATATTCATTTAAAGCTTTAAGTACATCTTCACTTAGCAAGCAAGGCAATATACCTTTTTAATCAATTTTACAAAACCATCCATTATAACGTAAGTGATATAATCTAAAAACTCCTTTATATTCTTTTACAAATACAAAACTTCCTTTTAAAACTTCTAAATATACTAAAATACCTTTTAAACTATATATATACATATACTAATTTATTTATAAATTAAGATATTTCATCAAATACTATAAACAATTTGAAAGATATTATAAAATAAAAGCCTTTTATTTCTTAAATAAAATCTTTAACAAATTTTCTAAAAGTATATATATTAAAAATACACTTTTAAAATACTTATAATATGTTTTGAAATATTTATATTAAATAATAATTAAAATACATATTTTATAATTTATTTAAAATCTATAAAAACCTGTTTATAATTTAAAACCATTACTTTAAAAATCCATAAATGATTATCCTTAATATATTTCAACCTTGATATTTTTCAATAATAAGTACGCTTATAATAGTACTTATTAAAAATACAAGAAGCCCTAAGATGTCTTCCAAGGTTATCTTTAAATCGCCGAACACAGCGATTTCAAAGTGCATCCATAGCAACATTTTCGCTTCTAACATTTACAACTTCCAATTCCAATTTCCAACAATGTCCAAACCAATTCCTCTATGTCAAACACACCAAAACGTGTGTAGCCAAATATATATACATGTATATTTCCATAATATATCATAATTTATCCAATTTAACATATGTCAAATATCAGCGATTTCAAAGCACGTTTATAACGACTATATCGCTTCAAACATTCACAACATAATTTCCAACTTAATCAAATAGCAATATCAAACATGTAAACAAATAGTTTGGGCCACGACACATGTTATAGATGATTACTACTACATAATAATGTTGTCGCTTGTTTTACAAAACAAGGCGGGGTCCAAAAGTAATAACTTGCATTGTTCGTTATACTGTTATATTTTAATACATAAACACAACAATATACAATCAACTAGTAAGTAAATTCGCCCAATCCCAGACCAATCCCAGATGTAGAGAATTTCGATACAAGCGCAATGGCAAAAACAGTGTCTCGATTGGACCTCGTATGCAAAAGTTACGGGTTTGAGAAGAATTTGAGATTTAAACTTAATTAATTAACTTAATTAATTTATCCAACCAAAATACTTACTGCCTAAACATCTCCTTCCCCATTTCAAATCTCCTATGCACGAAAAACCCAGTGCGCACCATTGTCATGCATGATCCCATACCTCCCCGCTGCCTCTCCCAACGAAATCACGCGCCGATCGCGCCAACCAAATTCTCATCGAATGCTCGTCTCGCCGACCTCAACATCCTGACATTCGACCTTCCCTGCGATTTACAACCGCCATGCCCTAATTTTCCATGCTCATGTCGCACTTTGCATTAGTCATCTCCAGCACAAACAACTATTATTGTTCTACTCCTCCTCGCACCCCAAGTTCATCCATGCCATCAATTTCAGCTCCGGCTACCCCCCCCCCTCCCCTCCGCCATCGTGATAGCCACTCCACAAAACGACAAACTACAGGTCGCACCACTAAATACCTCACCGCTCCTCACCAAACTACTCCCATAAACTCGCCTTTGCTCCAAAAACCCAATGGCACCATCGACTCGACCTAACGCCACAACAATCGACAATCAATTCCAACCCTAGTTTCACTGTACATAGGTCAAACACTGAAAACCAATGCTGCATTTAAATCAACACATACCATACTGAAGCTCACTCTCCTACGAAGCCAACGAATCAAACGGCATTGAATATCGTCGCCCATAACTCACTAACCAATTAATGGAAGAAAAGAATGGTGGTGGTTAAGAAAATGAAGAATGAAAAATAAAGTGAGAGAGGGAATAAGAGTAAAGGATTATTTATAGGGAAATATATATTATATTATATTCTCCTAAATTAAACGATATGCGTTTCGAGCACCGACGACTACAAAGCACGTCCGATCATCGCGAAACTCATTGGCATATAACAACTCATTATTCTGGACCCAACAATACTAGTTTCGTCCAAATCCGAGACAGTGTCCTGAGATGATAATTTCACAAGTTGATTAAAAAGAATTATTATTAAAACCAGTTTAATCACTTTTAATTCTAAATTAAAAGCTTGTTATTATCATTATTATTTAAACAGAATTTAAACAAGCTTTCAAAATCATTTTTATTCACATTAAATACACGATTTAAAATTGTAAACAATTCCAAAATCTATACTATATTATTATTAGTGAGTTAAATTTCAAGCTCACACAGGCCCCCTTGAAATTTGGCAACTGAACAGTCGCCAAATTTTTCCTCCCTGTTGTTTTGTGAAACCAATCGTCGCGTTTTTTTATTTCTTTCTTCGTAGCGCTAGGTCTCCGCTTCCTTCCTTCTCCTCCAAACCCTAGATATTAATGTCCTCCCCTGATATTTTCCTTTTCCCATCCGACGACGTTGCCCTCCCCTCCTACCCTTAAAGGGTTTTTTTTACTTCCCTTCCATTCCCCTTCTATGCCTTAAACCTAAATCAAAAGAGATTTTATTTGCCCCATCCAAGGTCGCCCAATTGTTTTGCTGTCGTTCTTCCTCCCCATGTCGATGTCGACTACCAGTCTTCGCCAACCGTCCATCTAACTGTCCCCAAAGCGTCAAAAGGCTGTCAACCGAAGGTACCCTCTCTGACATTTTCCTCTCCCTTACTTTTAGCTTCTTTTTCTATCACCTATTTCTGAACCATGTATTTTTGAAAGGTCCACATTTGTTTGAAAGGTTCACGATTGTCTTACTATTTAAAATGAAAATTGTTGCTATAATGCAACATTCGGTTTCTTTGAGATTTATGATAATACAACTCTGATGTTACAAATACATTCCCTGAGTCATGTTTGTACTCCACTGAATTCGGTTTCTTTGAGATTTATGATAATACAACTCTGATGTTACAAATACATTCCCTGAGTCATGTTCGTACTCCACTGAAATGATTTTTTAAATTCATGTTAAAGACACGATTGGTTAGTATAATTTCACCATTTGCTGAGGATTCATAGTTCATGTTATAAATTATGAAATTGACTTTAGTTGTCATACATGAACTATATAGATTATGCTCTTATAGTAATTTTTTGGTACTTTACAAATATGAGATTATAATGAAGTTTATGCACAAAGCTTAATTGTGTTTTTTGTTTCTAAACATTTTGATATTTTAACAGCGTACTTTTTTATTTGAAGCTAACGACGGTTATAATAGGCTAACCAATATGGTCAGTACAGAAATATTTTTGATAGTCCTCAGTAGTACTGCATAATATTATATAGTTATGACATCATTATTTTAGGGGAATTTATAAAAATTATGCTAATGAATGTTTGATAGTAAGTTGATAGTATAGTGTGAAATATAGGTGTCATAGGTCGATGGTCTAACTGTTGTTTGGTTGTTACTTCGGCTATAGTAAAATAGATATTCCTGTTTGCGTTGGCTGAATTTTTTTAAAATATTTTTTTTCAAGTTACTTTCGAGCAAAATAATATTGTATAGTACGTGTTGCAATATGGTGGAACTATCATTACAAATAAATTTTCATCGCTTAATCCATATTGATGCCTGTAGTAATAAGACGTTCTTGAGCAAACCATTGGATTTGTGAATATGCAAATTGAGTAAAAGTATATATGATTGTTACTTATCGTCTTATGTTTAGCAAATCATTTGTTGTAAAACTTATCGGTAATTGTTTTAAATAATGTATCAATTTTCGTTTGTAAGTGCACATTTTAATTTTACCTCTATATATAGTTTTCAACGTAATCATTTATATGTATTTGTAAATGAACATTCTGTTATAGGCAGCAATGCAGACCAAGTAGGAATCTATTCTATTACATATAAAACTGAATATTTCTCTATTTGTATTCTGCTTTCTCATGCACTCTTATTCAAAATACTAGCCTCTTGATGAGTTCCAAAAGAAAATTCACCCAACCCCTTCTCTCTCATTCCATACTTTACACCAGTTCTGCCTTTCATTTACTCCATTAATTTCATTTATTACCCACTCCCCCACATTTATTCCCCTTTCTTTTCAGCTTCCTACTTAATCTAACTCCCCAGCTTGGTGTCCTTGCTTTGGCGTTTTTTCCCTACTTTGCATCCTTGCTTTGTGATTCTTTTACCATAAGTTCTTGGGTTTCATCGATAAGCAAAAATGGGTAGGAAAAAATATATGTACATAGTTTTATTAAAATATAATTTCCATAAATTAAAGTTATATAATTTTATTACTAACTTAATAAAAAAGAGACATGCACATTTTGATCGCTGTTGTATTGTGCTACTGACAAAATTTTGAATTTCAAGGCTATTCAAATAGATAACTATTCAAGACTATCCATAGATGCACATAATTTACATGGAGTATTCCACCAAACAGACAATATTATCAGTAAAATTTAATTATATTATAGCGAAGATGATAATAGATTATTTTTTTAAAAAAACAGCGGCGATTTATCATTTTTTTCATTTGATAGGCCATATTTGGTCAATGCAAATGACTATAAATTTATGTTTCCTTCTCTCATTCTTCTATTATTGTTACAAATTTCATTATTTTAACTAATCATTTCTCTTACTATATTGAGGTTATGAATGTATGTATGTGTGCACTTGCTGAAATTATGACAATATGTATCTTTGTTTCAAGCATTTTTACTGTATTTTTTTTACAAATATCATATATAATTTTTTCATAGACATTGCAAATATTTAAGATATTTAGAAAATTGAAGAGATTCTCATTCATGTGTTCCCTTCGTTTCACTACTTGTTATTTTTATTTCATGTGGTTCTAACAACGAAAGGTGATGGATCTCATCAGGTAGTAATCTTAGTGGTGGAGCTAGCCATTTCCATCAAATAGAACATTTTTTTTTCAATGGGCTAAAGTGCACGGTCCATCATTTTATATAAAAAATAAAAATTTGAGGCCAGGCATGACTCACATGAGTCCCACCTTAGCCTTTATTAATTATGTCTCTGTCAATTCAAACTCTAACATATAATCATACATAACAGGAGAAAGATGTTAGGTTTAAAAACGGTCCATTCAAATATTTCTTTTATCAATGTCGTGATGTATTTTGGTTTTATCGATTTGATATTATGATAATTGATTACATAACAATAGTTGTTACAGGATGAATTGTTAATACCATGATAAGTTTCATTTCATGTTGATTGCTCGGTTTTTGTGGAAAAATAAATCAACATAACAATCATTAAGAAATTCTAAATCCTGCTACCTATTACCAAATATATAATCATATTATCTAGATGATGAATTTGGAAAGTTATTTATCACTTCAGTTTTTTAGTAAATCTATTTACATATATAATCAGTATGTAAGATATATAATACATTGAATTGACACATGTATGGAAAGATAATAAGATGTCACATGTTTAGGTCCTAAACAATAATATTATGCAATTTCGGGTTCAACTAACGATGACAGATTTGTTGGTGTAGCATATTGAGCATCCTTATATATATTAGTACTCAAAGAAAACAAATAACTTGCTTTACAGCCGGTGATGTGCACATACATATATTAGTACTGCTTGCACTCTATAATTCAGTGAAAGATCGAGAAGTTTCATTTTTTTGGTAACATAAAAATACTCATTCTTCTGCTCTTGGAAAGATAAGAATACATTGGCTTTTATTTATCAGACTAGATCAGTTTGTAAATGTTAATAATGTCAATTTTATCATGGAATTCATTCAACATAACCCTTCGACTTTTGCTAACACTAACTAATTGCATCCTGGTAATTTATAATGTTATAGTGAAACAATTATTGAGTTTGGATGTGCAGCAGATTCCATTATAACAGAGATGTTTTGGATTTTGAAGTGTGAAATGATATGTTTCCATGTTAATTAATCATCAAAGGACAGCTTGTTTCTAAAGCTACATAGGTTAGTTTATACATTTATCAAGTATTAAAAAGCAAACACTTTCTACTATAGAGCCTTTTTGGTATATTCCAAATTAATCGTGCATTTTAATGTTAAAAAAATATGTATATATTTGTGTTACCAAAGTGAATACCGCTTTTAGTTAACCCTTAATTTTGTTAAATATTTGTTATTCATTCGTTAAGCTGCAACCCATTTATACATTTTGGCTTGCTTGAGTTTTTCAAAAAAAAAATTTATAACAGATCTTATGTTTGTAATTTTGCTATCATTGTATTTTAGGCAAGGCAGAACATGAGACACAAACAAATCTTTTAATAGATCTTATATTTTGTTTATTTAACTTTAAAGAATAAATAGTTAAAGATCTTAAGTAATGATTAATTTTATTATTTGAGGCTTTCTACATCAACCTTTATAATTGTTGAATTAATGAATTTTGTTTGTACTCCTTGCACTTTATGTTATGTTTCCTTATATACTTTGAATCTTTGGATGTTTCAGTGCAGCTTTCATACATTCCATATATGATTGTAATTTAAAGTTCTAAATTAGGGTTAATAACTTCAATTTTAATGATTGACAGATTAGTAATTTATTAATTTTATTCCTATTGCAAAAAAAGATATATTGCCTTCAATTAAAATTTTCTAATCCAACGTTTCTTTCACTTCCTGTGTTTTCCTCTATCGCGTGTAGTTGGTGAAGGGTCATGTTTGTCCTTATGCAATTTTTCTTATACAACTTGAATAGTTAAATCGACCAGCGTTAGTTTATCGATTTTGATTTAATTTTTATAGCATCATGTATTGGATTAATTTTTTATTTCCAATTTTGTGACATTTTAAAGTTCTTTTGTTCTTTTGCAAGTTTTGTGTTTCAGGCAGTTTTCTTGATTTAGAGTCACATGTAAAATAAATTTATCATTTTCTTTTTGGACTCATCATGCTATATAAATCTAATGAATCTAATGACGCAATATTGACCAGAATTTTTGCTATTTATTGCTGGTTTTCAATCTTTTAATTGAGAACAAAATGATACGTGGCTATATGAATTTGCTAGAGCTTGAAGTTCAAATGTTTTGTCTGATAACATTGTTGTTAACTTTCCAGGTATACACTGAAATATATATGCTGATATATAATAGAACATTGAACTGTAAAGTTACCTCATATAGAGAAAGCTCAATAAATGTAGGAAACCAGACATTGCCTCAAATATTAACAAGATTTCAAGATCGTGTTGGCTCATAGTCTTTCAACGTCTCAAGTTTTTAACTTTGTATGTTCTTATATTTATTTTCGTCTTTTGTGTCTAACATTATCCTACCTGCTTGCTATGCAACCAAGTTTGATGATCATACAAAGAGCATCTACTTTTCCTTCACTTTACTTTTGGATTTTATTGTAATAAGGACACTTGCCACTGTTACAAATAATTTGGCTCTTAATTCAGTTTCAATTCCTTCCATCTTATATACTTAATAAACCATGTATACAGAGATCAACCATCTTTTTACTGTATCCTTTTGTGCCTTGAAAAGTTTTTATAACAAGCTATATACTACAATTATTTTCTCAGGAGTACTTCAAACCTACTAATTATCATCTGCTAATATATAAGATTTTATTTTGCCCACTCTGACCATTGGAAATTTATGCTTGCATCACATAGTGTGTATTTAATTCTCATAATACAGATCACATACTATACAAAGTCTGATCCTACCTATCTTTTTTTAAAATTTTCATGATATCATATATTACATTGAGCTAGCTGCCAATCTTAAGATATCTGGCAACCAAGACCTAAACAATTTTCTTTTTCTCTTCCCCTAAAAATGAACTACAAGCTACATCATAACAGCAATACTGGGCTGCATAGTAACATCACATGTTGCTGCATAGTAGTAGTGTGGCTACTACTATGCACAACAGCGCTATGATATCGCATAGCAACAAAATAACTACTGCTATACGCATAAGCACCATGCTGCTGTCAGCAGCAGTAGCACAAACAATTGCTATATCCCTTAAAAGAAGAGAAAAAATATGTACTTACATATACGTATAAAAATATTATATATTTGGGGGTGTATTCATTTTTGTTGATAAATGACATGGTTTTTTATTAGTTATCCAGGATTGCTTTTAAAACTTCTTGGTCATCCGATTTTAAATGAAAATGAGATGCATTAAGGTGAACTATTTATTGCATGTACTCTCCATAATCCATTAAGTGGTAATGCCGAGTACATCTAATTTTATGTATTAAAATTTGTCCTATTAAATTTAATGATGTTATGATTTTTGAATTATTTTTCAAAATTATATAATGTCATGTATTGAAGAATTTCTTCCCTTTTTATTTTAAACGTTTTGCTATTTCAACGTAAAGGATACAAAGTATTTGATTTTCGACTTCCTTTTATTTCCAGTATGCGGTAATAATAGGCATCCATCTATCACTATCTCAAGCAGGAGAATCACCTACAATCTCGATAATCTTTGGCTGAATCTCAATGGGTTAGTCTACAGTTCAACAGCATTGATTTTCGCCATCAGTGAAGGTAAATTTTGCTTAACTTTTTCACTCCACTTTTTTTCATTTTAGCATCATCTGTGAATTTATGTTAGGGGGTTGTTGGGTGTCATTCTTATTCATATGTAAGCCACTTCAATTATAATTTGATTCCTTTAGTTCTCTTTTATTATTTTTTCACTAATGGTAATATTATGAAGCAAATAATCCTAGGTTAGATTTTGCGAGGATTGTGCGATGTATGCCGCGGTTGCTACTTGGTTTTGTTTTTATCCTACCACCTTTTGTTTTCATTCACTATTCTTAAAGAGGTCTAATTTGATCTTCAAACTTAATTTGTGGTGAATATATTATTGACTGGTGTAGCTTTCCTTTCTTTCTGTTGACGTTCCTCTGATATGAATCATGCATTTTCAACAATTTCCTTTACTCACATATATTCATGTTGTTCTTTAAAATTGTTCAGTCTATTAGACTCCAGTTGGAACTTCAAATTAGTTACGTTGTGAAAGAAATGGTGAGGGAGAGATCTGTTTGTGATCTGTTATGCATTTGATTTTCTATCTCAAACCAAACCCTCATTTCCAATTTTTTTCAAATCCTAGATGACAAGCAATGTTAGATGTGCTTTTCTTGATAATTCCAACCTTCAACTTTAATTTTTGCATCCTTCTTTAATCACTGCTAACAATATTCTACAAATTAACTGAATAAACTATATACTCATTCTTCTGAAATTAAAATCATTATTTTACAAAAAAAAAATTTTAAATATCTAGCATATTTCACCATCAATATCGTAACCTTAACCATAAAATATACAGCATCCTAATTTACTAATCTGTTTACAAGATCTTTATTTATTTGACTTTTTAGGTCAATTTTATGTTCTATAATCCTTACTTTATGTTCAAATTGATAAAGTATGCTCTGATTTTCATAAATTTATGAAGCACATGTTTCCGTATGAATTTTGATGTTTATTTGGATAATAATATTTGTTTGTTTGGAAACTGATGGTATGTTAACATCAGTTTTCCTTTATTTGTTTTAATTTTCATTCTGTTAGCTTTTAGTTTGCATCTGATTTTAAATGACGATTACTCATCATAGGAGTTTAATGAAAGCGGCTTTATTTTCAAAACTTAAAAAATAATTTCATTTTTATGATTTCTGCTCCACCTTATTAACCCATCATTAACTTAAAATATTTAAGATTGCCTCTAGGTCTAATTTTAATTTTATATCTTTTGTTTTCGCTTTACTTAAATATAAATTTCTCCTTTTTTGTGGTGGTCAAAAATAGCAAAAAATTTGTTGATTGCTTAAGCATATCAGTATTTAAACTATTGGATTTTCCAAATAGAAAAGTTGTTAAACGTAGATTAAAAGAACATTATCTAAAAAAAATATATATTATTTGATATGCTCTAAAGTTATCATTACTATTATTTATCTTTTGTTTGTGCAATTTTTTAATGCATTCTTTATTTTCCATCTACTCTACAAGTTTTAACAGTTTGCTAACAGTCTTCATAAATCACTGGCATGAATCTTAGTTACATCAAATGTAAGAAATGCTAAATGCTCTGAACACTAATTTTAGATTATGAGGATGCTGCCATAATACCTGTTATGCGAAATAGTTCATAATCACGTGAATATATGTTATGAAACACTAACCATTTATATTTAACTTTGCTGG
Source organism: Allium fistulosum (assembly GCA_030737815.1). NCBI lineage: Eukaryota > Viridiplantae > Streptophyta > Magnoliopsida > Asparagales > Amaryllidaceae > Allium > Allium fistulosum. The sequence goes on from CM060903.1 coordinate 1,180,861,664, forward strand.
TGGTTTGCAAGATTGTACCATATGAATACTTTCATTGAGAAACTATTATGAAGTTATTGTTTTCCAAATTCTTTTATAAACCTAAATGCAGTATTGCTTTAATAAATACATAATACAATTGTGATGCTGAGTTTGGGGATCGTGCTTCAGAATTTTTAAATGTAGTCTGACTTATTCATATTTGTTGAGTTTCAATTAAATATGAAGTATATGGAAACTATTAATTAAAAATATCATGCATTATTTTCCTCTTAAGGATTCTTACATATTGAAAAAATATTTGTTAATATGTACTTTGGAATGCATTCCTAATATTTGAATGATTACTGCTTCTATAAATGGTTTGTGTATTATATCACGATGCTCTTGAACCAACAAGATATATTAATTAATGTTAGGAATTTCTTTTAGTTTCACTTTTGGTTAATTGATTACAAAATTTCCCAGTTTAATCTATGGTCAGTTTCACTTTTCTCTTACTACTAAATTAAACATTTAGCCATATCGTTAACAAATTTGTACATACAGATGAAGCAAATTTAATTATCTACCATGTTATAAAAATATTGAAGTTAATTACTTTATTTCTATGCTGTAATTAATTTTTTTCTCACATCAATCTTAATTGCAAGTCCTACCTTTTTTAGTTGCTATAATATATTTTATAACGTATTTTTTTTACCTTTGATTTATCGAATTGTAATTTATACAGCTGATTGTGAGTTTACTACTATGAGTTGTAAGTTCACCATTTTCTTCATGAAAATACAGTTCCTTACATGCTTTAATTAGTTTAAAATGAAAAGGTTTGCTAGATCATTATTATGTAGCTATTTGTATTGACTTATTTTTAAAACTTCTTTATTTGTGAAATCTTTCCAAATAAATTGGTAAAAAGGTTGATTATCATATAATTGAGTTATGTCAGCTTGCAACTGTGTGTGAACTTGATGCATTATTTGTGATACTCTTGTGTATGTGTTTGTCCAGTTTTCCTTTAATTTATTATTCTATAATAAAATTAAAAGCTGAAACTGAAATAAAGGTTAGTTGGAAAAATAAAACTTATTCCCAAATAGACTTGAATAAATTGGATACAAATATGATTCAAATTGCTGCTAGGCTGAAAGCACCGCAGTGCCAAAAAAACAATGATTAAGTTTTCCAAAATAAGAATATCTTACTTCATATTTGGGGTTGGTCTGTATCATAATATATTATTTAATATGATATTATGTTTTCCTAATGATATATTTATCTAATGCACACATACGTAATCCATGTAGTTTATCATAATAAAATATTCAAGGGTTATGGTTTAGAGCATTTTAGTTACATTTTTTCAATTTAATATTTCTATGTAATAAAATAAGAAGCCGCTTCAATATTATGTTGCATAGTCGTGTCAGGGGCTTCATTCTGGTGGCGTGGGAGTTATCTCAGATCTAAAGGTTGTTGTGATCAACATCTCAAGCTGTAGGAACATAAAAGATGTGCCTTCAAATTGGGTAGCTATCTTGTGCTTTATGCATAAGCGTAGGATCTTGCATGTTAGTTGATCTCATCTCTACACTTGGTGGTGGAAACCAGCCTTCTATCTCCATCAAGTAAAAATGTTGTTCATATTGTTCTGGTTCAAGAATTTTAGGTAATAAAACATTAATTTTCAAATGAGTAATTTGGTCTTTAGTAATATGCAGATGGGATAGTGAATAATTTGAGCTGGACTAAACGTGAGATAAAAGTACAACTTAAGAGCTTAAAATATTAGCTAAATTGATACTTTTATAGAACTAATGTCTACACCAATTCCAATCATCGTCAATTTGAGTGATGTTTGTTTTTCATCTTCTCATATATCAATTTGATGGATAATTCATACACAAGGAATTCTACGATTGTAGTTAAAAGATGAAACTTAAGAGTTAAATTTAGGCTACAGAGTCAATATTCCAAACAAGTAACAACTTAGGAGTAGATATATCAAAAGCTTTTTTATTTGTTGCAATTTACATATCGATTATGCTAAAAAAATGTTCATGCATGTGGCAGAATACACTAATCTGACATGTGTTTTTTTTTAAATTATGATTTTTATTTAAGAAATGCATATCAAAAAAGTTATATATACAATTGTTTCATTGAAATAAGTAATAGTGTTCAAATAAAGTTTTCTATTTAAGCTTGCTAAAGCATTGCTATATATTTCTTTTCGCAAAATTTGAGTTATTTTTTCTTTGTAGGGGTTATTGGGTAAAGGAACAATAATTAAACATGAAGGTGAGAATGTGATTAATAATCAGCGACGAACATGTATACATTGGTAAAAGAGAGAGAATAAAAAATTTTGAGATATTTTTCCATTATGGGAATAATAATAATTATTATTATTCTATGTTCTTTTTCCTTTTTTCCTTTTTAGGTTTCCTAACTTTTTCACATGAATTGCATAAATCAATCTATGTACTATTTATAACATTCAATCATCATGAATTGTATAAATTCCGGAGAACATCAATTGATGTGATAATAAGATGGAGCAGTGAATTGCATGAAATTAAATTTGTAGTCTTAAGCTGATACTAATAGAGTTAAATTCATTGGGCTCAATTGGAAAGTAAGGATATGGTGAAGAAACAAGTCACATAATTGTTCAAAACGTTAAGTATAATCATAATTTGTTTTGTATGTTGTATCAAATAGTTAATTCAAATCAAATTAACTATAGCTGCCAATGTAGTATATTTACCATTTCCTAGATGGACAACGAAGAGAGGAAGAAGGATCAAGACCCAGCATATATAGACCAATTGATTTAATGCTTGCTTTCAAAGATCCAATTTCAATCATATTTTTGATAGACTACATAGGGTCCAATGATTCACTTATATACAATTATTGGTTCCCTATTTGTATCATTGAACTAGAATTTCTTTTCACCAGAATTGAAAACAAGGAAGATTTAATACGAATCTTACAAAACATTTATAATTTCATGTATATATGGGAGTAATCTACACAATATATGGGTTTGAAAATTAATAAAATGTCAGCAAATTAATGCTTTTGGCTTGAAAATTTTATTAATTTTTTTCTTCTGTTGGAACCTAGCTTCAGCCTCTGCAATTTCTTATTCAAAAAACATTTTGTTTTGATTTTACAGGGTTCCTATTGTGATAAGTCATGAAAACTCAATTATTATGTCATTAATACTATAAATTTAAATTAATAAAATGAGTACTTTTGTCTATTGCAGGTCTTTTGTCCTACTTTGTACAGGAATCAAAATGATCATGGCGAGTGAACTTGACCAACAATTCACCTATTTGATTAAGCATTTTCAAGCATATTTGATGTTAAGAAAAAATAGAAGATCGACGCTTCATCAAACATATTCTCTTCTTGGGTTTTGCCCAAAGCAAGCTTAGCCTAAAATATAAATTTCAAACATTGTTATTACTATATGCACTGCTTGATTGATTTTTGTGATAAAATGAGACATAAAAATGACCTTAGCTTAAATTTGCATTGTTCGAAGATATGTCACTATATGCGAATTTGTATGTCAACTATTCCAAATTTATTATTGTGGTCATTGTTGGTGTTATTAATATTGTTAGGCTATTAATATTTTCTTATACAACCATATTTTTTTTCTATTTCAGTGTGCGAAGCACGGGTGCACACTAGTTTAATTAAAAAGCATTCGAAAATCCGGGTCGTTACATTATCTTAGACTTCAATACAAGACTTATCTCTGGCATGTAGAAATTGACATAAGAGAAGTACCCATTCGAGCTTAAAAGAGAGGATCTATAGATCTGAGGTGGCGTAAATATTTGTATAAAATGTGTGATTTTCTCATGAATTTGCAAAGGTAATGGTGCGGTTGCCTTGCGCCGCCATTAGTAATTGAATAAGGAAAGAGTTAGGTCTTCTTTGTTTAAGAACTAATGAAGTGTCGATTTTATCAATTTGTTGTTCCCAGAAGCGGATGGTTTGAGCTGGGTTGGAAAATGTATCTCCGTTTATTTTGTCGGTTTTAGTTTATGGTGCTGCGTGTTTTGTAATAGCTTACTTATATCTACTCGCCTGTAAATACTTTATAACTATGTTATGCAATAAAGATCCTTGAAATTTGTTCCAAAAAAAAGATTTTATTCGATTATTCACTATGTTCCATTAGTTATTTCCATTACTACATGGTCAAATACCTATATTTTTTAAGATCTATGATCATTTACAAAGTTCACTGATTCTCTTGTACTATTTTACATTCAAGTCCACATATTTAAATTAATTAAAAAATTAAATTTAAACCACTTAAATAAATTCAACTAATTAATATTCATTAAATTACCTAATAAATCATTAAAATGACAACTTCAATATGCATGCTATATTCATACTAACATAATGGTAAAATAAATTTTTCATTTAAACATGAAAATATATCTACCACTGAACAACACACAAACTAGAATAAAATGTTTAATCCACATATGATTTGTCATAATATATTTGCTATTCCAGAATAAAATTTTACATCTAACAATAAACTAGTGGAAATTCATAAACTAGAATAAAATGTTTAATCTATAATTGATTTATCACAATAGATTTGTTATTCTATAACAAAATTTTATTTCTAACGATAAAATAATGGAAAATTGGGAGATATCTTAGTTATTTTCAAACTTAATACACAATAGCCTATTCTTAAAAACATGTCTTAGGAGTGTTTCGCGAAGGCTATTTTTGAAAAGGGTTGAAAGTTTACTGTAAAACTAAAAATTGATGTTTAATAGAACTTTCCTATGAAATATGAATATTATATTTTTACAATATTATTCAAACCAGTGTTCCATTGGATGAACAAAATTAGAAGAAAAAAGAACTACAAAATAACTCATCAAAGTCTATATAGTGAAGCACTGACTAACAAAATTAAACAAAAAATTGAATGTTGGGAAACAAGATTGCTAAGTCTAGTTGGAAGGATTGAACTAATCAAACCTACAATTTATCGCACAATCTTATTTCGGATGCAAAGTTTAAACATCCAGCTAATGTCATCAATAAAATAACCCAAGTGTGTTCAATTTTCTATGGAAAGAAAATTCAGTAAAATTCCTTGGCAACTAATGTGTTCAACCAAAGAAGAGGAGGGATAGGGACTAAAAGATCTTGTTGAAAGTAATTATGCAATTGACATAAAACTTACATGAAAATTGATGGATGGGCAAAGTTTGTGGGAAAATGGATGAAGCAGAAATACATTAAAAATGCCTCATTTTGGGACATGGAAATTAGAACTCAACAATTGGTACATGGAAATACTTGCAACTTTTAAGAAATAAGGCATTCAATGCATAAAAAAGAATTGTGTATGGAAAAATAACAAAAATATAGTTTTATCCATGGGTACAAGGGGGTCGACTTACTAACAAAGTAGGTATACGGAGTTTAGATATATTAAATGGTGAACATATTCTTATCAGTTCTATCATTGAAAGTGATGGATGGAAAGTATACATACTTAGCTATTTGAGACGGTTAAAACAAGAAATTGAAAACACTCATTTTTTCAATGATATAACTAAAGACTATTAGCATTGGTTGCATACAAATCAAGGAAATGTTCTTTCAAAACTGCTTTGAATGAAAAGAGAGAAATACATGCATGTTAATTAGAACAATATTGTTTAAGGTAAATGCACCTATCCAAAAATAGCACTTTGTTTATATAAAGCAATAAGAAAATGACTATTAACAGTGTACAAACAACAGCAAAGAGGCATGGTCATTCATAGTTATTGCAGTTTCTGTAACAATCATGAAGAGACTAATGAACACTTATTTTTTGAGTGTTCATTCACTTCACATATATGGAGATGATGTAGAGAAAATCTGAATATGCTATCTACAATAGATTTAACATTGCACAATTAAATCACTGCTATTTTAACTTCTTTCAAAGCCAAAAACGAAGTCAGAGATGTGACAACCTACCTTTCTGACCCTGGGAACGACATTTAATACATCCACGGTATCCGTGTGCCATTACTTAAGTATCCAAAAGATGAGTTTTCATGGGGTAAAATAAAATTACACAACAGAAAACCTTAGAATGGAACGGTTCGTTATGGTATAACAATACAATAGTATAAAAGGTTACTCGTTAACATGGAGTTATCAGAGTTACACAAAAGTACTGCTACTATCGGTCTAGGTAGTTATACACCCTGCTTTTACACGTGTTGATACAAAATATATATGCATAATTAAACATAACATAACATCATAAATAGATAACTAGATAGATAAGGAGCCTCCTGCTCGTCTATCATCTTCAAAGAGCCTAAAGAAACCTGCTACTCTCAAACTGCTCAAAAATAATTGACTACCAGAGAGTTCAAAGAAAATAAATACTCGGGTCAGACAATAAATCTGGTATGAGTAAACTCTAAACAAAGGGTGAAAATAAACAATAATATGTAAGGCTACGTCACCAAATGCAGAACTGGTTTCCCTTCACAATAGTAACATTCAACCATAAGTAATGAGTATAAATAATCAAACATCGTAAAGTGTACAAGGCACTTCCAGATGTAATTAAGAAAGGAATAAACTCAAGGGTTTTGAATCAAAGGAAAGGAAAGAAAATTTTTCCAACAATGACTAGGAGGGTGCACCCTCTTATCGAAAGTATACCTTTAGACAATATACTTAAGAGGGTCATTTTCCTTGTGAATCTCTCAGGAATGTACAAGCCAGACCCAACCAACCTTATTGAGTATCCGAGTATTTCACATCTTAGTGCGCATATAATCGAAATCAATCTAGAGTAGACATAATAATACCCTAATGGCAGCAACCCCACATAGCTTGATGCCCACTTGCACTTTGGGTTTAGTCATTTTCGACAAAGGATATCAATGCTCAAATAAGTAAAAAAATCATCTTAAATTGACGATACTCAAAGAAGAAAGCTGAATCGATAATTAATAAATCAACTATTCGGAATAATTAAAAATGATCATATATGGAAATTAAATTTCATATTCCTAACACTACTCATCGATTTCAAACTTGTACTATTTCTAGGTTGAAAATGAAGTCGGGCAAGTGAATGTAGTTCTACCTTTAGGCATTGCCTTGACGACATTTTTAACTTTCGAGATAGAGACAAGTTTCCCTATCTCGACGTTGAGTGCAAAGACTATGACTAAATCCTTTCCACGTAAGCGATATCATTTACATAAATTAAATTGCTTATCCTTTCCATAATTGAATCAACTTTAAACTTTTAAAACCGAACTTGTGCTGAGATTTCACATTTCAAATATTAACTTTAAATAGCGGTATTAAAATTGAGTAGTTGACTTTAACCATGATTAATTACTCTAATTATCATTATTTAAAATGATCAATTACATTCAAAACATGATTAATTACTTCTACCATCACTATTTGCAATGATTAATTAACTTTAATCATCATTATTTGGATGATTAATCAATTTTAAAAACACCATTATTAAAACGATTAATTAACCTTAAAAAATCATTATTAATGTGATTAATTAATTTTAAAATATCATTATTAAAATGATTAATTAACCTTAAACCATCACTATTAAAATGATTAATTAACCTTAAACCATCACTATTAAAATGATTAATTAACTTTAAAATATCATTATTAAAGTGATTAATTAATTTTAAACGTCATTATTAAAAATGATTGATTAATCTTAAATAAAAAAATTCTTTGAACAATTAATTAACCTTATTCTTCATATTTTTTAAATGATTAATTAATTTTAAATATTATTATTAAAATGATTAATTAACTTTAAACTCATTATTATTTAAACAATTAATTTACTTTATAAAAACCTAAGCACAAGATCAAACAAAAAGATTTTCCAAAGAGATGATATTTTCAAAAGTGTCGATATAGCGATAGTCGCTATACAAACACTTCTATAAACACTTTCGTAAGTCATTTATTCACCCAAGCATCACACAACATAAGTATAGACATATCTACAAAGGCGAATAACTTTTGTAAAACATGGAGAGAGCACACTTGTAATCATTACTTAAACTTTTCGATTAATCTCAAATCATTTACTAGCTACTAAAGATATCATCCGCTTAAAGCGAGAACCAAGCCAGTAACCATTACTCTCTAACACATATAAACCAAGTAATTAGTAACCATTATTATTATCAATAACAAAGCTTAAAACTTTGGTTTATACTGATGAGATTTACTCACCAAAAAGCAACCGAATCAAGTCAAACCACCACCACACGTTGTACTAACACCCAAACTTTGTTTTTCTTTGCAAAAGTTCGAATTTTTGGAGCCTAAAGGGGCTAGATGGGTTCGACCATTGGTAATATGGGCTCGGTCATGTTTGGTTTGGGGTGGTATTGGGTCTTGTTGTGGAGTATATGAGATGTTGAGAGGAAAGAATGTATTTTAACTAAGTTTTAAGGGTTTTAAAGTGGAAAAAGTGGATTTTTTTTAAACTTGAAATTTTATGAAAGCCATGGAAGAGCTTGGAAAGAAGAAGTGAAGTTTTGAAAATGAGAAAATGAAATGAAAATGGGAATTAAAAAAATGAGACTTGTTTTTATATAAAATGAGATAGGAAAATTACCCTTTTACCTTTAGTTCATTTGCCCTCCATAATCCAGTGCCACATCACCACCTCCCTTCGCCCATTCCACATGCCACCTTCCCCTCTCTAATTCATTCCCATCATTTTACACCTATTTGTATGTACTTTGATGTGTCACATTACATGACATTTCCTTTTTCATGTTCTTTTATTTAAAATTATAAAAGATGTTACTTTATTTACTTAAGCAAATATTTTTAAACTTATTAACTCAAATTATTTTATGTTTTATTTATATAAGTGTGTGTATATATTCTTTATAGTATACAACATATTCCGACAACTTTTAGACGATGAAAGGTCGAAAATCCGAAAAACGATTGTTGATCACATTTTCGATTTTTCTCCGAACTTCTTATTTTTTGTAAAAAAATTTAAAATAATTTTATCATCATTAGTTATTAATAAAATAGGTTGTGAGTTATAAAATCCATTATTTAAATATTTAAAAATATATTAAATATTCAAATTTTAAAGCGATTAAATTATGGATCATTACGTCCTCCCCCTTAATGGAAATCATCCCTGAAATTAATCGTACACAGAAACCCAAATGATATCATTCAACAAACAGATACAAAGAAAGTGCTCTACCACAAACTGGTAAGTACACTAAAAAGATACGATAAAATACAAACAAATACAAGAACAACTTGGAATAAGAATCCCTAATATAGTACTCGGTTTCCCAAGTACAATTCCTATCATCTCCACTCCACTAAACCTTAACAAGGTTCACATCCTTCGTCCTTAATCGCTTTTTATCTCAAGAAATGATATGGGTAAGCTGCCTAAGAATGGTCAGGTTAGGCTCAACTTCCAAATCAACTTGTTGTGTCGGTTCTAGTATCATCGAAGGGTCGTGTACATGTTTACATAAATGAGATACGTGAAATACATTATGCACATCTAATAGTCTATTTGGTAAATTCACTCTTTATGCAAGTCTATCAATTCCGAACTAGTATGGGAAAGGGCCAATATATCGAGAGGCTAGCTTCCTGATTTCCAAACCTCACAACACTTCTCAACAGAGAAACTTTAACAAACACTGAATCTCCAATAGAGAAATCTAGATCCCTGCGCCTTCGATTTGCATAATACTTCTACTGATCCTGTGCCTCCTTCAACTTCCTTCTGATATCAACTACTTTGTCACTAGCTTCTAAGATCATGTCAGGCCAAAGAACATTTTTATTAGCAGACTCAACCCAACACGAAGGAAAACGGCATGGGCGACCATATAGAGCTTCGAACGGGGCCATACCAATGCTTGCCTGATAGTTGTTATTGTAAGTGAATTTGATTAAGGGTAAATGATCTTCCTAAGAATCTCTGAAGTCAAAAATTCATGCATGCAACAAATCTTCCAAGATCTGGTTCACAGTCTCTGTGTACACATCTGTATTGGGATGGTAAGCTATACTCGGACTCGGTTCGGTCCCTAAGGCAGTTTGCAATCCCTTCTAGAACCTACTAGAGAATATCAGGTCTCGATCGCTAATGATACTACAAGAAATACCACAGAGTCTCACAATCTCCCTCACATACAAACTCGCCAGACCTGCAGCAGTCCTAGTTGGCTTAACCGGAATAAAATGAGCACTCTTAGTCGGCCAATCGACTATAACCCAAATGCCTTTGTTTCCTTTTCTTGACCTAGGAAGTCCATCAACAAAGTCTATAGATATCTGCTCCTATTTCCACTTCGGGATCTCAAGTGGCTAAAGCAGTCCAACTAACTTTTGCTGGTCACTCTTAGTCTGCTGGCAGTTTGCACTGACTCACGAAGATCGAAATATCTTGCTTCATCCCTTCCACCAAAATAACCTCCTCATATCTTTGAACATCTTAGTCACTCCTGGATGGAAGGATAGCTATTAACAGTGGCAATCAGTTAACACTTCTACCTAAGCCCATTAGCATTAGGAACACATATACGCCCATTCATTTTCAATACACCTCGGGGATCAATCTCAAACTAGAAACAATACCTTCTAGAACATCCTTCTTAACTAGAGCCAAAATTGGATCTTCTTCTTGACTAGCTGCAATTCTCTCCATCAATGCTTACTTAACTTCAAATTTTGCAACCATCACTACATTTCTACTCAAAGCATCCATAACAACATTTGCTTTCCCAGGGGTATAAAAGAATCCCTAGATCATAAGAAGCGAAAAACTCCAGCCATCTCTGCTGCCTCAAATTCAAATCTTCCAAGGCAAAGAGATATTTTAAGGATTTGTGGTCCGTATATAACTCGTACTTTTCACCCTAGAAGACAATGCCTCCATATCTTAAGTGCGAAGATAACAGCCAAAAGCCCCAAATCGTGCGTTGCATAATTTTTCTCATGTGGCTTCAGCTATCGACTCGCATAGACAATAACCTTCCCATGTTACATCAGAACTGCCCCCAAACTGAAACCACAAGCATTCGTATACACGATTAAACCTCTGGTCCCATCTAGAATGGTCAAAACAAGAGTGTTAATCAACTTATCCTTTAATTCATTGAATGCTTGATCAACTTAGGAGTCCACACGAACTTAACATCTTTCTTTGTTAACTCTATCAGATGAGAAGCAATCTTCGAGAAATCTTTGATGAAGCTACGGTGAAAACCATTGTAACAACCCGTGATTGCGATTACCAAATAATAAATTGAAATTGGGATTTTAATTTAATTGGAGCTATTAATGAATTTTTTAATGTGGCTAATTTGATCAAAAGTTAGTTATTTTGAATAAATTAATATATTTGGGCTTAAGTGTAAAATGGAGAATTTAATAGAAATTAATTAGGATAAATGGAAATTTATAATATTGCAAAATTTTATATGTGTAAAATAGTGCAATATTTGAATTGGGAATTTAATTTACAATTTAATTACAAAACGGTGGTTTTTGGGCAATTTTGACTAAAAGGTGTTTTGGGATAATTAGGGGTTAAATTGTAAGTTGGCAAATATTGTGATGTAAAATTTTATAACTAAAGCTAAATTATTCTGGTAACATATTTTAAAATTTTATGGGTTAATAATGTGTAGTTTGTACTTAGAGAAATTAGCTAACTTGAAATATAGAACATATTCCAAGTCCTAATGGGTATTAGGCCCACTAACCCACTTCCATTAGCCTATAAACCATCTTCTACCCATTTATTTCAGCCAACATCTCATTCCATAAACACTTAAACCCTAGAGCAAAATACTAAATAATGGCCTTCAAACCTAGAGCAAAGCTTCATTAATCTTCATCAAAGTCAAAGGGGTTTTAATCTAATCATTGGAAGGTAATAGCAATCACAAAACTCACCTCTAATCCATTGTTTAATTTCTGAAATTATTTTGTAATCCTTGTTTTTTTGTGCATTTTGATTGTTGACACTCTTTGATCTTCTTCTTATTGCTTGGGGATTTCATACTCTTGTGTTTGGTTATTCTATTGCTTGGGAAAGAGGTAACATTGCTAGTTAAATTCGGCTAAGTATTAGTGTGTTCACCCTATATTCCAGTCATACATCCAACTTCGCGACCTCGCTGCGAGCTGGTCCGATGTCGGATTTCGTCGATTTCGATCTCGTTGGAAAGATAAAATCGAGATCTTCACTCTGCAAAATTTGGTTCAGATCTGGGTGCGTTTGATACTCCGTTTGTATCGTCGAAGTAGCACCCAGAAACTGTGTAAAAACACAGGTTATATTTCAGTGCAAACACCCAACTTCGTGACCTCGCTGCGAGCAGTTCCGAAGTCGGATTTCAACGATTTTGGTTTCGTTGGAAAGATGAGGTCGAGATCTTCAACTCTGCAAAATTTGGTTCAGATCTGGGTGCGTTTGATACTCCGTTTGTATCGCCGAAGTAGCACCCAGAAACTGTGTTAAAACAGTGGTTATATTTCAGTGCAAACACCCAACTTCGTGACCTCGCTGCGAGTAGGTCCGATGTCGGATTTTGTCGATTTCGGTCTCGTTGGAAAGATAAGATCAAGATCTTCACTCTGCAAAATTTGGTTCAGATCTGGGTGCGTTTGATACTCCGTTTGTATCGCCGAAGTAGCACCCATAAACTGTGTAAAAACAGTGGTTATATTTCAGTGCAAACACCAAACTTCATGACCTCGCTGCGAGCAGGTCCGATGTCGGATTTCATCGATTTTGGTCTCGTTGGAAAGATGAGGTCGAATTCTTCAACTCTGCAAAATTTGGTTCAGATCTGGATGTGTATAATACTCCGTTTGTATCGCCGAAGTAGCACCCAGAAACTGTGTAAAAATAGTGGTTATATTTCAGTGCAAACACCCAACTTCGTGACCTCGCTGCGAGCAGGTTCGATATCGGATTTCATCGAATTTCGGTCTCGTTGGAAAGATGAGGTCGAGATCCTCAACTCTGCAGAATTTAGTTCAATTCTAGATGCGTTTGATATTTCATTTTTATGGCCAAAGTAGCACCTAGAAACTGTGTTTAAACAGTGTTTATTTTCTATTTGGGTCCGACTTTGAGACGTCGCCGTGACTTCGTTTCTAGTCGGATTCGGACGATTCTTTTTCCGTTATGGAGAAGGGGTGTTAGACTACATGCCTGCAAATTTTTAGACCTTTTGGATTCAAGTTGCGGGTCCAAATAAATTATTGAACTTTGGTTCACAGCACATTTTGAGTGATTTCCAACACTAAAGACTATTTTCTGAATTTTTCTAGAGTTTTATCGATTTCTTCGAGATTATTCTCAAGATTCGTGCACGGGTTTTATAAAGGGTTTTAAAGTGATTTTTTTACTCAAATGCTTTTTGATACTATTATTTAGTATTATTTTTAATTATTAAATTATTTACTCCATAATAGGAGAATTTCAAAGGCTATTTCTAAAAGTGATTTTAAACAATTAAAAATCCGTTTTCCGCAATTATTTTCTAGAATAATACTCCACACACACTCTTTTGCACTTTGAGAGAAGTGGAGAGACGATTAAACGGTTGGGGAAAAACACGGCCTATGAACCCGTGCGTTTTCCTTTCCGCTTAACCCATGACCATTTTGATTGATCGTTTTGGCCTTTTGGCTTAGTTTATCGACGAGATGAGATAGACTTTTATACTGCTTTTGTTGTGAAATTGATAGAAGGTTAGGAAACCGTTCAGTGCGAACCGATGGTTATGGGACATTGCGTTAACTCTTTTCAGGTTCCTCTCCGGATGTTGGTGACACATCTCCTGAGTGAAATCCAGTACTGGACCTTGAGTGGTCATAGCCTGAGTGGCACCTCCCTGTGTGACACATGCTCTTGCATGAGCAGGATTTTAGGCGTTAGTCTGAGTGACATCTACTCCAATGGGAGTATCGCCTACTAGCATATCGCTCCAGGGCGTACGCTATCTTTTACAGTACTTGGCAACAACAACTGAGTGTCGGAGCACGTGCATATTTTCCTGTGGATTTATACTTCACTTGAGTAGCGCCGTTCGGCGATGGTTTTATGGAACCACACGATGTAAGTGCGACTATCCTGTGGAGTTATAGTGTCGATGGACGCTATCTGCCTTGCTTTGTTGCATTGATTTTTGAGATATTTATTATTGCTAGGTGGAGCTACTCTTTTGCTGTGGCATTGATTATGGATAGTGATACATATTATTTTGTTATTGCCTTTGGGCACAGTTTCGGGATTTCTTCTATGTAGAAGCTATATTCCATAAACCACTTTTGTTACTTATTGATTATGCCGATGAGATGAGGCAATGTTATTTGACATTATGATATTATACCTCTCTTTGGGAGAGTTCAATTTGTGTAGTGGTTATGCTATCGTTCATTTTATTAATGTGGTTATTTATTGCTCTTTTCTTTGGAAAAGTATTATACCATTATCTGTTACCGCATTATTATCTCTCAGTTTATCTAATTTATTTGTTTAGCTAGCCTGACCCGAGTATTTTATGCTCGGGTCAGACCGAGTTGTTTCAGTTTAGGTCGCTGGACTTAGCTTTCTCTTGTGCTTCCGCTTTGGACATATCCGCTATAGATAGATAGCTTCTTTTATATAGTCCATCTTTATGTCACTTTGTTATTGAGACTATCTGATGTACATATTTTTGACTCACATGTGTGAGCGGTGGTTGTGTAGCCACTTATTACATTTTATTTGGACATGTACTTGATGATGTATTGTGTTGTGACTTTGTTATGATATCTGATGTTGTTCTGTGATGTTATTCATCTATGTTATTATGCTTGTTCTGATAGATCACTAGCCATTTGTAGTTTCGTTATAAGTATTTATTAAATATGTCGAACCACTGGATCTGGAAAAAAATATATACCACCCTTCGACGTATTTAGTAGATAGTTATAGCATGATTACACTTGGTCGCTTCCATTATACTCTATTCTCCGCATTAGCAGACGGTATTACCTCCGTAATACTCTTTGCTGATGAGGGTCTAGGAGTGGGGCGTTACAACCATCCAATCCTAAGAAACTTCTAGCTTCTATCACATTTTGGGCTTCTTCCAGTCTTGAACTGTAATAACTTTAGCTAGGTCAACTAATATGCCTTCTCCCGAAAAAACATGCCCCAGAAACCTAACTTTAGATTTTCAAAAATAGCACTTAGAAAACTTAGCCTTCAATACATGGTTTCTTAAGGTATTGAGTATGACACTGAGATGATACTTGTGCTCCTACTTCATTTTCAAATAAATAAGAATGTCATCAATAAAGATAAGAATAAATTTGTAAAAAGCATCTCAAAATACTTGATTCATTAAGTCCACAATAAGTGGGGTGCATTAGTCAGCCCAAACGACATAACTAACCACTTATAGATATCTGTAGTCCTAAAAGTTGGTAGGGGCACATTCTCCTCTGCTACCCTTAATTGGTGAAAACTAGTGGCAAGATCTAAGTGAGAAAATATTCGAGCGTTATGAAAATGATCAAACAAGTCGTCGATCCTTGGTAAATAATATTTATTATTGATGGTCCTTTTATTCAACTCTCGGTAGTCTACACATAACCTTAAAGCACCGTCCGCCTTTGCAACAAAGACGACAGATGATACCTTATTTAAGGAACTATGTCTTATCAATCCCTTCTACAACAAGTCAAATGTCTGGCTTTCTAACTTCCTCTTCTCTTTCAGAGCCAACTATCGAGAGGGTTGTACAATAAGTCTGGTTTTTGGAATCAAATCAATGCGGAACTCTACTTCAGGGTTAGGGGGTGGTAAAACTTGCACTTTATTAAAAATATCAGTGAAATCCCCAACAACAGGTATATCCCTAAGCTCCTCTTTAGTTGTTTCGAGTGAATAAATAAAAGTACTCATTAACACGTTAGGCCCTTCACAACATAAATCAATGCTTCTTCCTACCACATCCTTAATTATGACCCTCCTCCTACCATAATCCAAGACAGCCTTAAACTTAGATAACCAATCCATTCCCACAATACTCCAAAACCCATGAACCCCAGAATAAATATATTAGAGAGAAAGAGATGATTTCAATAAGAAATAGGGCCATTTAGACACCTAGTGTTAAGATTTTTCGGACCCCCGATTGGGTTTTACACATAAAGAGGTTTACTTAAAATAACATATTTTAGGTTTAGTTTGTTCATCAGGTCATACAAGATAAAACTATGGGAAGCACCCGTATTGAATACTACTCTAATAGGACTATCATAGACGGATAATGTACCTTGCAACACCTACATCCTCTTCTGTTCTAAAGAAGTGGATGGCGTCTCTACAATAGAAAAATCCTATCCTTGCGACCCCTTCTTTGGGTAAGGACACTGATTCTTCATGTGTCTATGCTTGTGACAATTGAAACAGATTGGTCCACTAGTGGTGTTCGGGCATTGATTTGCAAAGTGGCCTAATTTGTTCCACTTATAACAAAGAATGTTAGTCTAATCACGCTACTTTTTCTCTACTCTACTGGAGCCCCACCTGCAGATTTCATTCCTGACCACTACTTCTTTCCCTTGCACTTGAAATTCGACTTGCCTCCAATAGGTATCACTAACAATGGCTTGGCACTGACTGTTGGTACTACTCCCTTATGGACTCCTTCCTTAATATCGAGAGCTTCAAACCTCAAATCCATGCTGACAAGGTTGGTGAATGTACCCATAAGATGCACATTTCTCACAGGAACTCTGGTTGCATTCCACTTACAAACATTTCATTATTTTTGAGTGGTGTGTCTATCAATCCAAGTCCAAAATAGGACAATGCATTAAACTTATGCTCATATTGTGCCACCATCACATCACCATGCTTTAAATCCAAGAAACTCTTAAACTACCGAGTCCTTCGGGTTTTTAGGATAAACTGCAGTTCAAAAACTTCCTTAAACTGATCCCAAGAAAACTCCTCCTCTAGAATATTAGCTGTTGTTGAATCCCACCAATCCATTGCCAACTTCTGAAGTTGTCACGATGCCAACAGTCGTTTCTCCACATCTTCCAGCCGAAGATCTCCAAATATCATTTCATAAGTTCGAAGCCATGTCTACATTCTAAAAATATCGTCAGTTCCATAGAACGATTTCCCGCCCAAAGTGATGAAATTCTCAAACAAAGCTGCAAAGTTCATGGGTGGCTAAACTTGCACTACCACTTCATCCACCAGATCTACAGCTACCATAGTAGCATTTCTAGGTACCCCACCATTGGTAGCTGTTCTAGTTTCAGATCCTCTCCATCATCCTTTTCCTATATCCATCTTTTATTACCTAAACAAATAATAGGTATCTTTTGAATACAAGAATGGGATTAATATGGTTTAAGGAAAACAACAATAAATGGTCTGAAATAAGACTTTAGATGATAGATGTTATTATTATAAAAATTACAAATACGCTCTCTGAAGATTAACTCATTATAGGACATCACATACCCTATTTCTAATGAGTTGTACCCTAATCAAGCTAAGGTGTTCGCTCAACCGAAGTTCTAATACCAACTATGACGACCCACCTTTCTGACCCCTGAGAACGACACTTAATACATCTACAATATTCGTGTTCCGTTACTCAAGCAACCGAATGACGAGTTGTCATGGATTAAAATAAAAGAACAGAATAGAAAATCTCACGATGGAATAGTTAACTATGATAAAACAATATGGTAGTACAAAAGGTTACTCCTTAACATGAAGTTATCAAAGTTACACAAAAGTACTACTACTATCGGCCAAGGC
Organism: Allium fistulosum; assembly: GCA_030737815.1. Classification (NCBI taxonomy): domain Eukaryota; kingdom Viridiplantae; phylum Streptophyta; class Magnoliopsida; order Asparagales; family Amaryllidaceae; genus Allium; species Allium fistulosum. The sequence continues at coordinate 1,180,879,569 of CM060903.1, forward strand.
AATTATACACTGTAACGTTTCGACTTTTCGACGCTCGAAAGTCGACATTAATACGTCCACTGTATCAAATGCCGCGCAATCGAATGCCGGAAAACTGAACCATTAGGGTTAAAAGAAGAGGTAGAAGAAGACAGAAGAAAAGAAAGAACAGAAAAACAGAAACAGAAACAATATCAGAATCTCGCATTCGCAGCGGAACAATATATAATAGATAAATCAATAATCTTTACAACAAAAGACTATATCAGTTTATACATACATCAATCAGAGTCAATATACAACTCAATACAACAATGGACAATTATATAAACTTGTCCTCATACAGAATACACAGCGGAAATAATAAACAAGTATGGTAGTACGCTTCGTCATCCAGCTTATCCCCAAAGCTCCAGAATATCCAGAATATCCCGATAAAAATAACTCTAGGCTGCCCGTGTGGAAAATTATGGGCACCCAGAGTTTAGAAGGGAACAATAAACTCCGAGTCAGTCATTGTGACTGGTGTGAGATCGTAAAACAGTTATTTTCACAAAGAAAATGAAATTAATTCGCAATGCTTTTGGGAAAATGAAACTACCATAAGACCTCCCGCCACACACACAATGCAAACGCAGAATTGGAGGAGATTTCTTCTTATGATAATCAAAGATGCTTACTACGCAAATCATTGGATTATTATTATTAATGTCTAGTGTGGAAAACATTTTGAAAGTATAATATTAATCTTAGCCAGCATAGGCATTTCACGTTATGCCTACTATAGCTACTATGTTCAATAGCAGGTTACCGCCACATTCCATAGCAGGTAATACAACTAAAACCGTACAAGGTTCGTATTGTTTCTTTGGATTTTCCAACAAATGGTCAGGCTAAGGAACTTCCTTTCCGACTGCCACATGGGATCGCCTCTGGCTGGACGTCCCGAGAGACAAACTGCTCTCTGCCAACAAAGCCGGGTTACCCCTGTATTTAGGTAACTCACGAATATGTCATCCCCCGGTCCTTTGGGACCTTTATCCGAGCGCTCGGTAACCAACATCACACATACTAAATAAAGTGTGTCCACATGAGTAAGTATATAGGCTCCATACCATGATACCACCCCTTTCCAGAAGGAAATGACATACCCTAAAGGGCGCGACCCTCATAACCTTGCCGCAACATTCCTGTTTCAACCATTTCCGGGTTATTGAGGCCCTGACGAAGTCTCGTCCACAAAGCTACGCTTTTTCACAAAGCCACGCTTTGATCACAAATGATCAAATAAATGATCATCATTACAGCAACACTCAGCATGCCACATTACCAAATTGGGAATATATCGCTGATAAATTTCAACTACATAACCTCTGAGCTCGTACGTCTCAGAGAAGGGTGTTAAGCTAAGAGAATAAATTCTCCGCCACCAACAGAAATGTATTTGAAAGAAATCAGCTTTATATCTCCAAACGTAATGTCAGACACGTAACCATACAAGTTTGTTCCGGGTTCGAACAGAACCGAAGGCACTTCCAAAAGAAGTCCTTGCAAATCCGGATATTCACAATCCCGATAAAACTTCCCATCACAAAGGAAATCTCAATACCGTAGCTAACGGTGCAGAGACAATCGATAGGTCATCCTATCATTTTCACAAATACCCGGTCTTCACCACCGGTCTTCAATACGATCCATATCATCGTATTATTATTCGGAATGGGTTATCTGACACAAAGGTCCTTTCCCGGCTAAACCGAATAATAAGCGTTTGTTTTGAAAAACAAATCAAGTGTCATTTCAAAGGCAATATTGATAGTCGGTGATTTAACTATCAACAATATTCACAACAATCATCAGATTCAAATAATTTTCCCAAATTATTTAATTTCAAAATATCTTCACGAGATATTTTTTTTCACAATTCACATTTGAAAACCAATTTCAAATCACTTTTCACCTTTCAACTTTTGAAAATAAATTTCAAAGCAATTTCCTTACACAGAATATATTTCCAAATATATCTTTCAAAAAAACACTTAGAACTTTTAATTTATATTTTTAAAAGCTACTTTGAAATATACTCAGTTTTTTCAAGGAAAATACACTTCCATTTCAAAGTGGTCCATTTAAACCAATTTAATAAATCCTTATCGATTTATTTAAAATTTACGTTCCAAATCCGTAAATTTACTTTCACACTTTAAAAATAAATCAGCGTTTATTTTTAAAACAAATTCCCCTTTCATTTCATATTTTCCATTTTGAATTTACATTTCCAAATATTCACTTTTAACCCCAAAATCAAATTCCAGATTGATTTCTAATTTTATTTCAATATCGAATCAATTACAAATTGATTTCTAAGTTTTATTTCAATAGAACAAAACATTGCAATTTATTTCTAAGTTTATCTCCAAATAACAAACCATTTGCAAATCGACTTCCAAATTCATTTTTCAAACACTAAATCAATTTCAAATAAATTTTCCAATGATTTATTTTCCATTACCAAATTAATTACAAATTTGATTTCTAAATTTATTTTCAATTCCAAATAAATTTCCAAATCGATTTCTCAAAGGTTCATTTTCCAATACCAAATCAATTTCAAATTGATTTTCTAAAAGTTTATCACTTTTAAATAAATTCCTTTGTTCTTTCCAAATTATTCAAAATTCCATTTTTAAATGAATTCTTCAACTTTTGAAACAATATTATTCAAAACTCATTCATTAATATCTTTTCCCATATTTTGGAATCTATTCGGTAAGATTTCGAAAAATCAATTTTTATACTTTAAAATTCCTTCTTTCAATAAATTCAATCCTTAACAATAAATTCACTTAAAGTTTTCCACTTTAATTTCAAAATCCAATTTATATTCATTTCTGGTATCCAACGATACCAAAAATACATTCGGCTAAATTTTTAGCCTTCAACAATTTCAATTATCAATAAATCATCCACAGATTATCAATAAATCACATCATTCACATATGAAATAATATTCAAACAATTTGAGGAATCCAGTTGGATCCCTCCAACCTGTTTCCCTGCATCCACAGATGTTAGCACAATACCAATTCCACTTCGAGGTGGAATATCACGGTATATGGGATTTATAAAAATATCATCCGCTATTATGCGGCGCAATAGGGTCTCATCCGCTATATAATGCGGGAAAATCAATCATCAATATATACATATGCCAATATATATATATATATATTGCTATATATAGATATATCCTACTATATCTAATATCACATCCCAACAGCAATCAACACAATCAATAACTGCAATTCAATTTTAAATCCGAGTGAGAAGATCTCACCTTGCTTTTATTTTGCAGTCCATTTTCGTTCTCGGCTTGATTTCTTGATTTTTAACCTTGTATAAATAATTTTATACAGTTTATTAATATTTGGAATAATTAAACTGTTAATTATCCTTTATTACTTTAACTAAAACAAATTTCTTTTAAATAAATTTTTAGTTACTAAAATAATTAAATAAGTCAATTTAACAAGTTAATCTCCTTGAGATTCCCATTTTAAAACTCTTTTAACAGCTAAATACTTAATTTAAAATAGGCATATGAAAGTATCTATTTTATAACATGCTTTAAAATTGAACAGTACATACATATAATTTTTTTCTATAAACATATAGATTTATATGAAACTAAAAATTGACTTTACTGTAAAATCTTCTCCATAACATATGTATATATATGTATACATTCACATATATGTATACTTAATAAAATCAATTAAGAAAAAAAAATGAATAAAATACCTCACCACAAAAACGAGCCCAGATCGCAAACAAGCTACCCAAAACGTCAGCGAACCCCAGCCTCGACTTGCAACAACCCAATCCACTGCCTCACGTCCCTACGAGCCAACGTGCCGCCCCAAACTCGATAGCGCGATGAAGTCGCTGCCATCAACTCTCAATCGAACCCCAAATCGCAACCCTCTCTGTCGACACCGCTACCCTTTCTACGCGCGTGCTCGAGATCGACCTGGCATCGCGCCCAAGCCCTAGCTCGATTCATTCGAGGCGTGCGGTGATTTCAATTCGATCGAATGGAGGAGGGCTCGTGGTTTTTATTTAAATGAGAAAGGGTTTCGTTTCGATTCCCTTTCGTTTTGAAGCTACGGGCATGATCTATTTTGATTTGGAAGAGAGGAATCGAAATGAAGGCTCGGCTGCTATATTGATTTTGAACGAAAGAAAAACGTTTTCGTTTGTTTTATTTATTTATTTATTTATTTATTTTAAACTGTTACATGCCTTAAATTCTTTTGCATGCTTGAAAGGTGTTAGAAAGTGCAACAACGTGTTGAAAAAAAATGTTTTGTCTTTGACTGGTCATAATTATAGAATTTAAATTTAAATTTGAATTCGAACGTCTCGAAATCGAGCCAAAAATCTCAATTTCCTACCGAGGCATGCTGCCATGCGTTTATAAGGTTATACCCCTATTCTGAATGCAATGGAAAAGGTTTCGAGTCCAAATTCGATCGTATGGAGAAGATAGCTTTTTGGACTCAGTTATAATATTGAATTCGATATAAATTTCAGCGCGTTTATATATCGTACGCTCACACAACATCTCCAAACACTACGAAAATTGAAATCCGATAATAATTCAATATTACGGATCCAATGGAACTGGTTTCGTCGAATTCCGAGACTGTGCCTCGGAAGGCTATTTTTAAATATCGATTAAACGATACAATTTCAAAACTGAACAAAACAGTTTCAAATTCAATTCTGAAAGTTCTATTACTTTCAGAATTATCAATATAAATTTTCAAAGCCTTGAAAATATTTTTAACAGCTTAAACTGAAGATTCAAATTTTAATCCAGTTTCAATAATTAAATTCAATAATTTAATCGTCAAATTCATTCTGATATAATGAATTTCAAATTAAATTATCATTCGAATATTTAAACTCAATTAAATATTCATATTTCAAATGTCAAAAATTCAGGGTCGTTATAATCTTCCCCCTTAAAAGAATTTCGTCCCGAAATTACAAGTAAAGAAGAATGCCCCAATACCCATTAACTATTTTACCAAAACCAAACAGTTCTATCAATATTTCAAAACAAATCTTTTTTATTAAAGATTCGTTATTACATTAACTCAATTTACCAAAAGCAACTATAAGTTCCAAATAATATGGTTGTCTTAACAATTTAAATTTTAAATTCAAATTCAAATTTTGAATTCAATATTTTCTCAAAATTTTCCAACTCCCGAATTTTCGAAAAATTTCGCCAGCGTCTCCTTTGCGCAGCTAGCTCGGTACTACTACAAAATGTCCTTACGGACTCCCAAATTCCAAAAAGAGAAAGGAAAGCCAAACGGCTAAACAAGTAAAGATCAAATTTCATACTGAAATTTAAATACATACCTTTGCCGAGCAAATTCAAATTTATCTTCGAAATCAAATTCCAAAATCCATTTTCCTTAGCCTTTACAATTCCTGTATATTTTTACTGAACAATAATGTCCAAATTCACTTATTGGATTTCCCAATACCAATTTACTTAAGAATTTCATTCATTCATTTCTTAAGTGCAATATAAGTATTTCTTATATTCATTTTCACTTCACGAACAAAGTTGTATATTCATTTCCTTATACTTTGCATTTTCAATTTCATTTGAATTCAACTTACAATTTCAACTCTATTTGAATTCATTTCAAATCTCAATACTTATATTTCCAAATTTTTCATTCAGATTTTCATTTCGAATTTTACTTCAATTCGATCCATCTTCTAATTTCGAATATTGAGTTTTATTCACCTTTATCTCAAATTCAATTTGAAATCACTTGTCGTCAAGTGAAAATTTCCAAAAATTCCAAAATTTTCTAACTCCCAAAATTTTCGGAAAATTTTGGCGGAGTCTCTTTTGTACGGAGGAGCTTTTGCAATTTGACAAAAGATATAAATATATCTACATCGACCCACTCGGTCGGAAAAGCAGAAAAACAGTTCATATTTCCTATTTTTATTGCGTAGGCGTACCTTTTAGCATTTTAAGCAAAGCAGTTATTTATTAGCATTTACGCAACCCAAAATGCAGCCAAACGGCTTCAAAAACCTGCACTTGCTCAATTTAAACAGGTAAGTGACAAATATAGGAAATCTATTTAACATTTCATTCATTTTCAATAACAAATATAAATAGATTTCATTAGCCATACATCTAAAATAAATTTCCATTAGCAATTCATAAGGTTTCAATTCAACTTAAATCGCTTTCATCTAATTCACATTCAATTTCTATTCAATTCAAGTGATTAACAACTCACTTTCTTACATTCAATTCATTTCTAAGTGAATCTAACTCATATCTATTTCAATTGATACAAAAATCAATTTCTATTTGCTTTTATTAACTTATAGAATTTATACAATCTCATTTTTGTCAAACGATAATTCTTTCTATTCAGATTCGTTAATATCCATGCACCTAAATGATTACTTGAGCTAACAATCATTTAAATTGATTCCATTCAGTTCAACTTACATTACATATTCTCATTCATTTCATTTGAATCATTTCACAAAAAATTTCTTAAGTCGAGCATTTATTCAATATTTACTCAAGCTATTTCACTTCAAAATTCAAATTCATTTTCTTGTAAACAATTTCCAATTTCAATTCTTGATTTGATTTTCATTTATCAAATCTATTCCATTTACTAATTTAATTCAATTAGTATATTCACTTATTTGATTTTCATATAACAGTGATAATAATTCAATATTATCTTTTCCTAACAACCAAGCATCCATATACTATGATAATTCATAGAAAATCATCTCTTTTCTATACAAAAATAGTTTCAGGTAAAATTATTTCATTTACCCTATTTAAAACAATACTGTGTCATTTTATCTTGTGTAAGAGTTTAGAAACCCTTATCGATTACAGTTGGCCAGACTGCACCGACCAGAATCTATAAACAATCAATCGATAAGTCAACACAATACAAAACAAATTTTATATTCACTAACAAATACGCGCTCATATCTATTATTACACTCACACTCATTCTAGAGTACTACTGACTCTATCTCTAATGAGTAACACTCAACAGAGCCAAGGGTTGTCGCTTAACCAGATGCTCTGATACCAAATGTAACGTTTCGACTTTTCGACGCTCGAAAGTCGACATTAATACGTCCACTGTATCAAATGCCGCGCAATCGAATGCCGGAAAACTGAACCATTAGGGTTAAAAGAAGAGGTAGAAGAAGACGGATGAAAAGAAAGAATAGAAAAATAGAAACAGAAACAATATCAGAATCTCACATTCGCAGCGGAACAATATATAATAGATAAATCAATAATCTTTACAACAAAAGACTATATCAGTTTATACATACATCAATCAGAGTCAATATACAACTCAATACAACAATGGACAGTTATATAAACTTGTCCTCATACAGAATACACAGCGGAAATAATAAACAAGTATGGTAGTACGCTTCGTCATCCAGCTTATCCCCAAAGCTCCAGAATATCCAGAATATCCTGATAAAAATAACTCTAGGCTGCCCATGTGGAAAATTATGGGCACCCAGAGTTTAGAAGGGAACAATAAACTCCGAGTCAGTCATTGTGACTGGTGTGAGATCGTAAAACAGTTATTTTCACAAAGAAAATGAAATTAATTCGCAATGCTTTTGGGAAAATGAAACTACCATAAGACCTCCCGCCACACACACAATGCAAACGCAGAATTGGAGGAGATTTCTTCTTATGATAGTCAAAGATGCTTACTACGTAAATCATTGGATTATTATTATTAATGTCTAGTGTGGAAAACATTTCGAAAGTATAATATTAATCTTAGCCAACATAGGCATTTCACGTTATGCCTACTATAGCTACTATGTTCAATAGCAGGTTACCGCCACATTCCATAGCAGGTAATACAACTAAAACCGTACAAGGTTCGTATTGTTTCTTTGGATTTTCCAACAAATGGTCAGGCTAAGGAACTTCCTTTCCGACTGCCACAAGGGATTGCCTCTGGCTGGACGTCCCGAGAGACAAACTGCTCTCTGCCAACAAAGCCGGGTTACCCCTGTATTTAGGTAACTCACGAATATGTCATCCCCCGGTCCTTTGGGACCTTTATCCGAGCGCTCGGTAACCAACATCACACATACTAAATAAAGTGTGTCCACATGAGTAAGTATATAGGCTCCATACCATGATACCACCCCTTTCCAGAAGGAAATGACATACCCTAAAGGGCGCGACCCTCATAACCTTGCCGCAACATTCCTGTTTCAACCATTTCCGGGTTATTGAGGCCCTGACGAAGTCTCGTCCACAAAGCTACGCTTTTTCACAAAGCCACGCTTTGATCACAAAAGATCAAATAAATGATCATCATTACAGCAACACTCAGCATGCCACATTACCAAATTAGGAATATATCGCTGATAAATTTCAACTACATAACCTCTGAGCTCGTACGTCTCAGAGAAGGGTGTTAAGCTAAGAGAATAAATTCTCCGCCACCAACAGAAATGTATTTGAAAGAAATCGGCTTTATATCTCAAAACGTAATGTCAGACACGTAACCATACAAGTTTGTTCTGGGTTCGAACAGAACCGAAGGCACTTCCAAAAGAAGTCCTTGCAAATCCGGATATTCACAATCCCGATAAAACTTCCCATCACAAAGGAAATCTCAATACCGTAGCTAACGGTGCAGAGACAATCGATAGGTCATCCTATCGTTTTCACAAATACCCGGTCTTCACCACCGGTCTTCAATACGATCCATATCGTCGTATTATTATTCGGAATGGGTTATCTGACACAAAGGTCCTTTTCCGGCTAAACCGAATAATAAGCGTTTGTTTTGAAAAACAAATCAAGTGTCATTTCAAAGGCAATATTGATAGTCAGTGATTTAACTATCAACAATATTCATAACAATCATCAGATTCAAATAATTTTCCCAAATTATTTAATTTCAAAATATCTTCACGAGATATTTTTTTTTTTCACAATTCACATTTGAAAACCAATTTCAAATCACTTTTCACCTTTCAACTTTTGAAAATAAATTTCAAAGCAATTTCCTTACACAGAATATATTTCCAAATATATCTTTTAAAAAAACACTTAGAACTTTTAATTTATATTTTTAAAAGCTACTTTGAAATATACTCGGTTTTTTCAAGGAAAATACACTTCCATTTCAAAATGGTCCATTTAAACCAATTTAATAAATCCTTATCGATTTATTTAAAATTTACGTTCCAAATCCGTAAATTTACTTTCACACTTCAAAAATAAATCAGCGTTTATTTTTAAAACAAATTCCCCTTTCATTTCATAATTTCCATTTTGAATTTACATTTCCAAATATTCACTTTTAACCCCAAAATCAAATTCCAGATTGATTTCTAATTTTATTTCAATATCGAATCAATTACAAATTGATTTCTAAGTTTTATTTCAATAGAACAAAACATTGCAATTTATTTCTAAGTTTATCTCCAAATAACAAACCATTTGCAAATCGACTTCCAAATTCATTTTTCAAACACTAAATCAATTTCAAATAAATTTTCCAATGATTTATTTTCCATTACCAAATTAATTACAAATTTGATTTCTAAATTTATTTTCAATTCCAAATAAATTTCCAAATCGATTTCTCAAAGGTTCATTTTCCAATACCAAATCAATTTCAAATTGATTTTCTAAAAGTTTATCACTTTTAAATAAATTCCTTTGTTCTTTCCAAATTATTCAAAATTCTATTTTTAAATGAATTCTTCAACTTTTGAAACAATATTATTCAAAACTCATTCATTAATATCTTTTCCCATATTTTGGAATCTATTCGGTAAGATTTCGAAAAATCAATTTTTATACTTTAAAATTCCTTCTTTCAATAAATTCAATCCTTAACAATAAATTCACTTAAAGTTTTCCACTTTAATTTCAAAATCCAATTTATATTCATTTCTGGTATCCAACGATACCAAAAATACATTCGGCTAAATTTTTAGCCTTCAACAATTTCAATTATCAATAAATCATCCACAGATTATCAATAAATCACATCATTCACATATGAAATAATATTCAAACAATTTGAGGAATCCAGTTGGATCCCTCCAACCTGTTTCCCTGCATCCACAGATGTTAGCACAATACCAATTCCACTTCGAGGTGGAATATCACGGTATATGGGATTTATAAAAATATCATCCGCTATTATGCGGCGTAATAGGGTCTCATCCGCTATATAATGCGGGAAAATCAATCATCAATATATACATATGCCAATATATATATTGTTATATATAGATATATCCTACTATATTTAATATCACATCCCAACAGCAATCAACACAATCAATAACTGCAATTCAATTTTAAATCTGAGTGAAAGATCTCACCTTGCTTTTATTTTGCAGTCCATTTTCGTTCTCGGCTTGATTTCTTGATTTTTAACCTTGTATAAACAATTTTATACAGTTTATTAATATTTGGAATAATTAAACTGTTAATTATCCTTTATTACTTTAACTAAAAAAAATTCTTTTAAATAAATTTTTAGTTACTAAAATAATTAAATAAGTCAATTTAACAAGTTAATCTCCCTGAATTCATTATTTTTAAAAATATATAGGTTAGAAAATAAATGTATAACTTAGTAATTGATTTCACAGTAAGTAGATTCCCTTTTTAAAACTCTTTTAACAGCTAAATACTTAATTTAAAATAGGCATGTGAAAGTATCTATTTTATAACATGCTTTAAAATTGAACAGTACATACATATAATTTTTTTCTATAAACATATAGATTTATATGAAACTAAAAATTGACTTTACTGTAAAATCTTCTCCATAACATATGTATATATATCTATACATTCACATATATGTATACTTAATAAAATCAATTAAGAAAAAAAATGAATAAAATACCTCACCACAAAAACGAGCCCAGATCGCAAACAAGCTACCCAAAACGTCAGCGAACCCCAGCCTCGACTTGCAACAACCCAATCCACTGCCTCACGTCCCTACGAGCCAACGTGCCGCCCCAAACTCGATAGCGCGATGAAGTCGCTGCCATCAACTCTCAATCGAACCCCAAATTGCAACCCTCTCTGTCGACACCGCTACCCTTCCTACGCGCGTGCTCGAGATCAACCTGGCATCGCTCCCAAGCCCTAGCTCGATCCATTCGAGGCGTGCGGTGATTTCAATTCGATCGAATGGAGGAGGGCTTGTGGTTTTGATTTAAACGAGAAAGGGTTTCGTTTCGATTCCCTTTCGTTTTGAAGCTGCGGGCATTATCTATTTTGATTTGGAAGAGAGGAATAGAAATGAAGGCTCGGCTGCTATATTGATTTTGAACGAAAGAAAAACGTTTTCGTTTGTTTTATTTATTTATTTATTTATTTATTTTTTTAAACTGTTACGTGCCTTAAATTCTTTTGCATGCTTGACAGGTGTTAGAAAGGGCAACAACGTGTTGAAAAAAAAATGTTTTGTCTTTGACTGGTCATAATTATAGAATTTAAATTTAAATTTGAATTCGAACGTCTCGAAATCGAGCCAAAAATCTCAATTTCCTACCGAGGCATGCCGCCAGGCGTTTATAAGGTTATACCCCTATTCCAAACGCAATGGAAATGGTTTCGAGTCCAAATTCGATCGTATGGAGAAGATAGCTTTTTGGACTCAGTTATAATATTGAATTCGATATAAATTTCAGCGCGTTTATATATCGTACGCTCACACAACATCTCCAAACACTACGAAAATTGAAATCCGATAATAATTCAATATTACGGATCTAATGGAACTGGTTTCGTCGAATTCCGAGACTGTGCCTCGGAAGGCTATTTTTAAATATCGATTAAACGATACAATTTCAAAACTGAACAAAACAGTTTCAAATTCAATTCTGAAAGTTCTATTACTTTCAGAATTATCAATATAAATTTTCAAAGCCTTGAAAATATTTTTAATAGCTTAAACTGAAGATTCAAATTTTAATCCAGTTTCAATAATTAAATTCAATAATTTAATCGTCAAATTCATTCTGATATAATGAATTTCAAATTAAACTATCATTTGAATATTTAAACTCAATTAAATATTCATATTTAAAATGTCAAAAATTCAGGGTCGTTACATACACCCTACCTTTACACTTTCTGATACAAAATATACATACAAAATTAAACATAACATAACAACAGAAATAGATAACTAGATAGATAAGGAGCCTCCTGCTTGTCCATCGTCTTCATAGTGCCCAAAGAAACCTGCTACTCTCGGACTGCTCAAAAATAATTAAGTACCCGAGAGTTTAGGGAAAACAAACAATCGGGTTAGACAATAAGTCTGGTATGAGTAAACTCTAAACAAAAGGTGAAAATAAACTACAATATGTGAGACCACGCCCCAAATGCAAAACGGGTTTCCCCTCATAATAACAACATCCAACCATAAGTAATGAGAATAAATAATTAAACATCGCAAAGTGTGCAAGGTACTTCCCAATGTAATTAGGAAAGGAATAAACTCAAGGGTTTTGAATCAAAGGAAAGGATAGGAAAATTTTCTAATAATGGCTAGGAGGGTGCACCCTCCTTACCGAAAGTATAGTTCTAGGCAATATGCTTAAAAGGTCATTTTCTCTATGACTCTCTCGAAAATGTATGGACCCCGCAAACCTTACCGAGTATCAAAGTATTTCACATCTTAGGGCGCATATAACTAAAACCAATCTAGAGTATATGTGATAATAACCTAATGGGAGAAACCCCACATAGCTTGATGTCCACTAGCACTTTGGGTTTAGTCATTTCTAACAAAGAATATCAATGCTCAAATGAGCAACAAAACGTCTTAAATTGATGATACTCAAAGAAGAAAGCTGAATCGATAGTCAATAAATCAACTATCAGGAATAATTAAAAAATGATCGATGGAAATTAAATTTCATATTCTTACCAATACTCGTTGATTTCAAACTTGTACTATTTTTAGATTGAAAATGAAGTCGGGCAAGTGAAGGTAGTGTTACATCTAGGCATTGCCTCGATGTCATTTTTAACTTTCAAGATAGAGACGAGTTTTCTTACCTCGACATTTAGTGCTAAGAGTATGACTAAATCCTTTCTATATAAGCGATATCGTTTATAGAAATTAAATTCCCTATCTTTTTCGTAACCAAATCAACTTTTAACTTTTAAAACTAAACTTGTGATGGGATTTCACACTTCAAATATTAACTTTAAACAACATTATTAAGATTGATTAATAGACTTTAACCATGATTAATTACTCCAATTATCATTATTTAAAATGACTAATTACCTTTAAAATATGATTAATTACTTCTGACATCTTTATTCGGAATGATTAGTTAAATTTAATCATCATTATTAGGATGATTAGTCAATTTTAGAACACCGTTACTAAAACGATTGATTAATCTTAAAACATCATTATTAAAGTGATTAATTAATTTTAAAATATCATTATTAAAATGATTATTTAACCTTAAACCATCATTATTAAAATGATTAATTAACTTTAAAACATCATTATTAAAGTGATTAATTAATTTAAATAGCATTATTAGAATGATTAATTAATTTTAAACACATCGTTATTCAAATAATTAATTAACCTAAATCGTCATTATTTAAAATGATTGATTAATTTTAAGTATCATTATTAAAATGATGATTAATTAACTTTAAACACGTTATTATTTAAACTATTAACTAACTTTGTAAAAACCTAAGCACAAGGTCAAACAAAAAGATTTTCCAAAGAGATGATATTTTCAAAAGTGTCGATATAGCGATAGTCGCTATACAGACACTTCCATTAACACTTTCATATGTCATTTATTCATCCAAGTATCACATAACATAAGTATGGACATATTACAAAGGCGAATAACATTCATAAAACATGGAGAGGGCATCACTTGTAATCACTTACTTAAAGTTTTCGGCTAATCTCAAGTCATTTACTAACTACTAAAGATGTCATCTGCTTAACGCGGGAACCAAGCCAACAACCATTAGTTTCTAACACATATAAACTAATTAATTAGTAACCATTATTATTATTATCAATTATAAAGCTTAAAACTTTGGTTTATAAAGGTGAGATTTATTCACCAAAAAGCAACCGAATCAAATAAAATTACCACCACACCTTGTACTAATACCCGAACTTTGTTTTTCTTTGCAAAAGTTTGAATTTTAGAGCCTAAAGAGGCTAGATAGGTTCGACCATGGGTAATATGGGCTCGGACATGTATGGTTTGGGGTGGTATTGGGTCTTGTTGTGGAGTATATGAGATGTAGAGAGGAAAGAATGTATTTTAACTAAGTCTTAAGAGTTTTAAAGTGGAAAAGGTGGGTTTTTTAAACTTGAAATTTTATGGAAGCCATGGAAGAGCTTGGAATGAGTAAGTGAAGTTTTGAAAATGAGAAAATGAAATGAAAATGGGAATTAAAAAATAAGATTTGTTTTTATATAAAATGAGATAGGAAAATTACCTGCCTTTAGTTCATTTACCCTCCATAATCAAGTGCCACATCACCACCTCCCTTCACCCATCCACACCCCACCTTTCCCTCTCCAACTCATCCTCATAATTTCACACCTTTTTGTATGTACTTTGATGTGTCACATTATGTGACATTTCCTTTTGCATGTACTTTTATTTAAAATTTTAAAAGAAAAGTCAACATTACTTTATTTACTTAAGTAAATATTTTAAACTTATTAACTCAAATCATTTTCTATGTTATTTATATAAGTGTGTGTGTGTATTCTTTTGGGTATACAACATATTTCGATAACTTTTAGACAACGAAAGATCGAAAATTCAAAAACGATTTTCAGTCACATTTTCGGTTTTTCTCCGAACACTTATTTTTGTAAACCAAAATTTAAAATGATTTTACCATCATTAGTTGTTACTAAAAAGAGGCTTATTTGAGTTATAAAATCCATTATTTAAATATTTAAAAATATATTAAATATTCAAATTTTAAAGTGATTAAATTACGGGTCATTACATCCTCCCCCCTAAAGGTAATTCCATACCCGAAATTTACCATACATAACAAAAGATATCGGAAGAAACCCAAATAATATCATTCAACAAACAGATACAAAGAAAGTGCCTCTACCACAACCTATTGAGCACACTAAAAAGATACAACAAAATACAATAAAATACAATAAAAACTCGGGATAAGAATCCTTACTATAGTCCCTGGTTTCCTAAGTACAATTTCTATCATCTCTAATCCACTAAACCTTAACAAGATTCACATCCTTTGTCCTCAATCGTTTTTTATCTCGAGCGATGATATGGATAAGCCACCTAAGAATGGTCGGATTAGGCTGAACTTACAAATCAACTTGTTGGGTCGGTTCTACTATTGTCGAAGGGTCGTGCACATGTTTACGTAAATGAGATACGTGAAATACATTATGCACATTTGATAGTCTATCTACTAACTTCACTATATATGCAAGTCTATCAATCCAGTCCACCATGGGAAAAGGGATAATATATCGAGGGGCTAGCTTCCCTGATTTCCTAAACCTCACAACACTTCTCAATAGAGAAACTTTCAAAAACACCGAATCTCCAAATAAATCCAGATCCCTGCGCCTTCGATCCGCATAACACTTCTGTCGATCCAGTGCATCCTTCAACTTCCTTTTGATATCAGCTACCTTCTCACTGGCTTCTAAGATCATGTCTGTCCCAAGAACAATTCTATTACCAGACTCAACCCAACACAAAGGAAAACGACATCAGGGACCATATAGAGCTTCGAAAGGGGCCATACCAATGCTTGCCAGATAGCTGTTGTTGTAAGTGAATTCAACTAAGGGTAAACGATCTTCCTAAGAACTTCTGAAGTCAAGAATGCGTGCACGTGACAAATCTTCCAAGATATGGTTCACTCTCTCCTTTTGCCCATCTATTTGGGGATGGTAAGCTGTACTCAGACTCAGCTCGGTCCCTAAGGCAGTTTGCAGTCCCTCCCAAAACCTGCTAGTGATTATCGGGTTTCAGTCACTAACAATACTACAAGGAATACCATGGAGTCTCATAATCTCCCTTACATACAAACTAGCCAGACTTGCAGCAGTCCTAGTTGGCTTAATCGAACAAAAATAAGCACTCTTTTTCAACCAATCGACTATAACCCAAATGCTTTCTTTTCCTTTTCTTGACCTTGGAAGTCCATCAATAAAGTCCATAGAGATCTGCTTCCATTTCCACTTCGAGATTTCAAGTGGCTGAAGCAGTACAGCTGACTTCTACTGGTCAATCTTAATCTGGTGGTAGTTTGCATACTGACTCACGAAGACCGAAATATCTCCTTCATCCCCTTTCACCAGATACCCTCTTAATATCTTCGAACATCTTGTTTACTCCTGGATGGAAAGATAGCTATTAATGGTTATGCATTTGGTTAACATTTATTGCCTAAGCCCATTAACATTTAGAACACATATATGCCCGTTCGTTTTCAATACGCCTTGGGGATCAATCTCAAAACTAGAAATAATACCTTTTAGAACATTCTTCTTAAGTCGAGCCGAAAAAGGATCTTCTTCTTGACTAACTGCAATCCTCTCCATCAATACTAGCTTAACTTCTAAGTTTGCAACCATCGCTACATTTCTACTGAACACATTTGCAATAGCATTTGCTTTCTCGGGGGTATAAAGAATCTCTAGACCATAAGAAGCGAGAAACTCCAGCCATCTCTGTTGCCTCAAAATCAAATCTTTCTAAGTAAAGAGATATTTTAAGAATATGTGGTCTGTATATAACTCAAACTTTTCACCCAGAAGTAATGCCTCCACATCTTAAGTACGAAGATAATAGGAAAAAGCTGCACATCATGCCTAGCATAGTTCTCTCATATGGCTTCAACTATCAACTCACATATACAATAACCTTCCAATGGTGCATCAAAAATGCTCCCAAACTAGTACCACAAGCATCCGTATACACAGTTAAACCTCCACTCCCATTTGGAATGGTCAAATCAAGAGCGTTAGTCAACTTCTCCTTCAATTCATTGAATGCTTGATCATAGTTAGGCATCCACATGAACTTAACATCTTTCTTTGTTTACTTCGTCAGATGAGAAGCAATATTCAAGAAATCTTTGATGAACCTACTGTATAAACCAGCCAATCCTAAGAAACTTATAACTTCCGTCGCACTTTCGGGCTTCTTCTAGTCTTGAACTGCAACTACTTTAACTCAGTCAACTGATATGACTTCTCCCAAAAACAACATGCCCCAGAAACCTAACTTTATATTTTTAATAAATGGTACTTAGAAAACTTAGCCTTCAACACATGGCTTCTTAAGGTATTGAGTATGACACTAAGATGAAACTTATGCTCCTCCTTCGCTATCGAATAAACAAGAATCTCATTAATAAAGACAAGAATAAATTTGTTAAGAACATCTCAAAATACTCGATTCATTAAGTCCACAAAATAAGCGGGTGCATTAGTCATCCCAAACAACATAAATAACCACTCGTAGAAACTATTTGGGGTCCTAAAAGCTGTTAAGGGCACACTTTCCTCCGTTACACTTAATTGGTGAAAACTGGTGGCAAGATCCATCTGAAAAAATATCCGAGCGTCGTGGAGCTGATCAAACAAGTCATCGATCTTTGGTAAAAGATATTTATTCTTGTTAGTCCTTTTATTCAGCTCCCGGTAGTCTACACATAACCTTAAAGAACCTTCCACCTTCGTAACAAAGACGACAGGCGATCCCCAACTTGAGGAACTACGTCTTATCAATCTCTTCTATTACAAGTCGAATGTCTGGCTTTCCAACTCCATTTTCTCTTTCAGAGACAACCTTCGAGGGGGTTGTACGATAGGTCTGGCTCCTGGAATCAAATCAATGCAGAACTCCACTTCATGATGGGGAGGTAAACCTTGCACTTCATTTAAAATATCAATGAAATCCCCAACAATAGGTATATCCATAAGCTCCTCTTTAGCTGTTTCAAGTGAATAAAGAAAACTACTCATTAACTCGTTAGGCTCTTCACAACATATATCAATGCTTCTTCCTACCATATCCTTAATTATGACCCTCCTGCTAACACAATCCAAGACAGCCTTAAACTTAGATAACCAGTCCATTCCCAACAACACTCCAAAACCTATGAACCCAAGAATAAATATATCAAAGAGAAAGAGATGATTTTAATAAGAAATAGAGATATTTAGACACCTAGTGTCAAGATTTGTCGAACCCCAATTGGGTTTGACACATAAAGAGGATTACTTAAAATAACATATTTTAGGTTTAGTTTGTTCATCAGGTCATACGAGATAAAACTATGGGAAGCACCCATATCATATACTACTCTAATAGGAATATCATAGACGAATAATGTACCTTGCAACACCTACTTCCCCTTACGTTCTAAAGAAGTGGATGATATCTCCTCAATAGAAAAAGACTATCCTTGTGACCCCTTCTTCGAGAAAGGGCACTTATTCTTCATTTGTCAATGGTTGTGACAATTGAAACAGATTGGTCCACTAGTGGTGTCCAGTCATTAATTTGCAAAGTGGCCCATTTTGTTGCACTTATAACAAAGAATGTTGGTCAAGTCACGCTACTTCTTCTATGATGGAGCCCACCTCTAGGTTTCTTTTATGACCACTGCTTCTTTCCCTTGCTCTTGAAATTTGGCTTGTCTCCAACAGATATCACTAACAATGGCTTGGCACTGACTGCTGGCACTGCTCCCTTTGGACTCCTTCCTTAATATCGTGAGCTTCAAACCTTAAAGCCATGCTGATAAGGTTGGTGAATGTATCCATAAGATGATTGGTCATTTCTTGTTCGAAACCTGATCGCATTCCACTCACAAACATTTCATTATTTTTGAGCAGTGTGTCTATCAATCCAAGTCTGAAACGGGACAGTTCATAAACTTATGCTCAAACTGCATCACCGCTATTTCACCTTGCTTTAAATCCGAGAAATTTCTAAACAACTGAGGTATCTAGGATAAACTGCGTTTCAAAAACTTCCTTGAATTGATCCCAAGGAAAGTCCTCCTTTAGAGTATTAGCTGTTGCTAAATCGCACCAATCCATTGCTGACTTCTAAAGTTGTCGCAATACCAACAACCGTTTCTTCGCATCTTCCAACCGAAGATCTCCGAATATCCTTTCGCAAGATCGAAGCCACATCTTTACTCCAAGATTATCTTCAGTTCCATAGAACGATTTTCCACCCAAAGTGGTAAAATTCTTACACAAAGCCGCAAAGTTCATAAGGGGCTGAACTTGCACTACTACTTCCTCCACCGAATCTACAGCTGGCGTAGTAGCATTTCTAGGGTACCCTGCCGTTGGTAGCTGTGCTAGTTTCAAATCCACTCCTTCCACCTCTTCTTGTATCCATCTTCTATTACCTGAACAAATAACAGGTATCTTTAGAATACGAGAATGGGATTAATATGGTTTAAGGAAAACAACACCAAAGGATCTAAAACGAGACTTTAGAGAATAGATATTAATATTAAAATTTTTATAAATATGCTCTCTCAAGATTAAATCATTCTAGGGCATCACTTACCCTATCTATAATGAGTTGTACCCAATAAGGCTAAGGTGTTCGCTCAACCAAAGCTCTAATACCAACTGTGACGACCCATCTTTTTGATCCCTAGAAACGACACTTAATACATCCACGGTGAAAGTGTGCTATGGATCGTGTAATATGGATATACGATAATAGAGAATATAGTGATGATAACTATACAATAAATATTGCAGAATATAAGAGCAATATAATAAAAATAACACCAGATATTTTTATACTAGTTCGGAGCTCCGTCCTACGTCCAGTCCCAGACTCCTTCTGGAATTTCACTAAAACAGCAACCCTCACTTAACCCGGAGGAACAGGTCTATACAACCCCTAAGCAACCGAACTGGGACCTGAGCAGCAGAACAGGATTTCGCCTCAGCAGCCGAAGAGGACTTCACACGCCTGAGCAGTAGAATAGAAGTTCAACAAATACAAAAGATTGTTTTGACCTTGTGTGTTCTAATAAAACGGATTTGTCATTTATAGTAAACCCTTCCTATAATCTTTTCCTCAAGTATGATGTGTGTAGTTGTGTGTGTATGAAGATTAGGAAGTTTCAAATTGCTTGAAGAATATGGAAATGAATACGTAAGCAATGAATGTATAAATTCAAGAGAGTAGTTAATTCAGAAAATATGATTCAAGTATAAGCAAGTAAGTGAAGTGATTTATCTTGAAATTCATGCATATATATAGTAGTTAAGAAGTTGCAACTGCTGGTGAAGAGATCTCTACGAATAGCAATGCCCTTAGGGAGGAAGACAATTATTCAAAAAAGAGGTGTCTTTTCATATAAAAAGACAGTTGTAGGATTCAGTCGACTGACTTTGATCATTCAGTCGACTGAATTTAAAAACATGCACATATATGTTAAAATGCACAGATTCAGTCGACTGAATTCTATTGTTAAACAAAAACTACGGTAGCTCATTTGGTTAGAGTACTTGCCTTCCAAACTAGTGACCCGTGTTCGAGCCCTACTCCATGCATTTTTTGAAAACTTGATTTTGATTAAAATAATGATGATTCTTGAGGAAAGATTTTAACAAAGCACTAAACTAGACTCTATATACACATTTGATGACTCTTGTTAAAATATATAACTATACAAACCATATATTGAGCCGATGAGTCTGGATGTTATCGTAGTCGTAGATTCGTGAATTGTTGTGTCTTTTCAGCAATCAAAACTTATGTTCCAACATTCTCCCCCTTTTTTATGATGACAACTTCATTTGCAATGAATGAATCTTTGACAAGCTTTGTTGATCTTATCTCTCCCACTGAATATATTCCTGTAATTGTGCTATAGATTTCTCCCCTTGAATCTATGCTATATATTCCTGTAAATAATTAATCTTTTCTCCCCCTTAATCTGTGCTTGCATGGTTTAGTCCTGCAAATAGTGTTAGAGCAATATCTTTCTCCCCCTTTGTCATCGGCAAAAAGGAGAGTTTATATGATGATATAAATTATATTTTACATAAGTGTTAACATAGAACAATATAAAACAAAATAACTACTACTTATAATGTAAGGTATTAGGAAAAAAAATTAACATTTAAAGCATGCGATACCCAAGGTTCTTATAATTTCCTAATTTTTAAGAAACCATACCCAGTTGGGTGTGTTTGAACCTGTATAAATATAATTTTCATTATTAACTACCATATCAAAATAATCATCAATGTATTTTTCTCTATTTTTCCAATTAACAGGAGCCCAAATACTTAAATAATTTTTATTCATATTTCCCGTCAATGATTTTGTATTTCTAAAGAAATTATAAACATTATCGGTCATAGCAATATTTAAATTTCTATTAAAATTAGATTTAGACTTTACTCAAAATTTAGTACTAGCACTAATATTTTTACTATACATGAAAGCGTATCTAGTGCTATTTCTACGGTTAGATTTATTATATCCTAAACCACTTTTATCATGTAAAGGTCTAGAACTAGATAAAATCATGTTTAAATCGTTTTGACCTTTATTAAATTTTGTGACTTCAGTGTTAAGTTTATCAAATTCAGCTTTAAAGTCAAAATTATTATTTTCAAAAGAAATATTACTGTTTTTCAAAATATCAATTTGCTTGTTTAATTCAGAATTCTCCTTTAATGTATAGTTCACATTTTCGAGAAGAAAAATTCGAGATTCTGAATTATCTAAATATGATTGTAATAAATCATTTTGTCTTTTCAAATCGTAATCTCTTTTGAAAAAAGTTCTTTTTCTTTTTCAAACATAGTATTTTGTTCATCTAGAAAACTTTAAGAGCCTCAAAATTATTTTTTAAAATACCATGTTGATTTTCTAAATCTAATTTCTCATTTTTCAATTTCTCATTTTCTACTTTGATTGATTTCATCTTTTCTAAAATAAGAAAATTATGTATTGAGATTTTATCGCATATGCTAACTAATTCATTATTACCATTTCCTAAAATTTGTAAATCAGAAAGTACCCTTTTGTAGTCCTCACCAGTGGCTTTGACAGGGATTTTGCCTGTTATATTTTGACCGGATCGTTTTCTGGCCATTATTCTATGACGTTGTGACGATCGATAGAATTCCAGGCTCTGATACCAAATGAAAGTGTGCTATGGATCGTGTAATATGGATATACGATAATACAGAATATATTGATGATAGCTATACAGTAAATAGTGCGGAATATAAGAGCAATATAATAAAAATAACACCATAGATTTTTATACTGGTTTGGAGCTCCATCCTACGTCCAGTCCCAGACTCCTTTTGGAATTTCACTAAAACAACAACCCTCACTTAATCCGGAGGAATAGGTCTATACAACCCCTGAGCAGTCGAACAGGGACCTAAGCAGCAGAACAGGATTTCGCCTCAGCAGTCGAAGAGGACTTCACATGCCTGAGCAGCAGAACAAGACTTCAACAAATACAATAGATTGTTTTGACCTTGTGTGTTTTAATAACACGGATTTGTCACTTGTAGTACACCCTTCCTATAATCTTTTCCTCAAGTATGATGTGTGTAGTTGTGTGTATATGAAGATTAGGAAGTTTCAAATTGCTTGAAGAATATGGAAATGAATACGTAAGCAATGAATGTATGAATTCAAGAGAGTAGTTAATTCAGAAAATATGATTCAAGTATAAGCAAGTAAGTGAAGTGATTTATCTTGAAATTCATGCATATATATAGTAGTTAAGAAGTTGCAACTGCTGGTGAAGAGATCTCTACGAATAGCAGTGGTTGCAACCCTTGGAGAGGAAGACAACTATTTAGAAAAGAGGTGTCTTTTCATAAAAAACGACAGTTGTAGGATTCAGTCGACTGACTTTGATCATTCAGTCGACTGAATTTAAAAACATGCACATATATGTTAAAATGCACAGATTCAGTCGACTGACTAAATGTATTCAGTCGACTGAATTCTATTGTTAAACAAAAACTATGGTAGCTCATTTGGTTAGAGTACTTGCCTTCCAAACTAGTAACCCGGGTTCGAGCCTCGCTCCATGCATTTTTTGAAAACTTGATTTTGATTAAACTATGCATGCAAGTTTATTTGAATGTGAATGATGATTCTTAAGGAAAGAGTTTAACAAAGCACTAAACTAGACTCTATATAC
The DNA here is from genome assembly GCA_030737815.1 of Allium fistulosum. Taxonomy (NCBI): domain Eukaryota; kingdom Viridiplantae; phylum Streptophyta; class Magnoliopsida; order Asparagales; family Amaryllidaceae; genus Allium; species Allium fistulosum. The sequence continues at coordinate 1,180,902,907 of CM060903.1, forward strand.
TAACTATACAAACCATATATTGAGCCGATGAGTCTGGATGTTATCGTAGTCATAGATTCGTGAATTGTTGTGTCTTGTCAGCAATCAAAACCTATGTTCCAACACACGGTATTCGTGTGTTGTTACTCAAGCATTCGAAAGATGGGTTATTGTGTGGTAAAATAAAAGAACAAAATAGAAAATCTCACAACGAAACGGTTAATTATGATATAACAATATAATAGTAAAGGTTACTCCTTAACATGGAGCTATCACGGTTACACAAAAGTACTACTACTATCAGCCTAGACAGTTATATGCCCAACCTTTAAACTTGCTGATACAAATATAGATACATAATTAAACATAACAAAACAACGAAAATAGATAACAAGATAGATAAGGGGCCTCTTGCTCGTCCATCATCTTCAAAGAACTCAAAGAAACCTAATACTCTCGGACTACTAAAAAGTAATTGAGTACCCGAGAGTTTAGGGAAAACAAACACTCGGGTCAGACAATAAGTCTGGTATGAGTAAACTCTAGACAAAGGGTGGAAATAAAAAACAATATGTGAGACCATGCCGCCAAATGCGGAACGGGTTTCCCCACAATAATAACATCCAACCACAAGTAGTGAATGTAAATAATTAAACATTATGAAGTGTGCAAGATTCTTCCTAATGTAATTAAGAAAGGAATAAATTAAAGGGTATTGAATCAAAGGAAAGGAAAGAGAAATTTTCTAACAATGAATAGGAGGGTGTGCCCCCTTACCAAAAGTGTACCTCTAGACAATATACTTGAGAGGGTCATTTTTCCTGTGACTCTCTCGGAAATGTACAAGTCGGATAACCTTACCGAGTATCCGAGTATTTCATATCTTAATGCGCATATAACCGAAACCAATCTAGAGTAAATGTGATAATACCCTAATGGAAGCAACCCCACATAGCTTGATGTCCACTCATGCTTTGGATTTAATCATTTCTGACAAAAGATATTAATGCTGAAATGAGCAACAAATCGTCTTAAATTGACGATACTAAAAGAAGAAAGCTGAATCAATAGTTAATAAACCAACTATCGGGGATAATTAAAAATGATCGTATATGGAAATTAAATTTCATATTCTTACCACTGCTCGTCGATTTCAAACTTGTACTATTTATGGGTTGAACATGAAGTCGGGCAAGTGAAGGAAATGTTATCTCTAGGAAATGCCTTGACGACATTTTTAACTTTTGAGATAGAGACAAGTTTCTCTACCTCGATGTTTAGTGCTGAGAGTATGACTAAATCCTTTCCTTATCCTTTAGTGATGAGATTATTTATATAAGTGTATGTATATTTATTCTTTAAGGTACACAACATATTCCGACAACTTTTAGACGATGAAAGGCCGAAACTTCGAAAACGATTTTCGATCACATTTTCGAATTTTCTTCGAACTACTTATTTTTCTAAACCAAATTTTAAAATGATTTTATCATCATTAGTTATTACTAAAAAGAGGTTTTTGAGTTATAAAATCCATTATTTAAATATTTAAAAATATATTAAATATTCAAATTTTAAAGTGATTAAATTACGGGTCATTACAAGAGACCTATCAAAAGTAGTTTTATCTACTTGTGTCTGGGCATCGTGGAAAGAACGAAATGCTAAGATTTTCGACAACAAGGCATATAACAAATGAAATTTTAAGCTATGTAATAATCGTCATGCCAAAATCCAAGGAATCCCCAACATCGCAGCAAGCTAACATTGATATCTTAAACAAATGGAATATAACTGTCAGTTGAACCTTACAACACCTCTACACTAAAAAGTTATACTTGCTTCGTTGGATGTAAAAGAAATCATGGACTACTTTTAATCAATTGATGGTGGAAACCCTTGTAAGTTGTCATTCATTTTTTATTTGTTAATTTCTCCATGTTTTATCAATTATGCAGGTGGTGTACAAGATTAAACACGAACTTGTACAAAATAGAAGCAAAAGAAGATAAAGAAGCGATCTTAGCTTTAGAGATACTTGCAGCATCACTCGCGAAAATAAAAAATCAAAGAGCATCGCTGATTTTGTGTAAGTAGTTGTTATAGAATTCACAAAGTAAACCCCAAATTCAGAAAAGGGAAGTGGACGATTAATGGAATGAACCAACTTATCTCATGTCGCTAACAATAGCTATGGTTATTGGGCTTTGGTCCGTTTTGTATTTATTTTTTTAATTGTTGTTTTGTACCTTTATTTTACATATCTTTCTACAAAGCAAATTAATAAAAATATGTAGCCTTCTTTAAAAAAAAATGAAAAGAAAAAGAAAAACTACAATTCAGTCACTGTTTGCGGTAAGTAATCCAAGTATTATTTTTAGAATGCTTGGCAACTGGGCCAAATTAAAGCGGATATGACTATAAATAGACCGAATCCGGATAAGCTCGGTAATCAGTTTGGATTGTTCTCCAAGTTCCCAGAATTCGATAGAAAGAGGGAAAGCAGGAACGCACCAGAGGAAAAGAGTAAAATCATGGGTTGGAATTGGGTTGATGATGATGACGCAGCAGCAAACCCTAACCCTAGAAATTATAAGTATAATATCGATAATGATGCTGTGGAGACTCGAAATAGCTCGACGAGAAGAATCGTGACATCGAACTGCAAAACGGAGGAAGTTGAGCCTGGAAGATTTGTTAGAAAGTGCGATAAGACAGAGCAGATTCTTAGGAATTCGATTGGAAGGTATGCTTTAATTTACTCGGGTTGATTTGTTATTTATTTTTGGGTTTATTGTTTGAAATTCCTCGTCTGCGGATATGTTATAGGAATTGCAATGAATGACATTGGGCAGTATGTCCCAGTGTCCTATAAGTTATTGTTAATTTGCAATAATGGAGAATCTTGTAACTTATTTATTATGAAGTAATCATAAGATATGTTCATGTATTTATTTATATTTATATGGAGAAGCACTGCTCTCTAGATATGAAATTATAGATTTAACATACGATTCATATCAGTATTGAGGGTTTCTAGCATTTCTTGCCTTTAAGTTCTTCATCTTCAACCAAGTCTGCATCTTTGATCTTTAATAATGAAGCTTAGGTGCCAAGGTTGGTTATTGTAGAACCCTGCACAATTTCTTATATGATTCTTCTGTATACTTTGCTTTTAAGGATTAAATTTACTTTAGTAATAAAGATAAAATTTGAAAATAAAACATTTTTAAGAACATGACTGTTTGTTTTGTATCAAATCCAGATGGGTACTTCAGTTCGCACTTGATGTAAAACCTCAAGCTGTCAATTATTATGTGCAACTTATATTTTAGGGCCTTGGCTTTATTAACTCCTCTTAATCCTAATTAAAGTTTGTTTTCTTTTTTCAAAGCTGGCTCAACTAGCACTGTTCATAGCAGCAAAGTAACACATTTGTTTAACACATGTGTCAGTTTGAAGGCTCTTAATTCAGTCCACTCCTTTGGTTACATGGTTCAACTCTTTGTGTAGAACAAAAACCATTTCTTTTGGCTGGGAGTGGGAGGTAAATCGAAGGATTAAATCAAATGACATATATAAGAGGACATAAGTTAGCAAGAAAGGCACTGAAGGTCAATGGTTTTGACATTGTATGATTGTTAAAATGTAAATTTAGCAAGAAAAGTTGCAAAGCACAGGAGTGTCATGACAATGAACAATGAAAATAGTAATTTGTAAATGTGAGTAAGAGTTTCATAATACCTTGACTCAGTCTTTCAAGGACCTCCAAAGAATTAACACACCCCCACACACACAGAGTGTCTCTCTCTTGTCGCATGAACCAAATATTTAAATATAAACTTGTGGCCGATATCAGGAGATTGCAAATGGTGCTAAATAAAGGAGGCTATTGATCCTAGCTCTCTATATGTGTGTAGAGAGAGAGAGACACACACATACATATATATACACACATACACATACATATATAACACACACACACACGTGTGTGTGCGTATGTACATGCATGCATACATAAGAGGTGGTTTGGTGGTTTTAGAGCGGATTCATGAAGAATTTGGTGTTTGATGTATTGTAATGTGGTGGGCTCTGGTCTGAGTTGCAGCCATTGTCATCCGAAGTGCTTAGCAACCAGTGTAATTCTACCGAGCACTTATATGTTATTCAAATGTCATCTTACGACCTTATTATATCCAATATACGAATGAAATACCAATTATCTTTTGAGCTATGGATGCATCGGTTTGCTCACCAAATTATTGAAACTATCATGTTCATGTTTCCGAAGACCTGCAGAAGTGGTGGAATCCAAAACGGAGCACACCGAAGAAGACGTGACCGATGAAGTGAAGAGTGGAAGATATTCGTTCGAGTCCTCAGGACTGGAACCATTCAGTTTCCCTGGATTACGCAGTGACATTGAATCCATTGAGCAGAGGATCGCAGGTGAATTTGGTAATTTCATGGAGATGGCTGAAGAAATGGCTAAGGGATTCTTCGGGTCGTTTGAATTCCCTACCCGTAGCGAGAGGAGGCAAGTCGAAATAGATGGTGCTGGTAAAGCAAAGGAAGAGGGGTCTGCCTCTGCTGATTCTTACGATATGCTTCCTGGTGAAGTTGTGGATGTGTGAGCTAATAAAGTTATTGATACTTAGTATTTGATTATAATATTTTAGAGTAATCATGGTTTTGTAGTAAATTTCCTTTGTGTTGGTGGGGATGCTTGCATATTTTATATGAGGTTCTATGTAATATGTGTGGACCGTTTGGTTTACTTTGCTTATTGGCACGTCTGAATGTGATTTTGTATGTTCAGTTGAGGGAAAGTGCACTGAATTGATTAGATATTTTGGGTTTTAATTGCAAAACTCTTCTGGATGCTTTTGTTTTAATAATTTGATTAGGATTCTTGATCCTGAGTTTCCAGGATGTTACTGCATATGAGCTTTAGTATACCAGTCAATTACTTAATGGTGGAAGGGTAGAGCTCAAATATTGAGTTAATTGATGATTTACCTTGGATATGCAAGTGGTTGAATATGTTTGCATTTTACACTTATTTATCAATATCTTATAATGGATCTGATCTCGCATGATTATCATCAGATAAAAAAGGAAATAAAAATAGGTTAATAATGTTGATTTCACAGTCTTCCTACCCCTCGGACTTTTTAATGAGAATATAAATGATGAATTGTCATTTGATGATTTAACCATTTTCGTTCCTTTTAGAATCAAGCATACAATCACATCTATAAAATTGTTGACTAACAAAACAACTAGTGAGTATTGAAATAAACAATTCTATTTTGAGGAACATTTTGGAAAGCGTTCAACGATAACTCAAATAGTGAAACATTCTAATTTTCCACCCAATCCAAATTAAATAATATGGTTTTTTTTCTTTTTTCACTAACAATATTATTTAATTCGGATTATATGGTGAAAAACAGAGGATTGCAGGGGTACTGCAAAACAGAGGTGCAATTGGAATTGAGCGCTCCTCACACACACAACAAATAAAGAGAATTCGATGACTAACCTTTCTACGGTGTCTTTTTGAAATTTCGAAAATACCCTTATACATTAACGGAAATCCACCATCGGTTTGCAACATCCGCTATCATCCATTCTCAACTACCCATTAATGGATCTCGTTTTTAATTGTCACTCCTTTTTCAGTTGTCATTCTTTATTTAAGTTGGAAGCGTAATTCATTTGAACATTCATTTGGGATTTTCTTTTCAACTGTTGAAATCACAGATTTCATATTTTTTCAAATAAAATGTTTGCGCTATATGTTTCGATTATTAGAAATGGAATAAAATAACAAATATTTGCAATAAATACACATCAATAATATATATATATATATATATATCTATGTGTGCGTGCGCGCGCGCGTTCAAAATTATGTTGCAGACGTTTGCATTTCAAACAGAAATTGTAAAATTCATAACATACTTATAACGATTGTCATATCTTGCATTTTAAGCATTTGATTAATGTTGAAATTTTGTTTTAACCATCAAGTTACATTTTTAATCTATTCTATATGATTCATGTCATGTAACTATATTGCGATAGCTTTATTTTTAGGAAAAGGTGACATGATTCGAAGAACCACACAGCTGTACTCTATGTTAGATATGAGGTACAAAGAGTTTAAGGACATGAGAGCATAGCCTAGACATGATCATGATGATGGTGATGGTGATAGCCAACACATCTAGCTATATGACTACAACTATGCTACAATGATCGAATATAACAATTGAATTAAAATGTGAAACATTGATGGACAAGTTGAAATCATCATGGCACTATGTTCCTCTCCATTTGTATTGAACTTCTGCAACATATACATCATCTTCCATTAAACCCATTTTCAAAAGTTGAAGAAAATAGAAACCAATGATAAAGTAAACAAATGAACAAAAAGAGCATTTGTTTTTCATCAATGTAACTTGAGAACCATCAAACAGGATCATCTAATCTCAATATCCAACCATGGAATAAAAATAACATAAGGTACACAACCTTATAGTATGTATAATTAGTTACAAATGCACAAAAAAGCATAAGGTACAGTCTACTACAATAGCACAATGTAGACATTAGGCTGACAACTCTACATCATGCACAAAATGACAAAGTTTATATAGCCAAGTCATCTTCTATCAATTCAATAGATGGATACTTGCAACTTTTCCATGCAAAATTTATACTTTGCACGCACAATATTAATTGAACTAAGCAGTACATCACAAAATTCTAATCACTGTTAACTGAGCATTACATAATAAGTGAAAACCAAATAATTATCACAACAAATGATTACTTTTCAAAACCAAAGTAAGAACCAGTTGCATAGTACAGTAGTTTTATAAGATAACAAATACAAAAATAGATGTTTAATAGCAAATTCTTATGTACAGTAGATTTTAAAACCCTCTATCTACTACAAATGTATATATCTATTGAATCTGAGAGTAAAACAAAGGAAAGGTACTTGCTTCAACAGTTTCTTCTTATCCATATCCAGTTGGTTCATAGTATCCTTGTATGAGAAATTAAGTTTTTTTAATCAAATTGCAAAATAAATTGAATATTCAATTTAAAATGTCTACAATGAAATGACTTACAGCAGTATATCTTGGACCGGGATGTAAATATTGAACCATGTTAGTAGACGATTGTTGCATTTCATAAGAAAATTGTGCTGAAATAATAGATGAGTCAGTCGGACATGATGAACTACTAAGAGAATGACAAGGTTCTTGGAAGAAATTAAAAACTACATAAGAAAACAACCATCAAGTGAAGTACCAACGTATCGGCTATCACATTTCTTATACTATGAAATGACGTTGACTGTATAGCGAATGCAAGTGTTGTCTGTATCCCTACATTGAATTCATGCTTGTCTATGTTACCCAAAAAATTTACCTTAACAATCAAAGTAATTGTAAAAAATCATTGAGTAAAAAGCATTGAATTATTATGGAAATGTACCATTTGATATAGAGGTGGAAGACATAAGTTTTGTTCCATTGAACCTGCACTTTCAGCTACAGTCTCTGTTTTGAAGGTACCTCAAGTAGTTGAAAAAAAATTCTATCATCTTCCACATCATTAGAAGTTGAAGTATTAACATCACACATTATTGTCCTTTTTGGTTTTGTCAGGACAGGAAGTCTATCATTAACATCATGCTGCAAAATAGTAATTCTTTTAGTTTAGTTATTTGAGTTTACAAAGTATGACAACATCATAAAAGTAGTTTGACACTCTGTTGTATATTTCACATAGACCCGTCAAACGGGTTAGGTTGGGTTAAAATGAGTTGGATTGATTTTGACTCAACCCATTTATGATCCATTCTTTTTGACCCATTTAATAAAAGGGTTAGTTTGACCCAACCTATTTAATAAGAAGATTACTCGTTTTAACACATTTAAATATTTAAATTTGATTTGACTTTTAAAAAACAAAAAGATTTAAAATAATGCTAATTCTAATTTTTACGTTTTGAATTTTGATAAAAATCAAAATTTCAAAATTAAAAATTAAAATTTTTAATTCTAAATTTCGTCAAAATTCAAATATAGGGATGTAGTCTGTTATTTGCTAAGTGCAACCGTTAATAGCCATGGATAACTACAGCATGCATTCACAAGATGAAGTATGTGATGCTCGATATTGTTCGTAATTTAGGTGGGAGTTCATCGGTCGAAGTCTCGTTTAATTCGAAGTTAGTGAAGAAGCTATTGCATGTTAATACCTCGGTTATAGATTTTGATGATAAAAATCTTAGTAATGATAATACATTCATATAAAATATGGTTACTAATATTTTTGTATAGATATATAGTATATATAGTATATAGTGTATAGTGTAGGATATTATACAAGTATTAAATTGAAGACTATACAGTACAGGGACTTAAGAAATAGACATAAAGACTCGTGAGTATAAAAATCAAAATATAATTTCAAGACTATACTATAGTATATAGAGTCATAGATTATTGTTAATTTCTCTGCTAGCAATCTTCAATCACCATATCTCTTTCTTTTATTCTTTTATTCTTTAAATCAAAATATATTTTTAATATATTTTATAAAAGTTTTTTAAAAGTTTAAAATGCTTGTATAAACTATGTTTAAACTATTTTACAAAGTATCAAAATATTTTACAAAACATAAGATTTTTAAAACATTTCAAAACAAAAGAGTTTTTCAGAATTCAAAGGGATATGTCGACATATCCATATGAAGTATGTCGACATACATGTCGATATTTTGAAGTTCAAATTCTGAAATGAAGTATCTATTCATTGTAACTCTTCACGAATGGACATCTCTGTTTATTCTCTATATATATATGGGGTTTTCAAAGGAATTTTTAACAACTACTTTCTTATTATCTTCTCTCCTCTTACTCTGCCAAAATTCTATTGAAAATATATTCAAAATTTCTAGAATTCAAACCTGAATCAATTCAATCTTCATTGTATTGATTTTCTACTATTTACCCTTTGATATTAATCATCACTCTCTCTCAATCAAAGTGTTGTCCAAGCGGCTATAAGATCAATTGTATCCAAAGATCAAACATTGTTTTTGGAAAAACCATCAAACTCTTGTTATAGTTGATTGGGTGTGATTGTGTCCCGATTCAAATCAATTGGGTGTGCTTGGTGTCTCGAAAATCCAAGTGGATGTGCTTGTGTCCTGTTTGAATCAAGTGAGTGTACCCAGAGCTCAGGAATCTGGAGGGTGTGTCTTGTAGCCTTGAAATTGAGATTGTATTGGGCTTGCCTTCTGCCCATTGGTAGTTTGGCATTTGAAAAGAAATCTGTATAAGCAATTATACAGGACTAGATGTAGGGTAACTCCGAACCAGTATAAAATCCCTCGTGTGATCTCTCTGATTCTCTACTTTTTACTTTATTGTATTATATTTATCTGTGTTTGCGCATGTGATTGTTGATTCGACATTGTGTAATAATAATCTTGAAAGAATTTTACACATAAATTATAAAACACCATGCACCCCCTTTAGTATTTAATCAGCCTTAAGATACATAATTCCACAACCCACATTACGGTCTGAAAAAAATAGCGGCTTCTGCCTAGGCAGAGTTCAAATATAAGGATGTATCCTGTTATTTTCTAAGTACAACTGTTAGTCACCATGGAGAACTACAGCATGCCTTCATAAGATGAAGTATCAAAGTATTCCATATTGGCTGTAATTTAGATAGGAGTTCATCGGTCGAAGTTTCACATAATTCCAAGTTAGTATGAAGAAGTTATTGCAGTCTGAACAAAAAAATAGTAGCTTCTACCTAGGAGTTCAAATATGGGGATGTAGCCTGTTATTTTCTAAGTACAACTGTTAGCTTCCATGGAGAACTATAGCGTGCGTTCACAAGATGAAGTATCTGAGTAATCCATATTGTCCATAATTAAGGTGGGAGTTCATCAGTCGAAATCTCGCCAATTCCGAGTTAGTATGAAAAAATTACCGCAGTCCGAACAAAAAATAGCGGCTTCTGCCAAGGCGGAGTTCAAATATGGGATGTAGCGTGTTATTTCTAAGTACAACTATTAGTCACCATGGAGATACTGTATGCGTTCATAAGATGAAGTATCCGACTGTTTCATATTTTCCGTAATTTAGATGGGAGTTCATCGGTCAAAGTTTCACCTGATTCCGAGTTAGTATGAAGAAGTTATTGCAGTCTTAACAAAAAAATAACGGTTTTTGCTTAGACAAAGTTCAAATATATGAAAGGATCTTGTTATTTTTTAAGTACAACTGTTAGTCACCATAGAGAATTACAACGTGCATTCACAAGATGAAGTATCCGAGTAAAAAATTTAAATTTTCAAAATTCTTATTATCAAAATTTATATTTTCAAATTTATATTTTTGAATTTTAAGCTTTTAACAAATGAGTAAATGGGTTATCCATTTATAACCTTTTTAAAAATGGATCAATCCTTTTATAATCCATTTAATTAATATTTCTAAATGGGTTGACCCAACCCATTTATAAATAGGGTATATGCGTTGGGTTAATGGATTGAGTCATATTTTGATGGGTCTAGTTTCATAGTCAATGCAATTACCACGTATCCTTTTTCAGAATAAAGGTAGCATTTATCTTTATACATACAAGATAAAGTATGAAAAAGACATACTATTAGAACATGATGTTAGAAAGAATGACTTACCTGTGTATCCATACTTTTTAGAGTCATTCGGTTTCTTCTCTTCATTTTTTTCTCCAACGATGACTTGAATCTATTTGTTCGAGTTCTTCTTTTGGTTTTATTTCATATTGGATCTTTCACGTTTGGACACTCCTTTATCCTACCACACTCGTCTGTGTTTGAACCAGTTTTGCATGCAAGAGGTGCGTTGCATTTCTTTAGAAAAAATTCGCTCTTCTTATTGTTTATCCACTCTATCACATGACTAAAAGAAACTCATCATCCACTGTTAAGTTTGCCACTTTAGAAAATTCACTACACATCTCTTTATATCGGAATTGTGCAGTTGTTGATGGTGCACCATCATAGTTGAGTCGGATCTTAGTATGAGATCTCAATACACCATTTCTCGATCTGCCTAAAATATATCAATTCGGGACCATTCTCACATTATTTTTAGTCAATACAAGAGGTGCATGCCTAAAAAGTATACCCCTAAACTCAAACTTCTGACAACTACTGCTAATTTCGCAATTTTCTTTTTTAAATAAAACTCTAAATGATATCAATTTTCTATAATTTTCAATAGCTATGTCTTCATATATATCAAACTTTATACCCGTGCTACCCTCTCTAGTTTAAGCTATATCACAGTATATCTTGGCGGTTAACTCTATTTGAAATTGCTTGAACTTCTTATGTTTGAAATTGCTTCTCTTTGTCGGACGTAGTTGCACACCGAATACTCCGTGAATATGACTTAAAATAAGCTTGACTCTTGTTCTCAATTTTGGCCTTCAATGCATGCTTGTATTGCTCTACAAACTGCTTCAAAGTGGCTTTAGCATTCACATATCCATCAAAGAAAGCATTGATACTTTAACTTCTTTGAGTGGTGGACATCTTGCCCAAAAATTTGATGTAACAAAACATGTTACCCAGTGATGTCTTTCTTTATATAATTCACTCAACCAAATATTATCATGCAACTCAAACTTGTCTACCATTATGTTCCAACTTTTCTCAAACTCCTTTGATTCTTATGTATCATATACCGCTTTTTGCAAATTACTTTTAATCGATTCATAAAATCATGGCTTCCAAATTTTTCAGGCAACTTCTTCATCACATGACATAGGCATAATCAATGTCTAGGACTAGGAAAAACAATCTCTATTGCCATTTTCATAGCTAGATCTTTGTCTATAGTTATTCTTTTAGAAGAAACATCAGACATGCATGCAAGCCACCTTCTAAAAAGTCATAAAAAAGTGTTTGTTGTTTCATTTGAAAACAACCCATGTCTTAGTAATAACGATTGTCCATGATGGTTGACTCCAACAAAAGATGCAAAAGGCATATCATAGTTGTTTGTCAAGTACGTCGTATCAAAAGTGACAACTTCACCAAATTCTTTATACACCTCCCTACTTCTTCCATCTGCCCAAAAAACATTTTTTTAATCGACCATCGTTGTCTAAGTCCACGCTGAAGAAAAAAATTGAATTTTTGTGCCTACATATTTAGAAAATAGTTTTGAATCGCCACAACATCTCCTTCTCCCAGACGTGATTGTCTAACCTTATTAAGTTAGTTTCTCCAATCTTTTTCTATGATCGATAAGTTATGTCCACCGGCCATAACTACTAATGCATTAAAACATTTCTTTGGTCCAATTCTCGCAATATCGCGAACTTCAAGTTGTCTTTTTACATATTCATCCATTTTTCAATAACATCGAAAGAATCAAGATGTGTTGGACTTAAGTCATGGTTGTGATCAAGAAACAACCTATTGATACGCACTTTCCGTTGTTCTCCAAAACTAGAAGTGAGTTTCACTTTACAACCCATTCTACTGGTTGCTGAGGCAGTAAAGGTTTCCGCTTATACAATCACTGGTTTCCCACATCGACCACATTCAAATATCATATATCTTAAGTGTCCATCCTCATCCCTTTCACTTGATCTTTTTCTTGCTAGAAATCCCATATGCTTTGCATAGTTTTTAAAACAATTAAATACTTCTTAAATGGTATTAAATTTCATGCCAACTTCGGGTATTTTAACTTCAGTCGTAAATACAACTGATTTGCCATTTACTGTCCCAACATCAAAACAATTTTCCGATTACTCGTTATTTAGACTAAGGGAGGCATAACAATCAGTCTTATTGTGTGATACTTCTTTATCAATATTTAAGCAGTCGTCAACCAATTCTGCAAATGATCATATAACAAATGATGAAATGATTTAAAAAAAATCTTATCAATGACTTATCCAAAAATATAGTGCATGAGAACAGAAAATTGAACATTATAATTTTGGATAGTAATTCAATGTAAAATAAGTATTGTTGTGCATTTGATTTTGTATCCATTTTAATTTTCATTATCTAATCATCATACCAATGAGTATCTCATCTGACACAGTTTGGTTAAAACAATGTAAGCAACGGTATTTGAATACATAAATCTAAACCCATTGATAAGTATAAAACAAATTATTATTTTTGTGCCAAAGTACAAATCTAATATTTTACACAGAAAAGTAATAAATGTGTCAGAGCCAAGTCCTGTACTTTGCAAAATAAATTTTCTGTATTTGATCAAACAATATTTTTTATTGTTGTTATTGTCAATTTGTATGTGTTGGTGTAGATTATTCATAATTCCAAATAGGGACTTGAGATCGTTGACGCAATATAGTAAATAAATGAAATGAATCCAACTATGGTTAAATTTGATATTGATACTGGAAATATTGAATAAAAAAAGAAGAAAAATTCTTACCTTTGGTGCAAAAAGGAATTACAAGCATGTTTAATTGATCTTAGAAGTACATATTTTATGAGAAATGCAAAGGTAGAGATAGCTGTGAAAAGGAACAAAGATTTCAGGGAGAGGGAGAAGAAAGGATTTGGGGATTTGGGGAATAAAGGAGAATGTGGCAGTATAAGAATTTGCGAAAGAGAGAGCCACGTCTGCCGCATAAACAGACAAATCACTTTCGAGTATAATAGTATTAAATATGATAAAATGACCGAAAGAGATTTTGTTACATTTTGCGGGCCAACGTGGACCACACTGCAACGACCCGCCAATTTATCATTTTGTTAAACAGGAAATTTTGCTCAAAACGCTTTTTAGGGCTTTTTTTAGATATAGGATAGCCCGCTAAAAATTTTCTCTAAAGGACAAATTATCGTTTTTTCTTTCCAGCCCACTGTCGCGCGCTTCTTCTTCTTCCTTTCGATCAAATTTTCAGTCGCGATCAAATATCTCTTTCGCAATAAAAATATCGATCTACTTCGTTCGGTTATTTCAATTTTATTCTTCCGAAAATTGTAATTCATCGATCAATTTTTTCTTACGCACGTTTTGTTGATTTCGTTTTTTTCATATTTGTACCGTGATCTTGTTTTTCTTCAAATTGTATTAATTAGGTATGCTTATATTACTCTATTTTTTGTTGTTTTTCTGTTCGAGTTAAAAAAATTTGGCCGTGATTTCTAATTGTGTTCATTTTTACAAATGATATGCAGTGTTGTTGTTCTCATTGTTTGTTCGTTCGTCTATGGCAAATTGTGGAAGTAGCAGCAGGTTTTTTATTAGTTTTATTATTCGTTTCTTTATGCAATTTTTCTCAGTGTTGTATTTAGGTTCAGTTTTTGGGTATCATTTTTATTTTTTCTTAGTATCATTTTTTTATTATCAGTAACTAGGTATCAGTTTTATATACGGTAGATATCAGTTTTGTGAAATTGAATAATTAATGTTCTAAATTGAACATATTTTTACTAATATTTATTTTTTATTTTTTTTGGCAGTGGGGATAACAGTCTTCTTTGTCTGTTTGTGTTGAATAATAATACTTTTACCACTCGATTGTATATCGATTGCTCTTTGTATGATTTGAAGAATGAGATATAAGCTTGTTATGATTGGAAAAGTATCATTGATTGGGTTGTATATAAGCTTGTGATAGAGTGGAAAAGTATCATATCTTAGGTTCAGTTTTCTGGTATCATTTTTATTTTTTCTTAGTATCAATTTTTTTGATTATCAGTAACTATGTATCAGTTTTTTATACCTTAGGTATCAGTTTTCTGAAATGGAAAAACTAATGTTCTAAATTGAATATGTTTTTACTAATGTTTTTTTTGGCAGTGCTGATAATGTGGTGCAGGTAGACCATCAATTAAGCCTAAAGGAGGATTTTCATATTTTCAGAACAAGCAAAACAGATGTGGCGAGCGCAAAGCAGCTTGGTCATAATAAATGGAATTGTCAAGCTTCGAAGAAGATATGATTTGATTTTTCATTTTTAATTTGTTCAGATTAATAAGTGGATGTGTGACTTGTTTTGGTGGTTTATTGTAATTAAACCTTTTGTTATTAATTTGTATTCAGTATAGCATATTATCAAATTGATTTTAATTTCAAGTATTTAGTATAAGTGATAGTATCGGTTAAATGTTTTTACTGTATCAGTTCTGGTGTTTGTTTTTACAAGTAAAAGCAACTTTGTTTTAAGAACATAACATCATTACTTCATAAGTATCAAATTGCAACAGAACATCATTACTTCATAAGTACATATTTCAACAGAATTACATTACTTTACAAGTATCAAATTTAATTGTGAAACATCACAATGTGAATTCAGTTCTTTCATTTTTTTTTTCTAAGCTTGATATATATTTAGATAGACTCCAGCAATGTTCACCATCTGCCAATATTGCATGTGCAATCTTTGCTCTTGTGGATAATATTTCCTTCTTTTTAAGTTTTATTGGTATTCTGTTTTTGTTCAGTGAAACGATGAATATCATTACAAATATTCCACAGTCAAGCCTGTCGAAACCAAAATGTAATGTTAGTATCAGTTTGCATAAGTTGTATTATCAGGTTTACAATTGATACAAAACATTGAATTTCAGGGATAATAGTACAAGCATATAGTATACTTTGAATTAAATTATTTAACAGTTTTACTAGCACAGTTAGTATCGATTTGTGTATGAATTGCGTTTGTAGTTATTACTTTAAGATATATTTGCTAAATATTTTGTTTTATTTTTTATTATGTAGTTAACCTTTTTGTTTTTGTAGGTGTCAGTTTTGTTTCTGTAGGTATCGGTTTCTTTTATGTAGGTATCCGTTTTGTTTCTATAGGTATCAGTTTCTTTTATGTAGGTATCAGTTTTCTTCTTGTAGGTATCAGTTTCTTTTATGTAGGTATAAGTTTTCTTCCTATAGTAACTGTTTATTTCTGAACTAACTCTTTTTGAAATTGAGAGATAATATTTTTCAATATTTTGTTTTGAATCACAGTTTCTGTTTGTATTTTGTTCTGAATCGTTTTTTATTTCTTCTTTTTGTTCTTTGTTCTCTTTTTTGCATATTTTCTTCAACTGTTTTCTCTGCAGGTATTTGTTGCTGCATGTTCTCTTCTTTGTTCCATGCTAAAAAATTCAATGTTACTATAACAAAACTATACTAACTTTGTTATATTTATGTCATAGTATCAGTTACCTTCTCTGGTATAATTTCACTTATTTCTGGTCTGCTTTCAATTTCTGTATTATTTTCATGTCTTCTTTTTGTTCTTTTTTCTCTATTTTACTTTTTCTCTTCTACTGATGTAGGTTTTTAAGTTTTAACTTGCTGCTTCTTCCCTTTACTGTCTTTGGTATCATTTCCAGTAGAGGTAGGTTTCCCTCTTGTATCATTGCGTTTTCTCTTTTAATATCTACTGTTGGAAGTGATTCGACATTTTCATTTTCACTTTATTGCTCCACTTTCGATGTAGCTAGGGTTTCTCCTACTGTCGACTATTGTGCTTGTTGTTCGTCGGCTGTCGATTGTTGCGGCTGTGTTGAAGATGTAGATTTGTTTCTGGTCTGCGGTCCCATTTTTTTTCGAGCAAAGTTTCGTCAATTTCTGAGTGAAAGCGAGGAGGAGGAGACGAACAGAATTCTTTGTTTTGTTTTAATTTATATCTGGGTTTTGGGCTTTGTCATTACGGTAAAAGTTTTTTGCGCGTGTCCTTGTGAGCAATTATTTACTTTAATTTGTCCTTTAAAATTATTTACCCTTTGTTAAATTGTATTTATTTTTAAATTTATGCAAACAAAAGGTTGATAATTCAAATAATATTGTTTCAAGTAATAATATGTAATAGTAATCTTATTTTGAATAAATAGTTTCCTTGAAATTTATATCGATAAATTGACATTGTATTTAAATAATTGATTTATTTAATTTAAATTGAGATTTAATAATTATTTCAATTATCCAAACACTTCTTTTAAATGATGATAATTCATTTTGAATATTTATAAAGTGGTAATGAATCATTTATAATAGTTTTATAAAGATATATATTTGATTTGAAAATATAAGGAAAAACCGATAACGCTTTATCGGTATAATGATAATTATTGTAAATAATTTTTAATAATAATTTATATGGTTTTATAATTCCAATGTGATAATTTTAATTAGTTTAAAATGATAAGAAATTTATTTTTGAATTTTGTTTACAAATATATGTATGTTAATAAATAAGTCACTACAAGAAAATGCTATATTGATAGCAAGTGAGGATTGCATGGGAGGTTACTTGCTATAGATAACTAGTTAATGGTTATATAGGGTAGTCTTTAATGCCATCAATAATAAATTAACGCCATTGATAATAACGATTGAGAAATTTCACGGTCCAAAATTTTTATTTCCCTCCATCATTTTTCTATGCCGCCCAAATCCCCTTTTCCTTTTTCACTTTCACTTCCTCTTCAGATTCTCCTCGTCACTGCAATTCTTCGTTAACCTCAAGGCTCCGCACCCCTTTCCTCAAGGCTCCTCATCACTACAATTCTTCGATTCCTCAAGGCTCCACAACCCTGAAAGCTTTGCAACCCTCAAGTCTCCGCAACCCTCAAAGCTCGATTCCTCAACTTATTCACTGGAATCCTTTTAGGCAGCTGAAGTGCGTTTTCTAGGCTGGATTCCTAAAGTGATTCCTCAAGCGGTTCTTCAAGGCAGTTGAAGCAGTATTTCAACTTCGCGGTCCTCAAGCGGTTCTTGGTATTTCAAAATCATGAACTGGGTGCTGGTATGTTCTTTTAAAACTTAAGCATTTTATGATTTTTTATAGATTATGTTGATATATTTATGATATACAATGATTATTTTGATTATTATGCTTTAGAGACTGATTATACAGAACTTCTTTACTACACTTGCTTTGTGGATGTTTTCCACTATTTGCTTTTACCATTCATGTTTTATACATCACTAAAAAGAGTTTTATCATGTCAGAAATTATATAGAGGTGCTCAGAAGAATGAGATGAACCTTGGTTTTTGTTCAAGAAGCAATGATGTTGTGGAACCCATGGTGAAACTTCAGTGGTTCATAAACTTCTCCAGCATGGAAAAGGAAGCTCTTGATGCTGTCGCGGGAAGTGAGAGGAAAATTGAGATAATTCTAGAACAGTATGAAGCTGAGTGGAAGAGGTATTGATTGATTTTCACTTTTTGCCAATAACATGTTGTTCGTTTCATTCCTTTTTCCATTGTTTTGTGGAACTTAGTGATTTTGCATATATATATACTAGGATGGGACCCGTGCTTCGCACACGGGTAATTGTTGGACTGTGGTGTGTAACTGGACCAATTTATAATTACCAATTTCATGTCGATTAATGGGTTATAAAGGTGAGTTATGCATATTAAAACATAAAATACATGCTCTAAGACATAGAGGTGGATTAACAGTAGTAGAAAGTTGCATTAGGTAAAATATGTAGTAGTAATAGAAGCTAAAGTCATAGGCATCACATGAATGACACACGGTCGACACAAATCACTAATTAAAGTCAGGACTCAAACCGTCATAGTGTTAGTCACGGTCATAGTTCTAGTTATAGATGCTTTGTCTTTGTAGGAGTGTAGAGTTGTTAGTACAAACTAATGTTTTGAAATTGTATTATTGTTCTTCAATAAATAGTGCATTACAAAATATAAACTGTAGTAAATGAAACTTACCATGATTTTCAGTCCTGTCGAGGTAGGTAGATTCGAGTAATTTTCCTCTTAATTTAATGCAATCAAATTTTGATATTTTGGACAATGATTTTCTACAATTCTGTTGAACAAATAGATGACTGTCGAAGCTTTGAGATGGCAATCTATTACATATAATAACATGTTTATGAAGATTTGAGGAACAAATTATATTAATAGGAGAAATGAATACAATTGAAATTTGATGAGCATTAGTAATATAGGAAGTTTTAAATATTAACAACACAAATACTGTTTAGATCGTATATAAAACAAACAACATAAACATAGTAATATTAATGATCTGATTTCATATCATAGTTATGAAGGAGTGGTATTGACTTCTTCAATTATCTTTCTTACATTTTCTTAAGTTAGCACATTGAGGTGTACGTTCCTTTTTTTCTGGAATGATGAAAGTAGTAGGAGAGGTGTTAATAGTAGGCTAAAATTTATTGAACTAACAATTTTATGTCTAATACATTACTATATATTGTATTTTTTTATTCACCAATAAGTTCTTTAGAAAGAGCTTGAGAGGCAGTAGTTTACAACGTGGCGGATGGAAGTCAGATTCGCTTATCTTCAGCCTGTGTACATGGCTGGTACTAAGGGAACACCCAATTTTTTTAATTTAAACACTCAGCGGTACTTACTTTTTTATGTCCTCATTATGTGCCTATATTAATTGATTTTGCACTTGCATTCTTTTTAATAACTGCTTCAAATCCCGATTTCCTAATATATTTTTTGGCATCTGAAGTAGTAGTTTATTTGTCTCAATATTGAAAATCATATTATTCTTTTCCAAATGAATATGGTAGCTGATTTGCGCAAAGTTACGTGATTCTTGGTGAAATTTAGGTTTATGAGAATGTGCATGACTTTGATATGCACAAGCTTTCTTCCATAGAAAATATTCAGCAGTGGTTAGCAGTATAATTTTCAACAAATTGGGTTAAATGCCTCTAGTGTTGTAATAATGTAAGAACTATATTATTTCATGTTTGCCTAAAAATTCAGAGAACTTATGATGAACCTAATTGCCTTAAACAATAAGCCAATCATCCGATGGTTGAACTTTATATGATTACTCAGTTATATGTAAGCCTGTAAGGTAGAAGGTAGGACAAGTAACTTACAGAATGGTATCTTATAGTGATAAAATACGGGTAGACAAATTATATAAATGAGGGTTTGTAAGTGGTATAGTTTGAATGCAGAAATTTTGTCTTTTGTCCTTGGATTGAAAGAGTTATGTTGGGGCAAAGATGGTAGAAATGTTATAACTACGATTGTCGATTGAATAATTTGGCACAACTTACTATAATAAAGTATGACTATGTGACAGATATTCATTAAAGAACAATTTCTTAATAGAGAAATAGTAAATAGGATGGTTAGATAGTCATATGCTTTATGGATTGAAATTTGAGGTACTGACAACAAAGACAATATTCTTAAATGTGGGATTACCATTTTGCTGTACCAAGCTTATCACCTAACCATACAAAACACATAACTAATATCTTTGATCGATACTAACAGTATACTGGCCAATTCAATAGAGACGAAAGCGCTTGTGCGGTAGGGTATGAAAAATCTTACAACACAGTTCAACAAACAAAAAACCCGGCAATACAAAGCTAATAAATTACTAACTTCCTTGTTGTAGAACAACGTAATAATGAAAAAGAATCCACATTACAAACTGTAGCCATCTAGCTAACCAAAAGTATGACAACTTGCAAGTCTAATAATGGCGTAGGGCATGGCATGGATTTAAATTTCATGGAAGCGTATATATTTGGCTCTAACATATGATAATCAAGGTGGAAGACAAATTCAGACATATAATCTCATATAATCAAAGAGAGAAAATGTTGGATGTATGAAAATAACTTATTTCATAAAAACCAAGGAAAAAAGACAACAAAATATGGTAATAAAAAAGACTGAACAAACAGTGAAAACTATAAGCAGTCATACACGACAGTCTAATCTGCCATCCATGAAAGTAAACCCATTTTACTAATCTGCCGCACTTGACGAAATCCTTCACTTCCACTAGATATGACAATTTGGATGTCATTGGAGTATAGTTTGAATTCACTGAATTTTAACATGCAATTCAATAATCAACAGACAAATATTTGCAAGATAAACATTTGCAAACAATTTGTCAAGAAAGTTATTAGAAATATTAGGGTTGTTGCATAACAATGCTATGGTAAAGATCAAACTCCAAATATTCCTTATATCAATATCATTGAAACTATACCTATTACTATCACTCCACCTAGAAATGTTTTTTTCCGTATCTTTTTCTTCACTTCCACCGGGATGCCAAGCACCAGGAATAATACCCATTTGAAGAAACGGATATATCATTGATTTAGTTAGCTCACACTTATGTTTTAACTTCCCCTTAAACGACATAGAATTTAACCACCATTTTTCCATAGAGTTTTCCTGCTCCTCGTTCTATTTAATGAAAATAGAATAGATGAATAGTCATTCGATGAATAATCATTTTACTATTTTATTTCCTATTAGAATTAAGCATATAATCCAATCATTAGAATTGTTAACTAACAACGAGTGAGTATTGAAATAAATAATTCTCTTTTGGGGAAATCCGAGGTATCACTTATATAAATATATATTATGATAGAATCTTTTGGTCAATTTAAAATATAAAGAGACAAGTTTCTCTCATGTCATGTACAAAAAAAATTATCATCGAAAAGATAAATAGCTGTTTCTTCCTATACTATGAAATAATAAATACTATGAAATAATAAATAAATGAAGAATTTATTCTCGTAGAATCTAGTATCGTATAATCAAATAAGAAATTTCTATTTTTCAGAGGATCCTTTCGATTGGCTAGAATCCGTTACTTGAACGAAAATAGATCTTGTGGAATCATATTGAATATTTGACAATACATTCCGTACCCTGCTAAAAAACCAATCCTTGTTTACCAACCACACATTGTCTAACCAAATCCAATTCTCTCTCGATATGTATTGTATTATTTCACAATCCACTGCCTTGATCCACTTGGCTACATCCGCCCCTTATCTAGCTAAAGGATTTTCTCTTTTTTCCATTCATCATTATTGTATTTATTCTTACCTTCATACTTAGATCGAGATATTCTATTGGACATAGAATGCCAATCTTTAAAATGTAAAAAAAGGAGTAATCAGCTGTGGCACGTTCACTAAAAAAAACCCTTTTGTAGCTAATCATTTATCAAGAAAAATTGAAAAACTCAACATGAGGGAGGAGAAAGAAATAATAGTAACTTGGTCTCGGGCATCTACCATTATACCCAAAATGATTGGCCATACAATCGCTATTCATAATGGAAAGGAACATTTACCTATTTATATAACAAATCGTATGGTAGGTCACAAATTGGGAGAATTCGCGCCGACTCTGACTTTCGCGAGACATGCGAGAAACGATAATAAATCTCGTCGTTAATTTGGAAAAAAATAGATACTTATCATTCATTGGCGGGAGATAACCTTATGATAAAGAAAAAGAACTCAAATTCGAGTGGAGCTATACCCAATAGATATTAGGTATAACCCCTTCATTCGACGATTCTTAATACATTAAGACGAAAGTCTTATCCATTTGTAGATGGAACTTCTACAGCAACCAGGTCTAGAGGGAAGTTATGAGCAGCCAGGTCTAGACGAAAGTCTTATCCATTTGTAGATGGAACGTCTACAAACAGCAATTGCTGAATTATGTGCGCTTAGTTCTTATATTTTCTGTTTATCTATTTCTGTTTATCTATCTTATCTACTGGTTCGAACTCGAATTTGATCTCTTTCCATACTTCACAAGCAGCCGCAAGTTCAGGACTCCATTTGCAAGCTTCGCGGATAATCTCATTACCTTCACGAGCAAGATCACGTCCTTCATTACGAGCTTGTACACACGCTTCTAAAGCTACTCGATTAGCTACCGCACCAGGTGCATTTCCCCAAGGGTGCCCTAAAGTTCCTCCACCGAACTGTAGGACGGAATCATCTCCAAAGATTTCAGTTAGGGCAGGCATATGCCAAACATGAATACCCCCGGAAGCCACGGGAATAACACCTGGCATAGAAACCCAATCTTGAGTGAAAAAAATACCGCGACTTCGGTCTTTTTCAATAAAATCATCACGTAATAAATCAACAAAACCTAAAGTCATCTCACGTTCCCCTTCCAGTTTACCTACTACTGTACCAGCGTGAATATGATCTCCACCAGACATACGTAATGCTTTAGCTAGTACACGAAAATGCATACCATGATTTTTCTGTCTCTCAATAACTGCATGCATTGCGCGGTGGATGTGAAGAAGTAGACCATTGTCTCGGCAATAATGAGCCAAAATAGTATTTGCAGTGAATCCCCTGGTTATGTAGTCATGCATTACGATAGGAACTCCCAATTCTCTGGCAAATACAGCCCTTTTGATCATTTCTTCACATGTACCTGCAGTTGCATTCAAGTAATGCCCTTTGATTTCACCTGTTTCAGCTTGCGCTTTATAAATAGCTTCAGCACAAAATAAGAAACGGTCTCTCCAACGCATAAAAGGTTGGGAGTTCACATTTTCATCATCCTTGGTAAAATCAAGCCCACCACGTAGACATTCGTAAACTGCTCTACCGTAGTTTTTTGCGGATAATCCCAATTTTGGTTTAATAGTACATCCCAATAGGGGACGTCCATACTTGTTCAATTTATCTCTTTCAACTTGGATGCCGTGAGGCGGGCCTTGGAAAGTTTTGGAATAAGCAGGGGGAATTCGCAGATCCTCTAAACGTAGAGCTCGCAGGGCTTTGAAACCAAATACATTACCCACAATGGAAGTAAACATGTTAGTAACAGAACCTTCTTCAAAAAGGTCTAAAGGATAAGCTATATAAGCAATATATTGATTTTCTTCCCCAACAACGGCCTCAATGTGGTAGCATCGTCCTTTGTAACGATCAAGACTGGTAAGTCCATCAGTCCACACAATTGTCCAGGTACCAGTAGAAGATTCGGCGGCTACCGCAGCCCCTGCTTCTTCAGCGGGAACTCCGGGTTGAGGAGTTACTCGGAATGCTGCTAAGATATCAGTATCTTTGGTTTCGTAATCAGGAGTATAATAAGTCAATCTGTAATCTTTAACACCAGCTTTAAATCCAACACTTGCTTTAGTTTCTGTTTGTGGTGACATAAGTCCCTCCCTACAACTCATGAATTAAGAATTCTTACAACAACAAGGTCTACTCGATATAGATTAGGCATGAATGAAAACTTTGACAAAAATCTTTCAAAAAATATTCAACTAATATTATCAATGAATTAAGTTTCTTATTAGACCATGCATTTGATTCACCAAATACATCATTATTGTATACTCTTTGATATATATGGCGCAACCCAATCTTTGTTTTTCAAGTTTATAATTGAATTTGGGCACTTTCCATTTTGAATCTAAAAAAAATACTAAGAAAAATTCCCCCTTGACAGTGACTTGACAGTGATATGTGTTGTATATGTAAATCCTAGATGTGAAAATAGGGATAATTCATCCATGAAAGAGAAGGGGAATAAAACAAAAATAGACACTAACTAAACTAACTATATATAGATATATAGTTAGATATATAGAAAAGAAAACAGTCAATGAGATCGTAATAATGAATCACGAGTTAGAATTTCATAGATTTCATCTAATCGAGTATAAGTATAGATGGTATTTTGTATAATATAATGATAGAGAAATGAAATACACTTCACTTACTCACAATTCTTATTCATCTACTTGATCTTTTGAAAAAAGAATAGATTGAACTTGCAAATTTACTCATTTAAATTTAATGAGTAAACGATTGAATTTTATTCGGTTGGGTGGTACCAACTAAATCGAGTACTAATTCCCATTTAATTCGTATTGAATTAATTAATCAAGCTGCTACCAGAAATTGATTTGGTACTATGTACCATAGTCTCTCAATCAAAAGAATTTCGACATATTTTACTTTATTATATTATGAAAATCAATCCGAATCCTTCTGGTTCTACGGTTTCCACACTTGAAGAAAAAAGCCTAGGACGTATCACTCAAATTATTGGCCCAGTACTGGATGTTGTTTTCCCCCGGGGCAAGATGCCTAATATTTATAACGCTTGGGTAGTTAAAGGTCGAGATACTGC
Organism: Allium fistulosum; assembly: GCA_030737815.1. Taxonomy (NCBI): domain Eukaryota; kingdom Viridiplantae; phylum Streptophyta; class Magnoliopsida; order Asparagales; family Amaryllidaceae; genus Allium; species Allium fistulosum. The sequence continues at coordinate 1,180,927,909 of CM060903.1, forward strand.
CGGTCAGCAAATTAATGTGACTTGTGAGGTACAACAATTATTAGGAAATAATCGAGTTAGAGCTGTAGCTATGAGTGCTACAGATGGTCTGACGAGAGGAATGGAAGTGATTGATACAGGAGCTTCTCTAAGTGTTCCAGTCGGCGGAGCTACTCTCGGACGAATTTTCAATGTTCTTGGGGAGCCTGTTGATAATTTAGGTCCTGTAGATACTCGTACAACATCGCCTATTCATAGATCTGCGCCTGCTTTTATACAGTTAGATACGAAATTATCAATCTTTGAAACAGGGATTAAAGTGGTGGATCTTTTAGCTCCGTATCGCCGTGGAGGAAAATTGGACTCTTTGTGGGAGCCGGCATGGGTATAACAGTACTTATCATGGAATTGATCAACAACATTGCCAAAGCTCATGGAGGCGTATCCGTATTTGGTGGAGTAGGTGAACGTACTCGTGAAGGAAATGATCTCTACATGGAAATGAAAGAATCTGGGGTAATTAATGAAAAAAATATTGCAGAATCAAAAGTAGCTCTAGTCTATGGTCAAATGAATGAACCACCAGGAGCTCGTATGAGAGTAGGTTTGACTGCACTAACCATGGCAGAATATTTCTGGGATATTAATGAACAAGATGTACTTTTATTCATCGACAATATCTTTCGTTTCGTTCAAGCGGGATCAGAAGTATCTGCCTTATTAGGGAGAATGCCTTCTGCAGTGGGTTATCAACCTACCCTTAGTACCGAAATGGGTTCTTTACAAGAAAGAATTACTTCCACCAAAGAAGGGTCTAAAACTTCGATCCAAGCAGTTTATGTACCTGCAGATGATTTGACCGACCCTGCTCCTGCCACGACATTTGCACATTTAGATGCTACTACCGTACTATCAAGAGGATTAGCTGCCAAAGATATTTATCCAGCAGTAGATCCTTTAGATTCAACGTCAACTATGTTACAACCTCGGATCGTTGGCGAGGAACATTATGAAACTGGTCAAAGAGTTAAGGAAACTTTACAACGTTACAAAGAACTTCAGGACATTATAGCTATCCTGGGGTTGGACGAATTATCCGAAGAAGATCGTTTAACTGTAGCAAGAGCACGAAAAATTGAACGCTTCTTATCACAACCCTTCTTCGTGGCAGAAGTCTTTACTGGTTCTCCAGGGAAATATGTTGGTCTCGCCGAAACAATTAGGGGTTTCGATTGATTCTTTCTGGGGAATTAGACAGTCTTCCCGAGCAGGCCTTTTATTTGGTAGGTAACATCGATGAAGCTACCGCGAAAGCTATGAACTTAGAAGGGGAGAGCAAATTGAAGAAATGACCTTAAATCTTTGTGTACTGACCCCTAATCGAATTATTTTGGATTCAGAAGTGAAAGAAATCATTTTATCTACTAATAGTGGACAAATTGGCGTATTACCAAACCACGCCCCTATTGCCACAGCAGTAGATATAGGTCTTTTGAGAATACGTCTCAACGACCAATGGTTAACGGTAGCCTTGATGGGTGGTTTCGCTAGAATAAGTAATAATGAGATCACCATTTTAGGAAATGATGCGGAGATGAGTACTGACATTGATCCGCAAGAGGCTCAACAAGCTCTTGAAATAGCTGAAGCTAACTTGAGTGGAGCTCAGGGAAAGAGACAAGCAATTGAGGCGAATCTAGCTCTCAGACGAGCTCGGACACGAGTAGAGGCTGTTAAGGTTATTTCCTACTAGTAAAAAAAAACACACATAAAAATAAGAAAAAGAAGTTCTTTAGAGGTTCTTTATTATATACCATATTTTGATTCTGCCAATTGAATACAATCAATTCTAGATGATACAACAAAAAAAAGAAGATGGCTAGAAAAACTTATTAGATACCAGAGTTGATGGTATCTAATAAGTTCTACCTACTATTGGATTTGAACCAATGACTTCCGCCGTATGAAAGCAATACTCTAACCACTGAGTTAAGTAGGTTATTCATCATCACAAAGGACCCATCGCCTCGGGGATTATAGGTGGAATAATTTTTCTACGCAATACCAATCCATTAACAGTAAACGGATTAAAGAACTCTCATGTGGGATCCGATCTTGACAAGAAATTCTCTATATGTTAAGATGTCTATGACAAGGGCTATAGCTCAGTTAGGTAGAGCACCTCGTTTACACGTGCGCCAATGCTTTTCAAAGGGGCCCATTATGCAATAAACATAATTGATCTTATTGAGAAATCGATGTCTTACTCCATAGATTCGAAGGAACAAGAGAACAATAGCCTGACAAATATTTGATTTGGTCCTATTCGAGTGCGAATTCAGGTGCCAAATGAAATAGACCTGCCATTGATTTGCTAATTGATAAGGTAAATACCAGCCCATTCAATGCTAGGCATAATGAGTATAAGGGACTCAAAAGAACCTCTTTTTATCCTATGAACTTTAAGGTGTATGAAGTCTCATATTTGACTCTTGTAGCGGAGCGATAGAGATTCCATTTAACTTAGGTTAATCTAGGCCAGAGGCAGACCTAAGTCAAGGAAATCCCTCTTTGAAACACTTTGGTATTGTTCCTAGATCAGAATACAAATCATGAATCACAGAACACATGGAACCATCTTATTATCTTCCTGTAAAAAAGAAAAAATATGGTGGACTAACTGATCTTTATATCAATCAGTTGATGAAAGAGCCCAATGCAAGAAAATGCATGTTGGGTCTTTGAAACAGTTCGCATCATTTCGATAATAATTAGTTTGATCCGTTTTACCGAGAAGGTCTACGGTTCGAGTCCGTATAGCCCTAACACATTCCACTTTTTTTTTTCATTTTGATTGAAAAAAAAAGTGGAAATGGATTAAGAATTAAATTAATGCATTTTATATTTGTATTTTTATAATATAAAATGAACTAGAAAAATATAGTTATACTAATACGATTTCTTACGCTATAATTAGTCTTATTTATTAGTATTCTAATTATACTATTTTTTTGTATTTAATTTAATTACTTTTTAAAAAGAGAAACTGAGATAAAGTAAGAGAGTTTTCTTTGGGTGGGAACATCCTATATCGATACCATATCTAAATGGAATCAAAAAAAAATGGTAAGTGGGGTTCCATTGTATGAATCTTTAAATAAGGCATGCACCATGGCAAACAAACTCTAAACTATGTAGTTTTATTTGATCAAAAAAAATTCCCCTTTCCTTTAAGAAGTTCTGGATGAATTTACAATTGAAATTTAAATCGAATAATTCAACCTATTCCACATTAATAGGAGTCCATTTATGTTTCTGCTTCACGAATATGATATTTTCTGGGCATTTCTAATAATATCGGGTGCTATTCCTATTTTGGCATTTGTAATTTCCGGAGTTTTAGCCCCAATTAGTGAAGGACCAGAGAAGCTCTCTAGTTATGAATCAGGTATAGAACCCATGGGAGACGCTTGGTTACAATTCCAAATCCGCTATTACATGTTTGCTCTAGTTTTTGTTGTTTTTGACGTTGAAACGGTCTTTCTTTATCCATGGGCGATGAGTTTTGATGTATTGGGTGTATCCGTATTTATAGAAGCTTTCATTTTCGTGCTTATCCCAATTGTTGGTTCAGTTTATGCATGGCAAAAAGGAGCATTAGAATGGTCTTAACTGAATATTCAGACAACAAAAAAAAGAAAAAGGAAGGAAAAGGTTATATTGAGACAGTTATGAATTTGATTGATTTTCCGTTACTTGACCAAACAACCCCGAATTCCGTTATTTCAACTACTTTAAACGATCTTTCGAATTGGGCAAGACTCTCCAGTTTATGGCCTCTTCTCTATGGTACCAGTTGTTGTTTTATTGAATTTGTTTCATTAATAGGCTCGCGATTCGACTTCGATCGTTATGGATTAGTACCAAGATCGAGCCCTAGGCAAGCAGACCTAATTTTAACAGCCGGTACAGTAACAATGAAAATGGCTCCGTCTTTAGTACGATTATATGAACAAATGCCTGAACCAAAATATGTCATTTCTATGGGAGCTTGTACTATTACAGGAGGAATGTTCAGTACTGATTCTTATAGTACTGTTCAGGGAGTCGATAAGTTAATTCCCGTGGATGTCTATTTGCCGGGCTGCCCGCCTAAACCAGAAGCAGTTATAGATGCTATAACGAAACTTCGTAAGAAGATATCCCGAGAAATCTTTGAAGATAGAACTTTGTCCCAACAGGAAAATAGATGTTTTACTACTAATCACAAGTTTTATGTTCGACGTAGTACTCATACTGGGAATTACGATCAAGGATTACTCTATCAATCACCATCTACTTCAGAAAGTATCTCTGAAGTATTTTTCAAATCCAAAAATTTAGTATCTTCACATGAATTAGTGAATTAGGCAAGGTTCCTTTGTGCAGAATAAGAAAGAGTGGGTCAAGTAAATCTTTCAAAATTTCATTGGAAATTTGAAATACTCATACAAATTCAAATGTGGGAGAAATTGGGAAGATGGGGGTTCGTTTATCTGATTGGCTAGTCAAGCATGAACTAATTCATAGATCTTTGGGTTTCGATTGCCGAGGAATAGAGACTCTACAAATAAAAACCGAGGATTGGGACTCCATTGCTGTCATTTCATATGTATACGGTTACAATTATTTACGCTCCCAATGTGCCTATGATGTAGCACCTGGCGGATTTTTAGCTAGTGTGTATCATCTTACGAAAATACGGTATGGTATAGATAAGCCGGAAGAGGTATGCATAAAAGTAGTTGCCCAAAGAAGTAATCCTAGAATCCCGTCTGTTTTCTGGATTTGGAGAAGTGCCGATTTTCAAGAACGGGAATCTTATGATATGTTGGGAATCTCTTATGATAATCATCCACGTCTTAAACGTATCTTGATGCCTGAAAGTTGGATAGGCTGGCCCTTACGTAAGGACTATATTACCCCCAATTTTTATGAAATACAAGATGCTCATTGAATGATAAGAAACGAATGTTCACTTATATGACATGACTCCAGATTTTTTTTATTCAAGTCAAGGAATATTTTTCATTTTGTTCTAGATGAAAGAGAATAACTGGATTCTAATTCGTATTAAGACTAAGCTAAAAAAGACTTCATTGGCCAATTTTGAAGATATTATGAATTTCATTTGAGCAGAAACAATATAATACATATGTAAAGCTTCCTGTTCCTTTGAAAAATAATACAATACATATGTTCCATTCGATCTATTTCTTTATTTCCCCATGAATCGTATGCTTGCGACAATAACGACAAAACTTTCTCAAGTCTAATCGACTGGGTGTATTGTGTCGATTCTTTTGAGTAATATATCTAGAAATGCCCGGCAATTTCTTATTGACACCATTTTGGGCACAACTGGTACACTCCAAAATAACTCTAACTCGGACATCTTTACCCTTAGCCATGAACCTCCTTTATATTTTTGATCGACTTAATTCTTCTATTTTCGACCCGAATCTAAATCTAAGAAGACGAAAACAACAAAAAAGAAAATATATATATATAAATATAAATAAAAGTTACTAACTAGTTAATTCCAATTAATACTAATAGAAATTAATAGAATATAATAATTTTATGTGAGTAATACACTTTTTTCTAATTATCAATTATTCTTTCCAGTATTTCATTTAAGTATCCTTTTTTCTATGCTATGATTTCATGGAATTGTTTACCCTATACAGGAACCTCTTTTCCATTTCTGTTCTCCAAAATAAAATAGGATTTTAAACTATAATTAAAAAAAGGGGAATGACAAAGCATCGGGGAATAAACGATTAATTTCTATCAATAGACCCGCTAAAGACCCAAACCATAGAGTAGTTAGCACGGGTGCTGTGGAGAGATATGTTTTTATATCCCGCATTGAAAATCCTCCTTCTTTATTGTAATACATATATGGTCAGATGCTGTAGTTCAAGATCATTTGTCTTTTTTGTACGGAATTCCTAACAAAAATAAATATCTACAATGAGCAGTAGATGAGGTTTTCCTATCCCTGTCCCTAAAAAAGAAAGGGGTACCCCTTTCTTTTTTCTTAGGCATTCTAATAAATATGCATTCTTTTTTTATCAGATGTATATAATTTTTGATTATTTATTATATGAAACCAAAAAGAAGAAATGACAAGAAAATTTTATATGGATACAGAAAAAAATAACGATATGGAAAACAAGACATGGATTTTGTACAATGACATTGTACAATAATTTTAAAAGGGATGTAGCGCAGCTTGGTAGCGCGTTTGTTTTGGGTACAAAATGTCACGGGTTCAAATCCTGTCATCCCTACCTATTACTTCTCCTAGGGGGCAGTAACGAAAGGAAAGATTAATTGAGTGAGATCAATTAAATAAAAATGAAATAAAATAAGGCATTCATTATCTTTCATTTTTTACCTGGATTGGTATGCAAGACTGGGGTAAAAAAAATTACTTTTCTTTACAATTGTAGTTCTTGTCATAAGAAAGCGCTCTTAGTTCAGTTCGGTAGAACGCGGGTCTCCAAAACCCGATGTCGTAGGTTCAAATCCTACAGAGCGTGATTCCATTTATTTTATTTTGAATCATAATAAAAAAACTTAACAAAACACCGTTGAATAGCATTTTTTCTCGATTGACCTCCTCTTTGCAGGAGGTCAATCGAGAAAAAATGCTATTCAATCAAAGGTCCAACTGATCACCGCGTCTGTATTGTAAAAACGCAGTTATAAATAATCCCGCTAAAGTAATAGGAATTAGACCTAAGACGATTCCAAATAGAGAAACTTCAATCATTTCAATTTGTTTGAGGAGATAAAAAGAAAGGTATGATCTATACCTAAATATTAATCTGAAAAATTCGCGAATCTCAATGACCAAGAGTTACCAATATAGACCAAGAATTAACAATTGACATGAGAAGTTACCATAGAATACCTGAAGGAGAAATATTTATTTTTATTAATTTGTTCATTCAATTCATTTCAAATAAGTCGTATCTTGTTCAATCCAATCAATAGAGCTGGAGTTATAGTTGAAGCAGCCAATAAAAAACCGAAGTAACTAGTTATAGTAGGCATGAAAGAGCTAAATTAGATATCTTCTTTTGCTACATACGTTGATAAAACACTTACCTAAGTTTCCATTTTTTCAGATATGACGGTAAGAAAAAATCAATTGAAAAAAAAGAGTTCTAATTGAAAGTTCTTAATTCATTAGTCATTATGGATAGAAAAAAAAAAGAATTAGAAAGGTAGAAAAAAACCTTTATTTTCATTTTTGATTTCGGGGACAACTCGATTCGAAGAAGAGCAACTTCCCTTATCCTTTTATTTTAGGTTTTATTCTATATTCTGTTTTTCCATATCAAGGAGTTCCATTTTGTAGTTCGGTCAAGAAAGAATCTTTGTTTTAGATCTTAATGTAACAATGATTGCATTACGACTATTGATTATTCCAACTATATTCTCTTTTTAGATCAAATACTATACTACTATATCTATTATCTATTATAGTATATTTTTTCTACGACCAATCAATTACTTAAAATAAATGAAAGTATTCGAAAATGAAAACCTTATATTATAATTATAAGGAACTTTCTAATTTTCTATTGATCTATAACATAAAATTATGCATAAACAAAGAACAAAAAAGAAGAAAGAAATTATGTAGTATTTCATTTCCATATTGATCGAGACTGCATTGCTGCGCCAGCGGAAGGATAGCTATACTGATTCGGTATACTCGAAATACACCTTTGGTACAAAATTGACGATCTCACCAAAAAAGATGACATATCAGTGGTTTATTTTCCATTTACTGATCCCATCTTTCACCGAATCGATTCTTTTTTTTTAATGTACAAGAATTTTTGGAGTTCAGCATGTCTGGAAGCACGGGAGAGCGTTCTTTTGTTGATATTATTACTAGTATTCGATACTGGGTCATTCATAGCATTACTATACCTTCCCTATTCATTGCGGGTTGGTTATTCATCAGTACAGGTTTAGCTTACGATGTATTTGGAAGTCCTCGACCAAACGAATATTTCACAGAGAGCCGACAGGGGATTCCATTAATAACCGGCCGTTTTGATTCTTTGGAACAACTTGATGAATTTAGTAGATCCTTTTAGGAGTTAGGAGGCCACCAATGACCATAGATCGAACCTATCCAATTTTTACAGTGCGATGGTTAGCTATTCACGGACTAGCTGTACCTACCGTTTCTTTTTTGGGATCAATATCAGCAATGCAATTCATCCAACGATAAACCAAATTCGAATTATAGAGCTATGACACAATCAAACCCGAATGAACAAAATGTTGAATTGAATCGTACCAGTCTATACTGGGGTTTATTACTCATTTTTGTACTTGCTGTTTTATTTTCCAATTATTTCTTCAATTGAGAGAAAGAAAGAGAGTAGTAGGAATTCTCTTATCCCATTCGAAAGGATATCATCTTCATAATTATCCATGACTGTTTTTGTCTATAGTATGACCACTTGATGAAATGTGGAGGAAAGTGGGGGAAATGGCCGATACTACTGGAAGGATTCCTCTTTGGCTAATAGGTACTGTAGCTGGTATTCTTGTGATCGGTTTAGTAGGTGTTTTCTTTTACGGTTCATATTCCGGGTTGGGTTCATCTCTGTAGTAATCGAATGAACCGAATTGTAGACATGAAAAAGTAAGAACTCGGCGGTACCTTACCCCTTTTTTGGCAAGGTACCGCTGCGTTCTTACTCTTTTCTTACTCTTAGAGCGGCAGGAGACTTTGGTCTATTCCATAACATACAAATTGGAAAATTATCTAATAAACATAATCAAAATTTTCTATTGGTATAAATGCTAAAATAGATCCGTTGCTCTGATCTTTCAAACCACTCTATTCTTTTGTTTCTTATGATGTTTTTGCACAATGGGGAATAGAAGCTTTTTCTATTGATTGATTTATATATAATAGAGGCTCTGGCACTCATTAACTCTTATCTTACGAAGCAACAAGAAAGAAGGAATCAATCTATTTTGGGGGTAATCCAATATCATATGGATAATTTAAACGGATGAGATATTCTGCAAATCATTTCTACATTTCTTATAGTAAAGAAATAAAAACTTATTGTATATAAAATAGAAAAAAAAGATAAAATAAAATAAGCATTTAGGTATGCGTAAAAATAGATTCTAATCCGCGCCGCTTTTCAACCAAACAAGTAAATTTTTAGTAATATTGAAAAATAAATAATATAAATTAAAAGTGGAAGTTAATTTAATAATAGAAGAAGAAGCTCCGTTTACTCAATGAATGACTCCCCTCTAAAACTTTTTGTTTGTCTACTACTTCTTATTTCTTATGTTTTTATTTATTTAAAATAATGAATGTATGAATCTAAACAAAAGATTTCCGATGTATCCGGAAAAGAAGAAATATTAATCTTTGGTGAACAAGAGAAAAAGCATTATTATTTCGATACAAGACGACACAAGAAAAGGTATAACTCCTTTTTCTTGTGTCGAATAGAAGATTAGGAAGACTTATAATCCTTCCTAGACTGTTCCTTTCATTTCATTTATCCAGTCCTTGTCTTGTATCTTCTTCCTTTGTTTTTGTATACCTATTGGCTAGTGCCTAGTACTAAAAATGGAATACAAGTAATGAATTCCATAGATCTCGCAAAAATACTAGAAACAAAAAACAAAGTAAAGTAGGTTTAAGGAAGTTTACAGAAATACATATTTCATTTTTTTGATCAACAAGAATTCGACGCTTTTTATCAACTTGATGGTAAGGAATTTCTGGATCTAGAAATTCATTTCATATAATTGAACCTTTTCAAACTGTTTCTTTTTAAGAACCAAAAAAATTTGTGCCAAAATAACAGATGCCAAGAAGAACAAAAGGCCTTGGACGCGTAATGGATCTTGAAGCACTATTTCTGCATCTCCCTGACCAAACCCCCCTACATTAGGATTGCTTGTTAATGGTTGATCAAGCTTGATAGATTCACCCTCTGAAACAAGAAGTTCTGGCCCTGGAGGTATAATATCAACCGCTTGGTGACCATCCGATGCATCAACTATGGTTATTTCATATCCCCCCTTTTCTTTACGTACTATTTTGCTTACTATACCCGCGGATGTAGCATTATAGACTGTATTGTTACTCTTGCTCCCATCAGGATAAATCTGACCCCTTCCCCTGTTCCCACCTACATATATAGGATATTTTAAGAAGTTAACGTCTTTCTTTGTAGCGGGGTCGGGGGAAAGAATGGGAAAGACGATTTCACTATATTTTTGACCTGGAACAGGACCTATCACAAGAATATTTCTTTTATTAGGACGATAACTCAGAAAAGACAGATTTCCTATCTTTTCTTTCACCTCGGGAGAAATACGATCGGTGGGGGCTAATTCGAATCCCTCGGGTAAAATAAGAACAGCCCCCACGTTCAAAGACCCTTTTTACCATTAGCAAGGACTTGTTTCACTTGCATATCATAAGGAATTCGAACAACTGCTTCAAATACAGTATCAGGAAGTACAGCTTGCGGAACTTCAATATCCACAGGCTTATTAGCTAAATGGCAATTGGCGCATACAATTCGCCTGGTTGCTTCTCGTGGATTTTCATAACTTTTCTGCGCAAAAATGGGATACGCATTTGAAATAGATGCTCGAGTTATTACATATATCATGATCGATACAGAAATAAATTGAGTCATCTGTTCCTTTACCCAAGAAAAAGTATTTCTATTTTGCATGATCCAATCATTGATCCCGGAATTTCTACAATAAATTAGATAGGTAGCTAGTATAGTTCCCTATCCACGAGTCTGCCATTGTACTGAAAAAATTCAACGAAAACAGGACGAAGGCCTTGAAAAGTATAAAGAATAAAAAAAATGCCCTTTTTTTACGTGAAAAAACTTTTTGATTGATATCAGGAAATCAAATAAGTTTATCATTCATTCATTGAATGATAAATGACTACAAGCGAAGGAGATACGCGATTTAAAAAACGGAAGATCCAATATTTCACAAGTGTATCTAGAATAACTGGAAAAGTGGAAACAAGACCAGATATAATTTGCTCATTATGAGCCAATCCAAAATCATTGTAGATCGAACCAATCATTAGTTCCCAACCATGGGTTGAGTGAAATCCAATCCATAAATCAGTAACTAAAAGAACAGAAAAAGCTTTTATTGTGTCACTTAAGTTATAGAAGAATTCCTGAATCCAAGAATTCAGAATAACAAGTTCTTCATTACCCAGAATAAAATAACCACTTAGAATAGTAAAATAGATTATATTTGTTGACAAATGCAAAATGATATGGAGATGATATTCATTATGTGTTTTGACCAATTGTATCGTTTCTTTGTGTATTCCTATACTAAGCTTTTTTATATGTGTCTCTAGGTATTCTTTTATCATTTCATCCAACAAGAATAGTTCTTCTAATTCTAAGAATTTTTCTAAAACATTTTTCTCTTGAATATCATTCAAAAAATTTTCGGATTGCCTAGTATTCCACCAATGAATAATCCAAGGTTCCAGACTTTTTTGAAATGAGAGAGAGATCCACCAGGGCAAAAATATTATAGATGCAAGATACGCGTGGGAAGCCAATGCTTTCTTTTTTTTCATTTTTTTTTCTGTGAATTGTTAATGAACTGCTTCATTTGTCAACTTTATCTGATCTTATATTTCTCTAAAGCATGAGTTCTATAACAAGGTATCGAACCTATGGATCTATTCCCAGTTTTTTGTAAAAATGTAGTCCTTAGATCTAGAAAAAAGAATATAGAAATAGAATTAAGGATCCCGTTTCGAATGAAATATATATATTTATAATAGAATAAGTAAATTCTAAGTAAATGGGATTTCCTAATATCTCAATTGGATAAATCCGACGAATTTGTTCCTTTTGATAAAAATTCAAAAAACTTCAATTGGTACGCGCAGGAAATAGGCCAATTCGGCAACTTTTTGTTCAATTTCTCGTGGAGTCAAATTCTCATCAGTACGAGTCAAGGGGATGGTTCCTTGGCCTCTGATTTCCATATAAAGAATACGACGAGGAAAAAGACCCTCTTTAACCTCCATTCTGATTGATTGGATATCTTTCATAAAGAAGCGAAGGAAAATGCGACGATTTATTCCGGGGAATCCCCAACGAAAAATACACATTATTCCTTCTTTTCTATCGAATCGATCATAACCACTACCTACATTCCACGATATTGTGCACCACAAATAGGAACTAATGAATAAACCCACGATCCCATAGAACGACATCACGATCCCTTGTGGAAAAAAAATATAATTTGTTGAGAAGTAAATCCAGGTATCAGATTCCTACCAAGATAACTAGAAATTCCAACCACTAAAAATCCTAGTGAACCTAAAAAAAGAATAAAGGCCTAGAAAAAATTACTTGCTTTTCGAGACCCTGTTATAAGTTCTATCCATATATGTTCTGATCGCCAGTTCATACTATACTAGATCCGATTGCATTCGATTGGAATTCAGAAAAAAAAAATTGACTTTACTTTTCTTGATGCCAAAGTAACTTTCATCAACTAAAACTATTCTGATATGAACCCTTAGGAGTAATTGGTTAGATACATTGACTTTCTATTATAAAAATATTTGCCGATCGTTTTTATAACCCGTATATACA